>BSQZ01000001.1:16946499-17686499 GCA_033239005.1 Lamellibrachia satsuma | reverse complement strand
GTGGGATATTCTAGGACTGGCTGAAGTCAGATAGACACATTTTGGAGATACAACAACAGAGCAAGGACAGACTGTTGTACATCGCAGAAGAATCCAAACACCAAAATGGGGTTGTACTCCTTGTGAACAAGAAAATAACAAATGCTGGTCACCAATGTCCAACAGGCTGATTTCCTTCTCCGCTAAACCTCAAAACATCAACATTATTCCCAACATCAGACTATGACGACGATATGACCGACGCCTTCTACGAAGAGCTTGAGAACACTGTCAAGAAAGCTCCAAGGAAAAACTTCCTCATCGTTCAAGGAGACTGGAATGCAAAAATCGGCCCACATGCATATGAACAGTGGGCTGGAACTGTAGGTAGCTTTGGCACAGGAGAAACCAATGACAGAGGACTACGACTACTTGATTTCGCAAGTACTCATAAACTCACCTTGGCGAACACGTTACACCCGCACAAACTATCAAGGAGAATAACGTGGCACTCGCCTAATGGAAAAATACACAACCAGATTGAATATATACTCACTCCAAGACGTTTCATATCCAGCATCAACAAGGCAAACACCAGAACATTCCCGGGGCTGACATAGGCAGCGACCACGACATGGTTCTGACAACATTGAAACTCAAGTTGAAGAAGACACATCACCAGAAAAGCCCAAGTATTATATTTGGCACCGAGAAAATGACGGACCCACAAATTGCTAAAATTGTTGAGGCAAATTCGCAGCTCTAAATCTTTTCGAAGAAGACATAGACGTCCTCACCGACAATATCAGGGGAGTTGTACAGGAAACAGTCAGATAAGTATTTTGCAAAGAAAGGAAAAATGCCCAACCGTGGATTACCAACGACATTCTTGATATCTGCGATACAAGGAGAAACATGAAGAAGACAACGAACTCCAACCCTAAAACAGCGGAACAATTCAGTACTGTCAATCGCACCGTCAGATCGGAGATGGTAAAAGCAAAAGAGAAATGGATCTCAGAGCAATGTGACAACATTGAGAAAGGCATAAAAGAAGATAACAGCAAGAAAGCCTTTGATAGCTGACAAGAAAACAACAACACAAGGCTACAGTTATTGAAGATAAGAAAGGCTCCCTGCTAACCGATAACGCGGCCGTTCTTATGTGATGGACCGATTATTACCAAGAGCTCTATAATTACGAACTGAAACCAGATACCAGCATACTGAAAAGCAAAACCATCAGTTTTGATGAAACAGACAATATACAAGTGATGAAAGATGAAGTAGAGGAGTCATCGCGCACACTAAAAGGAGCGAAATCAACCGGCACAGACAACATTCCAGCACAGTTGCTCAAACACGGCTGCCCTGAAATGATAAAGGTCCTTACTACACTGTGCCAGAGGATTTGGAAAACAAAGGAATGACCCAAAGAATGGATTCAATCCATGATCATTCCACTCTCAAAACAGGCAAAACAAAACTATGCAACCATTATATAACCATTATATAACCACCAGCCTCATCAGTCACCCAATCTAGATCATGCTACGAGTCAACTTGAACAAACTCAAAGGAAAAGCAGAATAATACTGGCTGAAGAACAGGCATAATTTATGGCCGGGAGAAGCACAACTGAACATATATTCAATGTAAGATTGATCATAGAACAGCACCTGCTTCAACAAAAAAGACCTGATCCACAATTCCATTGACTTTGAGAAGGCGTTTGACCGTATCTGGCACGAAGGCTTATGGCAAGTCATGCTAAACTACAACTTCGACAAAGATCTGATACAAGTCATACATGCACTGTATGCCGACTCAGAAAGTGCTGTCCTTGTAAATAACCAACTTGGAGAACTTTTTTATAACAACTGCAGGAGTTCGTCATGGTTGCCCACTCTTGCTTGTTCTCTTCAACATATTCCCCCTAAGACTTTAACACTTCCATATCTATTGCTGGACGGCTAATTTGTAATGTTTGTTTTGCGGATGATATTGACCTCACGGGTGACAGCGAGGTTGAACTTCAAGAACTCACTACCAGACTGCAAGGAAGGACAAGAGCTTACGGAATGGAAGTCAGCTCAGAGAAAAGCAAAACACTTGTCAACAGTACTAACCAGAACACCCCAATTAACATCATGATGAACTGTCAGAGCCTTGAGGAAGTAGACTGTGTCAAATAGCTTAGGTCCACTTCAAGCAAAGATGGCACCTCAATAAAGCAAATCAAAATAAGGTTTGCAGTGGCCATGTCTGCTATGTCAAGACTTAACATCATTTGGTAAAGCAGAAACATCGGCATCAAAACGAAGCTCAAGCTCTACAGGGCACTTGCTGCATCCATCCTCCTCTACAGGACACTCACTGTATCCACCCTCCTCTACAGAGCACTCGCTGTATCCATCCTCCTCTACAGGGAACTCGCTGTATCCATCCTCCTCTACAGGGCACTCACTGTATCCATCCTCCTCTACAGGGCACTCGCTGTATCCATCCTCCTCTACAGGACACTCACTGTATCCATCCTCCTCTACAGGACACTCACTGTATCCATCCTCCTCTACGGGGCACTCGCTGTATCCATCCTCCTCTACAGGGCACTCGCTGTATCCATCCTCCTCTACAGAGAACTCACTGTATCCACCCTCCTCTACAGGACACTCACTGTATCCATCCTCCTCTACAGAGCACTCGCTGTATCCATCCTCCTCTACAGGGCACTCACTGTATCCACCCTCCTCCACAGAGCACTCACTGTATCCATCCTCCTCTACAGAGCACTCGCTGTATCCATCCTCCTCTACAGGACACTCACTGTATCCACCCTCCTCTACAGAGCACTCACTGTATCCATCCTCCTCCACAGAGCACTCGCTGTATCCATCCTCATCTACAGGGCACTCGCTGTATCCACCCTCCTCTACAGGACACTCACTGTATCCATCCTCCTCTACAGAGCACTCGCTGTATCCATCCTCCTCTACAGAGCACTCGCTGTATCCATCCTCCTCTACAGAGCACTCGCTGTATCCATCCTCCTCTACAGGACACTCACTGTATCCATCCTCCTCTACAGGACACTCACTGTAACCATCCTCCTCTACAGAGCACTCGCTGTATCCATCCTCCTCTACATGACACCCACTGTATCCATCCTCCTCTACAGGATACTCACTCTATCCATCCTCCTCTACAGGACACTCGCTGTATCCATCCTCCTCTACAGAGCACTCACTGTATCTACCCTCCTCTACAGAGCACTCACTGTATCCATCCTCATCTACAGAGCACTCGCTGTATCCATCCTCCTCTACAGGACACTCACTGTATCCATCCTCCTCTACAGGACACCCACTCTATCCATTCTCCTCTACAGAGCACTCACTGTATCCATCCTCTTCTACAGAGCACTCACTGTATCCATCCTCCTCTACAGATGCGAGAGCTGGACTCTGACAGCAGAAACAGAGAGACGCGCACGAGCTCCTCCACATTTCGTGTACCGAACACAAGATAAATGAATATATGCGAGAGAACAAATGGACTCCGTTGCTGGAAAGTAAGACGCCTTATTGGCAATAGTGAAACGACGCAAGCTCTCCTGGTTTAGCCGCATCACTTAGCCACATCACCATTGCAAAACCCGTCCTGCAAGGCACTCTGGAGGGCCAGAGATGTCTGGGCCGCCAGAGAAAAAACTGGCTGGACAATATACAAAAATGGACGCATCGAGACCTACCGACCTTGCTACGTACAACAGTGGACAGACAACGCTGGCGAGGACTGTGTGTGAATGGTCAAGGGATGAAGATGAAGGATTTGTTATAACACAATAAATAGCTGTTGCAGCAGCACTGACAGTAGCTGTTGCAGCGACACTGACAGTAGCTGTTGCAGCGACACTGACAGTAGCTGTTGCAGCAGCACTGACAGTAGCTGTTGCAGTAGCAGTGGCAGTGACTGTTGCAGCAGCAGTGACAGTAGCTGTTGCAGCAGCATTGGCAGTAGCTGTTGCAACAGCACTGAAAGTAGCTGTTGCAGCGACACTGGCAGTAGCTGTTGCAGCAGCACTGACAGTAGCTGTTGCAGCAGCAGTGGCAGTGACTGTTGCAGCAGCAGTGACAGTAGCTGTTGCAGCAGCAGTGGCAGTGATTGTTGCAGCAGCAGTGGCAGCGGCTGTTGCAGCAGCATTGGCAGTGACTGTTGCAGCAGCAGTGACAGTAGCTGTTGCAGCAGCAGTGACAATAGCTGTTGCAGCAGCAGTGGCAGTGACTGTTGCAGCAGCCGTGGAAGTGACTGTTGCAGCAGCAGTGACAATAGCTGTTGCAGCAGCAGTGGCAGTGACTGTTGCAGCAGAAGTGACAGTAATTGTTGCAGCAGAAGTGACAGTAATTGTTGCAGCAGCAGTGGCAGTAGCTGTTGCAGTAGTAATAATAACAGCAATAATTGAAGCAGTAATAAAATACACGAGCAATCAGTTTTATAATTGACAACAACAGAATGCGAATATAGTAGTTTTTCTGGAGTAATTAATTGATCTTGTCACTCAAGTGTTACATGAGAATAATGAGGACTACTATTAAACGACTCGGCATACATTTGCAACCGACTAATTCCAATAAAAAAAAATCATCTAACGCATGCACCACCAACCAAGAAAACCGATGATATGATTGAACATCTGAACTCCATTCTGCCTCTCATCCGACGAACCTGGAAGTCGACCAGTTGGAGCGAGCTGTCAATGGTGTCGATCACCTGCGACATGCAGTGCACTAGTTGTGCCCGGTACGTGTCAACCACGCGGGCTGGGCCCGGGTCACCGCTAGGTGGCAGCGTCGTCGTCGCGTGGTTGCTCTGACTGAGCAGGGCCTCCGCTTCCCACAGGACGTTCAGCAGGTTGGTCTGAAGAACGGGGACGACGGTGAAGGATAGGGGTGACTATCTGGCATAGTTTTACTATTGCGATAATTGTATTGTTGACGTTAGGTCGAAAGATAAGTAAAATTACGTAATAGCGTTGAAAAAGATGTTTACGAAGAGTATTACAGTTACACTAGTAGTCCTACTGATTTGTTTTACCAACAACCGCGTTGCTATCGATATGCTTCAGTACAACCACAGTAACAAACACAGTAACAGGCACAGTAACAGGCATAGTAACAGGCATAGCAACAACCATAGCAACAACAATAGCAACAACCATAGCAACAACCGTAGCAAAAACCATAGCAACAACCATAGCATTACCAGCTACATCAAATGTAGCGAAATAAAACGAAATGTGACTTCCACAATGTATTATCTACATGACAAATATAATGATATAGTTTTGGGAGAACACTGGTTTTCTGGCACATTTATCATAACATCAAATGATACCAGTTGGTTTTCGAATAGTTATTTTCCGAATGTTGACGTCGTCACCAGTGTTGCTAAACCCCTACATGAGCGCCTATGTGTGAGTAACTCGGATATGATGTCTTGGTTGCAACGTGTCTTTTGGTTTGCCTTCGTAACATGTGCATAGGGCATGTGGGCATAGGGGTTTCACACCGCCTACCTTGAGCGTAGCGGCGTCCTCCCCCAGGAAGCCGATGCCGTAGGTGAAGGCGAGTGGGTTGCCGTCCGGCTGACTGCCGGCGCCGAGCCAGTCACCGATGTCTCCCGACCCAGTCAACCCGAAGGTCGTGTAGCAGGGGAGGTCGGCTGCCGACGGCGGCGACAGGATGTCTGCCAGCTCGACACTCGCCTGCGACTTCTCCGTGTCGTCTGCTAGTCTTAGGGGAGGGGCCGGTGGAGGCGGGGTGCTGACGGGGGGCGTGAACAGGCGGATCCGTAGGCCACGCCCCTTCTGCGCCTTGACGTTGCTCGCCTCCTCCACCACTCCGTCTGTTTCCTCAAGCACGTCATCGCAGCTGCTGTGGGCGGTAAAGACGAACATTTTGCGTGCGTGCGTGCGTGCGTGTGTCTGTCTGTGCGCGCGCACTTTAATTGTTGGGCCTTCAAAACTTTAGAGGGCGTGTAAGACTAACGTCATCGGTCAATGGTGTATGCAGTGGTGTGCGTGTGCAGTGGTGTGCGTGTGCAGTGGTGTGCGTGTGCAGTGGTGTGCGTGTGCGATACCTGCGATCGAGGGAGTCGACGAACACAGGCAGGATAGTGACGCCGTCGATGTCGAAGCCCTTGGCTGACGGAGTGTCAGTCCCCGGCGTAATGACGTCACCGGATGCACCAGGCAGCTCGTCCGACGTCTGGTCGGCCGTATGGACGTCGGCGCTGTCCGGTGACAATCCGCCATAATCGTCGTCTTCCTATTAATAGAGATTCTATGGTGACGTGTATAATAACAAAATGTCTGTAAAAACCGACCGACCGACCGACCGACCGACCGACCGACCGACCGACCGACCGACCGACCGACCGACCGACCGACCGACCGACCGACCGACCGACCGACCGACCGACCGACCGACCGACCGACCGACCGACCGACCGACCGACCGACCGACCGACCGACCGACCGACCGACCGACCGACCGACCGACCGACCGACCGACCGACCGACCGACCGACCGACCGACCGACCGACCGACCGACCGACCGACCGACCGACCGACCGACCGACCGACCGACCGACCGACCGACCGACCGACCGACCGACCGACCGACCGACCGACCGACCGACCGACCGACCGACCGACCGACCGACCGACCGACCGACCGACCGACCGACCGACCGACCGACCGACCGACCGACCGACCGACCGACCGACCGACCGACCGACCGACCGACCGACCGACCGACCGACCGACCGACCGACCGACCGACCGACCGACCGACCGACCGACCGACCGACCGACCGACCGACCGACCGACCGACCGACCGACCGACCGACCGACCGACCGACCGACCGACCGACCGACCGACCGACCGACCGACCGACCGACCCCTTCCACACACACGCACGCACGCACGCACGCACGCACGCACGCACGCACGCACGCACGCACGCACGCACGAACGCACGCACGCACACACACACACACACACACACACACACACACACACACGCACATGTATAAAGCTTTAAATCGTTGTTAGCGAGTTAATACTAAGCCCGGCACGGGAGCACACCGACCGACCTGGAAGAGTATGTCGCACTCCTTGTACCGCAGCTCCTCGTCGTAGATCGCGGCCAGGCGTTCATCTTCCTCCTCGTCGGTGACTCCCGTCACTGAAACACCGGTGGGCGGCATATATCGTCGACGGTGTACGTATAGACAGCGTGTGCGTGTGCGTGTGCGTGTGCGTGTGCGTGTGCGTGTGCGTGTATGTGTGCGTGTACGTGTGGTCAACATTTATGTATGAGTATTCTGCACTAGTTTTGTAGGTTCTGCACCAGTATCACACTAGAGGGCATGGGTAGGGCAGGATACGCCATACTCTCAGGAAGCCGACGTTATGAGACAGGCACATGGGACCTTCGCGATAAAACGCAAACGGGAAGGTCTAGAGCCACCAGGCACAGAGAAGTAGAAGCAGAGATGACAGACGCAGGATACAGGTGGACACAACTGGAAAAGTAGAAAGGCAGCAGTAACTTGCTGTGAATATCCTAGATGTTAACTGCCAATTCCCAATGACATCCCGATGATGAGATTGTACCTGCTGCCGTGCCCGTGGCTCCAAGACCAGCTAGCGTCTTCCCGTCCCTAACCGCGGTGTCCGAGCGGACGATCTTGTCGGTGCCACTGGACCGAGGCCTGTCGTGGCCGCCATGACTGCGTCTCTTACGGCGGCGGTCGTTGAGCCCTGACTTGCCTGCCGCCGCGTATGAGGCAAACACATTACATACATGCGAATTGCATGCAATATTACTGCATTCCACCATCATTAAATGAAACGTGGGCTTGAGTGAATGAATGATTTTAATAAATTATTGTCTTATTTGAAAGAATATGCCTCTTTCTGACTATTATGTGTTTTTGTATATGTGTTTGTTTATTTGTTTGTTTGTTTGTTTAAAACATGTGTCAATGTAGGAGTATTTTGTGACGACATTCGATGTTGGTTTGAGTAGCGAGGCTATGCGCTGAAATGAAATACAGCTGGAAAATCCAATTTAAATATATATATATGGAGTATACACATTCCTGTTTTTACCATTGTTACTAATATCTGCAGAAAAAATAATTTGTTGAATATTTTCGGAATAGTATCGAGTAGTGTCGTGGATAGGCGATTGTTCTGCTAACAGTTTGTCGACTAATGATTGTTAAGTATTGTCCAGAGTCTCCACGGATAACATCGCCCCTATTAATGCTACTACCATTGCAAAAGCGCTTGCGTTCAGCTGTGTTGACTCTCGTCTGCTCTCCAATGGCATCCGATTTCGAGGCGCGTCGAATAGTGATGCTGCTTCGCTTCTGTTTCGTTGTCGAGTGCGTGAACTGCTTCACGGACACCTCGATGTCGCCCGACGTGTAAGTCTTCAACACTCCAGCCTTTCCGGCGTCAATAGCCGGCTGCCCGGTGGCTGGTGACGACGTGGCGACCGTCTGCAGGCGGTTCATGCGGCTGAGACGCCGTTTGGCCGCCTCCCCGATCATGATCCGTATGGGAGGCACGCGCGGCTCGGGGACGGCCTCGTCGCAGCTTCCACCGGCCTCCGGGGCTGCACTCGCTTCTTCCCGGAGCGGCTGCATGGTGCCAGCAGCGATACCTTCCAATTACAAGGAAGCACGGCATATCTACGGGATTGCTTAATAAACACACTGTTAATAAATGTGGAATTTGTATAGTGATATGTTTGTACAAACGTTCTCTTAAATACACTGTATATGCAGATTATAAAATACAGTGTAACTCTTTCAAGGTCATTATACCATTATCCAAATATATGTTTTGCATTAGTAGGTACTAAGTGCATTCAACTTAAAATTATGGTAAATGTCAAAAAGAAGTCAAATAACAAATATCATTAAAACAACAAACACGTTGTATCTATATTAAGCAACGAACTCGGATATTTCCCAATTACGACAGTAAGAAGTAATATTTAAGCCAAAGCAGATGTGCCATTTCAAACACCTACTATCGACGACGAGGCATAAGAAAACTGACGACCCAATTTTACGTCCAATGAACGCCTGAAACAATATACTGCGGTCTTAATAATACATTGTAATATAATTATTATCTGAAGGGAAGTGTGAAAGGAAGCTGGCCACACCCACCTCTAGCCTCGGGTGTCGGTACCACCTTACTTATCCTCTCCCTCTGAGCGTCTACCGCCGCCCGCCGGAGCTGGGTTTCGTGAGCGGCTCCCCGCCAGTGAGGGATGTCGTCTGGCGACGTGACCATCCGCTCGGGCGAGCCCGGCGACGACGTCGCGTCCACCTGACGGCGTAAAGACGGCGCGGCCTGTCGACTGGATATCGTCTGAGAAGAAATGGCCCACATCTTCATGACGTCGTGAAGCGATCGTCCCGGTACCCACGAGGGGTCGCCACAGTTCTTCCGCTTCCGTTTCGCAGCCTTCCTCTTCTTGGAGTGCTTCCACGCGTTATCTTCATGCCGAGACCTCATGGCATCACGGCTGCCATGTACGAATAGAACCACGTCATGACAAATACACAAAAACAGCCGATTTATTTTCGGAATTTTCTCGGGTCAGCAAGATAACAATATTTTAAGCAAATAGCTGCCCGTTTCAATATCTGTTTTCTTATTTCGTAGAAATTATACATTTTCACTGCGTTGGCCATGTTATATTCGTTTTCAACAATTAATTGCATGTAAAGGCACAAACGGGTTCTTCATGCAGATCCCTGAACACACGTGTCTCGATTGATTTTAAAATGTCACGTCACGGTTCAAATTCAGTCCAAAATGCAGGCTCAAATGACAGCGATTACACATATTCGAATATATCCAGCCACGTCACGAATGTCAGAACCAAGTATTGTCATTGGCTGCCGAGATGAAGCAAAGTTAACTCGGTGTTTACATATTGTATGATACTGGCACATTTAGATAAGACTGGAGTCCTTAAAGGCGTTTACAACAACGATTGCCTAAAACCATATCATATTATTACATCTTGCCGTGTATTTCCATCTCTGCCAAGTCAAACATTTCACTAGAATTCAATGAAGTAAATAATTCTAAATTATGCTCTGTCCGACTGGCCTGCGTCGATTGTGCATATTTTTATAATATATCAATAGAATATCAACAAGCTTCGGCGTGACGTCAGAGAAGCGAGATAAGACCATCTCCATTTATCCATGCAGCAACATCGGTAGACATACTTTCAAAGTTGTGTTAACACCACAGACAGTGATAGCAGTGATAAGCGAGAATAATGACGTTGGATTTGGTTCCTCACATAACCAACTTTGCGAAAATGAAGCGAACGAATGTCAGGCTAACGTAGTTCAGTCGGCTTTGGGTTAGGACTTGGAACTATGCTCGGCAGCTCGGCTCAGTTTGAGAACACGTCGTTTCGATCGCAAACAGGTCTCGCAAACGGGCTGTTACTCTCACTACTGTTGACTATACTTCTATAGCGCCCTCTATGAGTAGCAAATGGGGCTCATAGCGAATTCACGAGGTCTGCCTACCGAAAGGGACAACGAGCTCTGGTTAATGCATATTTGTCTGGTCCACTACAACGTCCGTGTTCCAGGGGGTCACTCCCAAATAGGGATGTTTCTGGGTTGAGGAACCTAACTAATTAGTGTGCCAAGTATGGTTACTTGTTTGATATAACTTACAATTTTGCTACAAAGTATGTACAACTGTAATGAACATCTGCATTTAGCACTTTAGCCGGTATTAATCATGATACCGAAACAGCTCATACAAATAACTGACTGAATATAAACGTGCTAGTTTTCTGACGTCACAATACCCGAGATTCCACAGCTCATCATATTTGAATTTTACGTGCGCTTTGCGAGTTGAACGCTTTAAACATCTAATCTTACCTATACATACATTTCCTTCTGTTAGTGTTTTATGTTGGCGTATGGTACATACAACATTAAGCTCATACACAGAAAATGCATTTTAGCTAATGCCTTATTGTCGACACATTTTATGATTCAAATTTTACGTGCGTTTTGCGACACAATATTAATAAAATGCGTCTTAGCTAACGCTTTTACATTTAGGAAGATTAATATGGGAAAGGCAAATGTTCCATCCTGATCTAAGTACTTCTTTTGCAAACAGTTGTAATCGTTAGTGTCCAGTGTGGCAAACCTACCGGGCAGGTGAATGACGCCATCCCTTGGAACTTCCATTTGCACCGGCTGTTTCCTGCTTCTTGCCCAGGTCGGTAGGTGGCGCCACCACCGTTTGACGAAGCGACTCTATAGACTCGGCTGTTCTATTCGGTTCCAGCGTGATGACATCGACTGACTGTCGAGAACATCAACACAGAACAGGTGTTTTATTGATTAAATTATTATATCAAGATGCATCTGCGTATTACAATACAATACAATGCAATGCAATATAATAATATAATAAATATATTACATTATATATACATTACTTCTATTGCGCTAAAATCTTTGGGAGATCCAAAAGTTCGGCAGCGCACAAAAAGAAAAAAGGTTAAGCAGTTTGAAATCGATAATCTGTTCCAGTTCGATTGGTCCACTGATGAGTTATTGGGGATGAGCGAGTTTAAGCAGGTGAGTTTTTAGTTTACGGCGAAATGTTGTTACATTTCCTTCAGACACTAATAGGGAGTGAGTTCCACGGCGTCGGTGCAGCAACTGAAAAAGTTCTAGTTCCGACATTTGTCTTCACACTGGGAACGAAATGTAGATTAGAATTAGATGATCGAAGCT
The DNA here is from genome assembly GCA_033239005.1 of Lamellibrachia satsuma. Taxonomy (NCBI): domain Eukaryota; kingdom Metazoa; phylum Annelida; class Polychaeta; order Sabellida; family Siboglinidae; genus Lamellibrachia; species Lamellibrachia satsuma. The sequence continues at coordinate 17,674,639 of BSQZ01000001.1, read as the reverse complement.
GTCTATAGGCTTTATTGCAGGAGTGAACATTGAATGTAAATACGCTGGTTGTTTGGATGAAAGTGCTTGACAGGTAATTGCGCAGATCTTACTTATTGCGGTATCGAGTAGGGAGTCAATGCAATGATTTAAGAAGTGGTACTGAGTGAGAGAAACGGGGAGACCTGGTAGCTACCCTTGCCAAACCATTTTGTATCCGTTGAAGTTTTTAAATGTCCTTGAGAGCAATACTGTGATAAAGGGAATTGCAATAGTCAAGTCAAACGAGAGATTGTTGCGTCACCAACCCCAGGCGGTTCTCCGGCGCCACCAACACCAGGCGGTTCTCCGGCGCCACCAAACTTTGGCAGTTCTCCTGCACCACCAACCGCAGGCAGCTCTCCAGCGCCACCAAACCCAGCAGGTTCTCCGGCTCCACCAACCGCAGGTGGTTCTCCAGCGCCACCAACCCCATATGGTTCTCCGGCACCACCAACCCCAGGTGGTTCTCCAGCGCCACCAACCGCAGGCGGTTCTCCGGAGCCACCAACCCCAGGCAGCTCTACGCGCGGACGTCGGCGCCATATAGGCCACGTAGCTTCGATGGTTATACAAGAGGACTTTGCTTTTGAATCAAATAAAAAAATTATGTTCAAATGGTTTGAACGATTGTTCTACGGCCAATGCAGTAGTTGTTTTATGAGCCGCGATCGGTCGGCGGCCAAAGCCCACTTGTCCGGATGTAGCGCGCTGAACTTCCAACCAAACCTATAATTGGTTGAAAGTTCAGCGCGATCTACTACTCGTACTAGGAGTCGTAGATCACCACTGGTCAACGAGTATGTCAACATGTATTTTGATCATAACTAAGCTTATTGGTAGTTCAGTGGGGCCTACGGGTCTTGGTGGCGTTAATCCGTAAGTGAATATCCACTCAAACAAAAAAAAATGTGTTAGTCGGTTAAAAAAATGGCTACAAAAGTAGGCCCGTAGAGGGCGAGAAGTCATTCAACCCAATAGTTTATGGTGGGCATATAGTAGAAAACTTACATATTTAGGTAACATTTGGTTCAACGAATTCGTTCTGATGCATATATTATTATTATGACGAATACATAGCGTATGTTTCACGGTTAAAGATAATCTGATATAGCGCGCAGACCCGACGACGTCCCTCGTGACACTCGCCTCTTTCGGCGTTGGTTTCCTGTCGGAGTCGCGCTGCTCCGTCAATCGGCCAGTCGGCCACGACACATCGTCCACTCGGCTGTGTCCAGGTGACGTAGACATTCGTGCCTGTCGGTGTACGCGTGGTTCTGCAAGCGCGACGGGATGGATGACAGGACCAATATAAACTAAATGCCTCACTACCTTGTATTTATGTTCAAGAGTATTTCTAACTCTCGGAGTCTGTAAGGAAAAGATCAACGGAAATGACATATATACAGTGGATTCTTACAATAATGAAGGAACATGTTGGGAATATATAGGGACTTGGCCGAATTGTTCCATCTATCCGATGTCCGTTATATCCATTGGGTGTGTCAAGGTCCATGGTATAAATTCATATATCCCCAAGACACAGTATTTGGGTCCATTCTCTTTCGTATTTATGTAAACGATTTGTGTATTAGTACAAACAACGGTAACATTATGATATTTACAGATGACAAAAATGTATTTGTCAAAAGTAATTACCAGATTTCACTCAAACCTGAAACTTACTAAATGATTGATTCAATGAACAAATGGTTTAATACAAATAAATTAACTTTAGATAGTTCGAAATCATCGTTTAGCACATTTGGATATGACAGAAACAAAACGAGGGCCTACTACAGGTGTATTTCCTACTTACTTATGTCGTCCACTTAATGTGGTGACGTGATGGTTTCCTTCCAGTGGTTTCGGTTCTTCATTACAATTAGTAAATCTGTGCCGTTGAGGTTTGTATCTTTCTCTAGGATGCTTTACAGAGTTGTCGTTGGTCGACCTCTTCCCCGAAGGCAATCAAGCTTCCAGAGCAGGACTTTGTTGGCTGCTTCGTTATGACATGACCTTCGCATCACATGACCATTGTCTCACGATGGTGGTGATCCGTGGGAGGGAGCCGTACAGTTCTTGGTTGGTTATGTGGTGGCGCCATGACACGTTTTGAGTTTTCTGCAACATTTTTGTGTAGGTGCCATCCAGTGCATGTTCTACTGTTTGTCTTAGCGACCATGAATCGCATCCATATATCAGGATCGGTTCAACCGTCGTCCTCAAAATCTTCAGTTTGGTGAGTCTGCAGATGGGCGCTCTCCAAACTTTATCAAGGGCGTGAACTGGACCATGCCTGGGCTTTTCTACACTGGATGTCATGTTGTGAGTTTGTATAGGATCCGAGATACCTAAAATCCTCTACTTTCTCAATTTGACTCCCACCTGAAGCGTTGATGTGCATGTATTGTGTTTTGCTTGGATTGAGAAAAAGTCCAGTAGATTTGGAAACACTTTACACTTTATGAATTAAAAGTTCTGCTTCTTGTATCGTGTCAGCGAACAGAGCGATGTCATCGGCATAATCCAGGTCAGAGAGATGGCAGGCCGGATGTCTGGTGCTTCAACGTCTGGTTAGGGTTAGTCATTCTCTCGCAGTTCTTAGGGTATTGTCCAAGACTATGAAGAACATGTATGGGGCGAGAGGGTATCTGGCGAACTCCTGTGTTAATGTTGAAATGTGTACTTTCCCCTTCGTGTTGTCAATACAACTGCAGAGGTGTTTACAAACATTATACATACATATTCTCTGGGATGTCAAACGGCTGGAGAATCTGGAACAGTTTGTTTCTATCTACAGAGACAAATACTTTCTTGAAGTCGATGAAAATAATGGCATATTCTTCGTTGTGGCTTCTCATTTCCTCGATGATGCGTCTAAGAGCAAGACTCTGCGAAGATGTAGATCGTAGGAGATTAAATCCGTTCTGGTTTGGGCGTAAGATCTGTTCTCGCTCAGGGCGAATTCCGTTAAGCAGGATTCGATTGTAGACTTTGCAGCAGTCTGTGTTAGACTTATTCCACAATAGTTTTCAGGTGTCCTTTCTTAGGTATTGGTACAATACCCGAGAGCCCCCATTCTGGTGGTCTATTCCCTAAGTATGTTTCGTTGCAGAACTTCAATAAATCTTTCCTTAACTTGGGTAGTTGCCACACTTCAATGAGAATGCCATCTACTCCTGGGGCTTTGCCAAGTTTCTTTTGTTTGATCGCAACGTTGACTTCTGCTAGTGAGAAGGTGTCGGTGTCAATGTTGGGTTTGGTCTTATAGATCGGATCAACTGGATGGTTGGATGTGCTCATATTATCAGAAGAGAGCAGTTGTTTGAAGTGAGTTTTCAAAGCATCCAAACGATCTTCCTCTTGTATGAAGATGGTTTTTATTTATTTCCCTATAGTTTTTACTAACTTCCAGGCATTACGGAGAGCATTAGTCGACTCGCAACTGTCAAATGCTCCGAGAATGTCATGATAACGCTTCTTCTGCGATTCATCATATGTGTTGCGCTGCGTAGTTTGCGCTGTGGATACTGTCTCGGGTTGTACACTAATTACAACCTTATGTGCTGCATTTACTTCACTCATATGGCGAACACTAGTCTTGAAATAACGAAATAACACACAACGTTCATCAAGTGCAATGTATTTGTAATGTATATTTGATGATCAATTATCGTGGCAAGAACACGTTAATAGTGTAAACAACATACTTAATTTAATGGTACACACCTGTAAGACTGGCAAACAGAAAGCCTTACGATCGCAAATGAACCCGTGTTATTATCTACATCCGCCGGTTTGCCGCGCATGCTTAAAAAGAGTTCGTCTTGCAAGCTGGGATGTATTGATTGGATCTCGCGAAACTGTTGAGTGCGTGCAGTTTTGCATCGATAAGCTGTTATTCGCATAACATTTGACAAACGCGATCCTGATCCCGTATTAAAAAAGGTTAAGGTGTGATCTTATATAGCGCAGTATCCAGTCCTCAGGACTGCTCAAAGCGCTATACACTTCACCCCCTGGCAGACCTTACACTTCACCCCCTGGCAGACCTGTTTACACTTCACCCCCTGGCAGACCTGTTCTTTCCAACGCCATCTCGAATTCTATGGGAAACATTCAACAACGTTGCAATTACTGCGCGAATATATCCACCTCTGTCTGCAGCCAGGCACTCATTTATACAGCTACACAGAGTGAACTGTGGCAACGGGGATTACAGAAAATTGTCAAAGCTTCGAAAAGGCGGCGAGAGGATTCGAACCCGGGTTCTCTCGAGTCCGACGTTATAATCGCTGCACCACCGCGCCCCACTACACCACCGCGCCCCACTACACCACCGCGCCCCACTACACCACCGCGCCCCACTACACCACCGCCCCCCACTACACCACCGCGCCCCACTACACCACCGCGCCCCACTACGCCATCGCGCCCCACTACGCCACCGCGCCCTGCTACGCCACCGCACCCCGCTACGCCACCGCGCCCCGCTACGCCACCGCGCCCCGCTACGCCACCGCGCCCCGCTACGCCACCGCGCCCCACTACGCCACCGCGCCCCACTACGCCACCGCACCCCACTACGCCACCGCGCCCCACTACGCCACCGCGCCCCGCTAAGCCACCGCGCCCCACCAAACAAAAACAAAAACCGCACAAAACCGTGACGAACGTATCATACGTCCGGAAGACCGACACATTTTAGAAATTCGTTATAAGACTTTCGGGTAAACCGGAATAGTTCGAACATATGATAGTATCCAATGATATCTATCTCCCCAGATGACAAACTAAATATAGTTTACTACAATATAATCCAGAATAAAATACTGTATTGAAGTTTGTGCGTCGGAATACAAACCCATTTGAAAGAACCGCAATGCACTGAAAACAAGCTGTTAAAATTGACTAGAATTTAGCGTAAGTGGCATTGATGTGTTGAAAGTTCTGCTGAAAGACGTCTATTTGGGGAGTGCAATTAATGTCTACGCCCTTCTTAACAAGTCACTACAATTCAACATCATCCATGTACGCACATGAGTTCTCGGTGACGTTTATCCAGGGCTCAGGGATGGGGTGGAACAAGCTGGTATTTTATGAAGCTTTCTGTAGGCACACGATTTTTCGCGCGCCACTAGAAACTTGACTGATGCGTGATTGTGCACATTCTTCTTCCGTTCCAATTGAGTTTAAATATGCCCCAAAATCGGCGCGTAGCAATTGCCATGACACCCCCACGGAGCTCTCCATCATACTTACCCGGACACCCCACCCTTTGAGTATGACGTACTTTATAGATGGCCCCTTACAACACCTTAGAAAATGGACATGTATTGTTTGTACGAAAAAACAAGGGGGAAGACAGATTGTATAATTAAAAAAAAATTACTATTACTGGTAAGCTATATTATAGCATATTTCTCCACCATCTGAACAGAATCCGAATATTCAGAATTCAGAATATTCAGCGTGTGATAACAAAAGAAACCAGCTTAATCGATCACAATATTGAATCAAATTTATAATCTGGAAACTTTTTCTACGATAATATTCGTCTTTCGCCGCAAAAATGACCCACTTACGTCATTTTCATTGGACTATATCAGCTGCTTAACTCACCCAAATGTCCCGGTTATCTTCTCCTGATACTGATTAACTAAATTGTTAATTCAGGCTGCTTTGTGCGCTGAGAACATTGACCAAATACAACCTTGAATTCTGGCTTTGTCATTTGCAATTTCGAAAGTGCGTAACGTACGTGTGAATTTCGTACGACCGCCCGAGCTTCGAAAGACGCACGTGTAAAATTTCGACGCTTACGTCAGAGCCGCAGTAACGTCAAAGACGTACTCGAGAAACTCTAATAATTGACAGCGGGAAGTGTTTTCCGTGCGTGTTACCCTAGTTCTTGGAGGCAAGCTATACATAGCCATGTTTGTCTTTTTCGTCGAATTCCAGTTTGGTCGAACCAAAATAAGCAACTAACAACTATTAACAACAGATAACAACTAAACACAACGTCGTAACTTTAGTCATGCTTTGTCACTATGAGCCATAATATTTGATCAACAACTTGAATCACTCTATTGTTTCGGCTGACGACAAAAAATCGCGTGTGTTATGTGTTTAACATGTATTAATTTTTATTCAAATTATGTCAGCCAGTCATCATGACTTTACACCACGACGCGATTTTCAATGTTCGCAGAACGACTGTTTTACGGGACATGGCAATACTGAATGTATTAGGGGTGCGGGGTGTAGTGGTTATAGTATTGGACTCTCAATCGAGAGTACCCGGGTTTCGAAGCCTCTTGCTGCCGTTTCGAAGGTTGGTCAATTTCGCTCACTCCACACTGCCTCAGTTCAATCAGCTGTGTCTGCTTTTTGATCTGGATCGATCGACAGGCGGGTGTCCTAACTATTAGACCACGACTCCCCACAGTGTAAGTGAGTACCCGACTATAGACAGCAGTGGTTACATACGAATGATCAGTCTTTGCGCAGTAATTATAACGTGGTTTAATGCTTCCCAGAGAAGTCGAATTGGTGTTGGAATGAACAGGTCTGCCAGGGGGTGAAGTGTTTTGGCGATAAAATAAACTATGTAGTTTTACGACAAATATGCGCGTGTTGATACCAATTTACAACACTAAAAAATCAATAAATATCAAATTTTGAAGGTGAAATATATAAATTTTTTCATCAGATTATTTATCAAACCACGAAGTACATAACAACGTAAATAAAAATGTACAATGTTTAGACATAACCCTACTTTAGCAAACAAATCTGAGAATATGCATGGCTTTATAATTATACGAAACTCTGAACTAACTGCGTCTTGTTTTGTTTTGTTTAGAATATTGGCGAGCGGTCAGGGTTGTTTGTCTTGTTTAGAATACTGGCGAGCGGTCAGGGTTGTTTGTCTTGTTTAGAATACTGACGAGCGGTCAGGGTTGTTTGTCTTGTTTAGAATACTGGCGAGCGGTCAGGGTTGTTTGTCTTGTTTAGAATACTTGTGAGCGGTCAGGGTTGTGTGCGCATGGAGCAATTGTTGCTTCGTCGTGTTTGCGTCAGGGTCGTGTGCGCATGGAGCAATTGTTGCTTCGTCGTGTTTGGGTCAGGGTTGTGTGCGCATGGAGCAATTGTTACTTCGTCGTGTTTGGGTCAGGGTTGTGTGCGCATGGAGCAATTGTTGCTTCGTCGTGTTTGGGTCAGGGCCTGCTTAAATTGTTGGAGTTCTGGGATTGTGTCAGATAGTGAGTTCCAATTGTTTATTGTCCTGGGAAAATTTTTAATAGTTCTTGCGGGTGTGGATGGAATTTAAGGCTTTGCTATGATTGACGCTGGGCAGGCCGGAGAAGGTGTTTGACTGGCTGACTGATAAATGACCGTTGATGGCTTTCGTGGAATATGGTGAGATGTCTGTGTGTTCTTCTGGTGTTTAGTTGCATCAGTTTAATGTCCTTATCATTTCTGTCACACACCTTTTCTCTGGATGCGTAATCACTGTAACAAAAGCGTGCCGCCCTTCTTTGCACCCTCTATTTTGTTACTGAGGAGTTGGATGTAAGGATCCCATATGGATGAAGAATATTCCAAAAGTGGACGAACAAGGGTTGTGAAGACAGTTGTTTTTATGTTTTGACGGTATGAGTAGGGTTAGTTTTCAGTTAAAGTAACTTTTTTGTGAAACGTATTTTAGATACATTATTTCTGTCAACACATATATTAAATATAGTATTCGTATTAATAAAATATACCATGCCAATTATGTCCCAAGTTATTGTTATGTAGATATGTGAAATGTCTCAGGCGCGATCGACTGTTACGCCCCATACGCGGATCAAGTTGTTAAAGCAAAGAACGCTTACATTTTATACACAATGTGCACAATAACGTAGATGGTCACAGCTTCGTATATTAAGCTTTTCATATTTAGTTTAGTTTATTTCGGAATTGTATCAATCATTCATACATAAAACAATAAGTAAAACAGCTCGTAAAATGAGATACAATTCCGGGTTTACAGCGGAGCCAAAGCCGTAACCAGTTGTTATATAACATAGCAATATAAGACGTAACAGTAAACAGGTCGCTGTCAACCAAAGTCACAATTTAATTAAAGTAATAATAATAATAATAATAATAATAATATTTTTTCTATAGCGCTAATTCCCGCATGGCGGATCGATGCGCTGTACAAATGTATATTAATAAATATAAATAGATAAAATGTACCTTATTAAAAATATATATATATGAACACTGGTTTTAAGACGTACAATACTAAAAGAGGAATGTAAATTATATAAATAAAATTAAACTTTGGTTTTAAGACTTACAATGCTTTGTATGTAAATTATATAAATTAATTTTAAACAAATTAAATACTGGTTTAAAGACGTACATTAATATGGAAATTATGTAAACTAATATAAAAATAAATAAATAAATATTGTACAAAAATGTGTATGCAAATTATATAAACTAAACTAAACTAATACTGTACTAAAAAATTTTTTATGTAAACTATATAAATTAATATAAAAAATCTAAGCACTAATTAAAATGTATATAACATTAAAAAAAATTATAAAGCAATGTCCATCATTTCAAAACAATTTAAATTAATTAAAATGTCCAATAAAAAGATATGTCTTTAAACACTTTCTAAACACAGAAAGTGTCCCCGATGCACGAATGTTCACAGGTAATTTATTCCATAGTCGTGGTGCTGCTGCGCCAAATGCCGAATCGCCAATACACTTATTTGTTATGCCTTGGTGCAGTGTTGGCGCATAGTTCTGGCGTAGGCGTCCGTCACGTTTTCGTGGTTGAACAAGTTCTGCAAGATAAGACGGCGCCAAACCATTGATGCATTTATAAGTCATTACCAACATCTTGAAGGCGATTCGGCTCTCAACCGGCAGCCAATGCAGCTCCTTCAACGCTGGTGTGATGTGGTCGTGTTTACTGGTGCGTGTTATTAGCCTGGCTGCATTGTTCTGGACACGCTGCAACCGGGCTGTCTGTGATAACGGTATGTTATGCAAGAGGGAGTTACAGTAGTCCAGGCGAGAGGTGACGAGTGCATTGACAGCGCTTTTCGCGGCTTCAGTTGTTAAATAGTGCCGTATTGACGACAGTCTGTACAGATGGTAGTTACATGCGGCACACACAGCAGTCACATGATCTGTCATCGTCAGATGTTGATCCATGTGAACTCCCAAACTCCTTATGCGATCTGATGGTGAAACCGTATCATCTCCGATTCTCAAGGAGCAGCCTCCGTACATCCTGAGATGATGTTTTGATGTAAAGATCATCATCTTTGTTTTTTCGTCGTTTAGTTTCAGCATGCGCAGCGCCATCCATCGTCTAGCTTCCCCAATACAGTTTTCGAGTCGCCTCGCAGTTATCACTTGGTCGCCTGATGTAGCGGGATTGTACGACGCATATAGTTGAATGTCGTCGGCATACTTATGGTATTTTATGCCATGTCTTTTGAATATCCGCTGCAATGGGGTGGTGTATAGAGTGAACATAACTGGCCCAAGGACCGAGCCCTGTGGCACACCACTCTGTAGCGGAATAGTCGCGGATGTTTTTGAGTCTATCTTGACACAGTGGGTGCGGTCTTCCAAGTACGTCCGGAACCATGATAACGCTATTCCACACACACCGTATTCGTCGTGCAGTAGTGTCAGCAAATGTTCATGGTCAATCGTGTCAAATGCACTTGATAAGTCCAGCATGACAAACAGCATTGCATATATATATATATATATATATATATATATATATATATATATATATATATATATATATATATATATATATATATATATATATATATATATATATATATATAATGTTCACGAGCAGCATATAACATTACATTGCAGATTCGTACGTTATAACAACACAATTAATAATAATAATAAAACATATGTTCAAACAGGTGGTGCAGTGATGAAGTAAAATATATATATATATATATATATATATATATATATATATATGCTGTGATGAAGTAATATTTATATATATATATATATATATATTTATATAAATATATATATATATTTATATATATATATATATATATATATATATATATATATATATATATATATATTACTTCATCACTGCACCACCTGCATTTTATACTGCCTATATATATATATATATATATATATATATATATATATATATATATATATATATATATATATATATATATATATATATATATATATATATATATATATATATATATATATATATATATATATATATATATATATATATATATATAATGTATACATGTGGTGATTCCATTCCAAGCACCGGCAAATGGTAGACTATATATATATATATATATATATATATATATATATATATATATACATATTTATATATATGTATATATATATATGTATATATATATATATATATATATATATATATATATATATATATATTAGAAACAACGATAAATGTGTGCAAACATTAAGTGATGGGAGGTATTAATATACATCTAGAGCGCTGGATCCCCTTACATCACATGCCTTTACCGATGAGACAACACTTTTTAAGGTAGGTTTATTTTGAATGATAGGTACAATTTTATTCCAGATGGAGGGACCTTTACATAATAAACTGTTTGATGACAGTAGAATTGATGAAAGGAGTGTATGTGAGGTTTGCCTTGTTTCGTGTTTATGAATGTCATGGGTATCAGGTAAGGAAAAGTGTTGGCTACTATGGATATCATTGTACATAAATTGTCGACTTCAAATATCATGCAAATTAGTTAAATTTAAAGGTGTAAAGAGGGATGATTCATAATAGCTTCTTTTAAGAATGGCTTCATTTTGCTTAATGAATAATTTCATTATGTGGGTTTACACGTGCATCCTCACATGATGATGATTCTGAATGTCAAGTAGGAATAAACTAAAGTGTAATAAATAAAGTGTAATAAATAACGGACAGCCACTGGAAGAAAGTGATTAGCTTTATTTATTGCGTATAAAACGCTGGTTAGCCTGTTCTTTTTGTGTGCATTTATGTGTTCTTACCAATCGAGCCTTTCATCGATATGAAGGCCTAAACTTTTAGACAATTTGTACACTGAATTATCTTATTTGACATTGTTAAAAATAAGTTTTCACTATGAACGGGACGGGATCTAGAGAATAACATGCATTTCGTCTTAGAAACATTTACCTATAGTTTATTCGCATAAAACCAGACAGTAAAAATATATTTCAAGTTCGTTAGACATATATTTATGTAGATCATTTATGTTATATATATATATAATGATGAGTGAATCGTTATCAAGTGATACGTGAGTCGTGTTCGAGCGATAATGTGAATCGTTTTCATTGCTATTTCATCTTGAACTTTATTTAAGTTATACTCGCAGTATAGCGATGTTTTGGTTATATAAGTAATTATGGATGTATATGTATGTATTGTACATTCAATAATGTACGTAAATTAAACACGTTAACTGGCTATTGCAGTTGTTTCAATTGTAAAACACACACACGCACGCACGCACGCACGCACGCACGCACGCACGCACGCACGCACGCACGCACGCACGCAGTATTCACGCACGAACGCACGCACGCACGCACGCACGCACACACACACACACACACACACACACACACACACACACACACACACACACACACACACACACACACACACACACACACACACACACACACACGACCATTGCGCGACAGTGTCACAGTCATTCTTGACTTGCAGGAGCGCCGTCTGCGTCGAGTGGCGGCGGCGGCGGCATGCCGCGTAAGTTGTTCGTATCTACATGGGTGTTGATTTGCAACCACTTTTTCCTAGAGTTTTTAAATGAATGGCAGATTCGAAAAATAGCGGCAGTTGCGTATCATATCCTTACCCCACGTCGTTGGGTAAGACAGCGGGTACGATTGATTTGGTCAACGATGTGTTCATCATGATGGTGATCGGTGGCACTATTTGAGGTAAGCACTGTTTGAATGGCTAAGTTGGTACTGGGTGCAGTTCGTATGACTTACACGGAGCAATTGCAACAAATCGCAAGACGTCTGACTCGGTGACTGATGCGAAGCATGTTAGTAGAACGCCACAGAAACCAATATTATCGCTTATTGCAGGCACCATTGCGTCCGAACGATCGTCGCCGCGAGAGCGTATGTTCTCTTGGATGCCATTTACTTTCTCAATGAAGTAGTCGCCAAAACGTTGTGCTATATCTCCCAGAGACACACACATGGCAACTTTGTGATGCCATTGTTTCCCATGAGGTTCTTTCTGATGTCGAAGAGCTGTCGTTTTTTTGTCGTTCCCGCAATTGGCGATCTTAGCAGAATAGTAGTTTCAACTTGAAGAACTTTTCAGAACAACTGTAGGAGTTCGTCAGGGGTGCCCACTCTCGCCTGTTCTCGTCAACATATTCCTCGAGAACATCATGCAGGAGACCCTCCAAGAGTTCAACACCACCATATCTAATGGTGGAAGGCCAATTTGTAATCTTCGTTTTGCCGACGATATTGATCTCATGGGAGGCAGCGAGAGTGAACTTCAAGACCTCGCTACAAGACTGGAAGAAAATGCAAGAGCTCATGGGATGGAAATCAGCTCAGAGAAAAGCAAAATATATGTCAACAGTACTAACCAGAACACCCACATTAACATCATGATGAATGATCAGAACGAAATGAGGAAGTAGACTCTGTCAAATAACTTAGGTCCACCTCAAGCAAAGATGGCACCTCAACAAAGCAAATCAAAATAAGGATTGCAGTGGCCATGTCTGCTATGTCAAGACTTAACACCATCTTCAAAATGAAGCTCAAGCTCTACAGAGCACTCACTGTATCCATCCTCCTCTACAGATGGGAGAGCTGGACTCTGACAGCAGAAACAGAGAGACGCGTACAAGCTCCTCCACATTTCATATACCAAATGCGATAAATAACAATAAATGGACTCCGTTGCTGGAAAGTAAGATGCCTTATTGGCAATAGTGAAACGACGCAAGCTCTCCTGGTTTAGCCGCATCACTTAGCCACATCACCATTGCACAACCCGTCCTGGAGGGCCAGAGATGACATGGCCGCCAGAGAAAAAGACTGGCTGGACAATATGCAACAATGGACGCATCGAGACCTACCGACCCTACTACGCACAACAGAAGAGAGACAACGCTGGCGAGGACTGTGTGTGAATGGCACCCCTACGACCGTCCCGGTCAAGGGATGAAGGTGAAGGTGAAGGTGAAGGTGAAGGTGAAGGTGAAGGTGAGCAGTTAATAGTTTGTACTCAATGCGCCGTTTCACGGGAAACCAGTGCAGTTGCTTCAGTACCTCGGACATCGACTGTTAGAATCTGGAGGACAATTCGGGTCGCCGACTGCTGTACCATTTCTAGGTGTTTAAAAATCGTTATTACTCATACTTCGTTAATTTCGTCTTCTTAACAACCGATTTTTGGACAGTATGTCCGCTGGTGGACTTGCAACTAGCTACTGCCCATAGTGATTCCATAACTCAAGTCTCACGTAATTATACTCAAACAGCCCAAGCGCAGAAGTTATATGTGCGCTATGTTTTCGTAAAACGATTCTGTAACAACGTTCCCCTGCATACAACTAGCCCCTCTCTTCCCACAAGCTGTGTCTACTGAATGCAAGAGTGCGGTTTGCTGTATTCTGATTGATGTGTTTATTCCACGTGAGTGATACAAACTCCTACGAATGAATGGTTGTCAGTTTCCTCTAGTATTAAATCTCACAACGTTTGAGTTGACCAATGAACATCTGTGTACGTTCCTTTTAGCCGACGAAGAGTGTGCTGTACCATGCTGAACATCTGTGTACGTTCCTTTTAGCCGACGAAGAGTGTGCTGTACCATGCTGAACATCTGTGTACGTTCCTTTTAGCCGACGAAGAGTGTGCTGTACCATGCTGAACATCTGTGTACGTTCCTTTTAGCCGACGAAGAGTGTGCTGTACCATGCTGAACATCTGTGTACGTTCCTTTTAGCCGACGAAGAGTGTGCTGTACCATGCTGAACATCTGTGTACGTTTCTTTTAGCCGACGAAGAGTGTGCTGTACCATGCTGAACATTCGTGGTGTTGTGGTTTCTGACACATCAAGAAACATCAAAGGAAACAAACCATGCAATGAATTTGATATTTCACAAAAATCGTTCGACATTCGACGTAATCGCCATATGGTGATTAACAATATACTATTTCGGGGAGGCTCTATTACCAAGGGCGGATCTAGGTTTGTTGGCAGGATGGGTCTCAGTCAGTCTTAGTCATATGTCGTTCTACTTACGAACCGAAGGTGGACAGGACGACACACGTATCGTTCTACTTACAGAAGGGTTAATATTAGCAGTCTTTACACTGGCACTAGTTCCGATGTAGGCTTATGTATGTTGTCCTTTACTATAATATTTACCACGGGAAAGGAGGTTTAAGACGCCCTTCGATGGCCTAGGGGGGTCTTGATACCCCTAAGACCCCCCTGGATCCACTGCTGATTACTGAATAGATGCCATTAGGTTCAGCCTGTGTAATGAGGCGTACATGTGTAATAATGGCACGTGACAATGACATAGCTCTGTGTACTGGACTCATAATTTGTTGTGTGGCATCACTGACGCGCTGTTGTCGAAACAGTGGCGCCACATGGAAAGGAAACTTTGGTGTTTGGTGTAGTGGCACCATCTGGTGTATATAATTCCAACATCGCCGGTTCCAATCTGGCCAGATCGCCGGTTCAATAAGTCAGAGTAGTCACTTGGTCTAGTCGAATGGCCAGCATTTCATATTAACGATGGAACTTAACGCATAACTTACGAATAGTATCCGGTTTTAAATGGTAGATATGCAGAAAGAATCGTTTCTTACGAGGACGCTGAAGAACAGCGCAGCGGGGACGGTGGGCGGTATTGGGGTGGTTTTAGTAGGGCATCCGTTCGATACCCTCAAAGTGCGACTGCAGACGCAGCCGTTGGTAAAACCCGTCTACAACAGCCTTTTGGACTGCTTCGTAAAGACGCTGAAATGGGAAGGATTTGGTGGCCTCTACAAAGGCGTCGGTTTGTAGATTAGACTCGATCTCTTCGGCTTCGCTAAAAATATCCGTGTCACCGTGACCGAACTCTGACTTGTTTAGAGTAGCATTACATTAGACTAAGTAGTAGCTTACGGCATAATAGCCGGTAACCGGCCATTGACTTTGTAGTGTCACACTGTCACTGACCTGGGCTTACGGCTAGGTAGCTTTTAAGAACACGCTCTATGGTTAAAAGTGACAAATACTTTAAGAGTAAAATAAGGCTAGATTCAAGATTCAGAAGACGGAACATACAATTTATTTTATAATTTACATGTAATACAGTTTTATTAAGTTTTATTATACCTAAATTGTATTAGTTATGCTAACTGGGTCATGACTATGAAACCTACAAACTCCAGAACAAGATTTCTGACCAGATTATGTCGTTTTATATATGATGGATGGATGGGGTGAACAGTATGCCTTAGACCTAACTATAGGCTCTAATTACAGACACCATAAATCAAATTAATCAGTTTATAAACCCTTTCAGTTAGCTGAGAAGGTCAGGAGCTGATTAACTTATGTAAGTGTAACACACGTAATAAGGGTCATCACCTTTACCAGAATCATTATGAATTTATGGAGCACCATTATCATTGTGGCAGTTTAGCATGTTTTACTATCATAATTCTGTAATGGACCCCTCAGTTATTATTTCATTATCATTACTCCTTTATCAAACACAGTTTTTATTTCTTTTATTAAGTTCTAGACATATCATTATAATAATTATTGTCTTGCATGAACCTGGTGCTACAAACACATCATCATCAAAGTATTGTCAGGACAAGCCTAATAGTTAATACAACACCTTTAAAGTTAAAGTGTTTATTAAATTATATACTCAGGGCGATTCAAGCATTATGTGTGTGACATTCAGACAAAATTTGTTTAAGACTGCTGATCCATGTTAATTTATTGCTGACTGTTTTAATGTTGATCATAACATTGTTCTACATGTTGCTTAATAATTAGGATAGTCAACATTTATTTTTCATCAATGAATGGATTATAAATGAATTTTTAAATATATTACATGGAACGTTACGTGTGTGATGCACCGAAATCTCAATTCAGACGGGTGCATTGGTTATTGCCAAAAATCTGTGAAGTTATGGAAGCATGTTAATAAGTTGCTTTATCATGATTAAGCACATATGTATAGGTATACTATGCATATGACTGTGAATGGTTATTATTTTTGTTCATAAAAATATAAATTTTGCATTATAATAATAATAATAAAAGTATTTATATAGCGCCCGATCAATCAATATTGCTCTCAGGTGCTTTACATACATCCAATCATAACTTATTAAAATGATAATTATTATTAATCAGATTAAATTATTATTAATCATTTTAAAATAAATACATTAATTATATTTTTTAAATATATATTAATTAAAATTTATATTAATTATATCCATGAAAGTTAGTTTTACTCCAGTTATTGTCACAGACAAGAGTTAGTCTCCACAGTACAGTATTCAAAATGGCATACAAATACAAATACAAATGGAATACAAATACTTCTTGTCAACAACTTTCTGACTATGTATATTATCTATGCATTACTATTTTCAAAACATCACTGCTCCATTATGTTTTGCATAGTTGCTATATCGACAACTCACCAGTTTTTCTTGAATTTATCCATTTTGATGTCTTGTCATTCATCAGCATAAACACGTATGTAGATGTAAAATGGCAAAATATTGCTTAAACGGAAGTAAGTTTTAGTTACTATAGCTGCTGCCACACGGGCAAAACCTCATGAGAATTTAATAATAAGTTGCGATTTTCATAGCTGTGGAAATTTGCAAGTTGTTTGAAACAGCGAACTTACGAAATTTTGTGGTTACGAAATTTATCCGTCGTATTTGCGCAACTTCTTACATATGATAATGTTTCTTTGAGAATATGAGCCCAGATACATTTCATCTTATCTTTATTCAGCAAACCCACAAAAAAAACAGTATAATTTGAAAAACAGTATATAATCTATATATAGAGTGCTAAACATCATTATGGAACTTATCAACCATGTAGTTTGCAAACAGTGTCAGTTATACTGGCCCATAGCAGTGTGCCATTCTGTCGTCATTTCAAAGTTCATTAAATCTGAACACTGAAGCCATTTTTTAATTACCTCTGCTTTACTGTATTTTTTCTATATGATGAGAAAGAAGAACTCTGTTTATATGATAAACTATTTTCAATGAATTATTATTTCAAGGTTATAATTATGGTTAAATTCTGATTGCTGTCAAATTTTGATTGCTAAGTCAGTAAATGGCCTCCATTTTATATGGAGGTCAATTTAAAGGGTAGAATCTGTTAGAAATTCATATATTTTATTTAAAATATATATAAGCAGATTAGGACACATGTTTCCTAATTGAACTAATTATATCAGCACTAATAATCACATACATGCATACAGCATAATAATAGATTAAAATTCTTATGCACTGTGAATCAAAACAAAGAAGAATGATGGCAGCATCTGATGTTGAACACCTGTAAATCAGACATTTTAAAGAGATAATTAAGGGTATGTTTCCCCTGGTGTCTCAATTATTATTAAATTAGTGTTGTGTTGCCCCCTTGTCACATATTAGCAACTAAATTATAACAATTAAAAGCCTGTGAAATTACATTCTGTCATCAATATTGGTATTAGGTGTGACAACTGTAAGTAGTGTTACGTGTGTGACACTTATATATTTCATATGTATGCATAGTTAAATATTGTTGCATGTCTTTTTTATTTTGGTATTACATTAAAAGTAGTCGTGTTGATTTATAAACCATTTTGAAATTTACAAATGACAAATAGGTATTAGGTGTCACACACATAATGTAACATTACGTGTGACACATATATTTCATATGTTATATAGTTAGATATTTTTGCGTGTTCGTTATATTTTTTTGCATAAGTAATAATGTATTGTTTTATAAACCATTTGGAAATAAAAAATTTAAATTATTTTGTACATTTTTTTTGGAAATTTACCTGTGTGTCACATTGAAATTCAACTTTTTAAAAACTACATAACTTTACAATCAATATTGTCATGCTTTATTTTTCATTTCATTGTAACATAGTGACATCTTAGTACACCTAATTCTTTATTTAAACAAAATGTGGTTTTGTTTCTATCTTTAAAATGGGTAGCACTATAACTGAAATAACAAAATGCATGCCTGTATGCAATATGGCCATTATATCTAAGAAAAAATTATGAAATCATATTTTTTAAACTTGTTTTATAACAAGGAGATAACTCTAAAAAAAAGTCCTCCTAATGTAATTATAGAAAGTCACCACTCAGGCTCACTTTGGCTGGAATCGCCCCTCAGCTAAGTACTGACCAACCCAGTGCTCCTGTTTCCAGGCTCTCCACTGGTTGGCCAGATGTTTTTTCGCGCGACCCTGTTTACGTCTTACTACCAGGTGAGTTTTCAGCTTATCCATTTAGAGGTTTGGGCCAAATTGCAAGTGTAATCATACCTTATTGTAATAAGTTACATTACAACTATAATAATTATTTAACATTGCCTTGACTAATATTGATGTGTCAAGCTAGTTAAGTGGGAAAATAATTATGTCCATTTCTGTTAAACGTACTTCCTCGAAAAGACATTGATTTAGTTTTTTCGTTCGACTCATTTTAGTCTAGTGTCCACTCTGACTGATGGCTCTAGTGTCCACTATGACTGCTGGCTCTAGTGTCCACTCTGACTGATGGCTCTAGTGTCCACTATGATGCCTATAGTGTCCACTATGACTGCTGGCTTTACTATCCACAATGGCAGGTGGCTCTAGTATCCACTCCGACTGCTGGCTCTAGTATACACTATGACTGCTGGCTCTAGTATCCACTATGACTGCTGGCTCTAGTATCCACTGCTACTGCTTGCTCGTTTGTGCAAATGTGTCGTTTAGATTTTATCAAATCATCACACAAAGTATTTTTTACTAGATCTGGCCAAAATTCAGCTGGCTCTACTATCCACTACGACTGCTGGCTCTAGTATCCACTACTACTGCTTGCTCTTTTGTGCAAATGTGTTGTTTAGGCTTGATCAGATCATCACACAAAGTATTTTTTACTAGATCTGGCCAAAATTCAGCTGGCTCTACTATCCACTACGACTGCTGGCTCTAGTATCCACTACTACAGCTTGCTCTTTTGTGCAAATGTGTTGTTTAGGTTTGATCAGATCATCACACAAAGTATTTTTTACTAGATCTGGCCAAAATTCAGCACAAAAGTGGTCGGGTTCTATAGTTTGACATAAAGTTATTTGCACTGTAACATAAAGGTATTCACACTTTGACATAAAGTTATTCACACTTTGACAAAGGTATTCACGCTTTGACATAAAGGTATTCACACTTTCACAAGTTACCCATTCTAATGACAAATTAAATTCTTGTAACAAAAGTATGCCCTCTGTTTTGTTAAACCGACTGTGCATATTACTTAAACTATTCACGCACTCAGATTTGAACATCAACAAACTGATTTGCCATGAACTAAATGAATTGAGGGAGTTTTAATTGGTCAACTGCTTAATGTTATTCGTGTACACGTAAAGATGTAATACTCTTGTTTGACTAGATCACTGAGTTGATGGCTGGTAGCTCACGGCACGGACACCACCTTGATGCTTATGAATATTTCATCTGTGGTTCAGCCACAGGATTCATTGTGTCATTTGTCGAAAGTCCCATTGACTTGGTAGGTGCAGTTGAATTTGTGTACAGTATTGTTCCTTTCATATATTTGTCACTAACAGTTTGAGAACAAATAGTTCGCCTTAGTGATAGTGGTTCACGGTAAAGATGCATGTTTGGACCAAATACTTTGCTTAAGATATGCAGTTTTTATATAGCAGATTGTTTTGTGAAACAAATATTTGTTTACACTTCACCCTGTCACAGACCTCTTCATTCAGACACCAAGATAACATCACTGGGAAGCAGTCTGAAAAATTCAGTCTCACTGGAATTTTTGCATGAAAGCCGTTCATACAGAACATATATATCATATCCTCCACTGCCCTAGAATGCCATCATTGTCAATTGTTAAGTTGTCATTTCTACAGCTCAGTGAACTATGTGTGCCTGAGACAATTGAGACTGAATGAAATTGCCCAAGCTTCCTTTGAGAGGCCACAAGAGGACCCAAACCCTGGTCCCCTCAGTTGAGTTGTGCACTCCCCCACTATGCTATCATGCCTCTAAGTCATACCAGTTGTCAATGGTTATCACTGACAGTTCAAGACAAAGATGCAGGTTCAGATCATCAAGGCGAAGTCAGGACAGAGTCACACTCACTACCGGAATGTCTTCCACGCCGGCTACTCAATCATGAAGGAACACGGAGTGAGAGGAACATACCAGGGTGTCAGGGCAACGTGTCTCCGCAACACACCAGCTAATGGCATCTACTTTGGTATGATCATCATTTTGTTTTATACCCAAACTACACGATATACGTAAAGTGCATAATCTCGTGTCAGCCTTGGAATCAGTTTATTTTAACATTAAAAACATTGTTGAAACAGCCCGATTAATACTCCAAAAGTGACAGTAAAATATTAATATGTTTCCACGTCGAAGATAAGTTAGATAACAAAGCATACTGTGATAAACAATAAACAAAAAAATGTAAAATAAGGTTTTTCTCAACAACATTTATTAACTGCAAATGATAAAAAAATACTTTAAAAAAGTGATAAAAAGTAAGTAATTTTAGTGATTTGTAGGTGTCAGATGTGGGAATAAAATCAGCACTTCATCAGGACTGTTAGGAGCACAAAGTTATATCTACATGTGTTAAGAGATAACATGAAATTTTGCAATTTTTTTATTTTTCATATTCGATATCTCTAATACTATCTCAATCACAGATTTGTAATTTGTGCATGAGTGAGTTTCACAAAAGATCCAACGTGTGTAAATTTTCATCTAAATTAGAGGGGCTTGAGAACGTTGCTGGTTGATAGGAAAAAACCAATATTGGTACAGTGGACTCTAGTTAGCAGAATCACGAGTAATATAATCAGCCATTTAGTAGAATGAAATATATTAGCAGGGACGGAATAATTCCATATTCCGACAGTACTAAATTGCGCTGCTTAAATGAATCATCCACTTAATTGAACCAAATTGCTCTGGCCCAACGTGATTCTATTAAGCCAAGTCCAGTGCATTCAGCACTGCTATTGTGTTCCATGTGTTCAGCTCTGCTATTGTGTTCCATGTGCTCTGACTGTTTAATTTAATTCCTATGAATGCTGATGATACGTTGTTATTTGTGAGAGTTGAGTTCTTACAGTTGCACCTTTGTGTTCCAGGACTCATGGAGTTGGTCAAGAACAAACTGACACCAGCCGATGGCAGTGGAACTCCAAAGTGGGCTGTGTTCGCTGCGGGGGGAGTTGGGGGGGTCTTCTACTGGGCACTCACGTACCCCACAGATGTCATCAAATCAACAATGATGTCTGACGCGACGGAGCCAGCCAAACGGAAGTACACAGGGATCGTTGACTGTGCTCTGAAGATCTACAGGGACGGGGGAGTAAAGAATTTATTCCGTGGCTTCACACCATGTCTCCTCAGGGCTATCCCTGCCAATGGGGTTATGATCTTTGTTGTTGACCAATGTCGTATTCTTTTAGGCTGAATTAATTACATGATTAAGAAAGATATTATACATTAAATTTATTCTGTATCATGTAGGTGATCCTGGTGTACACGCTGAATGGAAAATCCCCATGATAACATTTTATGCAGATTTCAAAAATTTTTCTAACAAATGCAAGCAAAACATATAATGTGAAGGAAATGTGTTACGTTAATATGTGTTCAGTTGGGAAGTAGAACAGTTATCAGTATTTACAAATAACCACCAACTAAGGCAAAGTAAAATAAATTCAATTTAAATACATCAAAATGAAAATAACATACCAAAAAAACCTGTAGAGGTTTTGCATTCTTTTTTTTAACAGTGCATTTCATCTCTTACCATGAAAACGTTTCGTAAACAATTGATGAACCCCTGAATCACATATCTGCGAAATGACATTACCTTCAGTGTTGAAAATGTACACAAATAACTCGTTTGTGCACACTTGTACTTTTGTTGGAAATTACAAATTCCATTCAATCAAGCTCAACTGTGTACAAACTGTGAGAGATATATCAGTACAGTTCATTCAGTCATATCCTCTTGCGAGGTAATTAGCAGAATTGTTTGAGCCACGTCATGGAGGCTTCTGCAGTGGCTCATGAGAGATGTGAGTCCTGTGTGGGATCTTTTATATCCCCTGGCACAGACACCAAATAGAAGGGACCAACAGCTTTTAGCATTTCTTCCGAAAGACACAGGTAAAGTAGGGTGAATTGGATGCCTAAACAGAATGTTAACAATGAAAAAGCTTTAGGTATGTTTAAAATAATGATATACATATATGTAAGGATTAAAATGTATAGATATAGTATTATGTGCTTTAACAAAAGCAAAGGATATTTTTCTGCGGGCATTTTAAGATTTTGGATACAATTTGCAGGAAGAAGTACTAATTATGATGAGTCAAAATGTTATAATGCATAGAATGTTCAGAAGTTAGGTGTTGTAGTTTAAGGACACTACTGTTGAGCACCTAGCTACAGGAATACTGGCATGAGGAATACAGATCTTTTCCTCTGCTATACCCAACTAGATTATGATGAAGCTGTTTGGTGCAAAATAGTTTCAGGAAATTCAAAATTAACTATTGGATTAGTTTACCGAAGTCCAAACATAAACGAAGCGGATAACACAAAAATACAAAATGCTATAAAGGAAGTTAGTAAAGGGGAATGTATCATAATGGGAGATTTTAACCATGGAACACATACAATGGAAATCTCTAGAGAGTACAGGAGGTGATGACCAACAATTTTTAATTCAGGAGAGCTTCCTTACTCAGCACGTGCTAGAACCAACCAGGGGAGAAAATGTATTAGATATAGTTTTATCATCACAAAAAGAATTAGTCGACAATGTAAAAATACATGAACCATTGGGTAACAGTGACCACAATCAAATACATTTTAACATCAATGTAAAATCAGAAAGTAAAAATAAAAAAACGTATAGGAGAAACTTCCACAAAGGTAACTATAAAGATATGAGAAAATACTTAGCAAAGCTAGATTGGAATAACATGCTGATGAATAAGACCGCAATTGAATGTTGGAATATTCTAAAATATGAAATTGAGAGTATCATCGATTGAAAAAACAAGGAAAACGGTCTAGAAAGAAACACTTGTCAAAAGAAGCTATTAGAAAAATAGTGTTTAAGCAAACTATGTGGAGGGTTTATAGGCGTACCAGAAAGGATGAAGACTGCAAATTACAAAGAGGCACTTAACCTAGCTACAACTGAAATTAGAAAATCTAAAAGAACCTTTGAAAAAAAATTGGCAGGTAATACAAAAAATGAAAAGCAAGAGTTTCTATGCTTATGTAAGGAGTAAACAGAACATTCGACATAAGGTCGGACCACTGGAAAACAACAGGGGAAACATAATTTCAGAGGGGTTTCAAATGGCAGAGGTCCTGAATGAGTATTTCAGCTCAGTATTTACCACAGAAGATATCAGCTCACTTCCAGTTCCATTTACTAAATTTGAGGGAAATAAATCAGAACATTTAGGGCAGTTATTTGTAACTCCTGTAATGATAGCAAACAAAATTAAGAAGATGAAAGATAATAAATCATCTGGAGTTGATGGGATACCATCAAAACTGCTTAAGGAAATTGTTGAGCAAATTAGTACACCACTTGCAAAATTGTTTAACTTGTCACTAGAAGAAGGAATAGTTCCATCAGAATGGAAAGAAGCAAACATTACGCCACTATTTAAGAAGGGATCGAGTAACAAGCCAGAAAATTTCAGACCAGTGAGTTTAACATCAGTTATATGTAAATTACTCGAAACATTAATTAGAGACCACATGGTGGAATTCCTTGTAAAACATAATTTAATAAATACATCTCAACATGGGTTCCTAAAAGCAAGGTCATGTCTAACCAATCTCGTGTTTTTTGAAGAAATTACAAAGTTTTTTTGAAGAAATTACAAAGTGGGTAGATGCCTCTAAGTCATACCAGTTGTCAATGGTTATCACTGACAGTTCAAGACAAAGATGCAGGTTCAGATCATCAAGGCGAAGTCAGGACAGTGGATGTTGTCTACTTAGATTTTCAGAAAGCTTTCGATAAAGTGCCACACCAAAGATTGATACTTAAACTAAAAGCCCATGGTATAGGTAATGATGTAATCAACTGGATAAAAAAGTGGCTTACACACAGAAGACAGAGAGTAATAGTAGATGGTGAGATTTCAAACTGGAAATCTGTTCTGAGTGAGGTACCACAGGGATCAGTATTAGGCCCTATACTGTTTTTAATATATATATAAATCATCTAGAAGATAACATATCTAGCAAACTACTCAAATTTGCAGATGACACAAAAGTATTCAGAAAGGTTACAAATGATACAGATAAACAAAGGTTACAGGATGATCTAGATAAATTAGTTAAATGGTCAGAAAAATGGCAAAGGTTATTCAATTTTGGGAAGTGCAAATGTATACACATAGGGCATGGAAACATGGACGAAGAATATAAAATGGGGGATGCTGTACTAGGTAGAACCACACAAGAAAAGAACTTAGGAGTAACATTTAGTGCTGACATGAAAGTGTCAGAGCAATGTGGGATTGCTGCTTCAAAAGGAAATCAAATTCTAGGGCTAATTAGGAGAACTATCATGTATAAGGAGAAACAGCTAATTGTACCCCTGTACAAAGCAATAGTTAGACCACATTTGGAATATTGTATTCAAGCATGGAGGCCGTATCGTAAAAAGGACATAGACAAGCTAGAAAGAATACAATGAAGAGCAACCAAAATGATTCCAGAATTGAGAGACCTTAGTTATGAAAGTCGCTTATTACAATGTGGTTTGACAACACTAGAGACCAGGAGACTAAGAGGAGACCAAATAGAAGTATTTAAAATAGTGAACGGTTGTGAGGATGTTGATAGGAATATGTTCTTCAAACTTAAAGAAGGCAGTAGAACCAGAGGACACAAAGCAGCATTAGTTAAGGAGCAGTGTAGGTTGGACATGAGAAAGTACTCTTTCTCACAGAGGATGATAAATGAATGGAACAAACTGCCAAATGATTGTGTTAATGCTAGTAGTGTGAATATGTTTAAAAATAGAATGGACAGATATTTGATAAGGGTGGGCTACACATAGATGAGAAAATTGTTGGACTCTCGATAACCCAATGGCTTCCTTGTCCACTTTGCCATCTGGAACTTGTTGTTTGGGATGGCAATCTTGTTAAATCTTGTTTGTTAAACTGGGTTTGAAAGAACTTAATCATTAATTATCACAACACACTAATGATGTGTAGTTTGTGTTAGCAATGAAATTGTTATCCATGAGGGGTGAATCATATTATAAAGGTGTCTACGCATAGTAACAACTATTTGAACATGATTTACAATTTGAATTTGTTAAATTTACAAAACCATCCATTATGGTTGCTATAAATGACAGTTTTTGTGTTTTCTTTTACTATTAACCTGATTTATAGTAATTGTTTTGGTGTTTGCGAATGAATGTTTTGTGAAAAACACACTTGATGTTGTATTTTTAGTATGTGATGTATCTTTAGAGATTTTGTAGGGATATCTGAGATTGGATCAGTGTTTTCTGGCCCTAGAGGAGGAAAAGAGTGATAAGGCTGCAGTGCAGTACCTTGGCAGAACTGGAGGTTATAGCCCCAGTTTCAGTGAGTGTGACAGTCCCCAACACTGCAAGAGAGCCCACCAGAACCCATCAGGGAAGATGAATCTTCAAATTGTTCTGTACAATTAGAATACATCAGTGCATCATGTTTGGTGGGCACTTTGTTTGGGTGAAATATCAGACAAAATATTACCAACATAAACGATCATTCATTCCTAAGTTCTGTTGTAAAACCTGGAATCGCCTGCGTTCATAAGATGTAAAAAAAAATATATCGTCAAAACAGAAACTGACAAATATAAATGCAGATGATTGCATTAAGAAAATATAGTTTACTTTTTATTTTATTCCATGACATCTAATATAAAGATCTTCCTCATGTTGGGTGTTTGGGAATGACAGATTGTGTGGGATGTACACTGTATGTATATCTGGGATATACTCCCCATCAGTTCATTTATAATTATGGAATAGTTGTGTTCACAGCAATTATGTTCCCCGCATCTGCTCTGTACAAATATTACAAAGTGATTTGCTCTGATTAACTGCTACAGAGATGCCATGTGGCAGCCTCCCTCTTCACTTAAGATCCCTCCTCGATTAAATTTCTTCATGATTTCGCAGTTTAACCAATTAGTACCCACTATGACATGGCAGACATACTAGCTTATTTGTACAAATCTGTTTAGTTTGTATGAAATCATCGGACAAACAGTTCTGTTACTTTTTACCGGGTCCATTGAAAATTGGGTAAAAAAGGGCAAAAGTGGTTGTTTCCTGGTCTAACAATCTGTGTCAATACTTTTGGCGATTTTAACAAATATATGCACATTTTTATTAAATATATTACTTAAACTATTCACACACTACATATTACTTAATATTTACAGACCTGAAAATCACTGAACATGATTTGCGATGGGCTAAATCAATCCAGGAGGGAGTTTAAATACATATGCCATATGTTTGCTTTGCTTGGACAGTTATCCTAGTAATAAATGTCTACTTTGGGGGAGATATGAACCATTACATTGGGCAATTTCATTCAAACACTAGCAGTGACACAACATAGTTTAATCTAAACAGAACAACACTTTTATGCATTCAACTGCAGATGTGATGGCTACTTTAGTTCTATTCAGCACGTACAATATATGTTGATTGTGTTTTATATTTGTTGGCTTATGTTTACCACAGTTTTTATGTGGAATTGGAATGATTTACGTTATTTACATGAATATCCGCTTTGCAGTGCACGATATGTTAAACATTTGTACCGTTTGATGCAAACAATTTGGCTTGATTCAGTAATAAAATAATTGATTACACAATATTGACATCTTGGAAGTGTTTGAAGACAATCATTTTCTTATGGGAAAATTCATAGAGTAATACTATTGGCCATAGGCTTATTCAGTTGTCTAATATTACGCTTACATTGTTAAACTTTTGTTGCGAGGCGTATGTTTATTTGACTTAAAATGGATCAGTTGCGCAATGTATGCTGTACGCAACCGCTGTTGAACCCATTCGAAAATGTTATCGCGGCAACAAATGTTGTGTAATGTGCGCTGATACAATCGCACAAACACGCGACTCGCAACAAATGTTTAGCAGTGTACATCGATTTGTCCATCAACAATTTCATTTCAAATTAATAAATAATAATCCTAATAGTATGATGTGACATTTTGTCATTGTCATATATCATTTGTATGATAATTGTCGACAGTAAGTTGTATGGCATTTAGTGGCAGTGTTGTGACATTTGTCGTTGATTGTGATATATATTGGCAATGTTATGACATTTATCGGCGATTATGACACTTATCCATTTTGTCATAACAGTTGCTCACCGTGAAGAAGGTGTTCGTGTATCCGTTCTCCCCACACCCTCTGTCGTACTTGATGGGAATATTGCGGCTGCCACTGTCTGTACAACAGTTCATAGTTCGCCATCGACCTGTATGGTATCGTTTGTTCAATACTGCATTCCGCACTTTCGAGGAGACAACACAAAGTGTCTTTATCTAGATTGATTATAACATTACACAACAATACAACTGTTACACTTCGCAGCGTCCGACGCCACAGTGACCAAAAAGCTGATTAGTGCTTTCGTGTTGCTGGCGAAGTTAGAATCACTGCTTCACTGGGTAGTCACAAGCAGCACACAGTGTTCACCCGTTCGACAGCTTTGACACCACTTCGGTTCTACAGTGTTCTTCTCCACATACTTTTAACCGGTCAACATCGTCTCAACCTGTCGTCAGTCTGAAGAGAAGGAAACTCGGGGGACTCAAAATGAATGTCAACTTTATTATGTACAATCGGGCAAAAACACGTGGTTATTTAATTGAAGGTTTTTAATGAAGAGAACATCATCCAAATATTATACTTTATGCTGAAACGATTCAACTTAAATGTTGGTTCTTTTCTGTGAACTAGTCTCACAAGAGATGAGGAATTGTGCTGAAAATGTCAGTACCCACAAGAGGAATATTACATTGAACCATCTAGATGACTGTGGCGCGGAAGAAGCCCATTTGGATCATTCGAGGGTTTTCGTGTTGGTGCCTTCGTTGCCGTCCTTCATGTGCTGTCTTCGGACCTTGATAAGAGCTAGATCATTCTCAGCAGAGGCGACGATGTATTAGATGTTGATCAAGTTGAATCTTTGCCCGATGTGGAGGTATAGCTTCACCTGTGTCTGACTTAGATCATAAGTCACTGTAATGGAGAGAGATCTTTTTACAAATTGAAACTGACCAAGGATGAGCACCAATCCACAATGAGCACGAACTGACTAGTTCATCTGACAATGCTCAGTACGGAATGGGATGTCATGCGTTGGACAATATTTTGTCGAACTTCAGTACAGCCAAAACGCACAAACAGTTCCTTAGTGTGTCAGAAACTTCAACAGATGTACAATCTGATCTGATTATTCACATGATCACATCCATAGAACCGTTGGTAACTAATTTGCTGGAAATGATTTGGGTGTCTCTCTGTTTGCTCAGAAGAATATGTACGTTCTCTTTGTTACGTGTACGTTCTCTATGTTACGTGTACGGTCTCTATGTTACGTGCACGGTCTCTGTGTTACGTGTACGGTCTCTGTGTTACGTGTACGGTCTGTATGTTACGTGCACGGTCTCTGTGTTACGTGTACGGTTTCTGTGTTACGTGTACGGTCTCTATGTTACGTGTAGGTCTCTACGTTACGTGTACGGTCTCTATGTTACGGGTACGGTATCTATGTTACGTGTACAGTTTCTGTGTTACGTGTGCGGTCTCTGTGTTACGTGTACAGTCTCTATGTTACGCAGTATGTATTATTTTCTTGTATGTCATTGTATGCTGTAATTCTTGCTTATCATAATAATAAGTTTTTTTTTTTTAATTACCATACGCTGTATGTTCTTGTACGTGTGTTTGTATGCCGTCGTCGACAATAATCTCTGAATGTCTACGCTTAAACATAGTTGAATATTCGTCTTCCAAGCACTCCGTAGGCCCCCACAAAACCTTTGTGCCAGGCCCCGCACAAAACCTTTGTGCCAGGCCCCCCCACAAAACCTTTGTGCCAGCCCTCCACATTGTTAATCCGGTACTGCCAAACATGGAGTGTTAGGACCAAGAAACAAGACATGCCTTCAACTCCTTAAAGAGGAAACAGGGCTGGATAGTTTATTCGAGATACGGCAGTAATGAATTACTGGGAGATCTGGGCAAAGAAGTCTGTGAAACAGAGAACAACTTGGAGAGAGAAGCCGAGTCAGAATGAAAGGGATCAGCCGAGGCTGCCATGACGACGGCGATGTCGTGTCAACCAACAGAGAACAACTTGGAGAGAGAAGCCGAGTAAGAATGAAAGGGATCAGCCGAGGCTGCCATGACGACGACGATGTCGTGTCAACCAACAGCGGTATGTCCTTGTCATTAAATTGGTTGCGCCTATTCCATTTAATTCTCATTAATGTTATATAGTTTTAGGTGCGCCTATTACTCCGTGTTTCTTACGGACCAATCTAGTGCATCTATACAATGAAAGAATTTGTTTGTTGTTTGTTTGTTCCTTCATAATTACGTCAGTCAGTTATCAAACTCTGCAATTAATGTTCATACATTGTAACAATACCTACTGTATAACCACCTTATCCATCATATGCGAAACCACCGCGGCCATGGGGCCCACTTTGGTCTCTTGCGAAGAGTGTTGGCCGGATGCCGTTTCAGTTTCAACGCGTGCATTCACGTCAAAACGGATTGGCACAATCCATTACATATATATTTTCCTTTTACATACCCAATTTATGGTTAAATACCTGTGCCATTTATGAAAATATGGAGTTTGTAAGACACGCCAAATATTTTAAGAAAAGTTCCAGAAACACAAATATGTGACTAGCAGCATTGGATACACGCCTAGCAAGCATGTAAGACGTTGGTTAGTGTTCCCTTGCGAGTCTTTAAACGCTAGAACCGTTGGTATGCCCCAGTGCATATCAGAATAGATGTGCTGGTGGGGGCCCACTTTGGCCGAGAGGGCCGTTTTATCTCCCTTGCCCTACATATAATATATTGACGTAGATCGATTTACGTACACACATATTGCCTGTTGAGAAAGTGACGTCACAATCTATTTATATTTGATAATGTCTACGAAAATAGATGCTTCCTACTGTCTTTGTATATTACCCCATGTGACGAACTAATCTGAATCAAGTGCATTGAATATAATATATTGACGTAGATCGATTTACGTACATACACACTGACTGCTGAGAAAGTGACGTCACATCCTGCAAGTCTATTTGCATTTGGTAATTCCCACGTAAACCGACGATTCCCGCTGTCTGTTTCATTTATGTCTGCATTCTACTTCATTCCTGGTATAAATAAAACTAAAGTCATATAAGCAAGTGTGTATTAACTACACATTAATTATATTATTCACGTTTACCAATAGTTAACATAAATGAGTTTACATAAGTGCGATTGCACAATGTTCACCAAAAATCACCATCTTCTTTATTTAATTTCCTAACGGAAGTGACCGCTCGGTTCCTCCGCCGTCACAACGTCCTGTCCACTGCGTCCTCCTACACACCCTCTGCCACATCCGTGTCTCTCCTCACAACGTCTATCATTCTTAACCCGTTGCAGTCCTCTGCTGCGTTTACAATCCACAGGCACTTGTCTTCTACCATCCTCCATGAACCTCCATGCCTTCTTTATCGCAATGTCTTCTACCATACACCGGCGGCCTCCATGCCTTCTTTATTGACCGTCTACCGGCGGCTACCATGCCTTCTTTATTGATCATCTACCGGCGGCTACCATGCCTTCTTTATTGACCATCTACCGGCGGCTACCATGCCTTCTTTATTGCACTTTCTGTTACCATCCACCGGCAGCCTCCGTGCCTTCTTTTTTGCACTTCTACCATCCACCGGCAGCCGCAACGCCGTCTTTATAGCATTGTCTTCTACCATCCACCAAGACAGGTCTCACTGCAATCTTGTAAATCTTTGTTTTCTAAGTAACTTGCATATTTTTGTATCGTCCGTATTTAGCTGCTTACAGATCCCAGATAATGACAGTTTTCAACTTGACTAAGGTCTTTCCCCGTAACTTCTGTAATCCTGATGTCTTCTTTGTCTTCCCCACCACTCATCATCACTTCAGTCTCCTCCACGTTTACTATTGAAGCGAAACAAAAGTCATGGTTTTCTGTCAATGCACCTAAAAAGAGTTAACAAAGACTAATCATATGCAACTACAATCAAGAATTTCACGTTACGAGTTATCTCAGAATTGTTTTTTAAAGTGGGATATTCTGGTCACATCTCCGTTTTCCTGGCGCTTGAAATACTGACTAGAATGCCAATAAGCGCCTGGCAATTCTTGGAAATCGACTTTCGCTATTACGTGTTAAAACGCATCAAGTGTTTTCGACCAAAATCGAAGGGCCGACCGGCTTATACCAAAGCAACGCGAACTCTCAATCAAGCTAGCAGAACAGGAGAAGTTTATTAAACACGGAGGCTGCCGGCAGCCTCCACGCCTTCTTTATAGCACTGTCTTCTACCACCCTCCGTTAACTTCCAAGCCTTCTTTATAGCACTGTCTTCTATCACCCACCGTTAACCTCCAAGCCTTCTTTATCGCACTGTCTTCTATCACCCACCGTTAACCTCCAAGCCTTCTTTATCGCACTGTCTTCTACCACCCACCGTTAACCTCCAAGCCTTCTTTATCGCACTGTCTTCTACCACCCACCGTTAACCTCCAAGCCTTCTTTATAGCACTGTCTTCTACCACCCACCGTTAACCTCCAAGCCTTCTTTATCGCACTGTCTTCTATCACCCACCGTTAACCTCCAAGCCTTCTTTATCGCACTGTCTTCTACCACCCACCGTTAACCTCCAAGCCTTCTTTATCGCACTGTCTTCTATCACCCACCGTTAACCTCCAAGCCTTCTTTATCGCACTGTCTTCTACCACCCACCGTTAACCTCCAAGCCTTCTTTATAGCACTGTCTTCTACCACCCACCGTTAACCTCCAAGCCTTCTTTATCGCACTGTCTTCTATCACCCACCGTTAACCTCCAAGCCTTCTTTATCGCACTGTCTTATATCACCCACCGTTAACCTCCAAGCCTTCCTTATCGCACTGTCTTCTACCACCCACCGTTAACCTCCAAGCCTTCTTTATCGCACTGTCTTATATCACCCACCGTTAACCTCCAAGCCTTCTTTATCGCACTGTCTTCTACCACCCACCGTTAACCTCCAAGCCTTCTTTATCGCACTGTCTTCTACCACCCACCGTTAACCTCCAAGCCTTCTTTATCGCACTGTCTTCTATCACCCACCGTTAACCTCCAAGCTTTCTTTATCGCACTGTCTTCTACCACCCACCGTTAACCTCCAAGCCTTCTTTATCGCACTGTCTTCTACCACCCACCGTTAACCTCCAAGCCTTCTTTATCGCACTGTCTTCTATCACCCACCGTTAACCTCCAAGCTTTCTTTATCGCACTGTCTTCTACCACCCACCGTTAACCTCCAAGCCTTTTTATCGCACTGTCTTCCACCACCCACCGTTAACCTCCAAGCCTTTTTATCGCACTGTCTTCTACCACCCCCCGTCAACCTCCAAGCCTTCTTTATCGCACTGTCTTCTACCACCCACCGTCAAACTCTAAGCCTTCTTTATCGCACATATCCTATTGGTACGAAAAGGTTCTGTCACTGCAGTTTGGCGAGCGGATATTGTCAGACTACAAGCAATCGGGACGTAGGGTTGTTTAACAGTATGGTGCCACCCATAAAATTAAGATGCCACGTGTTCAACAAAGGATTCCTGGTAAACCATTGGAGTGATTTGCTTCATTTTAGTTGCAAATCGTTATGTTTTAATAACTCTTATAGGTGCATAGGTCCAAAAACATGACGTCTTTCGCATTAAGCAATGCCGTCCCAATTCCTTTTGGCAGTATTAGCATTCGCTGTGTCTTCGCTACTCTGAACCAAGATAGCTATAACATTTCCTATAATACTCATCTCGTGGCCGACTAGCTTACCACATCCACCACAATGAAGAACAGTAACTGACTTAATACCGGTCCTTGGTGTAGCCCCACTTCTACTGGGAACTCAATTGTCTTTCCGCTACTCGTTCTTACAACTGTCTTACCACATCCACCACAGTGATGAACAGTAACTGACTTAATACCGGTCCTTGGTGTAGCCCCACTTCTACTGGCAACTCAAGTGTCTTTCCGCTACTCGTTCTTACAACTGTCTTACCACATCCATCACAATGATGAACAGTAACTGACTTAATACCGGTCCTTGGTGTAGCCCCACTTCTACTGGGAACTCAAGTGTCTTTCTGCTACTCGTTCTTACAACTGTCTTACCACATCCATCACAATGATGAACAGTAACTGACTTAATACCGGTCCTTGGTGTAGCCCCACTTCTACTGGCAACTCAAGTGTCTTTCCGCTACTCGTTCTTACAACTGTCTTACCACATCCATCACAATGATGAACAGTAGCTGACTTAATACCGGTCCTTGGTGTAGCCCCATTTCTACTGGGAACTCAAGTGTCTTTCCGCTACTCGTTCTTACAACTGTCTTTGCTCCTTCAATGACAATATACCCCAGACATGTGACAAGGCTAATATACCCCATACATGTGACAAGGCTAATATACCCCAGGCATGTGACAAGGCTAATATACCCCAGACATGTGACAAGGCTAATATACCCCAGACATGTGACAAGGCTAATATACCGCAGACATGTGACAAGGCTAATAGTTTTTGACAACAATTGTAACAGCGGGAAATAAACCAAACATTTCATCAAAAGCGATAAATTGTTCAAGTAGATGTTACCACACGTGTGTGTGAGCATAACTTGAAGCACAAAGTCTCGGCAGTGCATAATAGTATGCATAATAACAGTGTAATAATTGGATTAATAAATATGTTTCAATCACTGTATTCAAATGATACTGTTCACATTCTAAGCATGGAACATTGGCATATCGTGGCATTGTTTTACAAGAGATAATAAATATAAGAGAGAAAGCGTCGCCGAGTGTCGTCAGTTGCGGATTATCCAATCTACAAGTGGTACACTCGTACCAGGCCTCCACAAAGCGGCGTCGAATGTCGTCAGTGCCGGATATATATATATATATATATATATATATATATATATATATATATATATATATATATATATATATATATATATATATATATATATATATATATATATATATATATATATATATATATATATATATATATATATATATATATATATATATATATATATATATATATATATATATATATATATATATGTATATATATATATATATATATATATATATATATATATATATATATATATATATATACATGTGCGTGTATATATGTGTGTGTATATATATATATACATATATATATATATATATATATATATATATATATATATATATATATATATATATATATATATATATATATATATATATATATATATATATATATATCAGATGGATTATGAAAGATTTTGTGGGGAGGGCCCTTTTGTGTGGGGCCTGGTGCGAATGTATCACTTGTACCAGGCTCACTGTATTCAGCGCGCTGATGCGCGGCGCGTTGGCGCGCTGAATATAGTAGGTGCGCTGGCAGTTCGGGCAAGCAAGTGTGAAGTGATCGATTAGTTTGGAAAATACGTTTTGGGAAAAGACACCAATGCACAACATTGCCACGGATAGTTCGGAAGCCTCATTGTATGGCAAAACGCAACACATTAAATGTAGAAGAAGGGCGGTTTAATTATTGATATATATATATATATATATATATATATATATATATATATATATATATATATATATATATATATATATATATATATATATATATATATATCGGATGAAAATGAACGCAAGTTCATATATAAGGAAAAGAATTGTCATTTCGTTCTGAGGTTTGCGGTTTTTCTCCTTGGCGACGGATTTCACTGGCTATAAAGACACATTTTTAACTGTGCGCAAATGAAATGCTTGCGTGTACGTGTGTGCGCGCAAGGGTATGTATGCATGCATGCATGCATGCATGAATAAATGTATGTATGTATGTATGTATGTATGTAAGTATGCATGTATGTATGTATATATGTATGTATGTATGTATGTATGTATGTATGTATGTATGTATGTATGTATGTAGGTAAGTATGTATGTATGTATGTTTGCTTGTTTGTTTATTTGTTTGTTTGTTTGTAGCATGTATATATGACACATCATTATGTCTATGAACAATGCTAAATAGTTATCTTATTCTATTAATAAACTAATTAAGTTTTGTTAATTAATTAATTCGTTTCTTGTTCCATCTACAATAATGGTGGACACATTTCACTGTTGGGCTCCCCAGCTTTACATTACGCACGATAGTCACAACAAAATAATTGTAAAAATTAATAGAATTAATTAACTTCCCTGAAATGCACATTATGCAAATTAGGCGACTGATAAAATGTTGCACTTTTTGACATATTTAAAACTAGAATTATAAATCTATCAATGTGCCAAATTTAATTCATAACAATTGAACACAACTGTTTTGTTATAGCTAAAATGAAATATGTCCCAATTGTTTGTCCATTTTCTCGTTCATTATTACTTTATAAGGCCTGCAATGTAACATTTTTTTTATTGAATTTGACGTGTTTAAAACGTCATATCTCGAAAAGTATCTTACCGATTTGAAACTATTTTTACATTTAAATTTTGCATATAAAACAAAATAGATCTGTAATTTGAAAAAGTCACTGACATCCCTGCTATACAGAGGCCAGGCTGCTCGAATGAACTTCTCTGCCGGGAGCGAAGTGTACAGTGCTTTGACCGGTCCTACGGACAGGATACGCGCTACGTAAGAACGTACCTTGTTACTTTAAAATACACATCGTGTCCAGGATAAAGGTCCTTTCACAATTGTCGACATATACTTATGCGTACAAATCGTACTAATTCTCATACCTCACCCATCCCTGATTTAGTACTTGATAAATAAATAAAATGTTGATAAGTTTTCGGTTTGAAACATCGATGTAATAATGTTTTGACACAGTGCATATATACAGGACAAACAATACTAATCATAAGGATAGACTTGCAAACATCTATCGCCAATAATTATGTTAAAGATTTGTTTTTCTAACAATTTTATAGTGTCATATTGATAATTATTGTCCACGAAGTTGTGAATTTTCAAGAAGCTTCACTCAACAAAACACATCACCGCGTGAAACAACACGTAAACATCACACCGCGCGACACCCAACACCACCTGACACCCACAACGATGCGTATCACCCCAACACCACGAGACACCGCCAAAAACCGCGTGGCACTCCAATACCGCGTGACACTCCTAACCCCGCGTGAAACTCGGACACCGCGTGACACCCCCAACAACACGTCACATTATCTAAATACTGTGTTATATCCCTACAACGCGAGACACACACAATAACGCGTGACACACCCAACACAACGTGACACCCCAACCCCACGTGACACTCTAAACACCGCGTGACACCCAAAACCGTGTGACGACAAATACCGCGTGAAATATTATGTTATGACATAATATATAATACGTACACCTGGTGAATATACATAACCCGTTACACATAACAAAACACCCTTTGACCCAACACATAACAGCGTTTGATACATAACACAACACCGCACACATTCAAATGTCAACACGTAACACGTCACACCGCGTGACACCACGTGACATAGCACATCATACTATTTAACGTGTAACACAACACCGCTTTACTCAATACTGTTTGACATTGCATCGTGTGAAACAACAAGTAAAAATCACACCGCGTGCATCCGACACCGCGTGACACAAAACATCGCGTGACACAAAACAACGCGTTACACCCAAAACCACGTGATTCCTGATGGCAAGACATAATACATAATACGACATAATACATAATACGACATAATACATAATACGTACACCAAGTTATCACAAAATACGTACATATAACATCGCGTTACACAAAACAACGCGTTACACCCAAAACCACGTGATTCCTGATGGCACGACATAATACATAATACGACATAATACATAATACGACATAATACATAATACGTACACCAAGTTATCACAAAATACGTACATATAACATCGCGTGACACAAAACAACGCGTTACACCCAAAACCACGTGATTCCTGATGGCACGACATAATACATAATACGACATAATACATAATACGACATAATACATAATACGACATAATACATAATACGACATAATACATAATACGTACACCAAGTTATCACAAAATACGTACATATAACATCGCTTTACACAACGCATATCAGAAAGGATATGATGGCGGGGGCCCACTTTGGCCGAGAGGCCTATTTTATCCCCTTTCCCTTCATATAATATATTGACGCACATCGATTTACGTACATAGATAATCCTCTATTGAGAAAGTGACGTCATAATATATTTACATTTGATCATTTCCACAAAATATAGGATTCCTACTGTTTGTTAGTTTTTTGTTTGCATATCATCCCCATTCGAAGAATTAATCTGAATCAACTGCATATAAAATAATATATTGACTAAGATCGAATTACGTACATACATATTCCCTGTTAAGAAAGTGACGTCACAGTCTATTTACATTTTGATCATTTCATCGAAAACAAATTATTCCTACTTTGTATATTACCCCATGTGACGAACTAATCTGAATCAAGTGCATTGAATAAAATATATTGACGTAGATCGATTTACGTACATACACACTGACTGCTGAGAAAGTGACGTCACATCCAGCAAGTCTATTTACATTTGGTAATTCCCACGTAAACCGACGATTCCCGCTGTCTGTTTCATTTATGTATACATTTCATTCTACTTAATTCCATTTATGTCTGCATTCTACTTAATTCCTGGTATAAATAAAACTAATGACGTCAGTCGATGTTCGTGTTGCAAGTCTTATCAGCAACTGCGTGTATAAACTACACATTAATTCTATTATTCACGGTTACCACAATATTTAACACAAACTAGTGCACACCAATGTCACTGCACAATATTCTCCACAAATCATTGTCTTCTTTAGAGCGTTATTTCCCATTTGTAGTAGCCGTGGTCCTGTCCACTGCGTCTTCCTCCACAACCTCTGCCACATCCACGTCTTTCCTAACTACATCTCTCATTCTTAGTCCTTTGCCGTCCTCTGCTGCGTTTACCATCCACCGGCGGCCTCCACGCCTTTTTATTGCACTGTCTTCTACCGTCGACCGGCAGCGTCCACGCCTTCTTTATTGCACTGACGTCTACCGTCGACCGGCAGCCTCCACGCCTTCTTTATTGCACTGTTTTATACTATCCACCGGCGGTCTCCACCCCTTCTTTATTGCACTGTCGTCTACCGTCGACCGGCAGCCTCCACGCCTTCTTTATTGCACTGTCTTCTACCATCCACCGGCGGCCTCCACGCCTTATTTATTGCGTTGTCTTCTATCAGCCACCAGCGGTCTCCTCGCCTTCTTTATTGCACTGTCTTCTACCAGCCACCGGCGGCCTCCACGCCTTTTTATTGCACTGTCTTCTACCGTCGATCGGCTGCCTCCACGCCTTCTTTATTGCACTGTCTTCTACCATCCACCGGCGGCCTCCACGCCTTATTTATTGAACTGTCTTTACCAGCCACCGGC
This sequence comes from Lamellibrachia satsuma, assembly GCA_033239005.1. Classification (NCBI taxonomy): domain Eukaryota; kingdom Metazoa; phylum Annelida; class Polychaeta; order Sabellida; family Siboglinidae; genus Lamellibrachia; species Lamellibrachia satsuma. The sequence goes on along the minus strand of BSQZ01000001.1, from coordinate 17,635,285 downwards.
GGTCTCCACGCCTTCTTTATTGCACTGTCTTCTACCAGCCACCGGCGGCCTCTACGCCTTCTTTATTGCACGGTCTACTACCATCCACAAAGACAAGTCTCACTGTAGTCTTGTATATTTTTGTTTTCTAATTAACTTGCACATTCTTTGCGACAGGTTACAATTTGACTAAGGTCTTTCCCCGTAACTTCTGTAATCCTGATATCTTCTTTGTCTTCCCCACCACTCATCATCACTTCAGTCTTCTTCACGTTTACTAATGAAGCGAAACAAAAGTCATGGTTTTCTGGCAATGCACCTAAATAGAGTTAACAAAGACTAATCATATGCAACTACAATCAAGAATATCACGTTACGAGTTATCTCAGAATTTTTTTTAAAGTGAGATATTCTGGTCACATCTCCGTTTTCCTGGCGGTTCAAATATTGAACAGAACTGCCAAAAAGCGCCTGGCAATTCTTGGAAATCGACTTCCGCTATTACGCGTTCAAACGCATCAAGTGTTTCGACCGAAATCGAAGGGCCGACCGGCTTATACCAAAGCAACGCGAACTCTCAATCAAGCTAGCTGCTACGTCAGAACAGGAGAAGTTGATTAAACAAAGGACAAAATATGTTGCATAAGTTTGGCTTCAACGCAAACAGAATGGCCATATCCTATTGGCAAGAATAGGTCTATGGGTTTACAAATATATTTTTTATTTGGTGACCGAATGTTGCGAGATTATCAGCAAGGTTATCTAAAAGAATTGGTGCCGCTCATGAAATTAAAATGCCATGTGTTTAACAGGGTTTCCCTAATAAACCATTGGAGTGATATGCTTGATTGCAGTTGCAAATCGTTATGGTTTATTAACTCCTATAAGTGCATAGGCCCAAAAACGATGACTTTTTTCGCATTAAACAATGCCGTCCGAAGTCCTTTTGCCACTATTAGCCTTCGCTGTGTCTTCGCTACTCTGAACCAAGATAGCTATAATATTTCCTATAATACTCCTCTCCTGGCCGACTAGCTTAGCACATCCACCACAATGATGAACAGTAGCTGACTTAATACCGGTCCTTGATATAGCCCCACTTCTACTGGCAACGCAAGTGTCTTTCCGCTACTCGTTCTTACAACTGTCTTTACCACATCCACCACAATGATGAACAGTAGCTGACTTAATACCGGTCCTTGGTGTAGCCCCACTTCTACTGGGAACTCAAGTGTCTTTCAGCTACTCGTTCTTACAACTGTCTTTGCTCCTTCAATGACAATATACCCCAGACATGTGACAAGGCTAATATACCCCAGACATGTGATAAGGCTAATATACCCCAGACATGTGACAAGGCTAATATTGTTTGACGGTGATACAGTGGGAACTAAACCATGTGTTCCAACAAACATTTCATCACAAGCGATCAATTGTTCAAGTAGATGTTAACACACTTGGATTAACATACTTGGATTAATAAATATATTTCAGCCACTTTATTCAAATGTCACTGCCTACATTCTATGCCTGCAACAATAGTATATCTACAAATCTAGTTGTCTTCACCAGATCCCCTCCGACTTTATTATTCGAATAATCGTGTTCGGTCTGTTTGGTCGAAAAATATCTTACCTTCCTCGAAACCCACAAATGATATAGGAGCAATAGACGCCCTCCCTCCTTGACAGCGCGATGGCGGTGGTTGAAGTGACGTGTTTCGAGGAACAGCCTATCATGGCCTAGACTGACTTCGGCACACTCCTTAGCAAAGCTTTGGTCGTCGTGGTGATTATAAAAGAAAGTGCCGCTGCCTTGTCGGTCAGATGAACGATTCCGCTGAACTGTCATCGAACAAGAAAACGACTCGAGAGCCATGATGATGAAGTCGATGATCTACTGTCTGCTCGCCGTCTACATTCTCTGTGTAGCGTCAATCGTCACAGGTCCGTTGTCTTTTCCTTTGTTCGCTTGATCAACAGTTATAACAGCGTTGTGTACACACATTTGTATGTACAAACATTTGTGTGTACACACATTTGTGTGCACACACATTTGTGTACACACACGATTAACAAAGTAACAGTGTTGAGTTCTCATTCACTATTTCGCTGTTTACGCTAAAGCTGAATAAACGTGCATTAAAATATTAATTAAGAATGTCTTGTTAGTGATGTTGCTGTGATTCAATTCAGTTCACAGCAGAGTGATCCAATTTTGATAAAGCGCACACAAACGTTGCTATCGTGGTTGTTTCGCGATGACAACACTCAACTCAAGTAGGGAACGCCGGGGCTAGTTGTTAATGTGTTGTAATACATGTGTAATGCGACTTCTACTTGATTGAACGTACGCACTCACGCACAGGCGCACTCACATCCACATTTAAAGGAAGCGTGCAATATTTATTTTCATTTAAGTATAACACGCCCTTCTGAGATACTTGTTAATTTTGTTTGACGCTGCTACCAGTTACAGTGCTGGTCATAACCCAGTACCCTAGGTTTCACAAGTGAAACAAAGTGTTCACGCGTTGTGGTTAAATAAATGTTGTTCTTTCAGTCATTGTCAGAACGCGATTCACCGGCTGAGCCATCGGCACAAGCCGGCCGAGCGTTGTTACAGTTGTAACAACTTACCGCAATATAACTGTAACAACTTGCTCCCAAAAAATTTTTGCAGTTGAACGCACGTGGACGATAACAAATACTGAATTTCAGTTTAACTTATATACAGTTATACTTGGCACGATAATATATAGAATACATGTTTCAAATTTAATTCACGAAACATAAAAAGTGTCTGCGTGATATGATATTATGTGGGCATACCTCAAAAAAGTTGTAGGTTGTTCAAAAGTAACTAACATTAATTATGTCTTCTTAACCTCCGATTGTTGGACAGTGCATCTGCTGGTGGACATCCCACTTACTACTGTCGATGGTGACTCCATAAGTGTGCCATATCTTCGTAAACGTATACAACTAGGCCCGGTCTCCCCTACTAGACCTATATATGACTTTGGATCTCGTTTACTTTTGCAGGGCGCTCGACACCGCCACTGCACAAGGTTCGGCGTAACGTACCGTACGGCGGGTGGTTCAGCCAGGAGCAGTTTCTGAATTCATTCTGCCTTTACTGCATGAACCATCCGTTCTTCTGCGGCAAATTCGTTGCATTGTGTTACCAGAGATAAGAAGTGCAGGAGATGACGCGTCGTCGAGTGTCATCAGTGCCGGATTAACCAAGCTACAAGCTGCTACACTCGTACCAGTCCCCCACAAAAAGGACTTTCCCTCACAAAATCAATCATAATCCATTTAATTAGCCACTCAGAGTATCTCTTCACTTCCCTTGAGTCGGGCTCCGATCCCTGTTCAACTTCTGGGCAGTAGTCGTTAATGTGACTTCGCCTAAAATGGATGTAGAGGGAACAGGATGAAGAGAACGTCAGAAAATTCGAACTTGAACTTTGCGACTGAACTCTTTTAATATCGCCATCTAGCGTATTTGTTCTGTATTAGTCTTGACACTTCTGGCGCAGTCGCGTCCCAAGCATTTATCGCACCTTTCCATGTGATGAAGTGTTCACATTACCTGGTTTACGACATCTTATTAAACTTGTTTTTGTAAAACCTCTGATTTAATGACTTACGTCTATTCTGTTATAACCGCATAATATTACACAGTGGCAGTCGGGTTTTTGAATAGCCACGGCACATGTAAATAACACTGAAAACCGGTGTATGTGAATGCTTAAGTTCAAACATAGCTGAATAAATGTTTATGTTACGCCCATAGTCAATACAGTCACTTATTTCAATCGTTTCTAGTTCTCCAAATTTCATTTGTTACATTACGCACGAGAGTCAAAACAAAATAATTGTAAAAATTCATTGAATTAATTAACTTCCGTAAAAGTCACTCACATTATGCAAATTAGGCCAACAGAGGTTGGTATGATGATGCAGATTTTAACATATTTGAAATCGAGAACTAGAAATCTATCAATGTGCGAAATTTCATTCATAGCAATTGAATGCAACTGTTTTTGTTATAGTTATAGTTATAATGAAATATGCTCCAATTTTGGGTCACTTTTCTCGTTCATTCTTACAGTATCAGAGAAAGTCACGCAATTTGAAAAAAAGTGTTAATTAAATTTTATGTCTTCAAAAAAATTTTATCTTGGAAAGTACTTTTTGAAACTGTTTTCACATTTAAATTTTGCATATTAAACAAAATATATCTGCAATTTGAAAAAGTCACTGACATCCCTGCTATATAGAGCCAGGCTGCTCGAATGAACTTCTCTGCCGGGAGCGAAGTGTACAGTGCTTTGACCGGTCCTACGGACAGGATACGCGCTACGTAAGAACGTACCTTGTTACTTTAAAATAAACATCGTGTCCAGGATAAAGGTCCTTTCACAATTGTCGACATATACTTATGCGTACAAATCGTAGTAATTCTCATACCTCACCCATCCCTGATTTAGTACTTGATAAATAAATAAAATGTTGATAAGTTTTCGGTTTGAAACATCGATGTAATAATGTTTTGACACAGTGCATATATACAGGACAAACAATAATAATCATAAGGATAGGCTTGAAAACATCTATCGCCAATAATGATGTTAAAGATTTGTTTTTCTAACAACGCTACAGTGTCATATTCATAATTATTGTCCACGAAGTTGTGAATTTTCAAGAAGCTTCCCTCAACACAGCACCGACTGAAACAACACGTAAATATCACACCGCGTGACACCCGACACCACGTAACACCCACAACGATGCGTATCACCCCCAACACTACGAGACACCATCAAAAAATCGCATGGCACCCCAATACCGCGTGACACTCCTAAAGCTAGGATTCCATATGTACGGATACGGCTGCGGTTAGCGGATGCGTCATTCGGAATGCGTTTTGCGTGATTCCAGGCGTGCGGAATGCAGTGCGTTTTATTTCTCTTTCCGCTTCTGGTTTGCCGTTTTTGCTCATTTCAACTGTCGCAGACACTGTTAGGTAGTGCTTATACGTAGTACCTACCATCGTGAGTTTCTTCGACACCATTGCCGAATTCCCGTGCCTTCATAATGTAGATACTGCTCCACGTATTGTGAATTTTCTGAGCGTCTTTATGCTCTACACACTTGGGGGTCGTATAAAATAGGATTATAACGCATTTCTTCCACCAGAAAATCTATTTGAGCTATTGGAAGTTTTCATGACGGCATGTTTCAATCCTATTATTTATCAGTGTATTCTTACCTACGCTGCCATTTTGAGACTTGGGAAAATACTGTATATTGATGTCACTCCTGGGAATTTCCTGTCCGATTCGTGTGCGGATACGATTTGAATCGCTGCATGGAGCCATTCGATTTGCTGCATCCCCATCCGAACACATGGAATCACTCCTGTGAATTCCCACTATAGCCATTTGTTGTCACATACCGCATGCCGCATCCGTACACATGGAATCCTAACTTAACACCGCTAGACAATCCGACACCGCGTGACACCCCCAACAACACGTCACAATACATAAACACCGCGTTATATCCCAACACCGCTTGACACACACAACAACGCGTGACACACCCAACACCGCGTAAAAATCACACCGCGTGCATCTGACACCGTATGACACAAAACAACGCGTTACACCCAAAACCGCGTGATTCCTTATGACAACACATAATACATAATACGTACACCGAGTGATCACAAAACACGTACATATAAAATCGCGTGACACAACATACAACTAACACCGCGTGAAAAAAACATTTCATGTGTTTGACACAACACGATACTGTTTGACATAACACCGCTTCACGCATAACACTCCGTGGTACACAACACACCGTGACACATATCACATAACAGCGTTTGATACATAACACAGCAGAGCACATATAAACGTGTCACAACATGACATCAAACCACGTGACACCGCTTGACATAACACATAACACCACTTGATACGTAATACAAAATCGCTTCACTCAACACAACACAAACACATCACTGCGAGAAACAACACGTAATTAACAAACCGTATGACACCCAACACCGCGTGATACCCAACACCTCATGACACCCAATAATACGTGACATCCAACATAGCGCGACACCCCACCACCACGTGTTACCCAATACGGCGTGACACTAAACACCTTGTGATACCCAGTACGGCGTGACACCCCCAACACCCAACTCCGAGTAATACCCAACACCACGTGACACCCAACACCGTGTTACTCCTAACACCACGTGACACCCAACACTGCGAGACCCCTAACACTGGGTTACGAGGTGGGCTGTTCGGTGTTTTGTACAAGTCTTCTATCAACATGTGCTTCTCGAGACAATGGCCAGCACCATCATTCCAATGTCTTGAGGTGCTGTTTAGTACGCCATCGGGTATGAAGTAGCATGAGGCTACTACACTCACTTACAGACCTCCATCTATTGGCCGACACGGACTTTCTCTCAAAACGTTGATCGCCGAGTTAACCAAATTCATGGAACTTTTCAATGCCTAACTGGCAGGACTAATCATCGTGGACGATTTTAACATCCACTATGGAAAGTCCGGAAACAAAGTCTACGACGATTTCTCTGATCTTCTACATACCACGAACTTCCAATAGTACGTTCGTCTTTTGCACACAAACACACACCACCGGAAATATTCTGGACTTCGTAATGAGGCCATCCTCTGTAAGCGTTGTGACGTCAGCGACAGTGGTCTCCCTGTTCACCGATCACCACGCTGTGACGTCAGCGACAGTAGTCTCCCTGCTCACCGATCACCACGTTGTGACGTCAGCGACAGTGGTCTCCCTGCTCACCGATCACCACGTTGTGACGTCAGTGACAGCGGTCTCCCTGCTCACTGATCACCACGCTGTGACGTCAGCGACAGTGGTCTCCTTGCTCACCGATCACCACGTTGTGACGTCAGGGACAGTGGTCTCCTTGCTCACCGATCACCACGTTGTGACGTCAGAGACAGTGGTCTCCCTGCTCACCTACCACCATGTTGTGACGTCAGCGACAGTGGTCTCCTTGCTCACCGATCACCACGTTGTGACGTCAGCGACAGTGGTCTCCCTGCCCACCGATAACCACGCTGTGACGTCAGGGACAGTGGTCCCCTGCTCACTGATCACCACGCTGTGACGTCAGCGACAGTGGTCTCCCTGCTCACCGATCACCACGCTGTGACGTCAGCGACAGTGGTCCCCTGCTCACTGATCACCACGCTGTGACGTCAGCGACAGTGGTCTCCCTGCTCACCGATCACCACGCTGTGACGTCAGCGACAGTGGTCCCCCTGCTCACCGATCACCACGTTGTGACGTCAGCGACAGTGGTCTCCCTGCTCACCGATAACCACGTTGTGACGTCAGGGACAGTGGTCCCCTGCTCACCGATCACCACACTGTGACGTCAGCGACAGTGGTCTCCCTGCTCACCGATCACCACGTTGTGACGTCAGCGACAGTGGTCTCCCTGCTCACCGACCACCATGTTGTGACGTCAGGGACAGTGGTCTCCTTGCTCACCGATCACCACGCTGTGACGTCAGCGACAGTGGTCCCCCTGCTCATCGATCACCACGTTGTGACGTCAGCGACAGTGGTCTCCCTGCTCACCGACCACCACGCTGTGCACTGCATACTCCAAGCTCCAAAGCCGAATGGAAGGAAAAACCAAGTTCCTTACCGGAAATACGCCGCAATTAACTCAACGAAATGTAGATCAGACGTTGAAGTTTTACACCTGATAACAAGTCCGTGCAACAAAATTGCTGACCATGTATGACGCCACCTTCGACAGCCACGCTTCATTGATCACACGATCAATTACTGTGCACTCTAACACACTTTGTCACACAAAGAACTATATCATGCTAAAGCCCGCCATACACACATACAGACTTTTAGTCGCCAACAGTTTGTCTGCCGACAACTACTCGTCGGCCGGCCAATTTTTCAGATACTTGATGTCCAACTGTGCAGATCATACACATAATTGCCAACTAAAACGGTAGTTTCCAACATGTTGGCAACTAAAAAATCGCACGCCGAGCGGAAGTGGAGGCTCACAAAACTGCAGGTCCAGCGCGAAACGTACACGGGATTGCGCGAGTCACACAAGCAACAAATACATTCTGCCAAAGCCAAGTTCTATACAACGAAAATGTATAAGTGTAAACGAGACAACAAACCACTTTTCGGGATTATTGATGACATGGTGAAGACAAAATCTGCCCCCAAACTGCCAAGTCCCGCGGATGGTACTGCTCAACTCGAGATTTTCTTGAGTTCTTCACACGCAAAGCTTTTGACATTCGCAGTCAATTAGCTAGTGGACGCCTGCAAACTTGCGAATATTTAAATAATAAAACGGTCGATATGCCCCAGTGCATATCAGAAAAGATATGATGGCGGGGGCCCACTTTGGCCGAGAGGCCTATTTTATCCCCTTTCCCTACATATAATATATTGACGTACATCGATTTACGTACATTCATAATACTCTATTGAGAAAGTGACGTCATAATATATTTACATTTGATCATTTCCACAAAAATATAATGATTCCTACTGTTTTTTAGTCTATTTACATTTGGTAATTCCCACGTAAACCGACGATTCCCGCTGTCTGTTTCATTTATGTCTGCATTCTACTTCATTCGTGATATAAATAAAACTAAAGTCATATAAGCAAGTGTGTATTAACTACACATTAATTATATTATTCACGTTTACCAATAGTTAACATAAATGAGTTTACATAAGTGCGACTGCACAATGTTCACCAAAAATCACCATCTTCTTTATTTAATTTCCCAATGGAAGTGACCGCTCGGTTCCTCCGCCGTCACAACGTCCTGTCCACTGCGCCCTCCTACACACCCTCTGCCACATCCGTGTCTCTCCACACAACGTCTATCATTCTTAACCGTTGCAGTCCTCTGCTGCGTTTACAATCCACAGGCACTTGTCTTCTACCATCCTCCATGAACCTCCATGCCTTCTTTATCGCAATGTTTTCTACCATACACCGGCGGCCTCCATGCCTTCTTTATTGACAGTCTACCGGCGGCTACCATGCCTTCTTTATTGACCATCTACCGGCTGCTACCATGCCTTCTTTATTGCACTTTCTGTTACCATCCACCGGCAGCCTCCGTGCCTTCTTTTTTGCACTTCTACCATCCACCGGCAGCCGCAACGCCGTCTTTATAGCATTGTCTTCTACCATCCACCAAGACAGGTCTCACTGCAATCTTGTAAATCTTTGTTTTCTAATTAACTTGCATATTCTTTGTATCGTCCGTATTTAGCTGCTTACAGATCCCAGATAATGACAGTTTTCAACTTAGTTAAGATCTTTCCCGGTAACTTCTGTAATCCTGATGTCTTCTTTGTCCTCCCCACCACTCATCATCACTTCAGTCTCCTCCACGTTTACTATTGAAGCGAAACAAAAGTCATGGTTTTCTGTCAATGCACCTAAAAAGAGTTAACAAAGACTAATCATATGCAACTACAATCAAGAATATCACGTTACGAGTTATCTCAGAATTGTTTTTTAAAGTGGGATATTCTGGTCACATCTCCGTTTTCCTGGCGCTTGAAATACTGACTAGAATGCCAATAAGCGCCTGGCAATTCTTGGAAATCGACTTTCGCTATTACGTGTTAAAACGCATCAAGTGTTTTCGACCAAAATCGAAGGGCCGACCGGCTTATACCAAAGCAACGCGAACTCTCAATCAAGCTAGCAGAACAGGAGAAGTTTATTAAACACGGAGGCTGCCGGCAGCCTCCACGCCTTCTTTATCACACTGTTTTCTACCACCCACCGTCAAACTCTAAGCCTTCTTTATAGCACTGTCTTCTACCACCCACCGTTAACCTCCAAGCCTTCTTTATCGCACTGTCTTATATCACCCACCGTTAACCTCCAAGCCTTTTTATCGCACTGTCTTCTACACCCACCGTTAACCTCCAAGCCTTCTTTATCGCACTGTCTTCTATCACCCACCGTTAACCTCCAAGCCTTCTTTATCGCACTGTCTTCTACCACCCACCGTTAACCTCCAAGCCTTCTTTATCGCACTGTCTTCTATCACCCACCGTTAACCTCCAAGCCTTCTTTATCGCACTGTCTTCTACCACCCACCGTTAACCTCCAAGCCTTCTTTATCGCACTGTCTTCTATCACCCACCGTTAACCTCCAAGCCTTCTTTATCGCACTGTCTTCTATCACCCACCGTTAACCTCCAAGCCTTCTTTATCGCACTGTCTTCTACCACCCACCGTTAACCTCCAAGCCTTCTTTATCGCACTGTCTTCTATCACCCACCGTTAACCTCCAAGCCTTCTTTATCGCACTGTCTTCTATCACCCACCGTTAACCTCCAAGCCTTCTTTATCGCACTGTCTTCTACCACCAACCATTAACCTCCAAGCCTTCTTTATCGCACTGTCTTCTATCACCCCCCGTCAACCTCCAAGCCTCTTGAATTAATCTGATTCAACTGCGTTTAAAATAATATATTGACGAAGATCGAATTACGTACATACATATTCCCTGTTAAGAAAGTGACGTCACAGTCAATTTATATTTTGATCATTTCCACGGAAACAAATTACTCCTACTTTGTATATTACCCCATGTGACGAACTAATCTGAATCAAGTCCATTGAATAAGATATATTGACGTAGTTCGATTTACGTACATACACACTGACTGCTGAGAAAGTGACGTCACATCCAGCAAGTCTATTTACATTTGGTAATTCCCACGTAAACCGACGATTCCCGCTGTCTGTTTCATTTATGTATACATTTCATTCTACTTAATTCCTGGTATAAATAAAATTAATGACGTCAGTCGATGTTCGTGTTGCAAGTCTTATCAGCAACTGCGTGTATAAACTACACATTAATTCTATTATTCACGGTTACCACAATATTTAACACAAACTAGTGCACACCAATGTCACTGCACAATATTCTCCACAAATCACTGTCTTCTTTAGAGCGTTATTTCCCATTTGTAGTAGCCGTGGTCCTGTCCACTGCGTCTTCCTCCACAACCTCTGCCACATCCACGTCTTTCCTAACTACATCTCTCATTCTTAGTCCTTTGCCGTCCTCTGCTGCGTTTACCATCCACCGGCGGCCTCCACGCCTTCTTTATTGCACTGTCTTCTACCGTCGACCGGCAGCGTCCAAGCCTTCTTTATTGCACTGACGTCTACCGTCGACCGGCAGCCTCCACGCCTTCTTTATTGCACTGTTTTATACTATCCACCGGCGGTCTCCACCCCTTCTTTATTGCACTGTCGTCTACCGTCGACCGGCAGCCTCCACGCCTTCTTTATTGCACTGTCTTCTACCATCCACCGGCGGCCTCCACGCCTTATTTATTGCGTTGTCTTCTATCAGCCACCAGCGGTCTCCTCGCCTTCTTTATTGCACTGTCTTCTACCAGCCACCGGCGGCCTCCACGCCTTATTTATTGAACTGTCTTTACCAGCCACCGGCGGTCTCCACGCCTTCTTTATTGCACTGTCTTCTACCAGCCACCGGCGGCCTCTACGCCTTCTTTATTGCACGGTCTACTACCATCCACAAAGACAAGTCTCACTGTAGTCTTGTATATTTTTGTTTTCTAATTAACTTGCACATTCTTTGCGACAGGTTACAATTTGACTAAGGTCTTTCCCCGTAACTTCTGTAATCCTGATATCTTCTTTGTCTTCCCCACCACTCATCATCACTTCAGTCTTCTTCACGTTTACTAATGAAGTCATGGTTTTCTGGCAATGCACCTAAATAGAGTTAACAAAGACTAATCATATGCAACTACAATCAAGAATATCACGTTACGAGTTATCTCAGAATTTTTTTTAAAGTGAGATATTCTGGTCACATCTCCGTTTTCCTGGCGGTTCAAATATTGAACAGAACTACCAAAAAGCGCCTGGCAATTCTTGGAAATCGACTTCCGCTATTATGCGTTCAAACGCATCAAGTGTTTCGACCGAAATCGAAGGGCCGACCGGCTTATACCAAAGCAACGCGAACTCTCAATCAAGCTAGCTGCTACGTCAGAACAGGAGAAGTTGATTAAACAAAGGACAAAATATGTTGCATAAGTTTGGCTTCAACGCAAACAGAATGGCCATATCCTATTGGCAAGAATAGGTCTATGGGTTTACAAATATATTTTTTATTTGGTGACCGAATGTTGCGAGATTATCAGCAAGGTTATCTAAAAGAATTGGTGCCGCTCATGAAATTAAAATGCCATGTGTTTAACAGGGTTTCCCTAATAAACCATTGGAGTGATATGCTTGATTGCAGTTGCAAATCGTTATGGTTTATTAACTCCTATAAGTGCATAGGCCCAAAAACGATGACTTTTTTCGCATTAAACAATGCCGTCCGAAGTCCTTTTGCCACTATTAGCCTTCGCTGTGTCTTCGCTACTCTGAACCAAGATAGCTATAATATTTCCTATAATACTCCTCTCCTGGCCGACTAGCTTACCACATCCACCACAATGATGAACAGTAGCTGACTTAATACCGGTCCTTGATATAGCCCCACTTCTACTGGGAACTCAAGTGTCTTTCCGCTACTCGTTCTTACAACTGTCTTTACCACATCCACCACAATGATGAACAGTAGCTGACTTAATACCGGTCCTTGGTGTAGCCCCACTTCTACTGGGAACTCAAATGTCTTTCTGCTACTCGTTCTTACAACTGTCTTTGCTCCTTCAATGACAATATACCCCAGACATGTGACAAGGCTAATATACCCCAGACATGTGATAAGGCTAATATACCCCAGACATGTGACAAGGCTAATATTGTTTGACGGTGATACAGTGGGAACTAAACATGTGTTCCAACAAACATTTCATCACAAGCGATCAATTGTTCAAGTAGATGTTAACACACTTGGGTGTGAGCCATAACTTGACGCACAAAGTCTCGGCAGTGCAAACCATATGTAGACTTGGATTAATAAATATGTTTCAGCCACTTTATTCAAATGTCACTGCCTACATTCTATGCCTGCAACAATAGCATATCTACAAATCTAGTTGTCTTCACCAGATCCCCTCCGACTTTATTATTCGAATAATCATGTTCGGTCTGTTTGGTCGAAGAATATCCTACCGTCCTCGAAACCCACAAATGATATAGGAGCAATACACGCCCTCCCTCCTTGAGAGCGCGGTGGAGGTGGTTGAAGTGACGTGTTTCGAGGAACAGCCTATCACGGCCTAGACTGACTTCGGCACACTCCTTAGCAAAGCCTTGGTCGTCGTGGTGATTATAAAAGAAAGTGCCGCTGTCCTTATCGGTCAGATGAACGATTCCGCTGAACTGTCACTGAACAAGAAAGCGAGTCGAGAGCCATGATGATGAAGTCGATGATCTACTGTCTGCTCGCCGTCTACATTCTCTGTGTAGCGTCAATCGTCACAGGTCCGTTGTCTTTTCCTTTGTTCGCTTGATCAACAGTTATAACAGCGTTGTGTACAAACATTTGTGTGTACACACATTGTGTACACACATTTGTGTACACACACGATTAACAAAGTAACAGTGTTGAGTGGATTCCAGAGGGATGAGTTGTCATTTACTATTTCGCTATTTACGTTAAAGCTGAATAAACGTGCATTAAAAATATTAATTAAGAATGTATTGTTAGTGCTGTTGCTGTGATTCAACTCAGCTCACAGCAGAGTGATCCAATTTTGATAAAGCGCACACAAACGTTGTTATCGTGGTTGTTTCGCGATGACAACACTCAACTCAAGTAGGGAAGACCGGGGCTAGTTGTTAATGTGTTGTAATACATGTGTAATGCGACTTCTACTTGATTGAACATATGCACTCACGCACAGGCGCACTCACATCCACATTTAAAGGAATCGTTCAATATTTATTTTCATTTATGTATAACCCGCCCTTCTGAGATACTTGTTAATTTTGTTTGACGCTGCTACCAGTTACAGTGCTGGTCATAACCCAGTACCCTAGGTTTCACAAGTGAAACAAAGTGTTCACGCGTTGTGGTTAAATAAATGTTGTTCTTTCAGCCATTGTCAGAACGCGATTCACCGGCTGAGCCATCGGCACAAGCCGGCCGAGCGTTGTTACAGTTGTAACAACTTACCCCAATACAACTGTAACAACTTGCCCCCCAAAATTTTTTTGCAATTGAACGCACGTGGACGTTAACAAATACTTAATTAAAAAACAAGTTTTACGTTATTCAAAAGTAACATTAATTATGTCTTCCCCGATTGTTGGACAGTGTATATGCTGGTGGACATCCCACTTATTACTGTCGATGGTGACTCCATAAGTGTGCCATATTTTCGTAAACGTATACAACTAGGTCTCCTAGGTCCTCCGGTCTCCCCTACTAGACCTATATATGACTTTGGATCTCGTTTACTTTTGCAGGGCGCTCGACACCGCCACTGCACAAGGTTCGGCGTAACGTACCGGACGGCGGGTGGTTCAGCCAGGAGCAGTTTCTGAATTCATTCTGCCTTTACTGCATGAATCATCCGTTCTTCTGCGGCAAATTCGTTGCATTGTGTTACCAGAGATAAGAAACGCAGGAGATGAAGCGTCGTCGAGTGTCATCTGTGCGGATTAACCAAGCTACAAGCTGCTACACTCGTACCAGGCCTCCACAAAAAGGACCTTCCCTCACAAAATAAATCATAATCCATTTAATTAGCCACTCAGAGTATCTCTTCATTTCCCTTGAGTCGGGCTCCGACCCCTGTTCAACTTCTGGGCAGTAGTCGTTAATGTGACTTCACCTAAAATGGACGTAGAGCGAACAGGATGAAGAGAACGTCAGAAAATTCGAATTTGAACTTTGCGACTGAACTATATTAGTAACGCCATCTAGCGTATTTGTTCTGTGTTAGTCTTGACACTTCTGGCACGATGTCGTCCCACGCACTTATCGCACCTTACCATGTGACGAAGTGTTCACGTTACCTGGTTTACGACATCTTATTAAACTTACTTTGGTAAAACCTCTGATTTAATGACTTACGTCTATTTTGTTATAACCGCATAACACTACACAATTTGAACTTTGCGACTGAACTATATTAGTAACGCCATCTAGCGTATTTGTTCTGTGTTAGTCTTGACACTTCTGGCACGATGTCGTCCCACGCACTTATCGCACCTTACCATGTGACGAAGTGTTCACGTTACCTGGTTTACGACATCTTATTAAACTTGTTTTGGTAAAACCTCTGATTTAATGACTTACGTCTATTTTGTTATAACCGCATAATATTACACAGTGGCAGTCGGGTTTTTGAATAACCACGGCACATGTAAATAATACCGAAAATCGGTGTATGTGAATGCTTATGTTCAAACATAGCTGAATAAATGTTCATGTTACGTCCATAGTCAATACAGTCACTTATTTCACTTATTTCAATCGTTTATCGTGTGCAATAATGGTGGACACATTTGATTATTTAGTTCTCCAAATTTCATTTGTTACATTACGCACGAGAGTCAAAACAAAATAATTGTAAAAATTAATTGAATTAATTATCTTCCGTAAAATCACTCACATTTTGCAAATTAGGCCAACAGAGATGGGTATGATGATGCAGTTTTTAACATATTTAAAATCTAGAACTAGAAATCTACCAATGTGCGAAATTTCATTCATAGCAATTGAACGCAACTGTTTTTGTTATAGTTATAATTAAATATGCCCCAATTTTTACAGTATTACAGTATCAGAGAAAGTCACGCAATTTGAAAAATGTGTTAATTCAATTTGATGTCTTCAACAAATTTTATCTTGAAAAGTACTTTTTGAAACTGTTTTCACATTTAAATTTTGCATATCAAACAAAATAAATCTGCAATTTGAAAAAGTCACTGACATCCCTGCTATACAGAGCCAGGTGCTTGAATGAACTTCTCTGCCAGGAGCGAAGTGTACAGTGCTTTGACTGGTCCTACGGACTGGATACCGCGCTACGTAAGAACGTACCTTGTTACTTTAAAATACACATCGTGTCCAGGATAAAGGTCCTTTCACAATTGTCGACATTTACTTATGCGTACAAATCGTACTAATTCTCATACCTCACCCATCCCTGATTTAGTACTTGATAAATAAATAAAATGTTGATAAGTTTTCGGTTTGAAACATCGATGTAATAATGTTTTGACACAGTGCATATATACAGGACAAACAATAATAATCATAAGGATAGGCTTGCAAACATCTATCGCCAATAATTATGTTAAAGATTTGTTTTTCTAACAACTCTACAGTGTCATATTCATAATTATTGTCCACGAAGTTGTGAATTTCCAAGAAGCTTCACTCAACACAACACAACACCGCGTGAAAGAACACGTAAACATCACACCGAGCGATACCCTTCACCGCATTACACCCAACACCGCGTGACACTCCAACACCACACGACGCCCCAAAACTGCGTGACAACCCAACAACACGTTGCACCATTTTAAAACCGCATGACATCCCAACACCGCGTGACACACCAAAAACGCGTGACACGTCCAATACCGCGTGACACCCGAACACCACGTGACGCCCAACACCGCGTGTGATACCTGATGGTATGACATAACACATAATATGCACACTGATTGAACACCAAACACGTACAAATAACATCGCATCAGACAACGTGCAAATAATGCCAACACGTCACAACGAGTGAAACCACGTAACTTAACACATAATACAATTTATCATGTAATACAAAACAGCTTTGCTCAATATAACACTGATTGACATTGAACCGTGTGAAACAACAAGTAAAAATCACACCGCGTGACAGCCAATACCGTGTGACGAACAACACCGCGTTACACCCAACAACGCGTTACACCAAACGCCGAGTGATACCTGATGGTATGACATAATACGTAATACGTACACCGAATGAACATCAAACACGAACATATATGATACAACATATAACACGGCGTGACACAAAACATTTCACTTCGCTTGACATAACTCAACGCTGTTTGACACAACAGCGTTTGATACAAAACACCCCGTGACACAAATCATCGTGACACATAACATAACACAACACAGCACACATACATGTGTCACCACATGTCATATCAAACCACGTGACACCGTTTGACATAACACACAATACAATTTGAGACGTGGCACAAAATCGCTTCACTCAACAAAACACTGACACATCACCGCGAGAAACAACATGTAATCAACACATCGCGTGACACCCAACACAGCGTGACATGCAACACCTCGTGACACCCAATGCCACGTGACACCCTTACACCACGTGACACACCCAACATCACGTGACATCACAGCACTAGGTGACACACCCAACACCGCGTGACACCCAACACAGCGTGACACCCAACCCCACGTGACGCCCAACACCGCGTGACACCCTAACACCACGTGACAACCCAACATCGCGAGAGAAAAACATCACCGCGAGAAACAACACGTAATCAACACTCTGCATGACACCACCTGATGACATAATACATAAGACGTACACCGAGTGTACATTAAACTTGGACATGTAACACAGCGTGCGTTCAGTCATCAGCAGTATACCGATATCAGCAATCTTACGCGTGAAGTAAGCGACTAATCGCTCAGCCAACGCATCCTATTCGGATCATCGCCACATTCAGGAAACACAGACTTACGAGGACGTTCCATCAAATTGTTTGTGATGCGGTACATTGCTTTGATATCGTGAGATGATGTATCAATTTCGGCGCAATAATACGCAGATTTGGTTGAGGCGATGCACTGCTTAAATGCGTGACGCGGGTCCGTGTATTTTCGCTATGGACAACTACTCGCGTCATGCGATGTTGAGGGTGTCACGCGGTGTTGGGGTGTCATGCTGTGTTGTGGGGTTGGCCACTTGGTGTTGGACAAGTTTCCAACAGTTTGACTGCCGACAAGTCGGCCGACCGATTTTTCAGATGCCAGATGTCCATTTACATAATGACTACATTTGAGTGCGTTACCAACTGTAAAGGTGGTTGCCAACATGTTGGCAACTGAAAAATCGGTATGTGAATGGCGGGCTTTAACGAAAGCTTAGGCAAACCGAGCGGACGTGGAGGCTCGCAACACTGCAGGTCCATCACGAAATTAACACGGGATTGCGCGAGTCACACACGCAACAAATACAATCTGCCGAAGCCAAGTTCTATACAACAAAACATATGAATGCAAACGAGACAACAAAACACTTTTCGGAATTATGGATGGCTTGATGAAAAATCAATTACTTGGCTAGCGGACAACGGGCTCGTCCTCAACGTGAGGACATCGCAAGCCATTGTCACACGGTCATCGAGTCTGCGCACGCCAATAGCCATTACATGCGTGGACATAATTATGTGGTGAACTAGAGACGACATCTTCTGACCTCTCTATGGCGTCACAGGTTGCGAACGCTTGTCGGAGTGCATATTACCATCTAGCTCGAATTGAACGGATACGAGACTCCATAACAACCAGTGTGTGCAAATGCCTAGTGCATGCATTTGTAACTTCACGCATTTACTACGGCAATGCGATGCTATTCGGAATACCAGACCGTCTCCTACACCGTCTGGAATTGGTGCAGCGGCCGGCGGCACGAATCATCCTCCAGATCCGACGAGGTGATCGACAATCGATGTCCGAGGTACTGAGGCTATTGCATTGTCTTCCCGTGAAAAAGCGCATCTAGTACAAGCTATTAGTCCTTGTCCACTGCGCGATTTACGAAGGCACACCGGTGTACCTCGCCTTACTGCTGCAACGTCACACGCCGCGCCGCTCCCTACGCTCTGCCGGCGATCTACTTCTGCACGTTCCACGTGTCAACCTCGAACAGTACGGTCACCGAGCATTTGCGTGCGCTGGCCAGACACTGTGGAACGCTTTACCAGCCAAACTACGGAACACCGGGAATCGCACACAGTTCAAAAAGACATTATAGACATTTTTATTTTCAATCTAATTTCTGTTTTATACGGCGTAGTGTGTGTGTGTGTGTGTGTGTGTGTGTGTGTGTGTGCGTGCGTGCGTGCGTGCGTGCGTGCGTGTGTGCGTATATATATATATATATATATATATACATATATATATATATATATATATATATATATATATATATATATATATATATATATATATATATATATATATATATACATATATATATATATATATATATATATATATATATATATATATATATATATATATATATATATACATATATATATATACATATATATATATATATATGTATATATACATATATATATACATATATATATATATATATATATATATATATATATATATATATATATATATATATATATATATATATATATATATATATATATATATATATATATATATATATATATAGGCGGATCCAGAGAGGGGTCCAAAGGGGTTCCAGGGAGTCCGGATCCCCCGTTTTTGAGTACCAAAAAATTTATTGCAATTGCATGTCAACGGGGGACAAACCATTGCCAAGAAACAATACAAGGTCAAAATTGTCGCTTACTACGTACGAATTCTTTAGTAGCAGGCCGACGTTTTCCGACACTGATCTGGCACAGGTGATATACATGGCGTCCAGGGGATCCCCAAAGTTATTATTAACATTATCGGTGACGTCGTTCATAGATTCACTGCACACGCACACCGCACGCACGTGTACACACACACGCACGCACGCACGCACTGACTCACTCATTCACTCTCACTCACTCTCTCTCTCTCTCTCTCTCACTCACTCACTCACACACACAAATATACTTTAATTGTTACTGAATTGTACACATTGTCGTGCGAATAAATATATATTTTTACTATTACTACACTACCGTGCCTCTAGTTTGCAATAATGACGACACAGAGTTAAGACGATTACTTGTTGTTTTAGTCAATTGTAGCATACTCGTTTTTTTATTAACCATTTCCATTACTATAGTTGTTTTACTCAATATTGAAATAAATTGCACATGGCATATGTTTAATATTGTCTTTTCGTTTGGACGTTTTCAGAAAACCCGCATTTTCTTCGTTAGAATAGACCTACCTACAGGTGTAAATAAAACAAAATTCGCTGCGTTTTGCCGAAATTCTAGACTCAAAAGTAGTTGCTGTCGTCTACTGTAAATTTTATATTCGAAGTTATACTTATGTGACGAACACAAGAAAATACATAGACCTACTTCATGACGGTTTTTATATTTTCAGCAAATCCGTATTAAAACGGGACACGGCCGAAGGTCGTATTCCTCCTCAAAATCCGTATTGTAGGCCCTAACTCGCTTAAAACCAAATTATGGGCGTCCCAAATTACACCATTTCAAGGGTTTTGTCTAAAAAACGTCAAACGGATGGGATGGGGGATAATCCCCTCCCACAAACAATCTCTTCATATGTAATTATAAAATGCTATTTTATGCATTTATGTCCACACTCGTGAACGGGACATAAGTCCCGAATTTTATGGTGTTTAGATAAAGTTATTAGTAGTAGCAGTGGTAAGGGAAAAGCTGCTGGTACTGCTCAACTCGCAGAACATGTTTTTTTTCAGTTTTCATACGCAAAGTGTTGACATTCGCAGCCTTTTAGGCTGCGAATAGGCGCCTGAAACTTGCGAGCTTTGAAACACAAGAACCGTTGATATGTACCAGTGCATATCAGAATAGATGTGATGACTGGGAGCCCACTTTGGCCGAGGGGCACACTTTATCTCCATTCCCGCACTACATAAGATCGAATTACGTACATACATGTTCCCTATAGAGAAAATGACGACACTATCTATTTACATTTTATCATTTCCACGAAAATGAATGATTCCTACTGTCTGTTTCTATGTATATTACCCCATGTGACGAATTAATCTGAATCAAGTGCATTGAATATGATATATTGACGTAGGTCGATTTACGTACATACACACTGACTGCTGAGAAAGTGACGTCACATCCTGCAAATCTATATTACATTTGGTCATTCCCACGTAAACCGACGATTCCCGCTGTCTGTTTCATTTATGTCTACATTTCATTCTGCTTCATTCTTGGTATAATTAAAATAATGACGTCAATCGACGTCCGTGTTCCCAGTTATATAAGTCTGTATTAACTTAATTACGCTATACGTTAATTATAGTATTCACGGTTACGGCAATATTTGACAAATCAGTTCACATCGGTGTTACTGCACAATGTTCACCACAAATCATCGTCTTCCTTAGACCGTTTTATTTCCCATTGGGAGTGACCGCTCGGTTCCTCCTTCGCCACGATGTCCTGTCCACTGCGCCCACCTCCACAACATCTGCCACCTCCACGTCTCTCCTCATCCTTCTCTCATTCTTAACCCTTTGTCGTACTCTGCTGCTTTTACCATCCACTGGCGGCCTTTACGCCTGCTTTGTTGCACTGTGTTCTACCATCCACTGGCGGCCTTTACGCCTGCTTTGTTGCACTGTGTTCTATCATCCACCAGCAGCCTCCATGCCGTCTTAATTGCACGGTCTTCTTCCATACACCGATATCCTCAATGCCTTCTTTATCGAACTGCCTTCTACCATCCACCAGCAGCATCCAAGCCTTCTTTATTGCAATGTCTTCTACCATCCACCAGCAGCCTCCATGCCTTCTTTATTGCACTGTCTTCTACCATCCACCGACAGCCTCCATGCCTTCTTTATTGCACTGTCTTCTACCATACACCGGCAGCCTCCATGCCTTCTTTATTGCACTGTCTTCTACCATCCACCAGCAGCCTCCATGCCTTCTTTATTGCACTGTCTTCTATCATCCACCGACAGCCTCCATGCCTTCTTTATTGCACTGTCTTCTACCATCCACCGGCAGCCTCCATGCCTTCTTTATTGCACTGTCTTCTATCATCCACCGACAGCCTCCATGCCTTCTTTATTCCACGGTCTTCTACCATCCACCAGCAGCCTCCATGCCTTCTTTATCGCACTGTCTTCTACCATACAACGGCAGCCTCCATGCCTTCTTTATCGCACTGTCTTCTACCATACACCGGCAGCCCCCAAGCCTTCTTTATTGCACTGCTTTATACTATCCATCGGCAGCCTCCATGCGTTCTTTGTCGCACTGTCTTCTACCATACACCAACAGTCCCCAAGCCTTCTGTATTGCATTATCTTCTACCCTGTGTACAACACGCCAGAACCACTGCACTCTGATCTTTCTCAGTTCAACTGTTTTGCAAAACGCATCCGTCATCTTTCTTGTGTCTTCATCGCATACCTTCCTTCCTTCCTTCCTTACTTACTTGCTTGCTTACTCACTCCCACCCTGTGCCGTCAGGTTCACAAGACAAAGAGTAATCGACCCCATCCAACGCTATGCTCAGCCATTCTCTCATGGTCTTGTGTCTTCATTTTCTGGATTTCTGTCTCTGTTGTGAAGTTTCTTTGGTTTCTTTTTGTCGTCTTCGTTTCGTTTTCGTAGATGGTTCAAGTACCACGCCTGTTTTGGTGTTCTTACTGATGGCATTCTAAACATGTCCCAAATATCTCCACCATCTTCTTTTCAATACTGATGACTGCATTGGCTCCGTATTTGCTCTTTGACCTACTTCCTCGATAAGGACAGTTTTCAACTTAGTTAAGATCTTTCCCCGTAACTTCTGTAATTCTGATGTCTTCTTTGTCCTCCCCACCACTCATCATCACTTCACAATTGTCCAAGTGAAACAAAAGTCATGATTTTCTGGCAATGCTCCTAAAATAGTTAACACAAACCAATAATTTACAACTAAAATCAATAATAAAGTCTCCGTTTTCTTGGCAGCTGACATATTTACCAGAATGACCTATAAGCGCCTGACAGTTCTTGGAAATCGACTTCCGCTATTATGCGTTCAAACGCATTAAGTGCTATCGATCAAAATCGAAGGGTCGACCGGGTTACACCAAAGCAACGCGAACTCTCAATCAAGCTAGCTGCTAAGTCACAACGGGAGACGTTAAACAAAAGGCCAAGATATGTTGCATAAGTTGGGCTTAAGCACAAACAGCATGGCCATATCAGATTATGTGTTTACAAATAGACGTTTCCTTTGGTGAGTGAATACTGCCAGATTACAAGCATTCGTCGCGTAGGTTTATTTAACATGACGGTGCAGCCCATGAAATTAAGATGTCATGTGTTCAACACGGTTTTCCCTGCTGACCATTGGCGTTATATGCTTGATTGTGGTTGCAAATCGTTATGTTTTGCTAACTCTTATAGGTGCATAGGCCCAAATCATGACTTTGTTTCGAATTAAACTATGCCGTCCCAAGTCCGTTTGCCACTATTAGCCTTCGATGTGTGTCTTCTCTATTTTGAACCATGATAGCAAGGTCGTCCATCGGAACGAGCCACCCGTGCATTGTTACAGTTGCAATAATTACAAATTTCCCCAAACACAGTTTTTTGTAGTTGAACGCATGTGGACGAGAACAAATCCTGAATTTCGGCTTTATTTCTACTTGGCATAACCCCTTATATTATGTAGCATGTATGTTTCAAGTTTCATTCACGAAACATAAAGCGTGGCTGCGTGAGATGATATTATGAGGGCATACCCAAACAAAGTTGTAGGTTGTTCAAAAGTAACTAACATTAATTACGTCTTCTCAACCCCCGATTGTTGGACAGTGTATCTGCTGGTGGACATCCCACTTACCACTGTGACTCCATAAGTGTGCCATATTTTCGTAAACGTATGCAACTAGGCCCGGTCTCCCCTACCAGACCTATACGTGACTTTAGATATCGTTTACTTTTGCAGGGCGCTCGACACCGCCACTGCACATGGTTCGGCGTAACGTACCGGACGGCGGGTGGTTCAGCCAGGAGCAGTTTCTGAATTCTTTCTGCTTTTACTGCATGACTCATCCGTTCTTCTGCGGCAAATTCGTTGCATTGTGTTACCAGAAATACTAATATGTAAGAGAGGAAGCGTCGTTGAGTGTCATCAGTGCCGGATTAACCAAGCTACAAGTGATACACTCGTACCAGGCCCCCACAAAAAGAACCCTCCCTCACAAAATAAATCATAATCCATTTGATTATCCGCTTAGAGTCTATCATCACTATCCCTTGAATCGGGCTCCGACCCCTGTTCAACTTCTGGGCTGTAGTCGTTAATGTGACTTCGCTTTAAATGGACGTAGAGCGAACAGGAATAAGAGAACGTCAGGAAATTCGAACTTGAACTTTGCGACGGAACTATATTAGTATCGCCATCTAGCGTATTTGTTCTGTGGTAGTCTTGAAACTTCTGGCACAATGTCGTCCCACGCACTTATCGCACCTTACCATGTGGGCACGGACCACAGTCAGAATCCATCCGCCATTACAACGATAAAGAGTCCCAAGGAAAAAATTAATTGTGCAGATAGGGTTTATTTGTGAGAGCAGAAATTGTGTGGATGAGTGAGTGGAAGTGATATTTATTCTGAAGCCTCTATATTACGGATCCTTGCGAGAGTTTTCGCGTTGGCGCCTTTATTGCCGTCCTTCGCGTGGTGTCTTCGGACAGAGCAAACGTGTACTGTGAGGTCAGTGACCGCTTTGTATTTATCTGCAATTTGATGGTGATGGAAGTTATGGAACCAAGAGACAAGCTGCTGAGAAACTTGTGAAACTTCACTCGTCGGATCTTGATGACAGTCTATGGAATGATCCAGTTTGGTGGATTAGTTGCCGAAAGTTCCACATGTGAGCATGAAGTCTCAACAGCGGCGACGATGTATCAGGTGTTGATCAAGATAAATCTCAGGGACGCTCTACTCAATGTGGAGGTATTGCTTCTCCTATATCTGACTTTGATCATTAATAACTGTAGTGGAGAGGGGTATTTTTGTAATTGTTTTACCATACGCTGTATTTTCTTGTATTTGTGTTCGCACTCCGTCGTCGACAAAAATCTGTGAATGCTTGTGCTCAAACATAGTTTAGTAAGTTTAGAATAAACGTTAATTCATGTGGTTACCTCCATGCTTCTCCATCTTCGTCTTTCGCGCATTTGATAGGGGCCCCTCAAAAAGTTTATACCAGTCCCCCCACATTGTTAATCCTGCACTGCGCACAGAGAGGGTGTCAACACTTTTATTAATGCTTTCGTTTGACAATGTATTTCTATATTCAGACAGTATACACATGTTTGTATATTTGTCAAGGAACAATGTCGTCTAACACAACGTCGGCTAACACAACGTTGGCTAACACAACGTCGGCTAACACAATGTCGGCTAACACAACGTCGGCTAACACAATGTCGGCTAACACAACGTCGGCTAACACAACAAGGATAACTTAATAAGAATAACTAAAAAGGGTTTGTTTTATGAAACAATAACATGCCAACATCCGGCGTATTTTATTAAGCATAACATTTTAGCAAGTTAGGTGTAATATTTCTTGTGCATTTATGTCACTATCTTATTTTATATGTCGGATCCGGAAACACGGTATTTCCAGAAGCGTATATCCCTGTGATTTGATTAAACGGCGATGCGATATATTCAGAAATAAAGTAAATATTAAAGATAGAGTGACACACCATGCATAGAATCCTTATTGAACGCTGGGTGTGTCTACAGGCATTGCGGTTCTTGGCGGAGACCACCATAACTTGTAAGCGCGACAAAGGGCCTCTCCGGAGTTGCTGCACGAACATGCGCAGCAAAGACCTATCAGACTGATCGGGCACGGATTCGGAAGTGGCTTGGCCACGCATGCGCAGTAGCCATCGGTACAGTCAATGCTGCAGTGTTTTTCTGTAAAAATAGAACAGTTACAAATGTTATGATAACAAAGAGACTTATTCCTAATAAAGACCATTATCACTCCTGCTGCAGGTATCTGCATTCATTTACATGCACATTAGTAAAATACACATTTCTCAACTTCGCTATAACGTATTATAAAGATAACTTACAAAGTACAATGTATTTAACGTACGTGTATCGGGTTGGGTTACAGTGTGCAGGAGAATATGCTGCTAAGGATGAAAAACATTATTTTAATAGAATTTAGTAATGTGTTTCTTTTTATGACTCTTATGACGTATTTCTCATACTCACGACAACTCTGACGTATCTGGAAAAGAAGAACGTAACATAGACTATTTATTCTGATGCTGACGACTTAGCAGTGGTGGCAGAGGAAGAACCACAGAAGACATTATAAAAAAATAATAAGATCTTCATAAAACCTGGCTTCCAAAGTAATGTTGAGAATACTAAAGTAATGTGGATAGGGAGGTAGTAGTTGGTGGAAAGACCATTAAGCAGTGGACAGGTGTGTGTACCTGTGTGGAACAATGTGTGAGGACGGAGGAAGTAGCAAAGAGGTACAGAGGATGTTGCAAGCAGTGGCAGCAGAGAGGAGGGTGGAAGGTATTATGTGGGACAGAAAGTTGAAGAAACAGCTAAAGGGAAAAGTGTTGGAAGCCTGCGTGGTACTAGATTATGGGTTGGTTACACTTGCTCTGACAGAGAGACAGGAGAAACTATAGGGAGCAGAGAACAACTGGGTTAGTAGAATATGTAAAGTGCACCGAGAAGACAGAAGGAAGAATGGTGTATTACGAGAAGAGATCAGAATAAAGAAACACCCGGGGATAAAGGAAGCAGGGAGCAGGTTGCGATAGGCAGGACACATACAGAGAATGAGTGAGGAAAGATTGACAAAGAGAGCATGAAAAACAGAGTAGGGTGGTAGAAGGTGAAGAGGAAGACCGACATTAAGATGGGGGACCATATTAAGAGATGTCTCGAACAGGCAGAGGTGAACAGATGGATGGGGACGACTCGTGATGTGGCCCTCACCCCAAGGGGCCAAGGGGGAACGAACAAGATTCTGATGCAGCACAATCAATGTCACGTATGTTAAACATTAGTAGTTCAGTTGGAATTACAAATTACTCTAAACTCGCCTCATGTATTATGCTCGCACAATTCTTTGAACCTTGCAATTTCATTAAATGCCGATACAATATTGCCTAACTATTATCGACCTTATCAACACAAATTCGAGCAATAGCTAAAGCTCTTTTTTAATTAAAACAATGACGCCTACAAACGTGTTACCATCGGATGAACCGCCATCATAAACTCCGAAGTACTCACTTGACCATCGTTTCCGTCAACTTGACACACTACCAGTAGTAGGAGGCTCACAGTGACTGTCACAATCGACCCTGTCATTGTCACTCGTCGGATGCTGAAATATTAAACACATGCGTTGTAGTGCAAACCAAAATGATAACATTGAAATACAAGTTCAGTAGATTTGTGTTATTAAAAATGTATTGACTTTAGTCTTTAGACAGTTTCAACTATACGGGTTTCGCCCCCAACGCATCTCAATACATAATGTATAGTCTATAAGTTGAACGTATCTCATAAGTAGTTGTAATGCAGTTTCAGTGAACTTGTCAATTAGGTGACAGGACGTGGGAAATGGGAGGTCGGTCCTAAAATTGGTCGGAGGTGGGAGGTTTACCTAAAAAATAAGTTGTAATTGGGATTGGCTGGAGTTCGACTCTCAAAATTAGTGGGAGTTGGGAGGTTAGCCCCAAAAGTGTATTTTTTGGTCTTTACGATGCTATGCATTAGTGATTTTCCTCCAACAGTAGTGTCGACCTGTTCTTAAATGTATAAAGTATACTAACATTACGGGTTTTTTCTTTGTCATGTTAAGTTATAACTGTTCTTAGCTGTACAGATTACATCGCATGTAAACATTAAACATGCGTTCTTTGAAACAATGTCTAAAAATTGATAAGTAATGTATTCGCTGATGGAGGCCATTCTGTCAATATTTATATATCCATATCTAGGCGTGAAACTTATGGAGAATATATGACCGACAAATTCAACTGACGTGAGTGCCTATAAGCTACGGAACTAGCGATACATTGAGGGAAAAACTTATCGCTGAAAATGTCCTTTTAGTCATTTATAAAAATGATGACTTTTTCGGTTATTACGATTAAGAGTTTGCATTTGATACAATTCTAAATACCATGGTAGCTTGGATTCGCTTGCTGATTTCACTGTCTGATCCGATACAGTGCTACCAGGGTAGGTAAAGTTGCGTATGACTTGGACGACAAATTAACAAGCAACGTACTGAAATTTGCGGATGACACAAAAGCGTTTAGAAAGGTTAACACTGATGGTGATAAACAACATTTACAAAACGATCTAAACAAATTAGTTAAATGGTCTAAAAAATGGCAGATGTTATTCAAATTTGGGAAATGTAAATGCCTACATACAGGACACGGGAACTTGGATATAAACTATAACATGGAAGATACTGTTCTAAAAGAAACAAACGAATAACAGTAAGTGCTGATATGAAAGTTTGAGAACAGTGTGGTATTGTCAGTATGGTATTGCAGCTTCAAATGGTAATCAAATTCTTGGGTTGATTAGGAGGAACATAACATACAAGGAAAAAACTAATTATACCTCTGTATAAAGCAATAGTTAGACCTCATTTTGAATACTGTATACAAGTGTGGAGACCATATCGTAAGAAGGATACAGATACGCTTGGACGCATACAGAGGAGAGCAACTAAAATTATTCCAGAACTGAGATACCTTAGTTATGAAGAACGCTTGAAAGAATGTGGTTTAACAACAATAGAGACAAGGAGGTTAAGAGGAGATCAGATTGAAGTTTTTAAGATATTGAATGGGCATGAAAATATTGATAGAAATGTGTTTTTCTCACTCAAGAAAGATAGTAGAACTAGAGGACATGAGGTAAAATTAGCAAAGGATAAGTGTAGATGTGATATCAGGAAGTAATCGTTCTCACAGAGGACAATAAATGAATGGGACAAATTGTCTACGGATTGTGTAACTGCTAGCAGCGTGACTATGTTTAAAAACAAGGCACATATCACAGGAGGGCGGGTTATAAGTAGATGAACATTGTTGGACTCTCGATAAGCCAATGGCTTCCTTATCCACTTGCCATATGGGCCTTTGCTTGGACGGCAAATCTTGTTAAATTGTACTTGTTTCTCATAACCTCTAGCATATATCTAGAAAAATGTTGTTGTTGCATTTCTGGTGCTTTACAAATTATTATATTTCGCTATTGTTACTGTCAGTGTTATGTTATATTATTATTACTTAAATGACACCGTAAACCATGATATAGCACAACGTCGACAATGTAATATGGGAGCTCACCGGATCTGACCTGGCCACGTCAACGTCGGCTCTCTCTTCGCTTCTTAGTGCGGTTCCCTTGTGACGGTTTGTCTCTATTAATGCCTTTTCATACCTGGTTTCACACGATGGCAGTCGTGGACACAAATGACCACGACTTTGCCTACGCACACCATAAATATCCGCTATTTAACACTTCAGGTGTGAGTGAAACCGATCTGATGAATTCCATAATGTTTTATTGGTCACTTAGACGTATCTTTGATGTCGTTCATGTACGTGATAAACGTGTTGTCTACACAGATACGTGACGATCATATTGAAACGGGAAGCCGCCGTCAGTGTTATTATTGTTGTCTTGGTACACGTAAAACTTGAGACGGTTTGCAGCAAGTACGCATGCACGCACGCACGCACGCACGCACGCACGCACCCACGCACATTAGCATTACTGCGGTGTCCTCTCGTCTAGGTCTAGTGTCGTCTCGTCAAAGGTTTGGCAGCAACCTTTAACAATTTTAAAAGACGCAAAAGCCACAATAATTTATTTTGTAAAATGTTTATGTTATTTTGATTTTTTCAAATTGCTTGCCAGTATCACTGTCAATGACTATACTTCTTTTTAATACGGGTATCTGGTTATATTTTAGGATCGAAAACGCTGTATTGGCAATGTAATATATTTGGTTGTTAACTGTTGATGTTGTTGAAATAAACTGTATTATTATTTATTATTATTATTATTATTCTATCAGATGAGGTCCAGGTCGGCTTGTGGATTGTCTTGTGTTGAGAGGTGGTACCACCAATGACTAGTACATTCTCTGAGCAGAGATTTGCAAAGCGTTCTCAGTTGTCGTTTCTCTCACCTACATCTTGCAATCCCATGTATGCATCGTATCATTCGTTTTCTGAGCCCACCTTAGCTTTAATGTCTCCCATGACTATCAACACGTCAGTAGTAGGACGGTACATACCGTGGGACGCCGGTGGATAGTGTTGGTACTAGTGGCACACTTGGCTGACAGTGCATGAATAATTTTTTGTAAAAATAAAAACACCCCTAACGGCTAGTTACTTAACTAATTTGCATGCTAAAATTTTATTTATCGCACAGCGCATGTTTCCGGTTTTGCATGCGCAACCACCCATTTCCAAAAGCGTCGTCATCTAAGGGATAGCACACGAACTAATTTTCGTACTAAAATGTGCCTCTACTGACCAGAGACGAACTAAATGTGTACTAAGAGACCCCTCTATCGGACACGATGAAGCCCATGACGGGCACTTCCGGTGTTATTTTCTGACAGTTAGCGCCTCGTGGTGGATACTGGTTGAATTACAGACCTTTTCAGATGGCGTCATCTAGTGGGTACTCGACGTTAGCCTATTTGTGGTTGTCAACGCTATAGCATCAAGAGGAACGCTTTTAGGTTTAAGAAGCCCGGAGTCAATGACGTCATTTCCGGTAAAACGCTTAGGACGACGATCCAGCTGTGAACGTGTAAGAAACAAATAGTAAGTTAGCGTAGTGTTAAAAAATGTGTCAGTGCAGGGCCAGTGGCAATTGTCACGTTTATACTTGAAAGTGTTGATATTGGGGAAATGTTTGCTCTACTTAATACAATGTCACATTTTAAAAAGAAACTTTGTACAATATATTTATATTTGAAATCGCTAACAATTATTGCATCAAGTGAGTGTAAACAAATTGTTAGAAAGCTGTTAATGAATAAAATAGTTACAATTATCGAACGACAAAAATATGTTTTGAGAAAAGATACCATCACACAAAATTGCTGCACTTAGTCGAATGACTGCAAAAAACTCCACTGATTGGAAAACACTGCAATTCGATGCGCTTTGAAAGAACAGTGCAACATTTACTCTTACGAATGTTTAATAATTAATAATTCAAGTCTTAATTCTAGGGGAATTAATTTATGTACTAAAAAGTTGATGTGGATACTAGTTGTATTACAGGACTTTTCCAATGACGTCATCTATATGTTAACCTATCAAGAGGTGTGAGGAACCCGGAGCGCCCCGGGGCCAATGACGTCATTCCATGTTGCATGTGTCACCTGGCATAATTTTCGGTACAACAGTTAGCACGACGACCCATCTGTGAACGCATAAGAAATAAAAAAGTAAGTGAGCTAACGATAGGTCAGTGTTGTGCCAGTGGCTATCTGTTTAATAACCCATAATTCAAATCCTGGACGTAGTCTGATAAAGCGCCTCTAGTGAGTAGAAACTTTAGAATAAATTGAAAGTTTTAATAACCTTCTAGGATGCCTTTCCACTTATCGACCTGGTGTTTCTTAAACGCCTCTATGGAGAGTAAATGAAATAACTGCACCTAGCTTATACCCGGACTGGGAGGACTGTGATTGGCAAGTATTGCCCATAGCCACCACCTATGAATTTTGTCGCTCTTAACTATGCTACAGCTTATTTTAGTTATTTCTTTGTACAATTTCAACTTATTTGATTTAACTGTAGTATTATATTTTATTTGTCAATAGTTTGCAAAAATGTATTGTTTTATTTTAGTTACTTGTGCTACACTTTCATTTGCTAACTGTTTATACTAGTTCGTTTTGAGAAAAGCAACGAAGCAGCGAAATAGTGAAAGAACGAAGTAGCGATGCAGTGAAACAACAAAAATAGCAACGACAGCGAAATGGTGAAACAACAAAGTAGCGAAACAACAAAACAGCTAAACAGTGAAACAGCCAAAATAATGAAACAGCAAAGCACCAAGGCAACGAAGCAACGAAACAACGAAGTAGTGAAACAGCGAAACAGCGAAACAGCGAAACAATAAAACAGCAAAAAAGCGAAACAATGAAACAGCAAAGAAGTGAAACAGTAAAGTAGCAAATGTAGCAAAGTAGTGAAACAACGTAACAGCAAAACTACGAAACAGTTAAACAGCTATTTTCATGCGATTTTCGCTACAGTAGCCCTAACTTATGTTGTGAACACTGATATAGTCATAGCATAAGTATTGCACCAATGAAGATGTTTCATGGTCTAACTCGGTGTGCTACTAGGCGACTACCATACGAGTAGGCTGACCGAAATGGAAAGACATGCCCATCTTCATGGCATGGCAATAAAATGGCGGGAGTTGATTGGTTGCATGGTTTCCTAAAGCACAGAAACGAACTCGGTTTGCGGATGCCAGAGGCAACTAGTTTGTCGCGTGCTACTAGCTTCAACGTAACAAATGTGTCTCAGTTCTTTGATAATTTTGAAACCGTTATCTGTATGCATGCACATGAACCGCGCCAGATATTGAACTTAGATTAAACTAGTTTGACAACCGTTCAGAATCCTGACAAGGTTTTGATCCAAAAGGGACTGAAGCAAGTTGGTCAGATAGCTTCCGCTGAACGCTGGCACCCCTATCACCTTTTGTTGCTGCATAAATGCTGTTGGTCATGCGTTGCCCCCAGCCTATATATTTCCACGTGTAAACTTCTGCGATCACTTGATAAACGGGGCTCCAAATGGAAGTCTGGGTCTTGCCACCCAGTCTGGATGGGTGAATTCTGGATTGTTCCCTAAGGTACCACAGCACTTCATTGAGCACGTGGCTGTATCTGTAACGAAACGTGGAGTTCGAGTCATAAATGACCATGAAAGTCACATTTCTGTAGAGGTGGTGGAAATGGCGCGATAAAATTGTCACGTTCCCCCCACACTGCAGTCATCGAGCCTTAGATGTAGGAGTATATGGGCCCTTTAAACGGTACTTCAGCACGGCATGCGACTCTTGGATGCTCTTACATCCAAATAAGAAAATCACCATTTATGATGTTGCAGAACTGAGTGGGCAAGCGTTTGGTAAAGCTTTCTCACATTACAACATAACGTCATCATTCAAAGCAACCGGCATCTATCCCATAAACATGAATATATTCCCCGACGATGCGTTCCTGTCGGAGGCTGTCAATGACAGATGCGCTGATGTTAATACCATCGACCAGTCAAGGATCACCAGCAGCATCTACTAGTCAAGGATCACTAGCAGCATCAACCCGTAAAGGTTCACCTGAGTCATCTGAGAGACACACGCCAGAGGACCTATGACCATACACGAAGGTAACATCTGAGAGACACACGCCAGAGGACCTATGACCATACACGAAGGTAACATCTGAGAGACACACGCCAGAGGACCTATGACCATACACGAAGGTAACATCTGAGAGACACACGCCAGAGGACCTATGACCATACACGAAGGTAACATCTGAGAGACACACGCCAGAGGACCTATGTCCATACACGAAGGTAACATCCGAGAGGCACACGCCAGAGGACCTATGACCATACACGAAGGTAACATCTGAGAGACACACGCCAGAGGACCTATGACCGTACACGAAGGTAACATCCGAGAGGCACACGCCAGAGGACCTATGACCATACACGAAGGTAACATCTGAGAGACACACGCCAGAGGACTTATGACCATACACGAAGGTAACATCTGAGAGGCACACGCCTGAGGACCTATGACCATACACGAAGGTAACTCCTCGAAAAGCATCTGCAACAAAACGGAGAAAAAAAAATCGGCCATCATCACCGATACCCCCGAGAAGGAAGAGTTACTAAATAGGAGAAAGATTGTCACAAAACCAAAGAGGGTGAAGAAAACATGTCTACCTTTCGCACAGGACAAACACGTCGACCCTGACGCGAGCAGGCCAGGAACAGGTCACACAGGCATCGACAACGGCAGGCAAGATGAAAGGGACTTACGAGACACCGACGTGGAAGATGACAAGCAAAATGAACATCACGCGGACCTCCACATCCACAAAGATGACTATGTAGTTGTGTCATACGCTGGAAAAAGCAGTCGTTCATTACATTGACTTGGTGTTGGATGAGGAAGATGAGGACGGAGACAATGAAGTTCGCTTCTTACGGAAGGCACACGATATAGACAATGCTTATGTAGATCCGGTTGTCGATGACATCCACGCTGTGCCTGTGACGTCAGTAACGGTACACGGTTGTCGATGACATCCACGCTGTGCCTGTGACGTCAGTAACGGTACACGGTTGTCGATGACATCCACGCTGTGCCTGTGACGTCAGTAACGGTACACGGTTGTCGATGACATCCACGCTGTGCCTGTGACGTCAGTAACGGTACACGGTAGTGCTTCCGAGACCGGTAAAGGAGAGAACTACAGGAATTAAGTTTCCTGTAAACCTGGATCACTGCCATATTAAATAGGAAGAGATTTAAAGATATGCTAATTGTGAGCTAATACATAGTTTGCAGGTAGCTTAAACATAACTTAGATAATTGATATTAATTGCAAACATTTGTTATCCCCTCTCAGAATGAGGAGTTTAAATGTAAAATTGGTAGTCTGGCTCAAGGGACCCCACATGGTGGTTCAAGGGACCCACGAGTGAGGTCTCTTGAGCCACTACACATGCTTCCACTAATTTGCATATACTTTGAATTGGACAAATTCCAGCCCGATTAATTTTTAGACCCTCTTAGAGAACATTCATGTGTACGACAGAGCAATTTTCATATTAAAACATATATAAGTTTTTGTTTTATGTAAAATGTGAAGACATCTTTCAAATACTAACTGTATAATATGCAATTTACTTATACTGCATGAGATATTCGACAGGAGTACAACACGCAATTTGAGCGAATCTCTTATCGTGCGCTGAAGCAATCGCATATCTATGGCAACGCATGCTCAGTGGCGTTCGAAGTTACCAGTATTTCAAAGCAACCGATTGCTGCTGTCTGTTGGTTGGGTTGTGATTTCATTTTTCCACTAGATGGCACCACACAACACCATCTTGTACAAAGTCCCCACCAGTAGCGACACTCACAATGTCACCACTGCCACAACTTACATTTGATGTGCTGATTATGCACATTTTATTTGGTAAGCTACATTTTTTTGTGCATTGCATTCAATTGTGGATAGTGTTCGCATTGAAAGAGCATGCGTGCGTCTGTGCATGCGTGCGTGCGTGCGTGTGTGCGCATTTCGCGTCCTTCCATTGGCATTAACTTCGGTCACGTGATATCAGCCAATCTGTATCTCGCTGGTTTCGAAGACGCTTGTCGACTTCTTGCAGATCTTTGTCGAGGGCAGTTGGGAGTGTTGTTCGTGGTCGCCCTCACCAGCCAGTAACGTCAGCGGGTGTGAAATACTGATCTATGGCCAATTGCGCAGCGGCTTCGCGTGGCATGCGAAGCACATATCCAAACAAACTCCACCGAGCTTTAATGCTAATAATGGCAGATAAGCTCAGTGGCAGTGCCAGTGGGTTGCACCCACATTTTGGGTAGAGAGTGTTGTTCGAGATTCGCTGAGGGTATCTGATGTCGATGACCTGTGTCAGCTGATAAGTGCAATGGTCTTTTAATTTTACCCCTAAGCAGTTCGCATATGGAATATGATCCCACAAAAATTACTAACATAAATAACCCAAATCGTTTCAAGAAGCTACCATGAAGCTCCATTCCACCACGCCTCCTCACCTAAATTCACTATAAAAAGATATACAGCAACGGAAATCGATTCTAGTGTGTGGAAACTGTCTATGGAGTGCAAGACATAACGGACAGCTTCCACACATCCAACTAAACCTATCCAAATGTTCAACTGGCATTTAATTAAACCTGTGTGTGAAAACTGTCTATGAAATGTGAGGAATGACAGGGACAGTTTTCACACCAAACCAGACTTATTAAAAAATTAAAACTAGTGTGTGAGAGCTGTCCGTGGAGTGTCAAGCATGGCAGCGACTGTTCCCACATACCAACCCAAACAAAATATTAAATAATTAAACCTTCGACTAATATTAAAGTTACGAGCATAGATGTTTAGTTGTATGTCCTACACAAACGCATCCGCACACACCACCACAAACTCCTACGTTAGCTGTTTGGAGTATAATTACGTGAGACTTGGGCATCAAACCTGGCCCATTCCGTTGGCGTTAGTCCCCATATGCCCATGTTGTATGTAAACATGTGTATAGGAACAAAATAGTATACTCTAGTGCACAGCTGCAATGACGTAACAAGCCGTAAAAACCAATCACGTTGCCCAGCCAACCAATCCTTTATACCGAGTGGCCTTGTTGAGGGGTGTGCATCTTGTAAACGAAAGCTTGCAAATAACGTCCAATGTTGTGTATGTCTCTCTGAGTTGGAAACTATTATACATTTTGGTCAACCATTTGTGGTTACTAGTATTTAAAACTACTTATAAATGAAACATTGGAGACATGTAGTTAGAGTAAACCATTTGTGGTTACTAGTATTTAAAACTACTTATGAATTAAACATTGGAGACATGTAGTTACAGTCAACCATTTGTGGTTACTAGTATTTAAAACTACTTATGAATGAAACATTGGAGACATGTAGTTACAGTCAACCATTTGTGGTTACTACTATTTAAAACTACTTATGAATGAAACATTGGAGACATGTAGTTACAGTCAACCATTTGTGGTTACTAGTATTTAAAACTACTTATGAATGAAACATTGGAGACATGTAGTTACAGTCAACCATTTGTGGTTACTAGTATTTAAAACTACTTATGAATGAAACATTGGAGACATGTAGTTACAGTCAACCATTTGTGGTTACTAGTATTTAAAACTACTTATGAATGAAACATTGGAGACATGTAGTTACAGTCAACCATTTGTGGTTACTACTATTTAAAACTACTTATGAATGAAACATTGGAGACATGTAGTTACAGTCAACCATTTGTGGTTACTAGTATTTAAAACTACTTATGAATGAAACATTGGAGACATGTAGTTACAGTCAACCATTTGTGGTTACTAGTATTTAAAACTACTTATGAATGAAACATTGGAGACATGTAGTTACAGTCAACCATTTGTGGTTACTAGTATTTAAAACTACTTATGAATGATACATTGGAGACATGTAGTTACAGCCAACCATTTGTGGTTACTAGTATTTAAAACTACTTATGAATGAAACATTGGAGACATGTAGTTCCAGTCAACCATTTGTGGTTACTAGTATTTAAAACTACTTATGAATGAACCATTGGAGACATGTAGTTACAGTCAACCATTTGCTCTGCAAACATGTGCGGAGGACACATCTCAAGACTCAACAAAAGTGACTGGCAAGAGATTCAAGGAAAGGACTGGTTTGGACTTTTATAATACATCCATGAAACTGTTGCCACTGAGCCTTGTAAAAAACAACTGGGGTTCACAGTTAACAGGGCTTGTATGTTTAATGGTACTTTATTTGTCACCTATTTGAATAACTTCAAAGATATTTTCACAGAAAAGTCAAACGACTTTAAACAGAAATGTACGAGCTAAAAAAGAACAAGACACTAAAGCCAGATCTGAAATATAATTTATTTATATATACACTAGGAAGGTCAGTGGTGATATCTCATGAACTTATAATTACAACTCTGTACAGCAGAAGAACTTCATATATATATATATATATATATATATATATATATATATATATATATATATATATATATATATATATATATATATATATCAGAGACATCACACGAGTTTGCACATCAACATACATGGGGAGCACCAATTGGTATACACTTATGGGGGGTACCCATTGGTGTACACTTACATGGGAGATACCCATTGGTGTACACATACATGGGGGTACCCCTTGGTGTACCCTTTAGGGCTAGGTTAACTGATCAGTTGACCTTTTACATTTGGTGTATTTTTATGGCTGTGTTACTAAAAAATTATAAATCATACAAAATCATTTCAAAAACAATTATCCAAAATTGATCATCAACCTAAAGATATGCATTTCTGGTTAATAGGTGTTACCTTTTTTATATATTTCTTCTAAAACCTAAGTTTACTTAATGAGTCTGATTGTCTATGATATTGACATGATATTTGATAATAAAAATATTTTACTTATAAAAACATTTTATCAATAAAAGAAGGTGTGATTACAAACAAATGTATAGATCAACACCAATATATTTTAGTTTCTTTCAAAAACAAAACAAAATATTTCACCATATAAACTGTAACTTCAATGAACTAAGCTTTCTGCCCAAAGATAATGTTTCAATATTTCATAACTTAAACAGTAACTTAAATAAGCCAATCAGCAGTTGCAGCAGCGTACCAAAAGTAAATCCATCATTGAACAGACAAATGATGAAACACTGTTGAAGACATTTTATATGGCAGAAGAAACGATTCCAGTTCATTTGCATGACTAGATTCACATTATTTACATGTTCTTCTCTTCAGTCTATAATACAGTTATACAGTCAGTTAGATGACATCTGATGAAAGATTCCAACATTTATCAATAGGCAGAATTATAAAGCATACTTTGTATTTTAGTTGTCAGCTACCGTGTTCCATCAAAGGGCAATAAAACAATTGCACAAGTTAAATAAAATTCAGTCATGTCTCTGCCATAAATTATAATAAATAAGAATAACTCATTAATCCACTCCTGGCAAAGATGACAATTTTTTTGACAAAAATAGCATAAGTTAAAAAAGCACATATTTTAAACATTTCCGCTCTATATCATGTGGCTCTTGAGTTATATTTTTTTGAAAAAAATTTATATATTTCTAAAAACACCCATTTAGTGCTGCAGGTGATGAAATCCAATGGAACATAAGTGGAAACAGCAAGAAGAGATTTATATATAACTATAAGACAAGATGCCTGGATCCAGAATAAAGACATTGGACTCAACCCAGCAACAAAAGATGCGCTCAAGCAACCATCAACAGATACAAACACAAACATGAACAATTCATCTCTAACTACTAAACTCAATACGAGTTTACATAATACAAAACTTGGCAGAATTGGCAAAACTCTTGGATTTCATATAGCAAATATGGCATTGCAATATTTGTGTTGTGGTCTTTCATCATCAGGGTGTTATAAAATAAAAAACAGAAGCACTACAATCAGACAAATGATGAAAAACCTTTTTACAATGCTAACCATCCCAAAATATGACAAAACTGATTATGCTGAAGATAACTAAAAATTGCTACAGTGACAACTGCTTGTCCTTTGATCACAGACCCGAGAGAAGATTGTCATCCTTGCATCCAGAGAAAGACAATCTAATTGAGCAAGGAAGGTACACCAAAAGAGGTATTTCTGTTCGCTAAACCTCTCTAATGTGGTCATTCTGTTAATGTAACCTTAAAATATGACCAATACACTTCGTCTTGCCTAGGCTAGTTATGACTGGCCCTTCCCCGCGCCACTTGCAGTAAGACATGGCGGCATTAGCTGGCAAGATATGGCACTGATCAGCCACTTTGGTGGCTAGGATGAGTTCATTCAAAGCAAAACCTTCCAATTAAAGTAAAATGCTTGACTATGTTGCTACAACACACTGGTATGGTTCAACGAAAACCCTTCCTGGGTTGGCTAAGGGCTATAGACGTGCCCAACTAATGCTGAACAAGACAGAATTGTTGACCTGAGAATATAGTAGTCAACATCAATTTCTTCCTTACATTTGAAATGAATAAGCAGGTAAGCATGAACTATGCATGAACTATGCATGAACTATGCATGAACTATGCAGGTCTTGCATATGCAGTAACCCTATGTTGCCAAATCAAAAGCTGTCTTCAACTGTCGGCATAAATTCACACATATCATTATATTAAAAATGACCACATTTTGCAAAGATTAGACAAACATCTAGTAACAAAGTGTTTTAGACAGTGAAAGACCCAACTCCATATCAACTTTGACATCTCACAAAAAACCTGTATATTTGTAAACCAATATAAACAAATAAAACTTTCTCTTTGTCAATGAAAAATTTTAGAAAAAAATTTGCTTTGTGTTTGTTCCAACAGGCAAAAAATAAGCATGTTCTTTTGTATCTTTACAAGAGGTAGAACATATTAGTGTTATGCTCTGTATGCATAACAAAAGCCTCCCCAAAAAGAAACAGAAATCATTAGGGTCTATTAATTAATTATTAAATTTGACAAAAATTACTTTGCATGTCACAAATAAGATGCATATGGTGTACTAATACCAATCAACTTGTTTCAATGGCGTAGTAGCAGTACTGCCAATATGCCACCATAGTTTCTATCATAATATGCCACAGAACAAGTGTCACACAAACAGACACATTCTGTTCACTCCACATTGCTAATGCATGTGGCGGTAACAAATATCCGGCAGTAGCACTGCAAAGACTTTCTCAAACCCAACATGTTTTCTCATTTTAGACATGTTTTTGTCATTACATCGTGGACACAATATCCTATAACTGTTCAATGTAGGCCAGCTCTGTGTCATTCAAGTGGTGCAGATATCCTCTGTAATATCACCACTTCTGAAGCCACACAAAAGATATCACTGAAGTTGATGATAGAACAGCTCAACATGATTATGACTGTCTATAGTGTTGTGTCATCATGTTGATGCAGCGTCACCATGTGTCCACGTCACTGAGACAAATGAGGCAGTAACAACAGACTCTTCAGAAGTTCAAGAAAGCACAGAGACATGTACTGCGGCAGTAACCTCCCTTGGCAGACCACACTGGACACTGGACTGTTCACTACCCATGACTGCTGCTATGTTCCCACGGTCCACAGCGCATTAATCCATGCCTCAAAGCTGCCAGTGAAAAACAATGCTGACTGGCAAACATCTTTCAGCCTGTTTCTACACTGTGCATGTCAGGAACCGCAGCTACACAATAGCTATGTTCATCTTTGGCTTGTACATCGCATCCTCCTTGGGATTGTATCCTATGTTCTTGCGCTGAAGGAACATGCAGATCTCATGGAATGTTGGCCTCTCGGCTGGCTCACGGTTCCAGCACTCCCTCATCAAGTCATAGATCTCGCGAGGACAGGCCTCCGGCTGCGGGAGGTAGCATTCATGGCCATCGTTTCGGTAGTAGTGACCACTGTTCTCAAGGATGTGCTCATCCGTGAGTTCGTCGAAGGGCTGCTGGCGGGCGAAGGTCAACACCTCCCATAGTGTCACGCCAAACGACCAGATGTCACTTTTGGTCGAGAACTTGCCCTGCCAGACAGAAACACAACAGTGTCTTATATCACAGTTGTAATGCATGACTAAACATCAAGGTTGGATTTGATTTTGACTACATCATTGTATTTGTAATATACAAATTTATTACAAATAAAAAATATTAAAAATTAACACTGTGCCTGAAATATTCCTTACATATCCTACTTACCAGTGACCATGCAGTGAGCTGATTTCAGCATAAATAAACACTGCCATTATAATTTAGTCACGTTAAAATATTGTTATTTTCATGGCAGTTTCACCAGATTTTGTAATCACAACAATGTTTATGTAGACATAACTAGTGTTATTTGGACAATACAATCATAATCATCATTTTCTGGGTGCTGGAGTTGTAACTGAGATTTTGTAATCGAGCCCAACACTGGGCTTGCTTAGGAATAGCCATTAAACCCTGTGGATTTTACAATCACTCAAACATTATGCAACATCAGTAATCAGAACCTAAGACCATTACAATGTAAATAATATCCCAGTTCTGCCACCATTTCAAACATATCTCTAGTCATTGTATACTATGACAGTAGTTTCCTCACTTCTCACAAAGGGAAACAGCAATATATAATTTATGTTCCGTTTCTTACATGAATAAGTTATTACTTATGAGCAGCAAGAGCATTGATACAGTGAAAGACTAATGTTCATCCAAGCAGAACCATTGGTGCAGTGAAAGACTAATGTCCTTCCAAGCAGAACCATTGGTGCAGTGAAACACTAATGTTTATCCAAGCAGAACCATTGGTGCAGTGAAAGACTGATGTTTATCCAAGCAGAACCATTGGTGCAGTGAAACACTGATGTTTATCCAAGCAGAACCATTGGTGCAGTGAAAGACTGATGTTTATCCAAGCAGAACCGCCAAAACAGTAACCAGTTCAACAAAATTACATTATTTCACCAAACAACAGGTTGCACTTACCAACAAAATTCCTTCCCATGCCATCCACCTTATAGGCAGCACGGCCCTGCCCTCTATCCGGTAGTAGTCAGTGCTGTACAGACTGCGACTCATACCAAAGTCGGAGATTTTGATGTTGAAGTAATCACCCACCAGGCAGTTCCTGGTTGCAAGGTCACGATGGACTGTGTTTAATGACTCGAGGTATTTCATGCCGGAAGCAATCTGGGAGGCCATGTAGACCAGGCAGCCATTGCTGTAGAAGTAAACAGTATATCAGACATGCAAAAAGCTTATAACCTATTCTGCCAAACAGAGTATAGTGAGGCAATGTTACTGTATATGTTACTGTATAGTGAGGCAATGTTACTGTATATGTTACTGTATAGTGAGGCAATGTTACTGTATATGTTACTGTATAGTGAGGCAATGTTACTGTATATGTTACTGTATAGTGAGGCAATGTTACTGTATATGTTACTGTATAGTGAGGCAATGTTACTGTATATGTTACTGTATAGTGAGGCAATGTTACTGTATATGCAATGATAACCCTCGTTAAAATGTTCATTGTCAGCTGCATTCCTCAGGAACTGAATTCAGTTCGTGAAGAAGCCAAGCGACAGTTGCAGAGAGAAAACTTTGGTTGTGAACTCAAAACAAATCAATTCGATCAAATTTGTTCTTTGATTGGTGATGTCTCCTAATGCACCCCCTTGAACCAGGGGTGACATTGTCATCGCCTTAGGTGATGACATTGTAGCACTAAAAAGATGTACCATTAACTTTCCCCCATTGCTGCATCATCCTAGGAGATGTGTTGCTAAGAATTATCTCGGTGACATCAGGGCAAGTTGTGGCAATAAAATGTAACTTGCTTCGATATGCCAAATTACAAATGCATTTACTTTGAACACATGCATATCATATTACAACCACTGTACAGCAACAAAACATTGTGTTTATTTATTGAAAACATCTGTCAATGGCTGTTTTGTATGTGGCTATGGCGGGTAGTGTTTACAAATGTTCAGGGTATCCACCATGGGTTGGTGTGTAGAGACACTAGTGTTTACAAATGTGCAGGGTATCCACCATGGGTTGGTGTGTAGACACTAGTGTTTACAAATGTGTAAGGTATCCACCATGGGTTGGTGTGTAGAGACACTAGTGTTTACATATGTGCAGGGTTTCCACCATGGGTTGGTGTGTAGAGACACTAGTGTTTACAAATGTACAGGGTATCCACCATGGGTTGGTGTGTAGAGACACTAGTGTTTACAAATGTGCAGGGTATCCACCATGGGTTGGTGTGTAGACACTAGTGTTTACAAATGTGTAAGGTATCCACCATGGGTTGGTGTGTAGAGACACTAGTGTTTACAAATGTGCAGGGTTTCCACCATGGGTTGGTGTGTAGAGACACTAGTGTTTACAAATGTACAGGGTATCCACCATGGGTTGGTGTTTAGAGACACTAGTGTTACTACAAGGAAGACCTAACAGGGATCACAGTACCTGTCTAGCAGCATGTCTTCCATGCAACTCACCTCAGTGTCTTCATGGTGCGTGAGGGGGTAGCACCCTCTTCTGGCACGTGCTGTTGTAGATACTGGTTGAGGTCTCCATATTTCATGTACTCAACAATGACACAAGGAGGCTCCCCCAAGGTACACATGCCTAGGACGCGTACAATGTTAGGATCCTTTAGCCGTGCCATGATCTTCACTTCCTTGTGAAAGTCAAGTCTGAAACACACAGAAGCAATGATTAGACATTGGGAATGAGATCTATAATAGTATAACTGCATGATTCTCTGCTAATTGGAGATATTACACCATAAAAACATGGTAATATTGCACAGACAATGGAGGGCACAGTATTGTACTGGTTAGAACATTGGGTTTTCAAAGACAAACCTTCTTCTTGTTGTTTCGA
Source organism: Lamellibrachia satsuma (assembly GCA_033239005.1). Lineage (NCBI taxonomy): Eukaryota > Metazoa > Annelida > Polychaeta > Sabellida > Siboglinidae > Lamellibrachia > Lamellibrachia satsuma. The sequence goes on along the minus strand of BSQZ01000001.1, from coordinate 17,590,955 downwards.
AGCTTGGACAATTTTGTTCACTCCACGTTGCCTCATTTCACCCAACTGTATAAATGAGTACCTGGTAGTGATGTTATATATGAACCAATCGTCTTCTGGCAGTGATTGCAACATGGCTGAATGCTTCCTAGGGAAGTAAAGGTGGTGTTGGAATGAACAGGTCTGCCGGGGGGTGAAGTGTAAAGGAAAGGGTCTGCTGGGGTGAAGTGTAAAGGAAAGGGTCTGCCATGGGTGAAGTGTAAAGGAACAGGTCTGTCAGGGGTGAAGTGTAAAGGAACAGGTCTGCCGGGGTGAAGTGTAAAGGAACAGGTCTGTCTGGGGTGAAGTGTAAATGAACAGGTCTGCCAGGGGTTGAAGTATAAAAGAACAGGTCTGCCATTGGTGAAGTGTAAAGGAACAGGTCTGCCAGGAGTGAAATGTAACGGAACTGGTCTGCCATGGGTGAAGTGTTAAGGAACAGGTCTGCCAGGGGGTGAAGTGTAAATGAACAGGTCTGCCAGGGGGTGAAGTGCAAAATGCTTTGAGGAGTCCAAAAGACTAGATGTTGTGCTTATATAAGAGCTTAACTTTACTTTTACAAGAGAGTCAGAAAAAAGAGGTTGTTATATGTTATATGTTTGAATTTACCCAGATCCACAATGACAATAGGAGACAGGAAGTCTGAGACTGATGCAACTACGAAAGAGAGGTCACAACTGAACACTGACCTAGCTTGTTCATCAGCGTGTATGTGTAGTATCTTGACGGCAACCAGCTTTGACCTTGACCCCGTGGTTCTGTTGAGCATGACATCATCATCGAGCAACTCCGCCAGTCGAACAGCCTCACACAGATTGACCTGGCAATGAATACAGTACATACATGTACCACAGTATGCATGTCTTCCAGTCGTCAGTAAATACTAGCACAATGAATATGCTTCAAAATGGATTTAACAGATGTTTGATAAGAACATGATTAAAAAGTATCTCCCAATAAGGAACTGGCTATATTGTCCATATGCCATTTGGATCTTGTTTGGAAGGCAGTCTGTTAAATCAGGTAAATTACAATTTGTTACCTGTATACCTGTGTATATATATATATATATATATATATATATATATATATATATATATATATATATATATATATATATATATATATATATATATATATATATATATCAGAGACATCACACGAGTTTGCACATCAACATACATGGGGAGCACCAATTGGTATACACTTATGCGAGGTACCCATTGGTGTACACTTACATGGGAGATACCCATTGGTGTACACATACATGGGGGTACCCTTTGGTGTACCCTTTAGGGCTACGTTAACTGATCAGTTGACCTTTTACATTTGGTGTATTGTTATGGCTGTGTTACTAAAAAATTATATATATATGTGTGTGTGTGTGCATATGTTTCCCATTAATCTTCCCACTGACAGAAAAAGATTCCTTATTGGAGTTATTTTATACATTTTGCCAAATTTCAAAGTTCCACAACAAAGTCAAACACTGTCACAAAAGTATGACCACGAGCACCCGGCGCATGATTCACTCACCTCCCCGAACTGACCCTCTCCAAGCTTCTCAATGAAGTGCAGGTTCTCGCGTGGGAACTCGATGATATCCGGGTCACTGTCGACAAGGTCAAGGTTACCAGGAACTGCATACACATTGTTTCCGCTCACTCCCTGGATAGAGATCACCGCAAGGTCAGACATCGCATAAGGCCCGGCAGCAGGCGCATAGGTAGCATGTGCCAGCGTAGATGACATCGCTGTGGAAGGGGGTGCATAGACACCACCCACATGGTAAGGGGACGCGGTTGAGTTCACTGATGACGTTGGGGGTATGTTGACGATCAATGCTGACTTGGCCATGTCTGGGATGGCGTAGTCTCGAGATGTATTTGTGTCTGAAAAAACAACAATGCATAAGACAAATTGATGACAGGTCATTTGTTCCAGAAATATTAAATTTTAAAAATTATTCCAATTTATCAGATAAAAATAATAACAACACAGCCAGAGAAAGCAAATTCATGTGCAGAAAGCAGTTGATATACAAGTTATAGGCACCCTAGGTTAAACATAGATAACAGCCATGACTTTCTGGTGATCTATATAGAACGGCTGTCAAATGATCACAAATATGGTCACACGACACTAACGTCTGTCACATATGGATGGTGATGAAGATACAATGAGAGAACCAAAAACTTTGTACCTCAATTATAACACTTTAAATTATAACACTTTAAATGGCAGTTGCACTGTTTTTTCCTGACAGAATTTATTTATTTATAATCTCAATTTCACCATCTGGTGTAATGATATTTCATCATCTGGTGTAATGATATTTCATCATAAAAGAACTACTTATATTATACCATTTTACAAAAAACAAACTTATACCCACCAGTACTAAAACACTGATGTAAAAATGTACAATATTATGTCAACTGGCTAAATTGGTAAATAAATTAGTGCACTGGCAATTTAGTACTCTGTTACAAGGCATATGTATACTGCATTCACATTTGCACTGAAACAACTTTATAATGCCAAGGTCATCTGAAGGTTAATAATATATAGGAGACTTAGTAGGGGGTGAACACTAAGATTTTCTAAATAATTAACGGAAGGTATTAATCGATTCATAAATACATAAAAAGTAAACATCCATATGACTGCAACAAAAAACAGATCTGCCAAACAATTTTACAAAAGAATTCTCAATGTCTGTCCCACAATTCGTCCAATGACTGTTTCACTGACCACTGATCTCGCTACATACATATACCGTCCTCTCACACTCTGGCTACATTTCTTCATGTTGAAGAATTAACTCCAAGGCCATATCCTGAGATTGGTACTATGGGGTACAATGGTTAAACATGGTGGGATAGAAAGAGACTGAGGCTGACGAAATTGCACAATTAACGGTCGGTGTGGAAACATACATGCAATGCACAAGAACATGTGACACTGCGGACACTGGAACAGTGTCACAGCATTTATACAACCCAATCGCTGACAATAACAACAGGGAGGGCTACACTGTCAAGCGGTGTGGTTCGGGGGACCAGCGAATATTTACCTGACGATTCAGGTGTGCGAGGCAAGTCGGGCAACTTCCGGGTCTGAATGCCATCATATTGGGGCTTGCGATAATAATCGCCGCCAGCTCCATCCAACGCAACACAGCACCTGGTGGCGCCCTCGCGGTCAGACTCTCCGTCCGAGGCTGCGACGCCACTGTACATGATCCCGTTGTTGAGCTTCGCTGGTGCCCCACAGATGTTGCCACCAGAGGCTGAGGCTGGCGAGTAGCCGACATGAAGGTGGTTTAGATCGAGGGCTGCAAGGCGGGAGTCTACAGGGTTGTGCTGGTTGTTGTTGTACTTACGGCGGCGGCGCAGCAAAACCAAGAAGAAGACGGTGCCGACGAAGAGAAGAAGGACGAAGACAACCAATGCACCGACAATTATGCCGATAAACTGCTCTCCAGCACGCGTTTGTGGCGGCTCATGCATCCGGTCTTGTGGCCTCGAACCAGCACCTGAACAACAGCAAGGACTGCATTAAAGCAACACGGCAGATAAAGTCATGGTGTGCTAACACGGCAGATAAAGTCATGGTGTGCTAAGACTGCAGACAAAGTCATGGTGTGCTAACATGGCAGACATAGTCATGGTATGCTAACACGGCAGACAAAGTTATGGTGTGCTAACACGGCAGACAAAGTCATGGTGTGCTAACATGGCAGACATAGTCATGGTGTGCTAACACGGCAGACAAAGTTATGGTGTGCTAACACGGCAGACAAAGTCATGGTGTGCTAACATGGCAGACAAAGTCATGGTATGCTAACATGGCAGACATAGTCATGGTGTGCTAACATGGCAGACAAAGTTACGGTGTGCTAACACGGCAGACAAGGTCATCGTGTATTGACACTACAGACAAAGTCATGGTGTGCTAACATGATAGACAAAGCTATGGTGTGTTAACATGGCAGACAAAGCCATGGTTTGTTAACATGGCAGACAAAGTCATGGTGTGTTAACATGGCAGACAAAGCCATGGTGTGTTGACATGGCAGACAAAGCCATGGTGTGTTGACATGGCAAACAAAACCTTGGTACATGCTTATATACCATACAATTCTGCAGAATCAAGACAGAATCCAAACCTAATTCTGCAGAATCCAAACCTAACTAAAATGTAATTGTAGCATACAGAACATTTAACTCAAGAAATTAATTACAACGATCCATTCATACCTGTTGCGTTCATCTTTGTTTCTGGCACGGGAAGCACCTCAACGACACTGGGAGACACATCAGGACCCGTGCCGTCGTCCCTTCCAGTGCCACCTGTTGTGGGCTTGCTCCCCCTGGTGGCAGCCCCCTGCGTGTCAGTCGCAACTGGCAACTCTTCGGTAAAATTCCCAACAGCGTACTCTACAACAGACATACAGAAAACATGATTTATCATTGCAATATCATTGTCACAATTACTATTGCAATAGTTATTACCATATAATCATTATCAGTTACTGTTGTAACAGTTACTGATTGCACAGTAAATACTGTAGCATAATTGTCAGTTACTAATATTACATAATTGTTACAGTCAATACTGTTAGTTTTTACCATAACATAATTGTAAAAGTTACATCATAACTGTAATGTCCATGTCTCAATTGTTGTGGTTGATTTATAACCGCAATTTTTTTTCTTAGCTACTGTTTTTACAGTTATTGTTGTAGCATAATTTTCATGGTTACTGTCATTACAATAACACCATTGTCGCAGTTAGCCATTACAATAACATCATTGTCATGGTTACTGTCATTACAATAATTGTCATAGTTAGCCATTACAATAACATCATTGTCATAGTTATCCATTACAACAACATCATTGTCATAGTTTCTGTGGTTAGAATTATTTCCGTAATATCATATTGTCATAGCTACTGTTGTAACATATTCACACACTAAACATAATGAACTCAAGAGACAGTTTGACAACATACCTGACTGGAACTGAACTTCACTGATCATCATCCAGCGACTGTCGAAGTAGAGCCTCAGTCTGACGTAGCGCCCCATTTGGTTCTCCAGTGGTACCACAACATTCCGTGCATATTCAATGAGTGTGTCACGCATGAATCGGTAGTTGACAGGCTCATCAACGTAATACTTCCCTCCGATGCTGAACGCAATCTCGGCCATACGGAATACACGAATGTCTCTGCGGAATGAATTACTGCAGTGGATTTGCATAGAGGTAAAGTTTCGCACATTGTCAAACTTGAAAATGATCTCGACTGGGTTTGTGCCAAATGTCTCATTGCGCCAGCCGACCCACTCGTAACCTTTGAACTTGACATTTTCATTGTGATGACGGAAGTTCTTTTGACCTTTGGCAGCATCAGTCAGTTGTCCAAGACCACCGACCAGTAGCTTTTCCTCCTTGTCCCCGTCATAGGTCAGGTCATACAAGAAGACATCTGAACCTCGTCTCTCTCCCTGGGGCATCGTGTACGACACTGTACCATCTACAGAAATACAGCAGCACCATGTACTACATTGTACCATCTACAGAAATACAGCAGCACCATGTACTACACTGTACCATCTACAGAAATACAGCGGCACCATGTACTACATTGTACCATCTACAGAAATACAGCAGCACCATGTACTACATTGTACCATCTACAGAAATACAGCAGCACCATGTACTACATTGTAACATCTACAGAAATACAGCAGCACCATGTACTACATTGTACCATCTACAGAAATACAGCAGCACCATGCACTACATTGTAACATCTACAGAAATACAGCAGCACCATGTACTACATTGTAACATCTACAGAAATACAGCAGCACCATGTACTACATTGTAACATCTACAGAAATACAGCAGCACCATGTACTACACTGTACCATCTACAGAAATACAGCAGCACTATGTACTAGATTGTAACATCTACAGAAATACAGCAGCACCATGTACTACACTGTAACATCTATAGAAATACAGTAGCACCATGTACTACACCGTACCATCTACAGAAATACGGCAGCACCATGTACTAGATTGTAACATCTACAGAAATACAGCAGCACCATGTACTACACTGTACCATCTACAGAAATACAGCAGCACCGTGTACTACACTGTACCATCTACAGAAATACAGCAGCACAGTGTATTACATTGTAACATCTACAGAAATACAGCAGCACCATGTACGACACTGTACCATCTACAGAAATACAGCAGCACTGTGTACTACATTGTAACATCTACAGAAATACAGTAGCACCATGTACTACATTGTACCATCTATAGAAATACTGCAGAACGTGTACTACACTGTACCATCTACAGAAATACAGCAGCACAGTGAACTACATTGTAACATCTACAGAAATACAGTAGCACCATGTACTACATTGTAACATATATAGAAATACAGCAGCACCATGTACTACACTGTACCATCTACAGAAATACAGCAGCACCATGTACTACACTGTACCATCTACAGAAATACAGCGGCACCATGTACTACATTGTACCATCTACAGAAATACAGCAGCACCATGCACTACATTGTAACATCTACAGAAATACAGCAGCACCATGTACTACATTGTACCATCTACAGAAATACAGCAGCACCATGTACTACATTGTATCATCTGTAGAAATACAGCAGCACCATGTACTACATTGTACCATCTACAGAAATACAGCAGCACCATGCACTACATTGTAACATCTACAGAAATGCAGCAGCACCATGTACTACATTGTAACATCTACAGAAATACAGCAGCACCATGTACTACATTGTAACATCTACAGAAATACAGCAGCACCATGTACTACACTGTACCATCTACAGAAATACAGCAGCACCATGTACTAGATTGTAACATCTACAGAAATACAGCAGCACCATGTACTACACTGTAACATCTATAGAAATACAGTAGCACCATGTACTACACTGTACCATCTACAGAAATACAGCAGCACCATGTACTAGATTGTAACATCTACAGAAATACAGCAGCACCATGTACTACACTGTACCATCTACAGAAATACAGCAGCACCGTGTACTACACTGTACCATCTACAGAAATACAGCAGCACAGTGTATTACATTGTAACATCTACAGAAATACAGCAGCACCATGTACGACACTGTACCATCTACAGAAATACAGCAGCACCATGTACTACATTGTAACATCTACAGAAATACAGTAGCACCATGTACTACATTGTACCATCTATAGAAATACTGCAGAACGTGTACTACACTATACCATCTACAGAAATACAGCAGCACAGTGTACTACATTGTAACATCTACAGAAATACAGTAGCACCATGTACTACATTGTAACATCTATAGAAATACAGCAGCACCATGTACTACACTGTACCATCTACAGAAATACAGCAGCACCATGTACTACACTGTACCATCTACAGAAATACAGCGGCACCATGTACTACATTGTACCATCTACAGAAATACAGCAGCACCATGCACTACATTGTAACATCTACAGAAATACAGCAGCACCATGCACTACATTGTAACATCTACAGAAATACAGCAGCACCATGTACTACATTGTAACATCTACAGAAATAGAGCAGCACCATGTACTACATTGTAACATCTACAGAAATACAGCAGCACCATGTCCTACACTGTACCATCTACAGAAATACAGCAGCACCATGTACTAGATTGTAACATCTACAGAAATACAGCAGCACCATGTACTACACTGTAACATCTATAGAAATACAGTAGCACCATGTACTACACTGTACCACCTACAGAAATACAGCAGCACCATGTACTAGATTGTAACATCTACAGAAATACAGCAGCACCATGTACTACACTGTACCATCTACAGAAATACAGCAGCACTGTGTACTACACTGTACCATCTACAGAAATACAGCAGCACAGTGTATTACATTGTAACATCTACAGAAATACAGCAGCACCATGTACTACACTATACCATCTACAGAAATACAGCAGCACAGTGTACTACATTGTAACATCTACAGAAATACAGTAGCACCATGTACTACATTGTAACATCTATAGAAATACAGCAGCACCATGTACTACATTGTAACATCTACAGAAATACAGCAGCACCATGTACTACATTGTAACATCTACAGAAATACAGCAGCACCATGTACTACATTGTAACATCTACAGAAATACAGCAGCACCATGTACTACACTGTACCATCTACAGAAATACAGCAGCACCATGTACTAGATTGTAACATCTACAGAAATACAGCAGCACCATGTACTACACTGTAACATCTATAGAAATACAGTAGCACCATGTACTACACTGTACCATCTACAGAAATACAGCAGCACCATGTACTAGATTGTAACATCTACAGAAATACAGCAGCACCATGTACTACACTGTACCATCTACAGAAATACAGCAGCACCGTGTACTACACTGTACCATCTACAGAAATACAGCAGCACAGTGTATTACATTGTAACATCTACAGAAATACAGCAGCACCATGTACGACACTGTACCATCTACAGAAATACAGCAGCACCGTGTACTACATTGTAACATCTACAGAAATACAGTAGCACCATGTACTACATTGTACCATCTATAGAAATACTGCAGAACGTGTACTACACTATACCATCTACAGAAATACAGCAGCACAGTGTACTACATTGTAACATCTACAGAAATACAGTAGCACCATGTACTACATTGTAACATCTATAGAAATACAGCAGCACCATGTACTACATTGTAACATCTACAGAAATACAGCAGCACCATGTACTACATTGTAACATCTATAGAAATACAGCAGCACCATGTACTACATTGTAACATCTACAGAAATACAGCAGCACCATGCACTACATTGTAACATCTACAGAAATACAGCAGCACCATGTACTACATTGTACCATCTATAGAAATACAGCAGAACGGTGTACTACACTGTACCATCTACAGAAATGCAGCAACATCGTGTGCGACACTGTACCATCTACAGAAATACAGCAGCACCATGTACTACACTGTACCATCTATAGAAATACAGCAGCACTGTGTACGACACTGTACCATCTATAGAAATATAGCAGAACCGTGTATTACACTGTACCATCTACAGAAATGCAGCAGCATCGTGTACGACACTGTACCATCTACAGAAATACAGCAGCACCATGTACTACACTGTACGATCTATAGAAATACAGCAGAACCGTGTACTACACTGTACCATCTACAGAAATGCAGCAGCATCGTGTATGACACCGCAGAAATACATCTACTACTCCAACACTTTAATTAATGCTCAAAAGCTGTTTATTCCTCACCCATCACTGTCTACAACCAGCATCATCAATTTAACTGGTGTGGTCATCTTTGGTTTGCTAGATTGTTTTCCTGGTAGTTTTCCTTAGTTGAAAAAACATTTCATATTGTAGTTTCCTGGAAACAAAGCAACAGAAAAAAATTGTTGCTTTGTAATACAAAACCTTGTAGAAATGCCCATCTGAAGCCACTGTGTGCACAGGCAGACAGACCAGTGCTTACCTTGCCAGATACAGCCGTGGAGCTCGACACGCAGACACACGGTGCGAGGGTGGCCGCTGTAGGGGATGAAGCGAACACGTCTTGCAATGATTGGAGGGTCGACCGTCTGCATCTCAGCGATGTATGTGTTTGTGTTGCCCTGGAAGATCTGCAACAACAAGTGTAGTTACTTAGCAGAGGGGCAAGAAGTGTAGTTACTTAGCAGAGGAGCAAGAAGTGCAGTTAGTTACCAGAGGGGCAAGAAGTGTAGATACTTAGTAAAGGGGCAAGAAGTGTAGTTACTTACATGCTAACATGTAATGTCAGTAGTGTTCAATAGGTGGCCCCACATACACAACTATATAATTGTCTCCTATGTCTCCAACCAAACAAGTCACGTTAATAGTGGATGACAAAATATGGAGAATGGTATCCCGGGGGAAATGATGTCACCGAATGCCACAAAACCCAGGTAATGGACAATTACGAGGTGTCAGTCTCCAACACAGGCAGCCTCTTTTGCCATTACATCCAACATAAAAGATGCACAATATTTCAGTGTGAATGGATGGACTCAATACTCGAGACACTGAACTAATGGAAGGCCTGCCCACTGCTCCAGAGTGGGATCCCAGACAGCTATGGCCCAGTGAGTGGTCAGACACAGACATGAGCAGTCACACACAGTCATACACAGTCATACACAGTCACACGCAGTCACACACAGTCACACAGTCACACACAATCACACACAGTCACACACAGTCACACACAGACAATGTCAAATCAAACAGGTGTATTACAACATAAAACCAAACCAATGGTGTGGGAGGGCGATATCTACACAGGTAGCAAGTGGAAGGTGCTTTTTTGATTGCATATGATAAATGGGCAGACATTGGGAGCATGCCTCTTTGACAACTTTGCATTAGTTTCCCAAATAGTACTCATAAGATTTCTAAAATAATGAAAAAGTAATCAATATTACAGTAAATATTATAATGGTTACCAATGAGAACATTCAACTGTAGTCTGTTAGGTTGTACTATTATTGCAAAAAACAACTGTTGTGGTTTGATGGCATTTTGTGGGATCAATTAAGATACTTTTCACAGAAATACAGATCCAATGTTTCATTATTATCTAGAGTAAGCATTCTGTTTGGGTGCATTAAATATCAAATTGTAAAAAATTAACCAACATAGTAAATGGCACATGCATTATACTGTATTACGACAGTTAATAAAAATAACAGTTTAATATTAGTACTGTCATTACAAATAATGGTTATGTTAATCAACCACTTCAATACATTAGTGAGTTGTGGTTCCAGTTGTAATACTGCATGCTGTAGACATCCTTACATGTGCAGCAGCAACCAAGCTAGCAGGAAGGCAGGATTAAGATACACACACAGGAACAAGCAGTGTTGTTGATGTTTCCTAATAGTTTCTGGCAGGTACTACAGTTTCTGGAATAACATCTTCCAAAGGGAAGTCTGCTAATAACACATGTAATCTGTGCTTTTCTTCTGGGGCAAATGATGCCTGCATAGGATAGATAAACATTGGTTTCCCAAATCAACATCATCAGTGTGTCACAAATGGAGTGTTACATCATGTATGTTTGTCTGAAGCAGACAGGACTCTTTCCTCACAGGACTTATCTCAAGGTTCCAGCTGCAGCAATTAGAGCCTCAGTGAGACAGCTTTGGTTTGTGGTTGACAAGACGGGCTTTCATAACAGCAAGTTGTACAACATGGCTGAGTTTGTTTACAAAGAGTGAAGTAAGAAAATACAACAGGTCATCATCACATGATGTGCACAAATAGCAAAGAGATGACATCAGGTCATCGTCACATGATGTGCACAGATGGCAAAGAGGTGACATCAGCGTTCATAGTTCAGGAATGTGGATACAGAAAAGGAGCTGAAAGAATAAAGCACATGATGGTGGTGATGATGGTGAATATGATGGTGTTGATGGTGGTGATGATGGTGATGATGGTGATAATGGTGGTATTGGTGGTAATGGTGGTGATGATGGTGGTGATTGTAATGATGGTGGTAATGGTGGTGATGATGACGATGATGGTGATGATGGTGGTTTGAACACTGAAAATTTTTTTTATATATAACTTGAACAAGATACATAAAATCCATCATCGACATAGAATTACATTTTTACTATGAACAGTTATGTTCTTATAACTTACGAGGTTATACTCCAAACAGTCCTGCATATAGGCTAACACAGGAGTCGTTTATTTTAGCATTATTTTTCCTTCTCTAGAGTTAGTGAGCCCATGACAGGTTACAACTTTACCCTCAGCATGGGGTCTTTTACTTTCTACTTCCCCTTGCATATGCACCACGTAGAAGGGACCATGTATATTTACTTCCCATTGCATATACACCATGCAGAAGGGACCATGTATATTTGCTTCCCCATGCATATACACCATGTAGAAGGGACCATGTATATTTGCTTCCCCATGCATATACACCATGTAGAAGGGACCATGTATATTTACTTCCCCTTGCATATACACCATGTAGAAGGGACCATGTATATTTACTTCCCATTGCATATACACCATGTAGAAGGGACCATGTATATTTACTTCCCAATGCATATACACCATGTAGAAGGGACCATGTATATTTACTTCCCCTTGCATATACACCATGTAGAAGGGACCATGTATATTTACTTCCCCTTGCATATACACCATGTAGAAGGGACCATGTATATTTGCTTCCCCATGCATATACACCATGTAGAAGGGACCATGTATATTTACTTCCCCTTGCATATACACCATGTAGAAGGGACCATGTATATTTACTTCCCCTTGCATATACACCATGTAGAAGGGACCATGTATATTTACTTCCCCATGCATATACACCATGTAGAAGGGACCATGTATATTTACTTCCCCATGCATATACACCATGTAGAAGGGACCATGTATATTTGCTTCCCCATGCATATACACCATGTAGAAGGGACCATGTATATTTACTTCCCAATGCATATACACCATGTAGAAGGGACCATGTATATTTACTTCCCCTTGCATATACACCATGTAGAAGGGACCATGTATATTTCTTGCCGTGGCTAAGAAAACAACGTAAAATGTAGGAGACAGGATGCTACAGAAATCCATTTATCTACATTTTTCACCCACATAACTGACTCAAACTCAAGCGAAGTATATTATTGAATTAAGCAAAGGCACAGAAATTGTAGATACATCTGGAATGCCTAAGGAATTCTTGTGGTTTAGCAGCAATTGATATTTTGAATAATCAAAGTTTCTTTTTTATGTTCAGACATTTTGGCTCCATCTCAAACACGTAATTGAAAGGAAACAATAGAGAGGCGGATGTAAGTGAGTCCTTCTGCATCCATCAAAGAGGTGCTGCTGTCAGCTGTCAATTAACTCATGTAGTGGCTTATATATTATTTACTGATTTATGTCAATTGGGATTCTAATTGGGTGCTTTGGATTGCATGCAGGGTTATCAGACGCAATTCTAAGAAAGTGTCTTGCAAATGTGAACCCATTAAGACATCATTCATGCTGTGTTACCAATCAGAGTCAGACTTATTAAAACGTAAACGTGCTTAATCAATTTCATTTTTTTACTAGTCTCATTTCAAATAAATTTGGCGAAAAACCAAACCTACCTAGCACTGCAACAAGCTAGCTCATTTGTGCAACTTTTGTATGTTGTATATATATATATATATATATATATATATATATATATATATTGTCACTTAATTTTATAAAAACTAACATGGTCATTAAAGAGTTTGTAGTCGTTATTAAGTATAAAGAATGACCCGAGTTAAGACTCACCTCACGTCCTCTGCGGTTTTTGAACTTGAACCAATTACCGCCATCTTCACGCTGGTACTCGAGCCGGTACTGGTCAGTGAACTCCTGGCCCTGGAGACAGTGAAGAGTGGTCAGAGAAACAGTGGACAGTGGTTAGACAGACAGTGGTCAGAGAAACAGTGGACAGTGGTCAGACACAAGAAGAATGACCATCCAGCGACAGTACATCAGTCTTACAATCTACAGATGTCTCTACAAAACAACACCAGGAATCTATGATCAACACATTAACTGGTTCTATGGAATGCAAATACCCTTAACAAAAAATCTATAGAATTTTTATACAATATTCTGTAGAACTGTTTTTATAAAATATTCTATAGGATTTTGTGAGCATAGCGATACAATTTGTAGTTTCTATAGTTTTTTATACAATATTCTGCGATGCTCTACAGAATTCTGCAGAAAACTGAAGTAGACAAACTGTTTCTATAGAATATGTAGCGTTCCATAGTTTCCTATACAAAATTCTACTATACTCTATAGAATTCTACAGATTTCTATAGAATTTTTATAGAATTCTATATTTTGGTATGGGTAAATCTAAACGTAATACTCATTCCGGTTGAGGTGATCACTTGGTACAACCTTGTGTCCTTAGATAGAGAAAGGGTTTTGTGTAGCAGGTTACTGAAGCTATATGGAGGAAAGGACTTGGGAAGAAGGAAATTTGAACAACAATATGGCTGAATGACTAGCTGTTTTTGCAACAATGTTGGTGCTAATTTGGAAGCTTGGATAATCAGATGTAAACTGCTCGTTTAGTTCTACATTTCACCTTTCCACATGCAGTTCACATGGAAGCTGCTTACTTATTGCCGTGTTATACAGTGGAGCAGCAGGAGCGAGATCTGCCTTCAACTCTCCTGCACTGGACTAATGACAACATAAACTCAGTAGTGATGGCTACAGTGGTCCCTAGGTGGCACTACATGTACTCGTCACATCCAGGCCTACCAAGTCATCGACATCTGCACCTTTCCCATTATCTGGCAGGGAAAATTGCAAATCATAAACCGACTGCACTATCACAACATAAACAGCCACCCAAGAGAGTTTATGTTTGATGCACTCTTAAAAGCTAAATTCCAACAGGTGTCGTTCGAATTCTACCCTTCCATGGCACCAGCCAGAGGAAGAAAATGGAGGTTATAGGTCACACCACCCAATCTATGAGACAGATCATCAATGTCAACAGCATTCATCAAGTATCTCTGTTTGTATCTATTTATCAACACAGCAGAAGTAGCACACAACAGGTGATAGCATCTGTTCCCTGCCAGTCCAACTGGTCCAAGACACCTCATTTACTAAGTCAACACTGCACATGTCTGAACACACACCCACACCCACAGCTGTAGCTGGTAAGTTGGGGAAGTGTTCCTGGCAGTCGGCATAGCTACACCTAGCTATACCTCATTGTCTAGGTGTTTATTTATACATATTATTTATACGTTGGATGGTTAGAATGCATGGGAGTCTGCATATCTACAGGAACATCTATATTTCATTGACTAGATGTTTATTTATTTATATGTGTGCATGTTTTTGGGTATGTGTGTTTGCACGCATGCATGCACGTGTGCATCCATGTGTGTGCATGTACAACAAATACCTACTTGCCCTCGCTTTCCTTCCTTCCCTCCTTCTCTCCTTCCCTCTCCTTTTTTCCTCTCCCCCACCCCTCCCTCCATCCCACCTCTCTCTATCTATCCAGACATCATTCCATTCCACAGTTGACATGTGGGTTTAAGCACTATAACCATTACCCATGCACTCAGATAGAGTGAACACCAAACTCAGCTTAATAGTCTTTCTAATTATCTGCAATTCAGTCTGTAAGTGGAGATAAAATTCAACAAATACTGTCTCAGCCACCCACAATTCATTCTGCTTGAGATATTAACTCAGGTCGATAATCTGACAGTAACAACCAAGGTACCATTTGTGAGTAATGAAGCTTAAAATGGACAAATATTTACAGTGAAACCTGTTCATTGTTGACCTGCGGCAGCCGTGGATGGCGACACCAAGCATACTCTAAGAGCATTGATCCTTCTCATAGCAAATACAGGTCAGACAATTAAGTATGTTATTTAATCTTACTTAATTCAGTGGTTTGTGTCGATTTTCATTCACTGGGTGACATTTTTTACTACAACAGGAATACAGCAACATGGGATATATCTAAACATAAAATCATAATGTGGAAAATGAATAAACGTAACAAAAGTATAAAATTATTTACTTAAAAGCAACATTCTAGTGGATAAGTTAAGGTGGGGTATGAGGTAACATCTACAGCATACACGACACTTAGTGACAGACACCCTCTCACATTCTCAGGGGTTTTTCACTTTTCACCCAGCAATCTGAACCTTCCATACTGTGTCCAATGAAAGAACCAAACACGATTATGTCAGTGGGTAGATATCAAGGGCATTCAGGCAGGCCTGGAATCCAGTGCAGATCAAAAAGGTTGTCTACTGAGATTTTGCATTTGGCGGACAATCTTAATGTCAAACAAATAAATTAAAAATAGAATGACAGTAAAATATTTTCAACAGACAAGCAGAAAACCGTATGGTTTTCTAACTGCACCTATAGTCTTAATTTTATTTATAAACCATAGTTTTTCCAGCTAACCCATGTGGATTGACAGGTATGCATGTCTGTGATGATTACTTGCTCATAAAGACAGTCTTCCACAAAGCCTGCTGTCCCCAGCTCATCCCCAGAACCTTGACAAAAGGAAGAGCCCTCCCAAGGGAAGGAGGAGACAGGCAGGTCAGTAACCTAACCCATCAACAGATGTCTGGTGGATATAATGCAGGATAATGCCGAAGTCACTGGAGGGATGCAGCACAATCACTTCCATTATCATTAATCTGCTGTATTTCCTCTCTCCGTGTCCACCTAATGCAGCCAGGAATTATGTGTAATTTGTCAGCAGTCTTTGCTTCCTCTCCTTGCTCAGTCTTTGCTTCCTCTCCTTGCTCAATCTTTGCTTCCTCTCCTTGCTCAATCTTTGCTTCCTCTCCTTGCTCAGTCTATAACCTTAATAGCCGATGGTACAGAAACAGACTTAGGTAGTTCCATCTGCTACAACATTGGCACTTATCACCAGTATGTAGCAATAGGTAGCAACAGCTATTGTAGGTTATCTGTAGCAATAGGTAGCCACTGCCACTGTAGGCTGCCTGTAGCAATAGGTAACAACAGCTATTGTAGGTTATATGTAGCAATAGATAGCAACATCTATTGTAGGTTATGTGTAGCAATAGGTAGTCACTGCCACTGTAGGCTGTCTGTAGCAACTGGTATAGCAACAGCTACTGTTGGCTATCTGTAGCAACAATACGCAGCAATAGTTAATGACTACTACTTTTAGCTATATGAAGCAACAGGATGCAAAAAACTGTTAACTGTGTCTATAGCAATAGGTATCAACAACTAATGTAGGTTATATGTAGCAATATGTATCAACAGCTATTGTAGATTATCTGTAGCAATAGGTAGCCACTGCCATTGTAGGCTGTATGTAGCAATAGGTAGCAACAATTGTTATAGGTTCTCTGTAGCAACAGGTAGCCACTGCCACTGTAGGCTGTCTGTAGCAATAGGTAGAAACAGCTAGTGTAGGTTGTATGTAGCAATAGGTAGCCACTGCCACTGTAGGCTGTCTGTAGCAATAGGTAGAAACAGCTATTGTAGGTTATATGTAGCAATAGGTAGCCACGGCCACTGTAGGTTGTCTGTAGCAATAGGTAGCGACAGCTATTATAGGTTATCTGTAACAATAGGTAGCCACTGCCACTATAGGTTGTCTGTAGCAATAGGTAGCGACAACTATTGTAGGTTATCTGTAACAATAGGTAGCCACTGCCACTGTAGGTTGTCTGTAGCAATAGGTACAGACAGCTATTGTAGGTTATCTGTAACAATAGGTAGACACTGCCACTGTAGGTTATCTGTAGCAATAGGTAGCAACATCTATTGTGGGTTATATGTAGCAATAGATAGCCACTGCCACTGTAGGCTGTCTGTAGCAATAGGTATAGCAACAACTATTGTTGGCTATCTATAGCAATAGTTAATTACTACTACTTTTAGCTATCTGAAGCAATAGGAAGCAAGAACTATGTTATCTGTGATACTAGGTAGCAGTGTTTACTAACAACCACAGCTATCTGTTTTAGCTGAAATGATTGCTTCCTTTGAAATTACCACAAATAGCAGTTAACATTGATGATGTCATTAAGCAGGTTGAGTGTAGAGGACCTTTTTCCTGAGGTTCCTGCTAAATAAAAGATCAAAGTCAAAGCTAATTTGGCATCTTCTAGTAGAATTATTATATGGCAACATTAACAACTATATTCTTGGTTTCAGTTGAACATCAATAGGTCACAATAATTTACAAAGAAAAAGAAAGATTTGCCAAAAAATGTGTGACAGAGCAAGTTACAAATTGATACTATGACAGACATAAATAAACCATGACCCCTTGGTTTGTTCTTAAAACATGACCCCTTGGTTTGTTTTTAAAACATGACCCCTTGGTTACATTAGTTTGCTGCAGGGAAATGATTAATGATTATAACTATGTGTATGCTACAAATACATTGTTTTAGCTGATCTATGCTGTGGTATATCCAGACAGTTTAAGTTCTCAAGTACAAGGCAGCCATCCAATATACTGTGTAGCCAGGAGCAACATAACTTATGTGCCTTTATCATGCAATAATCCCCCAAATTACCCCATAGGGGCATAACCCTTGAATTGAAGGGTGTCTGTTGACAGGTAGGATTAGGCTGGGACAGGCAATATTTGTGTGAGACTCCAACATGGGCTGGCACTGTAGATAACACTGACTGCAGATAACCCCTCCCTTGGGTGTTTAGATAACACCTAGCACTTCCATATCTATAATCTTGGCAGTGTTCATGATATCCAGTGATATCAACATGTATCAGAGCATTATTGTCATCATTGTCATAACTGCCATTGTCATGATGTTCTTTCTTGGGTCTAATAATGACACAACCTGCAGAAGTAAATCTCTTATTGACTTAAAACACTACATAATTACTAGATAATAAATCTGATACTTCATCATAAAGGGTGAACCTTATAAAGCATACATTTGCAAAAAATCTAATTTAGAAACCTATCAAGGATATGCATCCAGAATTATACACTCAGCCTTCTCATTTGGTTTCAAGTATTCTAAAGGCCAGTGATTACAATACAGTAATTACTGGTGTAAAACGGTGCAGTTAAATTGTTGACATGACCACCATACCAGCCCACAACCACACCACACATTATGACCACCACACCAGCCCACAACCACACCACACATTATGACCACCACACCAGCCCACAACCACACCACACATTATGACCACCATACCAGCCCACAACCACACCACACATTATGACCACCACACCAGCCCACAACCACACCACACATTATGACCACCATACCAGCCCACAACCACACCACACATTATGACCACCATACCAGCCCACAACCACACCACACCTTATGACCACCACACCAGCCCACAACCACACCACACATTATGACCATCACACCAGCCCACAACCACACCACATATTATAACCACCACACCAGCCCACAACCACACCACACATTAAGACCACCATACCAGCCCACAACCACATTACATGTTATGACCACCACACCAGCCCACAACCACACCACACATTATGACCACCACACCAGTCCACAACCACACCACACATTATGACCACCACACCAGCCCACAACCACACTACACATTATGACCACCACACCAGCCCACAACCACACCACACATTATGACCACCACACCAGTCCACAACCACACTACACATTATGACCACCACACCAGCCCACAACCACACTACACATTATGACCACCACACCAGCCCACAACCACACCACACATTATGACCACCACACCAGTCCACAACCACACTATACAAGAATATATCAAGTAGTCTTACCTGCCCATTGCCGAAGCGCCCCTGTGTCTCGACCACGGTTATGACCTTGAGTCTTCCCAGATCAATCTCCAGGTACTCATAGGTTCCCTGTGTGATCTGCGGCTTGGGACACCAAGCTCCGCCCTTTATCTCATTCCGAATCCTGAGGACAGAGCAGCAGGCTTTAGGGAGATGCCAGGATGCTTCAGGAAAACATGGAATGTCTATCCATAGATAATACTTATATGCATAGCTAGAGCCTATGATTAGGTACTTCTCTTTGAGTCTAGGGTTCAATGCTGCACCTCAATCTCTAGGTTCTAGTTGTGTTGCTTGGCCTCCTTTTATATAGATCTCTTGTCATTATTATAGGCAAATAACATCTATTAAATAGCATCTAGCTCCCAAATGTTCCTGCAGAAACATAACAAACTGTAAATGTAAACTTCCCATAATAACTTGGACCAAGAGTCCAGTCCCACTAGCTTCTATACTGTTGTGTAAACATTGGTTAATTTGAACACATTTGATGAATAACCCAAGTTTAATGTATACATACATCAAAGGGGAGAAAGCAGATTGGTTTATTGGTCAGATTTAAAGGAGGATGAAATGTGAAGAAATGAAGAGGAAGGGTGAAAACAGACTGGAGTAAAGTTAATGAAGCCGAGGACCTGCCACTGCACCACATGACAGAAGACTCAGCAGAGGACCTGCCACTGCACCACATGACAGAAGACTCAGCAGAGGACCTGCCACTGCACCACATGACAGAAGACTCAGCAGAGGACCTGCCACTGCGCCACATGACAGAAGACTCAGCAGAGGACCTGCCACTGCACCACATGACAGAAGACTCAGCAGAGGACCTGCCACTGCGCCACATGACAGAAGACTCAGCCGAGGACCTGCCACTGCACCACATGACAGAAGACTCAGCAGAGGACCTGCCACTGCGCCACATGACAGAAGACTCAGCCGAGGACCTGCCACTGCACCACATGACAGAAGACTCAGCAGAGGACCTGCCACTGCGCCACATGACAGAAGACTCAGCCGAGGACCTGCCACTGCACCACATGACAGAAGACTCAGCAGAGGACCTGCCACTGCGCCACATGACAGAAGACTCAGCCGAGGACCTGCCACTGCACCACATGACAGAAGACTCAGCAGAGGACCTGCCACTGCGCCACATGACAGAAGACTCAGCAGAGGACCTGCCACTGCACCACATGACAGAAGACTCAGCAGAGGACCTGCCACTGCGCCACATGACAGAAGACTCAGCCGAGGACCTGCCACTGCGCCACATGACAGAAGACTCAGCAGAGGACCTGCCACTGCACCACATGACAGAAGACTCAGCAGAGGACCTGCCACTGCGCCACATGACAGAAGACTCAGCAGAGGACCTGCCACTGCACCACATGACAGAAGACTCAGCAGAGGACCTGCCACTGCGCCACATGACAGAAGACTCAGCAGAGGACCTGCCACTGCACCACATGACAGAAGACTCAGCAGAGGACCTGCCACTGCACCACATGACAGAAGACTCAGCCGAGGACCTGCCACTGCACCACATGACAGAAGACTCAGCAGAGGACCTGCCACTGCGCTACATGACAGAAGACTCAGCCGAGGACCTGCCACTGCACCACATGACAGAAGACTCAGCAGAGGACCTGCCACTGCGCCACATGACAGAAGACTCAGCCGAGGACCTGCCACTGCATCACATGACAGAAGACTCAGCAGAGGACCTGCCACTGCGCCACATGACAGAAGACTCAGCCGAGGACCTGCCACTGCATCACATGACAGAAGACTCAGCCGAGGAAAATGATGTACATCTACTGAGGCAAACAGAGGCAGAACTAAACAAACTGGATAATGACATCTGGTATCCTAGAAACATCAGTGATTGCCAACTGTTGTTACATAAACGACTGGTTGCAATGTACTGTAAGTAACTCAAGCACAACAATTACACAGTAACTTTGACAGGACACAAAGGCCAGCCATTTCCCTGCTTAAGACAATAGTTATGACAAAATAACATCAACTACAGCAGGAGCTGGTTCTTACTGATCCTCCCCAAAGCATCCCCACCTCCCTGTCTCCCAGCTGATCCAGTTGTGCCTCCTTAGATCAGCCTCTAGTGACACAGCTGCTGGTTTCCCTAAGCCCACATTGGACCTCCATTCCTTCACCCTTCATTAGCAACTGGACTTGTAACCCAAGGGTTCTGTCCCCTAAATCCCTGCTTGATAATAACCATTAATCAGCAAAGCGTGCTCCAGTTCAAACATCTTGTATGCAATAAAAAATAAATAAAAATTATCAAATGATACTGCCTAACACTGGGTAGATTGATGATAACTGTGAGAGCTTTTAAATGCATAAACAATGATATTATCATTAACCTACCTTTTGCATTTAAAATTCAGTTCAAACACTGACAGTTAAGTCAGTTCAGTGCCAGTATATATTTACTCTATACATCGCAAGGGCTTCGCCATAACATACTGAAGAATTAATTTAGAATGTCCAAAACTCCCTCAATGCAACACTGACATTCTTCTGTTTCTTAAGAATCGTCTGCTTTGTCATACGATGGAATTAACTTGTCACCCTGAGATCATTAACTAAATCAAACAGATGTGTACTGACAATGACATGTTTCAGTGACACGCAATGACATTCAAATTAACTTATACCATGCATGCAGTAGAATGCTAATTACCTCATCCTGGCAGATTCAAAAAATGTCCCACTAGAAATTTCATTACTTTACAAAATGCAGCAATTAATCCTAGAAGATGGCCACATGCAAGACAGGCAGATTAGCATGTGGGAAATAGTGCATTTTATTCACTCTATGGTGAGTGGCAGCTCGTAAATCTGGATAATTTGATGTTGGCCAATTGTTTAATCCAGTAGCCAACATTGTGTTTTCTGTTAAATAGCAATAAGCCCAATCGTTGGAATGGTGTATTTTTTGCTAACACAACAATTTCATCAATATTCTTTATTTGATCATGCATTTTCTTGGGTAGCATTATTCTGAAAACACTTAGTCAACTGATTCATTATTAACATATTCTCCTTAGGTAACCTCTTTTAAAGTCCACAGAGAAGCTCCAGGAAGATAGATGTGAAATCACTGTCTTCAGATCATTCAAGTCTAGGGACATACATATTTAATAGTTCATCTTAATGGCGATGTCATGCCGGGCTGATCAATCTTATGTTAATCTAATGTCAGACGAGCATTGTCTTGTTGGAATGGATGGAGTAATGGTCTAAGTCGGACAATCCCAAAAGATCCAATGGGATACACGTGGGACTGAGGGTTTTGTTGAGTTCTTGACATGGAAGTTTGGGCATTTGTGTTCTCAAATAAAAACATGGGACTGGTTTCCTATTCTAGCACACTCATATTATGAAGAGAATTAATTCTTGCAGTCAGCTATAATTTCCAGCACATCACCATGGAGAAAGGGTAGCTTTTGTTTCGGTTTCTCATGGTGCCAGGGTATAGCAGCAGTGACAGGGTGCAGGGTGTGGCAGCAGTGACAGGGTGCAGGGTGTGGCAGCGAGGCTGAACAGACAAGTATAAGTGGCCCAACAAATGGAACGCAATTTTGTCTTGGAGATGATGAAGTCATAATGTGATTACCATAATTGTATGTTAAGTAACATATATGTAACAGACCAACAAGACAGACGTGTGAGCCGACAGCGACAGACAAACAGTCAGACAGACTTTACCTGGCGCTGGCGGGCCCCAGTTCTAAGTCGAATGAGGAGCTTGCAGTGATAGCTTCATCAGGTATTTCCCGTGTCTGCATGCCAAGCGCATCCTGGCAGTTCTCTGCAACACACAAGATAACCTCATGCTATCTGCCATCACTTAGACACATTCATTCTGTAACCTTTTCATGACAAAAATAATAGTATAATTTCGCCCTTCATTCAAAAGCAATCACAGCAATGTCAAGAAGGATGTTTAAAATGTTAAATGTTGACTTTAATCGATTGCACCCAGCCACAGCTGATACAGGGACCCTACACTGGCATGCAGTACAAGTCTACTATGCACTCAATGGCACAGTAGCCCTACAAAACATATATCCTTGACAGAACTGTGCAATTACATTGTTAAACTCTCCACTCAACACTCCTTGTGTGCGTAACAGCAGCTGAACATCTATGTAGACCCACAAAACTATATCACCGACCAGGCAATTAAAGAGAAGCCAACACCGCCATTTCCATGTTCTTATGGCAACTTCTCATTTCCATTTCATGTTCTAGTTTATTGCCAGTTTCCCCCTAATGGCCCCCAATGCCAATTCAGCAGCACCCCATACTGCGGCACACAAACGTTTTTATGTATGTTTTATGCAAGACCACATCAACATGATGACATTATAACACTCTAGGAAGTTCCACATGTTTAACCTCGCCTTAAATGTAAATACTTGCATTGCTATGTAGGAGTTTGAAACAATCTGTCGTAAACTAACCTCATCGAGCACGATGCACATTCACTCCTAGACACGTGTCTACCTACATCACTAGACATATCAAGAAATGGAAACATTTTGAAAGTTTAGTAAAGGTTTATGGTTTAAAATAAACTTAAAATAGAGGAAATCAATATAATGTTTTCATCAATAATAATAATAATAATACTTTTATAGAGCCTAAATCCTCAGGAACCAGACATTACCAGAACAAGGGATCGCCAAAGATTTAAGGTGGAATAGTTTTTTTGCATAAGGTAGCTACAGTTTCAGATGATTTTAAAGTGATGGGGAGTTTCTCCCAGATTTTTGGCATAGCT
The DNA here is from genome assembly GCA_033239005.1 of Lamellibrachia satsuma. NCBI lineage: Eukaryota > Metazoa > Annelida > Polychaeta > Sabellida > Siboglinidae > Lamellibrachia > Lamellibrachia satsuma. The sequence goes on along the minus strand of BSQZ01000001.1, from coordinate 17,566,542 downwards.
ACAGAGATAGCTATGCATTTTCAACAATATTATTTTATTCTTATTATGTAAATAGCGCATGACTTGAAATGAGAAAGACGCCAACACCATGGTCAAGCAGAATGCCAACACCATGGTCAAGCAGAATGCCAGAAAGGTCAGACAGCTGACCACACTACAGAATGACCAGATAGAGATGTCCAGTTAGACCAATACAGATGGTCACTGAAGAAGGATGGATGACCAGTGAAATGTTGATAGGTGAATGTGTTGCAATAACTAGTGGACATTCATCAACACACAGATTGGGACAGGATGTCAGGCCCAATCTCTCCCCCCCCCCCCACCAGAACCCATCTCTTCCCTCCAGTCTGTCCCTGCCAGGCATTCCATGGGAGGCTGGGAGAGATGAAAGATACACAGCCATTAACATTTCTAGGATCTTTAACAAGAGCACCTGGCCATCAACAACTGTGGCTTCTGGGCAACTTCTAGGCAGTTTCTAGGCAACAACAACTGGTGTATCTCATCTGAGACTGAAATAGACAGACACAATGTCATAGCTATAACTCCCAGGGGAAGAGGAATATAATTATATATTGCCTACATTTTGGTTAGGGATATATGGGTAAGATAATTATACCCCCTTTATGTTACAGTTCCACTGTCAATTGCAGCCAATAATTGTAATTGCATCTCCTAAACATAAATTAACTCATGAACTAAGCCAAGCTGGTGAAAAGAGGGCATAAGACATCCTGTGAACTAAGCCATGCTGGTGAAAGGTTAGATGGAGGTTTACCTCACTCTGCAGTCAAGTGTCTCATATTGAACCACTGGTAATAATGTTTGTTTGTTTTACACCACCTTTCTGCATTCACCAATAAGATGACAACTTAGAGGATTATCTTGGTAAATATCAATACTGGCACCAGCGCTTAGTAGATTATCAGGGTAAATATCAATGATGGCATCAGGGTGTTTTGAACTTCACTCTCTGAGTGTGTAGCAGGGAGACAAAACACCCTCCTATTTTACATTTCTGAATTTGTTTTCACAAAGAGAGTCAACAAACTAGGTTGGCTTAGGGAAGTGACTGTCTGCAATGTCAATACACAAGTCCCACTTTCTCTCTAGCTGACATTTCATGTTGCTACCTTCTGTCTAAGATCCAATTCTTGAAATTACAGGATCATCTTTCAAATTATTGTTCAGCTGTGAACTGCAGCATCTGATAAACATGATAAGCAATGTTGTAATATATAAAATTAATTATATAAAGTAATAGGAGAATTTATAATATAAAATGATAAAAGCAGAAGAAAGAACCCTTATATTGTCTGATTAAAACATCTATATTTTAGTAGTTTATACAGATATAATTGTCTTTCTTTAAATTACTTTCATAAATCTACTAAAATATATTGAAGTGAGCATTGCCTGTAATAGAAACAAGCACCAAAGTGTAATTAATCAAACTGCATGAAGACAACATCACATTCTCCAGCCACTTGTAAAAATGACCAAGAGGCAACATCAAGGCCAATGGAATCCACACAGCCATATACCTCAGAACCAGTACTTCTGTTGATTCACACCACTGGTGTCATTAATTAATTGGCAGCTGATGGTGAGAATAGCCCAGAGAAGCAGGTGTAAGATCACACTTCACATGTGTTTGTTTTGCAATTACTAGACAGACCACTGACATTTAACCAATCTTCATTACAAACAGCCAGCTAGCTACATTAGCTCTCTTGGCTGTCTCTAGATATCTTAAACCTACTTGAGCCAAAGCTGATACAATTTCATCAATTGGTAGAGCCTCCAATAAAATAGCTGCGGAACTGTGTTCTCCAAAAATGTTGTTACAACTTCAAGGAAATAAATAGTCATATAAATAATATCATAATAAATGTTACAGTAACAATGAGTATGACATAATTTCATTGTTATGTATTAAATCTATATATGTAATCTACCAATCTATCACACAAAATATTCTCTTTGAGTGTATTTCTGACTTTTTCCATCAATGAGAGTCAGTCTTTTTTTATTGTAATTTTTTCTACAATCTTCAAGTCGTGGGAGGCTATAATCCCTCTATCTGTTCAAATGTGCCCCAAGTATTAGATAAAGTGGACTTAGATGTTTGTTAAACATAACTAAGTGGACGGTTGTCATCGCCATCAAATATACCCTTACAAGTCTTTGTTTGCATTCCTTGTAGACAGAATGTATTAGTTGAGAGATTAATAGCCTCAAACGTCTGTCAGTTTTACTTGCCTCTTGTGAGTTCTCACACCACAATCCTTTTGATTGTTGAATCGTGCCTGGTATGGTCAAACAGGAATGTGGGCAGATGACTTTGGTTAGTAAGTGATGGCGCACAAAGCCTGGGTGGACACTTCTTAAGGATATATGAAATGGTTGCTACGTTTATATAACTATATATCCTGTGTATCCTGAGTATCCTGTGTGTCCTGTGTATCCTGTGTATCTGGTGTATCCTGTGTATCCTGTGTATCCTGTGTATCCAGTATCCAGGCCTTTATTAGTGAGTTTTCTTAACCTCCAGTCACTAAGACTAATGATACAAGTTATGCTTGTCATATTGACAACAACTGAATGAAGTAATCAAAGATATAATGAACATTAAATAATGGTGTTATAAAATGAAGGAGTAAAGCAAGTTCTTAGTTGTGTAGATTTAAAACATAATCACAGTAAGTATTTGCAATGTCAACTCAATTGACTATAAAATGTCATAATCTGATATCCGGGCATGGTAGCTCGGTGTTTAGGGCGGCAGATTGTCAATTGAGAAGACCAAGGTTGTGTCCATCTGCTGTCATTTTAAAACTTGGGCAGTTTCGTTCACCCCACTCTGCCTGTGTCTTTCAGAAGATACACTAAAAGCCGTTGGTCCCTTCTATCTGGTGTCTATATCAGGGGAGAAAAAAGATCCCACACAGGGAGTAAATGTGAACCGAGGCTGTGTTGTGAGGCAATTCTTTATTTCAGTCCAATGTGTGTGGTTGGCAGTGGACAGGTTTATGGAGAAATACTGAGCTTCCCTTTTGTGTTGGATCAGCCATAAACTATTCCCCAATGTCAGTTCACTGCCTTCATCAGCTGTTATGGCCGCACAATCAGAAAGAGTGTGGTCATGACTGGAATGTATAGGTGGCAACATCTGCTATTGGAAAAAGAGGAAAGCGCTCATGGAAAGCATGAAAACACTCCTCCATTCAACTCTTGTTTTCTTTTAACAAAATCACACATGTTGTCTTTACAAGTCATCATTTTAAAGTGGTCATCATTTTAACAGTGAATGCATACGCAAGAAAATATAATACCACTTGAGACCAGATAAATAACATATGTACAACAAACAAATCAATTTATATATACAAACAATTATTTTATAGAGGGACATTCGTCCCCAAAAATGGGAAAGCGGGACCAAGGGAAAAAGTTGTATTTCCCACCCGAAAGTGGTAATATTGACAGCTATGAGAATGCATGAACACAGAGAAATTATTCTTTACTTTGGCTACCTTTTGCCTGCTGGACAACTGGTCATTTGTTATAACACAGAACAATTTCTGTGACAGGTGACAGTGAAATGATTGTTGCCCAAGAAAAAAATATGGCCAGCTCATTATGAGTTTCTTGGGACACCACAGTCGTGTCCTTATGGGCGAATCAATCACACAATTGGACATATTAATCTATATCAGAATGTCACTTTGGGACATTGATCTAGCAGTACAGGACATTTCTGGAGATAAAGGATCCTGTCCATAAACTATTCATAGTAATAATATTATATACAATACATCAATTCCTTCCTGCGAAACTGTGACAAAATTATTCTTGGCATGGCTTCATAACGTATTTCTGAAGCCTATGTTGTGGCTCACATTAGTAAATTAAATTCAGTTCAATTATGTTATAGGGATTAGTAAATAACATCGACATGAAAACAGAACATAACATTAAATGCATACAAGTGGAAATTATGAAAGAAGACAAGCAATGCTTACGAAGCTTTTCAATGTTTTGTAGAACAGCATGTGCGGTATGACTATTAGCCAACTAGAAGCCATTTGTTCCATTAGAATAATGTAATGCATGTTGTAAACTAATTTCATGATTGTAACAAAGCGACTGGAGGAAACTCAACAAACAAAGATGCTGTTCTTATATTTATTTTTATTCTTAACTTGTTTTACTTGCACTTTTACTGCATAATACGTGTGTATATTTATATATATTTTTATTCTTTCTACATATTTCTTAATGCACAACATGTGTATATATATGTGTGTGTGTATGCGTATGCATATGCGTATACATATACATATATATATATTTACTTGTATTGTATGTATATATATAGGACTTTTGTCTGAAATAAACATTATATTGTATACACAATATTATATGTTGAAAATGCTACAGCCACATGGTGAGCTAAACTGCAGCCACAGTGGTATTCTAATGTTTCCTGAGTGACACCACACCAGTATAAGCAGTGGGTGACTGGGTGGCGGGCAGTAGACAGGATGTGTCTCTCCTGACTGACACCACACCAGTATAAGCAGTGGGTGACTGGGTGGTGGGCAGTAGACAGGATGTGTCTCTCCTGACTGACACCACACCAGTATAAGCAGTGGGTGACTGGGTGGTGGGCAGTAGACAGGATGTGTCTCTCCTGACTGACACCACACCAGTATAAGCAATGGGTGACTGGGTGGTGGGGCAGTAGACAGGATGTGTCTCTCCTGACTGACACCACACCAGTATAAGCAATGGGTGACTGGGTGGTGGGCAGTAGACAGGATGTGTCTCTCCTGACTGACTGTGGCCTCCCACAGGCCCCCTGCCTCCCCCAGAGCCATAAAGGAAGATTCAGACAGAAAAACAACAGGTGACTGAGTCAGTAGAGATGATTTTGACAAGGTTTGGTTTCCTTCCCATTTGCTTGCCGTCAGCCCGAGGTCTGCCCAGTTCATAGATCAGCCAGACTGTACCCAAAGACTCCCCAAACATACCGCAATTTGTCACAGAAAATGCATCTCATAACAGCTCCACTCACTAATTCCATTTCTTCTAAGCCACTTAGTAGAATATCCTAATATCACCCACCCGCTAGAATATGTCAGAGGAATCCATACTTCAACTGCATAATGCAGAGTGAGTTTTCAAGAGCAGAAATTTACAAATGAATAAGATGAAAAGTCAAAAGTGATAGATTATTCAGACTAAAAAATAATTTGTAATTAAGTTACTACAAATAAAGGGATAATACCTGAATTCATAAAGTACGGTTCTCTCTAGGTTTCCAATGTAATATATCAACAAACTTACAAATGTTCAAGATTATAGATAAGCCATGACATATCATGTTACAAAGTTTTAAATAATCTTTTTCTTACATCCCTAACTGTTCATGAAATCAATCAACAGATTAAAATCACAATGCAAAATCAGAGAAAGAAAGGAACTGTCCAATCTGACATATAACCTGCCCCAAGAAACCTGGGTATATGAAGTGATGAAAACATGCACTCAGTCAGTCCATCACTACCCAGACAGGCAAGGGAAGATGGGGGGGTCATATCACTCCACAAACTGTCTGAGTTAAACACCTCTAGAAAGTGATCCATGTCTACTGGAAACATGGCCTAATCAGGCCAGAAATAGGTGACACCATCAAAAGAAGGTCCACAATTTGTCACATTAGATTTACTCAGCAAATCTGAATGTAACTTTCCCAGCTGCCCTAGCAAAGGGGTGAAGGTTTAACCCCATAAACCAGGCCCACCAAGATTACAACCAAGGCACAGGGCAGACGGTATAAAGGACATGCCAGTTGTCATTTAGTCTGACACCTTTTGATGTCAAAATGTGCTCCCATACACCACATGCATAAACAACGAGATTGTTGCATTGACATCAGATCAAAAGAGCAGTACTCTGCTGTCCATCTTCAGCTGACAACACAGCTCAACTGATTTAGCCCATCACGAATCAGGTTCATAGATGTTCAAATATGTAGTGTGTGATTAGTTTAATATGTAGTGTGTGACTAGTTTAATATGTAGTGTGTGAATAGTTTAATATGCACTGTTGTTTTAATAAGAGTACAAACTTTTGTTAAAATCATCGAAAGAATTTACTTAGATAGTTAAACGACTGCAACACAAGAATGCAACCATACCAAATATTTCTTTAACTGAATGAAGCACATTCCTACAAACCAGCGTGACATAATTAATTAATTTAAAATAGTGGAGCGCACCTGCTGCCGTTTCAAAACTTGGACAATTTCATACACCCCACTTTACCCTCGTCTTTTGGAAGAGACACTAAAAGCCATTGGTCCTTTCTATCTGGTGTCTATGCCAGGGGAAGTAAAATATCCCACACGGGGTAAATGGAAAAAAACATGCCATGGACACAGTGCACCTCATAGAGCTGGTGATCTCGATCTCTAAACTCACTACTACCTCACACCAAGAATCAAACAAACCACATCTCTCTTGGTAAGGTGAGGTATCCAGATCAGTCAACCCTTGTTTTCACCTGCCTAGAACGTGTCCTGATCACCCCCATACTATGTCCACCCCAGTAATCAGGGCAACTTGAATACACCCCTCACTTTTATGGGGTTTGTGTAATTTATTTGCATCAATTAATCAGCAGCATTCCATTGTGTGCTGAACTAAAGATGTGTCCTCCCAGCACCCACAGGGAGGGCTGTTTTATGGCAGTGTCCACTACTGTTGCCAAAGCTCTTCAAAGCACATATTAATCTTGTGATCATCTACTACAGCCCCCATCATTAAGGTATGTGTTGATAAACTGACCATTTGAAGACTACACTCAGATGATCAGTGGTCAGAGCATAGCACTGTCAGATGTAGCACAAAGTAAATGATAACTAAAGAATAAATTAAATACAGAAGTTATCCACAATGTAGCTGTTGTAATAATGTAATGTGTCATGTTGCTCACATCTGTCTGACATGTGTCTTTTGATGTGCTGTGGTTGATCATTGTCACTGTGCATTGAATCATCAGTGGATGAATGGTCAGATCAGACTGATCAAACTTGAATCATCAGTGGATGAATGGTCAGATCAGACTGACCAAACTTGAATCATCAGTGGATGGATGGTCAGATCAGATTGATCAAACTTGAAGAAAACATGATAACAAAAGAAATGTGTACAATAAAAGCTATACAACAGAAACAATTACAAACATTCGGGCTACGCAGAAACAAGTCTTGGATGAAAACATCATCATCTAATTTTGTTTGCAACAAAAACAATGAAGGATTAGCACAAACTGCTTGAAAAGTACATAAACCAACATTCAGAGCAACTAACTTCCTGTGCACAGAAGACACTAGCATTCACATCTTACAAAGACATCTGTAGGAGATCTCCACTATCACACCACCAGATTTAGTTATCAGCGCTTTGTGCAGTATCTGCAGTCACACATTTATGAAATGATCCATTACAAGCTGAACTCATAGAGCACAAACCATGAGTAAACAGCCCCTCTGCTAAATCACCTTCTCCTGACAGCAACAATTGTCATGTGTGATATAAACCATTTGTATCAATTCGGTGTTGACAACAGCAACTTTTTACCCAAGTCAAATGAGTATGCACATCTGCACACAGCCTTATTTATCTGCACCCACAGAAGCAGGACACAGCTGGTAATTGGCAGGGGAAAACATTTCCTATGCCACATTGGGACAGAAGATAAGCAAAGCCAGCCTTTGATCTATGCAAGATTAATTCTGTTACTAATGGAGATTTTATTTCTGCTTCTGTGCAGAAGACAAGTAACTGTAATTTGAACAATAGAGAAAACAACGCATAGTTTTCTATGCTAGTTTGATTATTGTTTAAACAATTTGGTAGCTTATCACCTGATTTTAAAACATCCACAGATAAATTCTACGGGTAACCAGGTCTACAGGCATTTTTCCTTTTCTTCTAAAACACAGATATTCTAGTTTTTCACACAAAACAAATAACCATATAAAGAGATATTACCTTTGGTCATATGACTACAATTGCCTTAACTGTTGGATGACACCCTGTTACCTCCCAAGTGAGACAACATTTAACAATCAAGATTGCCATCCACTGCAAAAAGCTGCAGATGGCAAATGGACAAGGAAGCCATTGGCTTATTGAGTCCAACAATTTGTGGCCAGCACGCACTTACAAGAATGATGTTATTCAGGTTATGTCTGAATAAATCTTATCAATAAAAACACAATATCACAAGCAGACGTTGTTGACAGACAGACATGGCAGCTATCTTTATGACAGACAGGCATATGACTGGATCAATTTTAGCACCTGTAATGAAACGCTTTATGATCATGTTTTCATGCTAGCAGAAAGACAGGTCCATGAATAAACGTCACAATGAAGCCGTGTCTGTTTTAGACAGGTAGCTTTTGACTGAGAAGCTTTTCACCTAGAGGCTTTTTAACCATATCTCAAGTTATATTCTGTACTAAAGGAACATTTATCTGACATTAAACCCAGGGCTTGTTTTGGATAAGGTTTGGATGATGATTGCTGATTTGATGTTCCTAAAAACACAACTGAATTTCTGAAAGAGAGAAAGCATTTTAATTTATCATGAAGCAGTTTGGTTTATTAGTTAGAATAACAACATTGTTTTCCCATAATTACAATTCACTGAAGGTCCTGATACTTCTCACTATCTAAACCTGTCATGTTACTTTCAAATTCTTTTATTTTGTAGTTAGATTAACATGATGTCTGCTAAGCTTCTAGTAGTTCCCAAATAATCAGATTAATACAGTCAACACAAGGAGAGAAAACTTGAACTCATTAGCAGGCTAATCCCCAAAGCTTAACTAGCCAACACCTTTGATTTGCATCTTATGATAATACCTGACTATTAATTGTGATCGGCAACATTACACATAATAATCCTGCATGAAAGCATCAAAGGGCTGGTGGACCTTCATGTTGGCAAGATTAACATAATCAGCCAGGTTTAAAGAATGCCAACATTGCATGTTGACATGCAAGAACAGAGAGCGTAAGCTAAGGACATCAGAATGTCTGGCCTCTGCAGACCACAGGCCACACACACTAACACATCAAACAACCTAGGCCCAACTACAACTAGTCCTGCTAATCTATTTCATTTCTGGCTTAGAAATACCAAAATTCCAACTCATTAATCACAATTTGAGTTTTCATGCATGGTTGCAGACAGATTAGTGAAATGATTACCTTTTTCATTGTTTATCATGTTATATCAGTGGCATGCCACAAACGTACAAGACGCAGCAAGTTGTATTTAGTCAGCTTTACATTAAGTAATAGTATTGCTAGAAAGCATGGTCAATAAACTGGATCCTTAGAAATCTGCTATGTTTGTAAAGACACACATATCTAAGTAGAATGAAAAGGCAATTCAGGACCAACCTCTATCACACAGTGAATCAGCTTATATGTTTCAGTTGTGTACATACATGACATCACTACCTTGACATGCATGCAGCTGTCACTAAAGGTCAACACACAAAGGTCACTACTTATTGGCCTGTGCTTTATCTAGAAAATGTTGCACTGCACTGAATGAGCAGATCCAAGTCAATAAGTCCTGTTCATGGTGTCAGGTATGTGATGTCAGGTACAGGGATGTCAGTTGGGTAACAGTAAACACTGTGGTCATGCCTGGTCACTCAGGACCTAAGTCCTGCTTAGACAGACACAACAGTCCTTGATAACCATTGTTAAATCTCATGACACAACCTGCCGGCGGATATACATGTTCCGTGGTAGTAGACAGACATACAGACTGCGGTCACTGTTTCACACAACTCACAAAACTTGTATCTGATAAACAGCAGGTTGTTTATTTAATTCATTAATGTCAAACGGTCTGTACAACGAAACTCAGACCAGTATGCGAAGAACAATAAAACAGGTGCCAGTGATTTGTAAATCACGAAGCAGGTGGCCCATACATGTGTAACGTTTTATTACAACAAAGCTGTCTTTTATGAGAACAAGGAGGACCAGACAGTGTTGTCTGTCACATGGTAGAGGATGCCCGAGTGGCAGTAGACTGTGATACCTGCAGCCACAAGACATGATGAGGCCCAGGTGTGTCAGCAAGGTGTGTCTATAATTGTTGGGGACAAGATACAGAGAAACTTACACTGCAACTAGACCACACTGTCTCTCCATAACCATGGACCATCTGTATGTGCACGCAATGACATAGGCAGGGTTGAAAAAATCATGATTTAGTTAAGCTTTGGCGATTATTTAAATAGGATTTATTTGATTTTTTTTTATTTATTTGATTTTTTTGAAATTTATTTGATTTTTTTGGTATAGATATTTATATATAGATGTTCAAATTTATAAGCTCTTTCACACATGTTGTATTTAAATCGATTTGGGCACTTGTCTTAACAGAAGGTACTTGATTTTTGCATATATAAAGACATTAGACAATGTCCACAACCCCTCACCCCTGTAGTTGCATAATCTGTCTTGGAAAGGAAAGCATGCTGTGTGTCTCTGTCTGTGGTTGTAGCAGTGCTAATTATTGTTTGCTGAGAGGGTGGATTAGCACCTGTCCAGGGCTCTGTGTATTCTATGGGTCTCAACCAGACTGCAAACTGGTACAGTATTAAACAATTGTTACCAAAACTGTCTCGCTTGAGTCAACACATTGAATTGGTAACAACTAGCATAAACTTTAAGAGACTTTAACTCAGGGCTTCTGACTTGAAAAGATACTTCCTCTGGAAGACAAGTTTGTGTGGCTTCACTGCATTCAGAAAGGGAATAGCTCAAACATACACAATGTCATAAAATATTTGACTATCAGGCTATCTGGTGACAATACAACTACACAAGTGTGCACACATTGTGCTTTTGCATTAAAAAACATACAAAACTTTGTTGATCTCGATGCTTGTAAACAATCATTTGTGTTAAATTCATATAAATCAGCAATTAAAATAAACCCCCCAAAAATAATCAATAATTTTTTTGGAGTGATTTAAATCATGATTTAAATCAAATGATTTAAATAAAACAACCCTGGACATAGGCAGACTGCCACATCAGATGGTTGTAGGGTAGTATAAATTAATTAATTCAATTAAAACCATTGAGTGAAAGCCATCAATTTACATACACACATACTTATATATATATATATATATATATATATATATATATATATATATATATATATATATATATATATATATATATATATATATATATATATATATATATATATATATATATATATATATATATATATATATATATATATATATATATATATATATATATATATATATGACTATATACAGTCACAAACACTGTCAGGATACACTCCCATGTAGCACAGTTAACTGTCTCATGCAACCACTCCATACCTATCCCCAATATACATATATCCCTGTATCAAAGCTGTTCTTGGCTCCCCCCCCCACCTGCTGTGACCATTCTACAATACTACAATTCTCATTATCACTTCATTCAAATAATTTAAATTATTACACCCTTTTCATGTTGCTATTTATAGCTAGAACCAACTCAGATTAAAATCAAGTCAGTTAGTTTCTATTTCTCAAAATGTCAATAGGATGAGTAGAACATCATATGACAAAACCACAAGATCATGACTCAGTCTTAGCGAGATAACTTCTTACATCAGCATCCTGTCTGACATGACAATATGACAATGACTACTTTAAAATAAGATTATTCTTAACTGTGACTAAACCCAAAGACAAACTCAAGTCTGTGGCACATTCCAACAGGTGTTGTTCTTTTTCATAATTTCAGGGTCATTGAAATGTTTCACTCTTGATATTATTATTTTGCATCCATATCATGCATGGTGCATTACTGCAGACAGACTGTTGTAGCTATTTCTCACTATATCTACTTCTTTTTCTTCTACCAGACACGAGTCAACCCTCTCTCCAAGGCTTACAGACCCTGTACTTCGCATTATGGATACTTTTTATTCACATTATAGCTATTCATTAAGTTTGATGGTCAAACTGGTGCATGCAATGCTGCAGTTACCTCAAATAAAGCATCATATTCTATGTTGACATGTCCAATGTCCATCCACATTCATATATTGAAAAAATAAAATATTCACACAGAAAGTTTCTAGCCTCATGTTAAATGGAAATATGAGTACATTCGCCATGCAATATTTTTGGACTGTACATTCAAGGCATTTGCCCTGCAGCTGTAATATCTTGAGGGTACGGTGCTAATCACCCTGTCATGTGTAGCCCATTGTAAAGATGAAGGAGTGAGATTGGCCGAATAAGTCATCCTGTTCTTAAGGTGGATATACATTACACAACCTCTCTGATTGACAGCTAGAACACGGTGGCAAACAATGGAGTTGAATGGTCTCTGTCAGGCGGCAGACAAGATGGAGCCTCATTGGTCTAAGACTGGGCATGTTTCTTTGGAAATGTACTAAAGTTTAACCACAAGATACACTATCTTATCCCAATAGTTTGCTTGGTAGCATTTTCATTACAATAGCTGGAATTTCAATATCATCCAATAAAAATAAGGTCAACTGTTGTCTCAGAAATGGTAGAAACAAATAAGGATAATCTTTCTTAGGCTATCTCCGTCTTACCGAACTGTCCCGAGAAACATAATCACGGAATATATTATTATTACTAAGCCAAAATGTAATCTAATTTAAGTCAATCATTATTTACCCCTGGCAGCCAGGACCCCCTTGAAATTATTCACCGAGTTGGCGCTTACATATAGATTTTAGTTTACCATTGCTGACTTTTGTTGACCATCCCTAGAGTTTGACACACAGGAATAGACTTAAAAGAAATCCTCTTGATACCATGTGTACTCCTGGTTCCCCTGGGAACAGACCTTACAGGTACCCACTGACCACATGGACAGTGGTCAGTGCTGTATGGAATCACACAAACCAAGAGGGTTACCTACCTAGATCCAGTCCAGCGGTCAGTCCAAGCAAGGTGACCAGTGGCAGTAGAAGAGTCCAGCAGAACATAGTGGACAATCCTTGACCTGCTCTCTGGCCACAGTTCTGCTGAGCAGTGATCATTTACCAGCCTTCACTGCCTACTTTCCATGGTGAAGTTGTGCTCTGAAACACACCAACATTCTCTGTCAGACTCACACACCTGGGTGGGACAGTCCATTCGGGTCGCAGGGGTGACAGGTGGGTGTACCTGTAATTCTGACAAATGACAAATTAATTAAATTAATGAGGAGGTTGACAAGGGGAGCACCAGCTGGGAAACCCAGAGGCATCCCATTCCCAAAAGGAAAATGGGCAAACAGGGTCAATTATTTCACCAAGGAGTTTCATTCTGAGTGTGATACAATACCATATGTCAGCAAGGATCCTTATTGAAATATACTGCTTGCGCATGTGTGTGTGCACATGTGGATGCATGGGTAAATGTACATAATACATGTATACATATATACTTATTTAAACTATAATTAATATTATTAATTCATTACCATTTCTTTGTATCATTAATAATACCTAATATTTCATTATATCAAACTGCAAACTGTATGATTTATTTATGTAATTATGCCTCATTTATAATGTTTACTCCTTTAATACAATTCATACACCCAAAGTTAAATGGCATTTTTTACATCTTTCCCACAGACAAGACGTTAACAAATATATTTCCACAGACCAAAAAGACAATCGTATAGTTCATTTAAAACAGTTACTAAATTAACACAAATGCAGATTGTATATATTTCATAAAAGGCTGCTCAATAACAAAAACATTCAACACATTATACTTGACAGTTTTGGCATGGTCCCTTGAAATACAATAGGGAACATCTTGATGAAATGCCTCCCCAAAGATGCATTGGCACAGAAGTCCTACTGTCACCTTAATCCCCTGTAGGGAACAGATGACAATACCTGGGACATCCCAGCCATTAGGCAAGGATAATTTCACTTGGACAAGTCCATTCCATGATATAGGGGTGACAACACGCGACCTCCTACCTTGGGACCACCTGCAGTGTACCTTAACCAGATCCCACAGATTACTCGAGAATAAAGCATGTCCCTCTATCATGGATGAAGCAAGCTCAAAGCAATCACAACGTAATTGTTGCACAAAAATGCCAGGCCACCAACAGTTGCAACTATACGCAATTACAATTTCTTATGACATTCGGTAAAGAAAGTTGTATAATTGCCATGTACACAAGACATGCCCAATTGAAGCTCAACTGGCCAACAATGACCAATGACTGTCTCTCTTTGTTGGAACATTTATGGAACTGGGAAATTTGGCACAATGGGACAAGGAGCAACTGGACCACCAAGACAGATAGATCCCAGTGACTGAGCAATACCACTGCCCAGCCACTGCCATTCAGCAGTAATGATGTTGTGCTAGATGGACGTTATCGCAGCAACATTATTAATTTTATTGCCAGACTGCCTTTCGCTATGAATATTTCATAGACATTACAAGATAAAGGCTGCAGTAAAGACACTGCTCAGCTCCAAGTGGACAGTCTCGAGTTACTGAATAGCACACATGCTTCATAGTATACATAGGGGGTGTTTGTTTTGAGAACAACATGTGCTAAATCACCCTTAAATTACCCCAGTTCAACCTCTCCTCTCACTATGTTTGTTTTATTGCTTCTGTCAACGTAAATATTATTCTAATGAGCACCATTTACTTTCTGGTCATGTTTGTGACAAGTCTAGCTGTTGATATTTATTTTCCCGATACCTGAGATAGGGTAATGAATTCTCAAAAAACAGATCTAATTCACTGCATGTATAGGTTACATTTTAACCACCAACAAATTGACTCTATTTTGCTATTTATTTAGTATGCTTTGTGCACAGATTCTGACAGTATTTTAACAACTTTCTTTTCATGTGCTTTCTCTGCAATGTGTACATTTGATTGGTGGACGGGAAAGTGAGAAATTGGATGGGTAGACAGACTTGGAGAACCAGGACATAGACAGACTGGGAGAACCAGGACATAGACAGACTGGGAGAACCAGGACATAGACAGACTGGGAGAACCAGGACATAGACAGACTGGGGAAACCAGGACATAGACAGACTGGGAGAACCAGAACATAGACAGACTGGGAGAACCAGGACATAGACAGACTGGGACACTGATGGAAAGATGAAATATTGGATGAGAAAATAATTCAAGCCAATGTAGCTAGCAATCTAACCTGATTACCCCAGGTGTAACTGACTTAAGCCAATCTGATCAACAGGTATCATATACACCCTGGCTGGTCAACCTCAGGGGGCAGCCAAGTCCAGAAGTCTGGCCACACAATCTCCCCAAGCCCCAGATTACCACTGCCACTGTCAGCTCCTGTCTAGTCCAAGGCATCAGCCAGTCACTGACCCATGGTGGGCAATCCTTGGAGACTGGACATACAGGCTTGGGATCAGTGACATCCATATATCCCAAGAGAGACAAGCAGGAGACCAACAGTTCTCCACCAGTTCTCCACCAGTTCTCCACCAGTTCTCCACCAGTTCTCCACCAGTTCTCCACTATTACACCTATAAACAACATTGGACAACGCAGGCTTCTATGTAACTTTGACTACTGAATTAAAGTAAAATTTAAACTGTGTCAACGTTTGACATAAATGGAATGATTAGCTTAGATAACTTATTTTTGGTGCTAGAAAAAATGGAAAAACTCATAACTACAATAAAGGGTGTTTGATTTATAACTCTTAATGTTGATCAGAGATTAAATAACTTGTGAAATCAGTCTGCCTGGAAAAGGTCTTATTTTATCTCACAAATAACACGGTACAAAGTTGGCACAGTAGTCTCACACAATAACTCTTGAAACGTGATTTTTCAGAACAGGAATTTTCCAGTTATTTCACAAGATATAACAAAATTGTCACCAAAAGCAACAATATGCAGCTAGCAAGTGGAGAGTGAAGCTGTTAGTTTACCCAACACCTTTTTGTCTATAATATGTGTTATATCAAACAACGATAAAAGGTTAAAACAATTAACATTTTTACTTTCTTTTTATCACTTGGTTGTTATTTTGTATGATCACATTTCCTTAACTAAATCAACTGACAACTTTTGGTAACATTAAATTTTTTCTTATTAACTAATCTAATTAATTCAGGTGTAGGTATGAATAAAGCACAGACACTTGAATCAACAGCTGGTGTTAATCTGCTGAAGTGTGAGAACAGCTGGTCAAGTGGTCAGATCAAGTGGTCAGTGAAGATCAAGTGGTCAGTGAAGACATATGTTAAAGCTGAAGACTCATCCACCTACAACAAAATCCATACTTCACTCTCTTGTTGCCAATAATAGTCCTGAGACTGGACATAAATGTCAGTGGTCTGGTCAGTGGCGTCCTGCTTCACTGGTCAAACCCTGGGATCTCTCATTCCATGTGTGGGTCACGTAATTGGCATCAATCAACCTTGTGTCACATAAATAATATCCAAGGTAATTTTAGGGGGATATATTGGTAGAAAGCAGTGGGTTTGGTGGGAGTCTAGGGCAGGTGAAAGGGGAGCCAAGGAAGATGGAGGGAGGATGAGGGAGTGTTGGCAGGAGTTCTTACCTAATCACTCCCTGATTTAGTTAACGCTATCCCTTTTTCTGAACACCTGTCTGTGAACACCTGTCTATGAACACCTGTCTGTGAACACCTGTCTGTGAACATGACTTGAGTTCCTGGCCTCAGGAAGAACTGCTAACCTGGTTTGATCATTTCATATATGAATATTAACTTTAATGCCAATTTTAACTTTATTATTACACGACTATTATGAGAACCTTTCAATGCAATACTCCAAACTTCCCTTTTGTAGCAGACTAAAGCCCCACAAAAGTCCACCCAAAAGCACACTATATGTGGCTTCTCTTGGGTACCTAGTAACTACCTGCTGTATATCAATCACTTGTAAAATGCTCAATCACTTGTAAAATTATTTTTAACAATAATATATTTATGAATAATGAACACGTCACCAGACACCTGCGGAAAACAGCAGCAATATCTATGACCAATAAAAATACCAATATTCATAAAGAAGCTTTTAATCTGCTGAAAGCTTTTTAGATGTTGCAAACTACCAAGTTCATGTAGATTCAAGTCAGTACCAGATTTGTTTCTATGGTAGTCAACTGACTATCCTGAAAAAACAACTACTTTGACTTGTACTTTGACTGGTGTAAAAGTGATGTAACATTTCAGAAGATACTTGTGTGGGTACCAGTGGGCGGCCTGCCCAGGTACCAGGCATGTCACTGAACATCTACCTTGCCTTTCTGTTCCCCTGGATGCTAAGTGGATATAATGAACTGGTAGTAACCTACTTGTGGAGGTATATTTTCACACATTCAATCAGAACTACAATGGAACATTCAGTTGCTAGCATCCATCTTTGCATATCCTGATAGTATAGGCACATTCTTAACACACACACATTCCTGAGGTTTGCAGAAGTGTTAGGCGTCTGATTAATAACAGAGATTTCTCACAAATGTGTCTCACTCTGTGTGATATCTAAGAATATTCATTACAAAATTACACCTTCAAAATGTGCGGGGGGTTAATGCACCCACACAAGGGATAAACATGTAACACCCTATATCACATAGCAAATAACAGACAAATAATTACATTGACTTTGAGTTCCCCTATGGACCCACCTGTAGTCCCCCCACCTGTAGTCCCCCCACCTGTAGTCCCCCCACCTGTAGTCCCCCCACCTAGCAACGTATCATCCCACAACACCCTGCAGCTGTTTTGGAGTATATAATTATGAGATGTGAAATCCAACCGAAGCCTGGAAGAAACCAACACCACAAGATTGCCTTGCAGACTAACTGACACAAGTCCTATGTGACATGACTTACTTGGTCCACCTGTTCCTTTACAGACAACTTCACTTCGCTGTTGTCCAAACAACATTTTGTTCACTTCTGTTACATCTCGGCAGGTTCCTCATCAGTTGACAATGGGTACTCCAGTCTCCAAATGAGGAGACTGACTTGGATGTCACATGGTATGTCACATGACCCAGTCCCACTGCTATATCATATGACCCAGCCACCCCCCTGTTATATTTTGTGCATGCAGGAACGACACCAAGTCTAGGCACTTCCGGCTGGGAATATTTTGATGCATAACTGACTACACAGAAATGTGACCTTCCTTGGGTTCTAGACAAGCTGCGAGGAACGCTGTACACATAGGGCAGAGTAACAAAGTCGGAGGGACATCACATTCTTCAGAATGTGAATCCTTGCTACCATTCAAAGCCTGGGTAATTTCACTTACTCCACATTGCTCCAGTTCACTCAGAACAATACAACTAAGCACCTCGCTGTAGACAATGTCGGATTGTGCCGATGTACATAACTTTTGTGCACTAATTATTCGACTGAATAAAACACTTAGATGTGTTTTACAGGGCAAGATAAAGACTACATACTGTAGTGTATGTTTGTATGCAAAAATAAGTAAACGTAGTAACCCTAGTTACTTGGACACAGTATTCAAACATGCTCTTCTTTGTTTGTTTTCTACAATCACTGACCTGAATTCTCTGACAGTTTCGTTGGACAACTTCTCAGTCTGTTCACCAATGTGTAAGTGGTGTGTGTGTGGTAGTGTTATTGTGGCAGGTCAGTGGAACTGGTTCCCACTGGAGTAACCCTTCAACTAAGTAATGCTAATGCTGGTGAAACTAACTGAAAAACACTAGTTTATAACCAGCTAAGGAATGCTGAATATTCTAATTACAAGTATTTACAAGCATGACAATAAAATACAACAAAATATGTCCAGGTAGCTAAGTCAGTAATGACTAGCCCTAATGACCAGCACACTTCAACTTCCCCCAACACCACTTCCCATCTCACCAGGGAAGCTCCTCCCTTCCTCCCTAACTGCTCCTTTTAACATCCTTATCCCTGTGGGACCAAGTTAATTAATAGAATCTAGTCAGTGTCATCAAAATTTAATTACCAGGCCAAAGTTTTAACAAGTTCCCTGCTCTCATGTTTTATACAATAAAATTCGATCTTTCTTTACCATCTCTGTGCTTCAAAATCGTTTGCATCAAGGACGTCTGTCAAACGTGTGACAAGAAAAGATAAGACAATTGCACTCAACTACATAATATATAACAACACATCACAATAAAGCCTATCTATACCTCAGACTATATCAGCATCTAGTCATGTGGATATTTGTAAACCTTAGATGCAATTATCTTTAAATCTTTGATACCATCATCTTCAGTAGTTTGATTCAATCATTTAATCTAACAATTGCTTGATGTTTGTCCTGATATGTCCAGTGGCTCCTGATGACCTGTCTGGCTAATTTCTATGTGCATAATCAAGGGAGATAGCCTTGTAAGAGAAAGGTGCCAGAGTTACCTTAGAGGTGAGAGATTGCACTGCAATACACTCTAATTGAATGAAGAACTGATTTAGCAGATTTCCTGTCTGTCTTCAGATATCATGTAGATCCAGCCAAAGATCTTTGTTGAGTGCAGACATGTTTGTGTATACATTGGTTCCTTTCAGCTCTGCTTTGTCTGGTTTGTTTGGTGCATTGGGTGTATCAGTATATTATATACAATTTTATTAGTTAAAGATGCACACACCTAGAAAGATAATCTTTTCGCCTGACCTCTCCCGACTTAATGGAACACAATATAATTGCTTAAATCAACACATTAGATCTGAAACCTAACTGCCACCACAGACCTTGAAATACATCTTGAAATATTTACTTCTTCATATCAAAACTTAAAGGGACGATTCAGCTCAGAATAAAGTCCTTGCTCCTGTGAACACTGACTGAGCCCGAGGTGCCTGTCAGCCCCAATAAGAGTCCACAGCCAGCTCATGTAGCCAGGAGGTTCCCAGCAGCAATTCCAACTATCTGTTACTCAATTACACTCCTCACCAAGTTTTATCAGGAGTCAATGAAACTGGAGACCTTAGAGTGGGTGTGTAATCTATCTTGGTTGGTAATACTTATTTTATTTCTGTGTACTTATAGCTTGTACGTACATGCTGTCAATGTGCCTTGTGTGTACATGCTGTCAATGTGCCCTGTGTGTACATGCTGTCAATGTGCCTTGTGTGTGCATGCTGTCAATGTGCCTTGTGTGTGCATGCTGTCAATGTGTGTTGTGTGTGCATGCTGTCAATGTGCCCTGTGTGTACATGCTGTCAATGTGCCTTGTGTGTGCATGCTGTCAATGTGCCTTGTGTGTGCATGCTGTCAATGTGCCTTGTAGCTGCATGCTGTCAATGTGCCTTGTAGGTGCATGCTGTCAATATGCCTTGTAGTTGCATGCTGTCAATGTGCCTCATAGGTGCATGCTGTCAATGTGTCTTGTGCATACATGCTGTTAATGTGCCTTGCCTCACCCCGGACTACAGGGACATCGAGGAGAGCAACAACCTCAACCCAGACTACAGGAACACAGAGAGCAACAACCTCACTCCGGACCACAGGGACACAGAGGAGAGCAACAACCTCACCCTGGACTACAGGGACACAGAGGAGAGCAACAACCTCACCCTGGACTACAGGGACATCGAGGAGAGCAACAACCTCAACCCAGACTACAGGAACACAGAGAGCAACAACCTCACTCCGGACCACAGGGACACAGAGGAGAGCAACAACCTCACCCTGGACTACAGGGACACAGAGGAGAGCAACAACCTCACCCTGGACTACAGGGACACAGAGGAGAGCAACAACCTCACCCTGGACTGCAGGGACACAGAGGAGAGCAACAACCTCACCCCAGACTGCAGGGACACAGAGAAGAGCAACAACCTCACCCCGGACTACAGGGGCACAGAGGAGAGCAACAACCTCACCCCGGACTACAGGGACACAGAGGAGAGCAACAACCTCACCCTGGACTACAGGGACACAGAGGAGAGCAACAACCTCACCCCAGACTGCAGGGACACAGAGGAGAGCAACAACCTCACCCCGGACTACAGGGACACAGAGGAGAGCAACAACCTCACCCTGGACTACAGGGACACAGAGGAGAGCAACAACCTCACCCCAGACTGCAGGGACACAGAGAAGAGCAACAACCTCACCCCGGACTACAGGGACACAGAGGAGAGCAACAACCTCACCCTGGACTGCAGGGACACAGAGAGCAACAACCTCACCCTGGACTACAGGGACACAGAGGAGAGCAACAACCTCACCCCAGACTGCAGGGACACAGAGGAGAGCAACAACCTCACCCCGGACTACAGGGACACAGAGGAGAGCAACAACCTCACCCTGGACTACAGGGACACAGAGAAGAGCAACAACCTCACCCCGGACTACAGGGACACAGAGGAGAGCAACAACCTCACCCTGGACTACAGGGACACAGAGGAGAGCAACAACCTCACCCCAGACTGCAGGGACACAGAGGAGAGCAACAACCTCACCCCAGACTACAGGGACACAGAGGAGAGCAACAACCTCACCCCGGACTACAGGGACACAGAGGAGAGCAACAACCTCACCCCGGACTGCAGGGACACAGAGGAGAGCAACAACCTCACCCCGGACTACAGGGACACAGAGGAGAGCAACAACCTCACCCTGGACTGCAGGGACACAGAGAAGAGCAACAACCTCACCCTGGACTACAGGGACACAGAGGAGAGCAACAACTGTGTATGCATGCATTGATCACAATTTAATATTTTGTTATACAATAATGTAATGTTATTTCATTGCATTTTAACATAGTAATGACTATTTAGGGGAAATTCTAAGCACTAAAATATAACTTCTAAATATACATATTACTATTAAGTTCTTCAATGAAAGCTAAATACTGTTGGGCCATTATGTTAAATATATTGCTCAATTACCTAAACATTATGTTGATGTTCGAATTGTTGTGTTTCTTCTGTATGTTGTGAGTTTGTAACCAGGGTAACTTTAAAGCCCACCACAAATACCAATTCTTTAGTTGCCAAACTACTTTTTCAGTAGGCAACCGAATGTAGTCGTTACGTGTAAGTTCTCCACCAACACTTGGCAACACTTTCTGTGGACATCTGGTATCTGAAAAATCAGTCGGGCAGATGGTCCGCCGATGGGTAGTTGTCAACTACTTGTCAGCAGAAAAATTTTTGGTGACTAAAAGTGAGTATGTGTATGACGGGACTAAGGGATGCTTTCTCTACAATCCTAACTCACATTTCCAACAACAAGAATATTATAACCACATGGCAGCGGCTACTGACAGAATAAACTACTTCATACATCATCATATATCATAACGATGAGGTTATAATTAGAAACAGTAGAGCGTGCAACCAGGGCTGGAGACAAGATTATCTCATGTGACAGGAGGGGTGTATGAAGGGTGCCAGTCGGACCAGAAGAAGAATAACCCCTTCCAGAAGGTGTTTCTTTCTAGCTAAACACAAGGGCACATAAACACTAGGGCACATAAATACTGCACTGAAACAACAAGTGACATTTTAACAGCAGCCAATAACGCAACGAGGCAATGTGTGTGTGTTGTTACCTCAATCTTCCCACGCCAACTCTGGCCCTAAGAAGCGCACGCACTGAGACTGGCAGAGACACCAAGTATGCCAGGCGCCATATGTCAAGGTACTAGCAGGATTTAATGAGCAAAAAAGTGGGCACCAAAACTTCATCAGTGTCATTATCAATGACTGCGGGTGACTTCGACCAGTACGGCAGAGTTCACGAGTCTCAAGAGTCCATCGTCAAAACATAATTAAATTCATCAAATTCTTACCCGATCTTGTCCGGACTCAGAAAGATGCAGCGCCATTCTTGTTCTCTACTGCTTCAAAAAACTTGCATGCCCTTTTTTCCAACAATGTCTGGTCTACTATCCACAGTTTGACAAATTTGTTGGGAAAATATTTATCCTTTCACACTGACTGTCCACCGTACTGAATGTAATGTCTGCTGTAACTCAGATAACAGACACAAGTCTATCTACCATATTGCATAGGAACACAAGATCTACTTTCAGAGAACTTCCTGCAGAGAAAACCATATCATCCTGTCACATCTATGGTCTAGTGACTGTCTGCCGTGACGCCCCACTCACAGGGTTGGGTGGTCCAATACGCACAATTCCTGGGATGGGTGATCTTTTTGACACAATCCCTACTGTAGGTGGTCCCCTAAGGACAATCCCTTGTTAGTTTATTCAACCCTTTGTCTGATATCATAATTCACCCCCTCACTTCACACAGTAATTACAGGCAGCTATATCATATCTAGATAGATTATTCTCAAACTTTATGCCCCAGGCCCACTGATGCCCCTGACATTGTACCAGCATGTGAACAAATTATTTATTTAGTTTTGTTAGCTCTGGCCTTAAAAAATCCCATATAAAGAATATTTTATTTTCACTTCAACACACTGTTATAAAACAGGAATTTCCAAGACACTTACATCGTTGGGTTGACAAAATTAATATAAAAATCACAAAATCATTAGATATATTTTTTTACCAACAAACCTACTTCTGCAACTAAAATATGTGAACAGAACCTGCAGATATTGATGACAACTATGCACATCATTGACTGGAACATTACAGACTTCCCTGTACACTGTACTATCAGATGTCAACACTCTTCAAATCTACTCCACTACTTAGAATTTGGTTGTGGTTTTTAGCACTTCAGCAGACCACCTAGGTTATCTGACTTGTTGTAAAAACTATCCATGCAGCATGGAATTATGTTCATGCATGTAGGTATGGAATTACACTTTTGTTTTGAGTCACTGATGCCCAATGGAGCTGTCCCTGAAATACTAAAGCGCAGTCAGCGTGAAAGCTGCCATCAGCCTCCTGTCACTGCTGTAATCAAAGGAAGTCTTCCAGAGTTCTCAACTTCTCCAAGCACAGTCTTTCGTCACTACTGCAAGCAAAAGTAATGCCCCAGAATTCTCCTAGAATAGTTTCCTATCAATACTGCAATCAAAATGAGTGTCCCAGAGTTCTCCAAGGATTGTTTCTTATCATTGCTGCAATTTCATCCCAGATGCAATTGTTCAATGAATTTACCAAGCATCATCTCTCATCAATTACAACTAAGATACAGGGAGGGGAATTTGTGGAAAATTTTACATACATTTGATTAAGGAAGTTCCATAAGTTATACTGCAGTTGTGACTTCATTAGTTCAATTTACTTAAATTAATCTGGCTACATGTCCACCTTCTGTTCAGTCTAGCTGCTTATTCAAGTCAACATATTTTCCACAACAAAACAGCAGAGCATCATTTGTACCATCAAATCCAGGACCAGCTGTCTGATGTAAAAGCCTGGCTATCTGGGACTGTGTATCCCTCATGACTCGGATGATCATGTTGATGTCGGTAACAGGGGAGGTAACAGGACCACTGAGGATGACATAAGCCCTGACATAGGTTGGCTTCACATGATGTTCTCAGAAAGACAGACAGATATAAACAACGAAATATAAACAGACAACACAGTTGACAGGGTCTGCTGAGCTATAAACTAATCAGAAGCAGAATATCACTATTTTAGTATTTACACGTTAACACACAGCAGTGCAAATCTAAATTTATATATGTGACATGTTTTTTTCTGTTTCAGGGTACACAGCTGGCATATTTTTCAAAGCTCCATATCACGATGGAATAAAAAGATACATGGCTGTGTTGACCACCAAATTAAATAATTCTCAGACTGGGGTTTTTTCTGAACCACAGGTTATCTCAAGAAGGAATCTACCAGTGACCAACTGCTCTAAAGTACATTTCTCAACCCGCTACACCAAATAACCTTTAAAATCCAAACATATAGCTACTTTCTGGATTGCATGCAAGGCTCCAATACTCTATCAACAGGTGTCAGAAATAAACCACACTGTCTTGTTAACTTGCCTTGGGGTTTCATTTACACCAATATGGATAAGTTAACAAGCTGCGGTCTATCAGGTCACAGAAAGACATGCTACCACCTTGTTCTACAAGTACGCAATTCACCATACAAGAGGTGCAGAGATCACTACCATGATATGGGTCTGCTGTGGTAGATCAGCACAGATTATGGCCAAGATACCATCTGTTATTGTGGCTGTTGGGCCAGTCTTGGTGGGCCACATTATAGTCTGCTTGACTTCAAACAGCAAATATTAAAAGATGCTTAACTGAATCAAGATCCATCTCCAGAAAAACTCTTTCTATTGAAAAGATGCTAACTTGGTATGGTCCATTTATTGCACAAGTGTTCTCTCCAGGGTCATGTTGGTTCAATGCACTCATGTGAAAACATTTTCATTCAGGACAAAATCTCTTCCACGCAGCATTAAATCATCAGAACGGAGATTATATCAACAACAATCATGCTGGTGTGTTTATGATTAATACACCTGACTGGCCAGATACCTGCAGACTGTGCTTCTTTCATCCTGATGAATGACAACATTATTAACAAATGACATCAATTAATAAAACACATTAATTAATCATACAGTTGTCAGTGTGCACAATTACTGTAGCAAAGAAGGTCATATAAACTGCATTAACTGACACAGAGTGACATGTCTGCCGTTGCAGTTAGTGTCATTAGATGATAAAACAACTTCTCAATCATAATACATAACAGAGTGGTGGCAGACTCTAAGACTGTCACTGTCGTTCTCTATGAGCTGCCTGCTACTCAAAACAATGTTCATGCATTTTTTTATGTTTTCATTTATTAACAGTTAGGAGCACATGGGTGACCAAAAAGTTATTCCTGACAAAAGGCATCATTCCTACATAGATGTATGACAGTGTGATACATACAATAATCTAAATACTTCAAAGGTTCATAATGCAATCTGAGTAAAATGTTTTAATTTCCCATACAAACATACCACACAGTTTATCTACTTGGTGATCATCTACTTACCCAATGGTATATATTTGTCTTGAAATTGTTCACTCAGCAAGAACATTTTGTCAAATTCTTCTATTATTATGAAACTGAACTGTGTCATTAATCTGTGGACATGTATATAAAACTTAAACATGTTATCGATTTATGGACACATTATTTGATGCACATTGACAGAAACAATTCATAAACATTCCAAACTCAGAGTCATTCAAACAAACTACATGGCCAAAGTTCGTTCCACCTACAATGTAGCAAAGTAACACTGTTTATGACTGTTCTGGCTGGCCTTGTAATGTATTCCTGCACCAAACACCTTGATTGTTGCATGTGTCAAACGTGGGCGATTTAAGCATTTATTCCCTTGTTCTCTCACTACAGTCGCTGCACAAAACCAATTCTGCCAATAGTAATCGTGGCATTTAATTTCAGTTTGTCCAGCACAATATCCATGGAACAATAATCTCTTGTTACACCTGACCCGAGCGTGGAATGAATCAATTTGCCAAGGTGCTTTGTCGCAGCCGCCATAGCAAGTGCTTGACACAATGCCTGCATGGTCAAATACAGATAATGTCCAGTTTCTATACTCGTTTCCCAATGAGGCAAGCCATGTGTCGGGATCGAATAACTAATGAAAAGCAGCGAAGTGAAGTGGCACAGTAACAAAACGCTGCGAACAGAGGAAGAGCGAGTTGTCATTATGGAGTAATCCAATATCATCTCTGAGATAGTTCTGGGTATTGTTCGATCTGTACTGATGCAGCTCTTCATAGCATATGCCACCGTGGATGAAGGGGATTTAGTCTACAGGGAAGAAAGGGAAAAGAGGACTGGCAGGCTCAAAATGTAAAGTGTGCTACTTCAGTCTGATGTCCATTCTCCATCAAACATATGCATAACATATGGAAGCTGGGTTCTTGGGGCAACAAGGCTGATGGTTGTTTGCATGGTGCTCGGAGTTTTATTTCTGAGCACCATGCAAAATAATATGGGAAGGAAATAAAGGCACAATTTGGAGGAAGGGAAACTGTCACAAGAAATGAAGTCACGCATCAACAGAACATAATATTAAGGAAACGATTGTGAGGTTGAAATCTGTAGCAGTACATTTGTACACATCGACAACACTGAAGTGCTCGTTGATGATATTTTGTGTTGTAAACAAATGCAAATTAAATCTTTCAATGAAAAATCATTTTGACTTTTTCTGATTGTCGTAAGAAAGCTATGAGTTATTTGCCAGATTTATTCATTTTTCAGTATTATATTGGGCCAACATGGTAGCTGGGCTAGCAGCCACAAGATGCTGCCAGGTGTAGACTCCTTAAAATAGTTGTAGACTCCATCATATGGTAGTTTTAGGGTATCATTTATGTTGCCCTAATTCTAATTCTGGTACATCGTAATGAGCCAATCTTGACTAGTCTATGACAGGGTGAGTGCGCATGAAGTTTATTGGGTATGCAGGCCACAGGATAGGTGGCTGAATTCGCTCACTGAGTTTGTTCCATTCAACTACTGTCTTAACAAAATACGAATTCTTGAATTGGTCTGTGTGGGCTGCAGGTACTATAAAGCATCTGCAGTTATATGAAATGTCAAGTTGTCATCACTCAACATAGACACAGTCTAATCGAATCATACACTGACAAACACAATTTAGATGCAACTGAAATATTGAGTAGCCACTCACTGACATCATGTTTTCCAGTGACATTGTGTTAATCTATGTACAATGTATTGAAGAAGACTGTCTGGGATATTAGTAGCTATGCCGCCATCTTGCCAGCTCACAGCACCAGCCATAGCATGACATCTGTTCATGTTAATCATGGATAAGTCAAGCAACTGTTATGTAATGCATGATGAAAATAAAACTAATTTACAATAGCCACATGGCAACAGATGTAATGCACTCAACTACTCAGCAATCAGACTTCATAGCCTTCATACATTTATGATGGTCATTTATTTAGTTTTACTTACAGTATAATTTTTCACTTCCAACAATATTATATCATACATTAATACCTGTGTATTGCAGGCACGATTTGGGACTGTTTGTTACACAAAGGTGTCCAACAGTACATCATAAATAACACCTTTCTTTAAAAATCATTGTTATCATGTTATTTTAGTATATATAGTTAGACAACTATAATTAAGGCGTTATTAGTATCAAAATAATAACTCTTCAGTGTAAAAAAACATACAGTAAATAAAATATTATGATTTATTTGAATTTTCCTACAAATAAACTTTTGTATTCCATTTAAAAAATCTGTCTAGTCACCCAGTGACTTGCTCTCTGCCCCTATCACTAGTGAAACAATCCCTTTGGAGAATAAAGGGTTAATTGACTTGACTCTTCATATTGTTGGAATCAGAGGGCACACTCTTCCACTGAGCCAAACACTTCATCAATAATGCAAAGCCACGCTGACAGATTCCGCAATCAGGTGACTCAGCCTTAAAAAACTCCCTGTTCCCAGATCCCGTTAGTGATGTCCCTTCCGAGAGAACTACTGCCATAATTAGGTCCAACAGTAGAAGCCCGGGGATGCATTGAAAGGCTTTTCTCACAGAATCCTATTATCCGGGATCTTCCCCAGGGGCAGGTTGCCTTCATGTGATGTATGTCTGGCAGGGGTGCAGTGGCTGGGTGGTTATCCTGAGGGAATTGATTAGTTACACCACTGGCGATATTTGTAGTCACCAATATAGTCACCATTTTTTTGCAGTGAGTAACAAGTTTTATTATTGCAGAAGTCCAGTTAATTGATTATAGCTGGTACTTATTGGAATAATCATTAAAAATATCACATGCATGCACAAACAATTCAATCCCTCTTCATCGTATAATTTGTGGTTTGTTGTGCCTTGGGTTGCACTATAGAAGGTTTGTTAAATATTATTATTATTGTTGTTAATAACTGTGCCTACTCTGTATCACCCCTCAGCCTTGGGAATGGCTGGGGATTGTGCCTGGAAGTGTATGGTGATGGGGAGATTATGGGGGCTGTATGAATGTGTGAAAGGTTGTGTAGCCATATGGTGATACTATGACCCTGGAGGAAATGCATACAGATGTAATGAGAACACACACAGATGGGAAGCTTACCCACAAGGAACAGAGGCAGTGGCCAGAATACTTGGAAAATACACTCACCATTGCAGTTAACTTCTCCTCCAGTGAAGACGGCTTCTGCTACATCCACACTGGCAATGCCTGGTAGCGCTGCCCCACACCTTTACTGTCTGCAAATTAAAACAAATGATGAGTCCAGTGTTGATGCTGCTAATAACAGCCATGCCTTGTGCTGGTCAGAGAGCACAGAAAAACAGGCTTGGATAATAATAAGTTTCCCAGTAATAATTTGCAGATGTCATAAACATTGCCAAATTCAACTGTGGTTTGCACTGCAGAAAATGTAACCCTATTTTATGCAGGGTACAAAAGTTGCCCCCCTCCCCTTTCAGTGCTGGGTATTGTGGTATTGCAAGGCAGTGACCCGGACAAGCCAACATTGTGGGTGAGCGATGGACTGAGTTGTTTGTGTGGTGTCCGAAAGCTGGAGGAGGACACTGAACACTGAACTGTCAGAGAGAAAGAAGAGCTGGACAGGCAAGGACGAATCTGTCATCGGTACCTTCAGGTGTCACTGGTACCTTCAGGTGTCATCGGTACCTTTAGGTGTCACCAGTACCTTCAGGTGTCATGCCAAAATTAGGGATCAACCACAACTGATCTTCCCTTGCCCTGGTACTTCAAAACTTGGGTATCATTTTGTTTCTGGCTAAATCACTCAAATCAGCAAATTACAGTTTTGTTTACACTTTAAACTCCTGAAGTAGGAGAATTTCTAAATGTGGATAAAAGATACAACAGAATTAAGAATCTTTACAACAGTAAAATAATGGTCCTACATCACAAAAGAACATCTGACCTTTCTTCTACTGTCTATAATGAACACATGCAACAGAGGAAGAAAGGTCTGATGTCAGTCCACATGAACATTTAAAAACATATTGGTACATTATCGCAGGATTATTTCCTGCATAGGCAGTAACATGTGACATTAACATGTGACACATTTACTTGCTCATGCCATAATACCATCATCTTGACAACCATTCTCGCTTAGCTAGATTATTCAAGAGCATTCTAAAAAAACCTAATTCTAGTCGATCAAGAACTGGAGTTCATTTCCTAGACACCCACATTCCTACTACTGTCTACCCACGGAACTCCCACATTCCTACTACTCTCTACCCACGGAACTCCCACATCAAGAAACAAAAACTGGCACATTATGTCCAAAGACTGTCATTCACCATAACTGTCTTTGACAATACAAACACAGAGAACATTTAGAACAATCTGCTGCCATCACAATTCATGTAACAGTCAATCAGTCAAGCACTCAAACGTTGGCTGCCTCACTGTTCAGATGCAGTAAAGTAGATTGCTTGTCTGCATTGCCAAATGTCACAGGTACAGAGACAATTCAGCAGTGCAAATGTGCAATTTGGCCCACCAGCTGCCTTCATGATTTGGCACGTTTGAAAATACACTCAGTTTGAAGCACCGTGCAAATTGTGCACACTGTGAACATCAGATTCTATGACCCACTTCAAAAAAGACGAAAGGGGCAATTAAAAAATTACATAACAGACTCTTCTTCAACTTGTGTTCCTTCTTCCTCATTTCCCATTGTTCAAACGCCCTCTGAGAAATTATGTAATCCTTTCACTAACTAACCCACTTTTATAGTAAAGATTAAATTTTAAAGGTTAAAATAGCACATCAAAACCAATTTGCTGCCACTTATTACATATCAAATGTAGAAATTAATTAAACACTAATGTATAAAAATTAGGCAACACAATTTCAACAATACCTTAACCCAATGCATTTCTCTGCAGCTCCTCCAAGATTAATTAATGACAAGAAGCCTTGATTTAACTTCATGAAAGGCTACCTCTAAGTTCAAACAGCAGAACAATGTCTTTAAACCATCTGCCATGAGCTCTTGTAGGTATAAAAAGTGAGTGGAGCCATGTAAGACTGTGGAACAGTAAGACAAGGATTGATGCGTAGTGTGCGTGTCAGACCCTACTTACCAGGAAGGGACTGTCACTAGTGGAGCCAACAATCTGAGGTGAGTCTGGCCTCTGACATAGTTAATGGGTAAACATGGAATTAGAATTTGCTCACAAACGGTTATGATCGTTAGATCAATGGGGCTGTTGACAGCATTGAGTTGTTGACAATTCCGGGCAATTGGTCACTGGGTGTACTGGAGCAGAGAAAAATAATGCAGAGTGAAAATCAATTTGATTTCCTGCCGAGTCCAATCAAAGGCATTCTCTCTCTCTTGAGGTTCAATCTTTTAGTTTACTGCCAGTGAACACGACTACTGTTTTACTGATTTGTTAAATATTTCATTGAAGGATTACTTCTGTGTGAGTGTTGGCTCTTCACACTCTTCACACTCTTCACACTCACACACTGTAATCATAAAATTATATAAAAATAACAATGGTCAAGTGAAACAATAAAAGCCATATTTGTTCGTGACAAAAGCATGTTTAAAAAAAATTAGGGAGGCATTCTCCAAAGATTCTCTTTTGATTGGGTTATATATTCCAAACTGCAACTCCTTTGATCGAGGGAACCTTTGCAGAAATGGCAGGTCACATGGTCACATTTATTTCCTGCTGTGTGCTGCAGCTTCCTCTCTTTAGCTCCAAATGTCACTCATTTGGTAAAGTCTGAGACATAGTGCATTGATTGCATCCGGGTGGCTTATAGATAAGGGAAATGTCCAGTGATCTCTAGATGCTGGATTCCTGTGTCTGCTGTTGAAGCCTATTTAAAACCTGGGTACAATTAGACCCACAAACATGAGAAGGAAGCAGAAGAAACACGCCAGATAACAGCAACTGCCTACAATTTTCATGACCAAAAAATCCTAGTAGGTAAACACTCGTGTAACCCTTACTGACTACACAGATCAGCACTTTACGCACCAATATAACTATATCCAAACTGGGGATATATTGGGATGGAATTACATTAGGTAACTCAAATGAACCTTCATTTGGACTTCTTGAATCAGCCAGGATTTCAAACAGTGGATGTGCAGTCTTCAACCATTTCCCGCTGCCAGACAACCAAATCCTAACTGTCATTCATTTCACTTAATTTCAGTCAGTGATTGTTATTATCAAAAACGGCACCAGATGTCTGTTGATCATACCTCTTCAGTATTCAATTCACATGTCACTGTGGTTGCTGCCTGGGCATCAATTATTCAGTGGGCTTCAAGAAAATTAAAACATCAACTCAGTAACGTAAATCCAGTGGCCATGGTTTTCCTCGATGAAAGCTAGTGTATGATGCACCTGTATTTGGTATGAACAGTTGACAGGAGTAAAAAAAATTTTTTATTAAAATAATATTTTAATACACCTGTCACAAGCTATCCAGAAGCATTCTTCCATTTATGATGACAGCCATCATGAGCAAGATTCAACAAAACATTTTTATAAGCCTTAGCCAGATCATGTTACTGCTGCATTGTGAACAAATAATAACTGTTATTATTAAACTGTTATTATTAGGCTGTTATTACAAGATTATCCCCAGGAATGAAATACTTGTTGTTTAAATAACAAAACCCAAAAGCATTTAGAAGTCGCCTTACATTTCATTTCTGGATGAATCCATCCATAAGTATAGTTTTAAACAGTATTTTTTGTTGTACTTTCTAATCTATGATGTTTAGAATCATCTCCTTCTGTTTTCTACAGGGACGAGAGTTCACTCCACGTTTGTATGTCATCCATCAAGTGCTTTTTAAACAGTGGCTGTCAGAATAACTCCCAGAAGAACTGACGGACCAACTGGCGATGACAGTGAAGGAGCAGCTGTGCTTAATAAAACCTGAGACGAAGCCTCCTGGGAACACAAAACACCACAGTTGAGGAAGAGCCATGACTACAGCTGTCAGCACTGGGACAACTGGTGACAAGACACATCCTAGCAACAGTTGTCTGACCAGGCACAAATAACTGGCCAGCCGCAACTGTTGCCGTAGAGCTGCCAACAGAAACAATGATCCCTCATCTTGGGCTAATTTTTTCACTGCTGCATGAACTGTCCTTTGATTTTCCGTAGCTGAGTCTGTCACCAGCTGCCGCAGAGAACTCTCCAGGAAGTTGACAGGGACATGCCCCATTACCGGCTCGTACACATTCAACAAAGGTTTCTAGGAAGAGGCAGTCCTAGGAACACGAGGGCCGCTGCTGCAGGAGCATTACAGACTGATCCGGTGGCAAAAAGTGCAGTAAAAACATTACAGGGACTTCCTTAGAGACATTCTGTTAGTTGATTGATGTGAAATGCAAACAGTAGGGCAAAAATAGGAAAGTGCAGTAAAAAATGCGATCACATGGAAACAGAAGGAATGCAGACACAGCAAGTGTTATAAATAAGAAGAAGTGGTTATAAATAAGAAGAAGTGGTTATTCTGTCGTCAACGTTTCACACTTTCCATAGTGTACAGAATTCTGATATGTAATATGTATCTTTAGGATTTTAGAGGTATATGGCTATATCCAATTTGGGGGGTACATGACTGTACCCCATTTGGAGGGGCATTATTACGGCTGTTCCCCATTTTATATGGATTTGTTTCAAATGGAAAAACTTTTATAAAATACATATTTTCTTGTGTTTATTAAACAAGCATAAAATCAAATGAAACATTTATAGTGGTCGAAGCACAACTACTTTTGATGCTAGGCAGATGTTAGGTGAAAGTTAATGGATTTAATTTGATGTAGGTATATTTTGTAGCTTGACAGAGGGCAACACTCAATTCCAACAAAAACTAGTGGAATTCATTTGATTATGATACAGGAATATTTGCCAACCTGATAAATGGTGATACTTGATCAGAAAAGGAACCCTATAGGCCAATTAACCAATAAAAAATCTTTTATTCTGATTTAAACAATCCATGTGGCAGCTCTGGCGTTTCACTTGTGAGACAACACTACTTTGCTTGTTGCAAGCAAGGTAGACCAAACAATCTGTCCTGTCTGCAATGTAGCAGTTTACTGTAAAAACGACACCTCGCTATAGATTTCATAAACATTGTTCGCATGACTATCCTACCAACTATGACATGCCTGAAAACTTCTCAATTAGTCTACTGTAGTTTGCGCCAGATGCAGCAACTCTACCAGAGGGTGAAAAAGTGACACCCTGTCATAAGCTAACATTTTAGTCACATTTGTATTCATGCCAATTTAAGCAGCATACATAAATGCAGGATATTATTTTAATGATCCTTATAAGAACATTTTAAAACCACATAAAGACCATACAATCTTTAACTAAAGAATATTAGCAGAAACAAAAGCAAGTGAGTTGTAAGCAGTGGCGCATGTACAGGGGCCATTGGGTCGTGACCCCCCTTTGGGTCAAATATTTGATTTTTTTATGTTGCGCCACCACATGGTAGCATGGTAAACTAATGGTTGACTAACCTTGGCCCCCTTTGGCCTCCCCCTTTGGTCTCACCCTTTGGCCTCCCCCTTTGGCCTCCCCCTTTGGCCTCCCCCTTTGGTCTCGCCCTTTGGCCTCCCCCTTTGGCCTCCCCCTTTGGCCTCCCCTTTGGCCTCCCCCTTTGGCCTCCTCCTTTGGCCTCCCCCTTTGGCCTCCCCCTTTGGCCTCCCCCTTTGGCCTCCCCCTTTGGCCTCCCCCTTTGCAAGATCCTAGATTTGCCACGGCTTGTAAGACGAATACTCAATCATCAGATTACATTACAGTAGCACTATGCAATGTAAAAAGGACATAAGATTACATTACAGTAGCACTATGCAATGTAAAAGGACATAAAATTATATTACAGTAGCACTATGCAATGTAAAAGGACATAAAATTACATTACAGTAGGACTATGTAATGTAAAAGGACATAAAATTACATTACAGTAGCACTATGCAATGTAAAAGGACATAACATTACATTACAGTAGGACTATGCAATGTAAAAGGACATGAAATTACATTACAGTAGCACTATGCAATGTAAAAGGACATAACATTACATTACAGTAGGACTATGTAATGTAAAATGACATACAATTACATTACAGTAGCACTATGCAATGTAAAAAGAACATAAGATTACATAACAGTAGGACTATGTAATGTAAACAGGACATAATATTACACTACAGTAGGACTATGCAATGTAAAAATGACATAATATTACATTACAGTAGGAATATGCAATGTAAAAAGGACATACAATTACATTACAGTAACACTGTGTAATGTAAAATGACATAAGATTACATTACAGTAGGACTATGCAATGTAAAAATGACGTCCAATTACATTACAGTAGCATTATGCAATGTAAAAAGAACATAATGTCACATTACATTAGGACTATGTAACGTAAAAAGGACATAAGATTACATTACAGTAGGACTAGGTAATGTAAAAAGAAAATAAGAGCACATTACAGCAGGACTATGTAATATAAAACAACATAAGATCACATTACAGTAGGACTATGCAATGTAAAAAGGACATAAGATTAGTACAAAAACACATTGTAAAAAGAACAAATTATTAATTATTCAACTATGAGGATTGCAAACATAACATTGAAATTGCAGTATAAAAATACACTGTTACCTAGATAACTTTACCCTGAAACCAGGCCACATACATACATAATAAACAACCCCAGAGATAAAAATAATCTAGTAATTTCTGGCACACATCGCTGAAAAAAAGGGTAATCAAACAACAAACATGACAACGCCACAGGATAATAAGTTCTGATAATTTTGCTGATGCCATCAGCCTCATGAATGCATATCAGTTTCCCAGGCCTGTAGCCACATCATTGTCCTGCAGACGAAGACAATTCAACCAGAAGGATCATGACATATGAAACCTCCATGTCATATGGGTGACACAATCATGCCAGATCAAACGCAATCACATATCGAGCCCACATAACAAATTAGTAGTAGACTGAGGCGGGTGTGTGAAATGAAATGTTGTTGAAATTAACTGCCCACCCTTGGTATGTGTTGGAAGAAGTAAATTGGTTTTGAAGTGACAGTTAATGAGTGAACATGCAAAAATGTAGTGCAGTGGTGTAATACATGTTTAGGTTTTGTCATGCCCACATATTTCTGTTCTTTGTAGTTTGTAATAAATACAAATTACAAAAGTAATAACAATCACTAATTGGTAAAATACAGGCAGAAAAGTTGTTTTATTTGAAAGAGTTAAATGAGCTGCACACCTCATTTGATGCAGGCTGACCATTTCATTCTATGTCTACGGGACTGGATTTTTTTCTGGCTGTAAATTTGCCCAGTCAAATGAGAAATCCATAATTATTGTTGTATCTTCAGTAACACTCTCAAAGTAAACACAAGTGTGGACAGATTGTGCATTCACACTTCACAGTTCAAAGTCATATTGTGAAATAAACATGTTGAAAGGTCCTGCTTTGACAACCAGCACTCACAGATAGCACTGGTCATGCAACAGGGAGATTAGTATAGAAATTGTTGATTGCATTCAAGGAAAGTGTATTTTAATGATCAACAAGGAAATGATCTGGAGAGAATTTATTCCAGCCCTGTCTTACAAGTGGCTGGAAGTGGTGATAATCATGTTGCACAAACAAACACTTAGAATGTTGAGCCTTTCCAATAAATATGTAGCAACTAAGATTCAGTTTCTAAATCTGACTGTCTCAGGAGATACAAATACATGCTACTTGCTCGTTGTGGAAACATTGCGGATCTCTCAGAGATTGTTTCAATTCCCACTTGGCAAGTATTGTCTCCAAGGGTTAAAGACACGTCCCTTGCCGATCATGGTTGGAATGGTGACCTTTCACGAATGGTTTTGTAGTTCTACTTTGTCTGGTGTTGTTGTAGCAGCTAAGTATCAGTTGTTGACATGACTGAGTGGCAGAGGTAACACTCCATCCCTCCGACACAGGACAAAGGAGGACAAAAACCTTGATGCAGCCTTACTTTCTCTTAAAGGGAGGGACTGCATTAATGATTTCTCACATTGACATTGTAGTTCAATGTTTGTGTATGTATACACATGTACACATGTGTATACACATGTACACATGTGTATACATACACAAACACACACATAGAAAAGTGTACTACTTTTCTCTAGAGAAAATTGTTTCCTTTCACACACAATTCTCACAAAGACCTAACTACTTAAAATGGTTAATTCATTCTTCAGTTTTTTATGGTTTATTACCTTTAAAGTAGCAGACGCATCATTATGTTACAAAACAGAAATGAGAGTGAAAAATGCAATTTAATTTCAACTCTGCCATCATAGGCACACACACCTAACAGACTTCTTACAAATCATGCTGTGAATACACACACGTTTTTAAGCAGGTTTCATTCAGACCTGACATGAAACTGTTATCACTTCGCATATAATGGATGTGACCTGGTGACCCTCTCCATGACTTGATGACTTCCTCGCTGGGTGTCACCTTTGTAGTTACCTCATTTCTTAAATTAGCACAACCTGCAACCTTCCGCTACACTTCAGAGACAGACCGGGCACTTCTCTCTTTAGTTGACTGTGCAAATTATGATAGGCTGAGAGAGAGGAAACAAGGTAATAGGAGCATCATTGAGACCCTGGGAACACACAAACACCCAGGCCATTGTAGATATATCTCTACATACTACTACGGTAAAAGATGGTGGGACAGG
Source organism: Lamellibrachia satsuma (assembly GCA_033239005.1). NCBI lineage: Eukaryota > Metazoa > Annelida > Polychaeta > Sabellida > Siboglinidae > Lamellibrachia > Lamellibrachia satsuma. Next base: position 17,528,678 of record BSQZ01000001.1, on the reverse strand, counting down.
CTGAAATGTTTATTAATGCTTACAAAAACCATTTTGGCCTAGACAGCAGTCTTATTTTCTATTCTTTTCTTGTGAATATTATGCACCTACTTGGCAGCGGAAAGATGAGTATTGTAATAAATTATGGTAAGGATGATAATGGTAAAGTGTTATTTCTCATCCATGAAGTAGCATAAATGAAAGGACAATGACAATTCTAACAAAAATACTGAGGGTGAAAGAGGGCAAAGAGCAAAGATGCTACTGTCTCCCATCTACAATGATATAAAAGGTTGCTAGCACACATGATGAGACACAGTTAACAAACCCGGCAACTATCATTAAGATGGATGTCACAAAAACAACAGCAAAATAACAGCCAGTTGACCAGGACAAGTAAGTCTGACAGGTGAAATGAGACAACGGTCAAGAGACGGAGGCTGAAGTCAGTGAAATGTTCATTACAAAGATGATCATCTTGATTTTGGTTGATAATGATTTGACTGTGATATTGCTGCTAGTATAAGGTTGTGATAACATGGTTCTTGCTTGTCAGTGGAATATACTAACATTATGTGTGAAAATATGTCTCAATATATTTTAACACTAGGCTTCCTCTCATAGGTACCACATATTGTTTCAGTAGCCAAACCATTCAACATAATTCTGATCCCTTATAAAGTCATACCAACTTACATGCAGTAATTTGTGCTGCTTGAGTGAGGCCTGTAGAAGATTCTGTTTGACAAATAACTTAACGAGGGACATCCACAGTTACTACCCGCTGTGGCTGACAACCGCCCAACTGACAGAACAATAGCAGAAGGTACAGGCCCTTCCACACGATCTATTCCATTTCACATTAATGAAGGTTCTGGGGCAGTGGACTGAAAGTGTTTACAAAGAGCTCACTAATGGTTCTCTTATAAATGGTCACTAATGATAGCATGATGGGCAGGAGACTTCTAAAGCACATGCTAAAAATGTCTGACCCCCAAAACAATTTAGACCAGTGATCTTATCTTGATCAGTGGAATACCTCTGGTGTAGCCTACACTATGGCTGGAAACTTCTCAGTGATTGGTGCATTACTCAATAAACAAATACACAGTCCTGTGTGTAATCCCAATTGAAAGTTTGTCTTTATCACAATTTATTCTGACTACACCCCTGATTGTAGTTGATCCTGTTATTTGAATGCTGGATTTGCCAGAATGAAATGGGTCATAAACGATTCCCCTTATAAATTTTTTTTTTATTAAATATGATGACATATGTTGGCAAATATGAAAATACAAACAAATAATTGTGCAAAACAATTTAAATTAATACATGACGATGAATATACAAATTGTTCATATGATCTGTGACTCCCAACACATTTTCCTTATATTTACAAGTTATCAATATGAAGTGACAAGAAAAACAAAAATAATAATAAAGACTGAGTAAAATTACAAGAACATCAGCTTGGCATAGGACACTTGAGGCACACACAACATAGGACACTTGAGGCACACACAACATAGGACACTTGAGGCACACACAACATAGGACACTTGAGGCACACACAACATAGGACACTCGAGGCACACACAACATAGGACACTTGAGGCACACACAACATAGGACACTCGAGGCACATACAACATAGGACACTTGAGGCACACACAACATAGGACACTTGAGGCACGCACAACATAGGACACTTGAGACACGCACAACATAGGACACTCGAGGCACACACAACATAGGACATTCGAGGCACACACAACATAGGACACTCGAGGCACACACAACATAGGACACTTGAGGCACACAAAACATAGGACACTTGAGGCACGCACAACATAGGACACTTGAGGCACACACACACACAACATAGGACACTTGAGGCACACACAACATAGGACACTTGAGGCACACACACACAACATAGGACACTTGAGGCACACACAACATAGGACACTCGAGGCACACACAACATAGGACACTCGAGGCACACACAACATAGGACACTTGAGGCACGCACAACATAGGATACTTGAGGCACACACACACAACATAGGACACTCGAGGCACACACAACATAGGACACTTGAGGCACGCACAACATAGGACACTTGAGGCACGCACAACATAGGATACTTGAGGCACACACACACAACATAGGACACTTGAGGCACACACACACAACATAGGACACTTGAGGCACACACAACATAGGACACTTGAGGCACACAACATAGGACACTTGAGGCACACACAACATAGGACACTTGAGGTACGTGTAAAGATTGCAAAGGTTTGCTTTACCTTTGGAAACATTTACATAATCAACTTGCCTCACCTTCCTGTGAAACTGTCTTTGACCACTGCCTCCTAACACTGCCACCCTGCCTCCCTACCTGACAGTGTATGACATGCCATGTCAACCTCTTTATACAGTCAGACACAACCATTGTTGAGTTAACTCAGTCACTCATCAATACTTGATCACATCCCACGAACACTAATTGGAAAGTCATCCATGTGACACCCACACAATGGGAGCTGCAATCCATAGCCCTTCCTGTTTCCCTTGGGAAAAAACCATCCCAAATTACTTACTGACTGGCACCTAACAATATGCATGGAAGTCACACTGTCATCTGGAACAGTGCCCTATGACACAATAGCTGTCACTGTCTGGCGCAGTCTTCATTGTCCAACACACAGAAGTAGGTGTGTCAGTTTGTCACCAAAGTCACACCTGCATGTCAAGTTAAACATGTGTGAATTTAAACATGTGTGAACTTAAACATGTATCAAGTTAAACATGTGTCAACTTAAACATATCAACTTTAAACTGAGAATTGTTTCTGGTGAAACGAAGAAGAAAGCACTGTTGAATAAACACAAATGACACACTCTGTGTTCAGTGAGTTGTCCTCTTGTTATTCTATTGACTAACCTGAGGTGATACAAGATGCACTCCACAGAGGCAAGATGTCTATGTTATTGCAACAGCCTACCTGACACTTATAGTGCTCATTGTCACCTGACTAACCATTACAGGCCAACATAGTATGGCCTCTTTAGTGTTTATCCTTCAGCTCACAACCTGAAGCTACTGGTGAGCGGGACAACCAAACATACTTTTCCTTGCATTTGGGAGACGCTCCCACTGAGGCCGACTTGACAATCAACCCCAAAGTTACCTCAATCCTTTCATGCAAATCTCTGGAAGCCTGGCAGATAGTTAGTTGCACATTGAGTAGACAAGTCTGTGTATTTAATAATTCACACATCAGGTACATCTTTGTGTGAGACTGAAGATAATCTCAGTCCATCAGTTTCCAACCAGAGAGAAGCAAGAAGGAAGAAAGGTTGCAAGAATTCCTCATAAAACAGTTTCTTTCCAAAACACTTCTGCACAACTACAAAGAGAAGTTCTCTGTTGTCTAGTAAGACATTTCATGTTACACAGTTATATTAATAAATATTATGTTCTTTACAAGGTGGGATAATCAATTATTATGTAGTGGGTTAAGGAATTTAATCCACAAATATGCATAATTCTTGATTTAAGTGAATCACAATCCTTTGTTGGCAAATAAACCTGCACTAACGTTGACCATAATGCAGTGACTCTATTGATTATTGAGTGGTCAGTACACAAGGTCACTACGCACTCAGTTCACTAGGTGCCTCTGGCTGTATTCACACTAAGCCACATGTGTGAAATATGACATGTGATTCACCAGGTCAGGTGTGTCCCTGGTTGTCCTTTGTCTGTCCTGTGTTCACTGTCTACAAAACTTCTCAATGTTGGCCAGTCTAAACACATCACTACTTCATTTCATTATTCCGACAACGTTAATGTTTTTCAAAGTTAGGTGGCAATTTTTTTCCCCGGAAAATTTAGTATGTTAACATTTAATCTTTCATCAAAACATTGGAAAAATTCATTCTGTTCTATTAATTTTCACCCACCAAAAATATCATACAAAATACTCCTTTATCATATGGCACCAGTTCCAAGAACACTCAAGTAAAATAATGGCCTGATTCTATTTATACATGACCTCATCTATTGTCAGCTGATTTCTCACTAATTCTGCAGCTATCTCTTTGACAAAGATCAAAGAGACAGTTAATTAAATATTTACAAATGGCAGGTGGCATACTCGTAATGGTAATATGGTATACATGTTATCTTGTCTTTTTAACCACATAATGCTGCCAGAAATTCTAGTATCAGTCAACAGATGTTTGTAAAAGAACAAATTAATGTATAATATTGGTCATAACATTATTCGTTCCAAAACTCAGTGGTAACTTTATACATACCCAAGATTATTTACATGAGTCACAATTCCTGACTGTGTCATATAATTAGGGGAACTCATATAATTATACTATATGACACAAGTCCCACAACTAAGAGAACTTGCTGTCACTTGTTAGACATTTTTTTACATTGTAAGCCTTACAATATCACTGAAACAGCGTGGTCAGAGAAACAGCTTGACCGCTCAACCAACCATTGCAATCTTTCAGTGATAAGGCATCAAAGTCAACTCAAACAACCAAATCTAGATCCACAGTTCCACACCAGTGTCACCCGTTGTTTACCTGGGTGCTTATCTTTGCACAATTCCAACCAGCAGAGAAATTAATACAGCCCCTGGATAATAATGGCCAAATCAGATAAGATATCTCATGAATCTGTAATCTGTAGACAGTCCCGCCAACAGGGGCGATAATTATAATGTCTGTGGGACATGTAAAAGCTGGCTACCTCTTTAGTGTTTTAATGCATACACTCAAACAAACAATCCAATTTGTTTGATATTTATCTGTACATCTCCTAATAAGAACGTGGACACAGGACCTACTATTATGAGGTGATTTACTGACACTGATAGATAAAGAAAATAATTACTAGTTTTTCAGACACATCAATTGTGGAAAACATCAAAAACTGGACGCCAGTAACCATAGAAGTCGCCACCCGCATGTTGTTTTACACTGCTCAGACGCCAAATATGGGCAATTACATGGTTTCCAGACAGAACTGCGCGCCTTAAAAAAAAAAATTGGGTGCTAGTGTAACTGTAGAAGATGCCACCCGCACGGCTAGTTTTGTTCTCCTTCAAACCTTATAATTATGCGGACATCTACACTTAGGGCTCTTGTGTGGCCATGGGAGTCCTCCTCCAATGATACAGCCGTGGCACACAGGTCCTGAAGAAGACACTCAAGTCCGAGTTTCTAACAGAAGATCATCAACTAATTATGAATTTTAAAAGTACATTTTGAAGCAGTTTTCCGCAAGTACAATCAATATTAATTTCACACCATCCTACAATAAAGTTCAATGCAACGAGTTACAGATAAATGTCATCATGACTTTTACATTATTGTGTGGGGGATCATTATGAGAGAGTTGCAACATTGAGCACTGCACCACCAAGTGTTTACTCTGTGAGATCAGGCGTACATTCAATGCTGACCTCTTCCACTCCCTGTGTGTGTGCGTGTGTGCGTGCATGTGTGCGTGTGTGTGTGCTCTATGCATTCTCTGCAGGTGTCAGGTGTGCATCAACACAACTGCAGACTGAGGACATTTTTATCAGACACTGGATTGTCAGGGAAGGATTCAACTCTGTTGCTGCACACCAATGAAGCAACAGAGACAGAGAGTTAGGAACTACTACTTAAGCCGTGAGACTGGGCATTGACTGGGCACCATTGACAGACCCTATTGGTTATGTTTACTGTGGCATTTGAAACTTTTGAAACTTTAAAAGCATGGACATCAGCCAGTGCCCAGAAATATAGTCACTGAAGTAAACTTACAGTTTCTGGTTGGAAATTACCTTAGGAAAAATGCTACTATGATTTTTCATTCAATGATATTATGACAAGTTATGTTTTCACTGCCAATATTTGAGGTAAATGATTCTAAAATAAACCAAGTCAAACCTTGAGTTGTTGCTTTAAGTACATATTCTTGTAATTTCTTTATTAAAGTACAATAAAATGAATATGACTTTCTTCCAGCAAATTAACTTCAAATCTAAATATCTGAATTTTTTTAAGCAACTAGATATGCAGGTTCAGAATTCTTGATGCTTTAGAAGGGTTAGTTGAAGTTGAATGCTTGGCTTGGGTCAACAGACCAGTGCCATCTACAGACAGATAATCTAGCAGGACATCCTGATGCAATGTCAACATGCCAGGAATGTCCTATCTCTGCTGGCTTCATCTGAGTCAACAGTGCTCTCCCAGAGAGACCATGGTCTGACTGAACACACACACACACACACATGCAGGAACTAACACATGCAGGAACTAAAACATGCAGGAACTAACACATGCAAGAACTAACACATGCATGATGCGTATTGTGGCTGCAGAAATAATTTGTTGAGAAAATACAATATATATATATATATATATATATATATATATATATATATATATATATATATATATATATATATGGGTAAGCACATGGGAACAGCTCACTATTTTAACTATGTCAACACAAATTTCTGTAGTGTTTTTCTCAAGAAAATCAGCATACAAGATGCTCCTTATCACATCAACACGAAACAATTATGTATTCATGCACAAGGGATCTAACAGTATCTGACACATGCATTATGTTGGCAGCCTGACACGAGACAGTTAAATTTGCACATAACATAAGCGTCATAGTCCTGAAACATGTCCGTATCCTTGTTTAAAAAGAAATTCAAGGAGCATAAAATCAACAAAAGGAAATTCTGTCTAAAAATCAGTGTGTGTGTGTGTTTGTGTGTGTGTGTGTGCACGCGCGCATGTGCATGCGTGTGTGCGTGCCTGCATGTGTGTATGGGCACTGTATGCTGAAAGAATCTGGTAAACACATATAACTAGTAGGTATATTCTGAGTGTCCCCAGAAATGCAGCTCCCACATTCTGGGAAGTCTCTGAAGGGTTAGCCTGGCATCCAGGGCCTCAGCCATAGCTATTCCAAGTTGGGTCATGAATCATGCCTGGACCTGTCGCTGAAGCCTGCAGCTAATGTGATTAATGAAGCTGCTCACAGCTTGTGATGTATCACTTCAATGTGGCATCACAAGCTTAACTGGTACAAAATGTGCTTTTCAGGAGACAACTGTAGTATGTGTATGCATTTATTGCCTACACATAATATAAAGATAACCTCATATTTTTTAAATCACTAAATTCTCCAAGAATCTTAGCCCTAGACAACTGTCTGGGGCTAAGATTCATAAGCACTCATGCAGTATTTTTTTTTACTTTTGCTTAGCCCATTTCAACTGTAGCCAGAAGGAATTGGATATAGAATCATCCCAAGTACAGAATCATCCCACCTGTCACTGTCAGCTTCCCCAATAAAATATCTCCACCTCCTGAGCACTCCCCAGTTGCTCCAATTAATCCTGCAGGAGTTGTGGCAAATAGATCTATCCCTTTCAGTTTCCTAGCGGGTCAAAGCTTGAGGGAGCTTGGTCTATGAAAACACTGCCCCAATCTAGCTATTTTTCTTACCAAATAAGCTGCACAAATTGCTCACTGATGTCTGATCTCTCTTCTACCCCCCCAATCTTGAGCAGGTCTACACCCATTGACTGTTGACAGAGAGCCAAAGGGAGGCTGAGGCTGTTTGCTTGTGCTTGCTGCAGCAGACTTCTCCATAAATATTTCAAGCCCCAGTGAGTACCACTGAGCATCAGGACAATACTGCATCAAATGATGATGGATTCATCGTGTCATACTGCAGAGAACAAACAGATACAGCAGAGTCTGCCACTAGAGACAGCCCATCCTACAGAAACATGTCCTGATGGTCTTCTGTGTCACCAGGGACAAGACAAATGACAGTGACATGTCATCAGAGCTGCTGACAGAGCACCCATATGGCTTTGTCACTCCACAGAACCCACTACCCCAGCTGTTTGTACAGCTGTGTAACCAGAAATAGCATAATTGCAGGTGACTCAATCTACAGAGGTTTGATATAAAAAACCAGGACACCAATTAATTTCTTTTCTCACAAAAATTATGACCACAGCAGTTGTTCATTGTCCCCCAGAAACCATCTATCCACTGTTTCTATCAATCAAACTAGCATATTGATCTAGCTGCGGTTTCTTTCCATAAAGGCTTATTATAAGGACATGTTTAACGTCATCAACATGGTCCAATAACTGTCCCAAAGAATTACCACTGGAACTGATTAATTTACAATCCTGTGCTGATACAATGGCAATGGTATTTCAGCCAAACTGCTTTTTCTCCCTGTAAATATTGGGACCAAGCCCACTCAATAGTTTGTTTGCGCAGTATCATGCTTTCAAAAATTGGTGTGCAGACTTAACAAGTTTTGTAAAGATCATGGCAAAGAGAGGATCCTAAATCAGACTGGGCAACCCAGTGCCTCGTGCTTCAGCTACAACTGTGCCCTGCGGCTCCACTGCAGTGGCACAGGTCACTGTCTCGCAGGAGACAAGGATGTCAATAACGAAAAGATTATATGGAGAAATATATAATTATTCTTTAAAGCAAGGTAGAGAAAGATCAGTTCAGTTAAAACCAATGTCATCTTATTTGGTTTAGACATGCAGGTCATAGATTCACTATACTCAGTGCACGGACAGATAATGTAAGTCTACAAAGGCCAACAACTAGCAATAACACATAAATCCATCATAAAAATTTAGAGCACTACAACTCCACTACCTATGAAGGGATGGCTCAATACAGATATCATCACAGACATAATGATCCACATGTTGCCTGCCACTGTCCAAATAACTTTCATCCATGGTTAATCCGTGGTCTTCTACATACTTTACAGTACTTACCTGGGTTTAGGTGTCTGTACACATAAAGTGTATCACAATCAATCCAGTCAGCTTCAAATGCACTGGGTCCTATTCAACACCCATTGGTGTCCCTATATCCTCAGCAGTGATACTTCCGTGTGGGTGTTCAACCACTGTGCGTGTCAGTGTGGTTATTCCTATGACACCTACAAACGCATACAATTTGCTAGTCACAGTAATGTCAACTGATGCAATCACTTAAAGAATATCTGCCCTGTGACATAGCCACCCCCAACACTAAGCACCGATTCAAAGCACTGAGTGGTGTTGAGGGATCAACAGAAGGCACTGCTCTCGCTGCTGTCCACAGTGAACTGCCAGGCCAAGCTCACAGCATGTGGTATGCGGTTAATGCCTGACAGACAGTGCTACCACCTAGTGGGAGACATGTCAACCACTTCCTCCACAGGCCCAGTTGTCAATCAAAGCCAGAGTCCCCTAATAAAAATGTTTAGATGTAAGCTTTGTATTTCTTTGTATGTGCCCTGCTAGTGGTTCGTTAACCCTATGTGTCTCAATACTCAATGAACTGTTGCTTTACAGTCAAATTTTCATCCTTTCTAGGGAACCTGGATCTTGTTTCTCTATGACAGGATGAGTTGCCAAAAGTTGTGAGTACACTGTATATACAATTTAATGCATAATTAATTAACATCTTAACTATGGGACGTTCAAAAATAAACATAATTTTCACTCATTTCACACGTTTAAAGGAGCCACCTCAATTAAGTTTTTTTGTTAGTCTCATTTCAAATTAATTTTGCAAACAATCGAACCTACCTAGTATCCACTGCAACATGCTTGCTCATTTGTGCAATTTTTGTATGTAGGTTTTGTGAAATCATCAGGCAAATTATTAAATTACTTAAGTGAAGTAAAAAACAAAATGCTGAAAAATCACGATTTTCACCCTTGGTGAAATTTTATAACTTTTTCAAGTGATCGGCGAGAGGACTGAAGTAACGCCAGTGATCGGCACTGACTCGCACAGTGTTTACCATATTGGATATCCACATTTGATCCTTACCAAATCTAATGACTGAAGTCAATTCTTTCGGTGATTTGAACAAAATAGGCATTTTTTATTAAACAGACTGCGCACATCACTTAAACTAGTCACACGCTACACATCTGGACATAAATGAACCGGATTCGCGATGGGCTGAACCAATTGAGGAAGCAGCTTTAATCATACATAGGTAAGCAGTGTGTCATGTTCTAATATTCATGTTGAACATTTCTGTATTTGTGTCAACCTTCTGTTGATTCTTGCCTTCAGGCAGTCACATCTCATAACTGTCACCTCGGTCCCCTCAAACGTCCTCATTTCTAACCCACTCAACATACCCTGATAACTTTCCACATAAACAGCCCAGTCTTTCTGGCAGCCCAAGGCTGTGAGGGAGGAATTGTACTAATCACACCACATTGGTCACTGATTAAACTTTTCAACCTTTGCCCCAGGCCCACTCATGAGGCTGGGAGGACATCTTAATAGCTTACATAAGGATTCCTGCTGGTATTCCCTATCCCACAGTTATAGTATCACCCTTTGATTATCATGTCACCCTGTTGGGTTTTAAGTGACACCCCACTGATCCACATTAACACCTGTGAAAAGGCCATGCTAATGAGCAACATGTACCTACTCCAGCCTTAATTCCCTATTCCAGGATACTCTCTCAAAGGTTCCAACCAGTGTTCTCTTCCGGCAGCAGGGAAAATTACAGACTAGTTCTTCAGTGCCTTGTCATTAGCAGCTCATCAAATACTCCATTGCTCTGTGCCATACCCAGTCATTGTTCCATCCATCGACACAAGTATAAAGTGTCTTACGCACAGTCAGTCAACCAATATGCGTGTGTGCATGTGCGTGTGTGCATGTGCGTGCATGCCCAGAGTAAAATTATGCTCCATTAATGAAGTTACAAATAGGGTTTTTTCTGGAGAGAAGCTCTAATGCTGTAAACGCCCTCACATCTTTTATCAACTTCAGTCAAGTTCAGCCAAGGTAACCATCTGTATTAAGAGACCATCTGTATTAAGATACAACCTATATTAAGAGACCACCTGTATTAAGATACAACCTGTATTAAGAGACCATCTGTATTAAGATACAACCTGTATTAAGAGACCATCTGTAGTAAGATACAACCTGTATTAAGAGACCGTCTGTATTAAGAAACAACCTGTATTAAGAGACCATCTGTATTAAGATACAACCTGTATTAAGAAACCGTCTGTATTAAGATACAACCTATATAAAGAGACCATCTGTATTAAGATACAACCTGTATTAAGACACCATCTGCATTAAGATACAACCTGTATTAAGAGACCACTTTTCAACCATCCATTGAGTGATTGCTTAAGGCAGGTTTTGCTGTATTCGTTAATTTGAATCTAGTACTATTACACTAGAATGATTATCTGTGTCATTAACAGGAAATGTTACAGTAACATTTCACAGCTGTGATAATGGCTTTGTTAATATTTTATGGACTAATGCGGAACGCACACATCTGTCTATGATTTCATAGGACACACGTAGGCAACTTCTACACACACGTTAGGCTAAATGTGATACACTGCCTGGCAACTGCACAGTAACTCTCAATTTGCTCAATTGTTTTTCTGTATTCATGAGTTTTTCCCTTAAAAAAATTGCTGTACGACACCGCACGAACTTGGTTTGCAGCTGTTTCATTTAGAATCGTATATCATGTATTTTCTCCCAAAATGTTTACTTTCTAATCTTCTTAGTTCATATCGATGCTGACTTGCAAGCTGTTTTTCATTATGATGACTGAATACAGAATACGTAATCCAAAATTTCATGTAGCGAGGGTCTGAGATTAAACGATATTGACTTTGTGCACTGTCATATATCAGTGTTTCGTGATGTGCAATACTGAACTGTAAAGGAACACTCTGTAATTATCACTTACATGTTCTTGTAGTGCGACGAAACAAAATATTTCCATTACACGTGCTCCTTGCTACTTTAACTTGGATACGCAGAATGACAACAAATTCAATTCTAATAAAAGAAATTATTTTCCATGAGTGTCTACAAACTGATTAATGTCCCTTCTAAAAACTGTAATGGCCAATCTTCCCCACCACACCTTGCTTGATATCTGGAAACAAGCATTAGTCATTTCTGCTCTCCAAAAACACAATAGCACGCCCCCCCGTGGAGTCAGTTATCACAGCGAGAACACTGTGGGAAAAAGCAGCATGTTCCAAACAGTCGGAGGTGTTAAACCTCAAACCAATCTCTCTGCATGTATTATTTCATATCATTGCCGCAGGTGGCTTCATACTTAATACACTCATCCATGTAACTCACTGCATATAGCCGGCTGCAAACCATTTAGCTTGGTGGCTTGTCAGAGGATACTGTCGGAGGATACTATCCGAGGATACTGTCGGAGGATACTGTCAGAAGACGAATAACCAGGGATGACAACAACAACACATTTTTAAAAAAGAAAGAAAAATTTATTTTTTATATAAAAAGAGAACAAATGCTAATTTATTAGAAGAATTATATAAGAGTCAAACATGAGTCAGGTGCCCTATTTCTTCCATGTTCATGACAAATTAATTAAATGTCTGTGATACACAGTGATACTACCCTTTAGTGATTTGAAACTACCAACTTTTATTGGGGTACCACATGCAGGGCAGACTGATGGAAATTTTTTTGTTTTGGGAACGTGGTAGAGAGCAATGAATGTTGATTTTCTAGACAAAAATTAAACATTTCATGACAAATATATTTTGCCAGAGATTGGATACCTATTCATAAAGCCATTTCTAAGAAATCCCACGTGAAAATGTGCACATACACTGTGAAAATGATGTTCCTGGTTGCCACAGGCAAGATGACCCATAGTGTGTCTCTTGAGGTGACCACAGGAGGTGTGGGATGTGGCTGCCACATATGGCTCTCTATGTCTATCCATTAAACATTAATATGCCATTCACCACATGTGCAATAGTCTCCACCACTGCCAACTAGTGACTTATACCCTATCTCTGTCACACAGGCATTTGACTAATATGAAAGCGTGCACAGTAGCAGATCTATTCTGATCAGCCCTCGGTCAGTGTCCCAGAAGCTGACTAATCCTACAGTTCCAAGTGTCACCCGATATGCGGAGTGGGCAATGCGCATATCGCAATAAGCAACTCTGGCTTCCCTGCTGAAGCATGCACATGGCGTGGCCTGATGGATCCACTTTGAATCAAGATGACGCTCAGCGGCTGTGCCAAATCATCCAAGTTTGCTCACGCATCTTATTTGCCGTAATCTCATCATCGACGCAGCGATGGAATCCAATTATTTTGCACCAAAAACCATCGTCCGCCATGAAATTGCATCTTGTGTTGCAATGTCGCAGCCTTTTGTTGATAATAGAATTGTGAATGATTTCCTGGATATGCTTGAAGAGTAGAGCAGCACAAAAGTCAGGGAGGTTCAGAATGTTTATTAACACTTAGCTTATTTATTAACACAGGTCCTTACCAATGTTATACTGCTGTCTGCGGTAATTTAGACAATCAGTAACAAAGGTCTAACTGTCATTGGTCAGTTCTACTTGTATCTCGAGAGAACATCTTGTAATTTATTATGTTTAAAAAAGATATTATTTTTATTATTTCTCAACGCCACTTTTAAACATCAGCACATTTCACTAAAAGATGTTTTTAGATAATTCTGGGTGATCCTGGGATCCTGCAAGTAATGTGAAGCATCCAGTTTTTTAATATGATGAGAGTTTGGCTGTTGATGGGGAAACTCTCATTGCAATGCTGGATCTGACAACCTGCAAGTGCTCGATGACAGACAGCAACAATAGGCCACTGACTACGGCAGGACGGATGGACAGACGGACAGGCAGGACGGGTGGATGGGTGGGAGGATGGGCAGGCGGGCTGGGGCGGCGGGCGGCGAGCGGATGGGCGGGCATTTGGATTGACATAGTTTTAGTAATAAGATACATGGACAACCCAGCTAATAACACAATCATATGTTACAAACTTGGCTATGTGTAACTTTCTAGGACCTCATTTATCAAAAACACACCAGATGTACTAGGAAGAGAGCAGTGTATTACCAACATCTACTGTCGTCTTTATAAAGGACTTCTAGTAATGATTGGTGTTGTTTCTCCATACAAATTGAGCAGCATGGTAAACATTGCCCGCCCCTGACAGTGAAACAACAGTAGAAAATGGATGACCCCCGCAAGTTTTTTGCCAATATAAGCATGCATAATGATGGATGTGTTTGAATTGTGGTTGACACCAGACTTGGAGAATCAATAGTGACTTGCAGCATGATTATAACATGGCAGGATACACCATAAAGCGACAGATCAGCCAGCTAATCAACTTTGACACCTTCACAACGAAAAGCCGATAATTAATAAAGTAAGTGCATCTCATGAAATTTCTACAGGTGCAATTCACCTGCTCACTGAGTAATTCCCGCCGCATCATGGCGCACTTGAAAGCGTGCCAGTTCACATCCGATAAATCGACGGATATTTGATCTTGAAAAATGGAAGCTGGAGTTCACACGATGTGGGCGGCATATGAAGCAGCCGAGAATCTGCAAGAGTGCTTCACTGGCATAGCTGAGTCGCATAGAAAGGAGACTTTCTGACTGTTATGGCGTGGAATATCAGAAGAAAATAGAACGCTACTGTCTCAAAGATGGCTGTCTACATAGCTGCACTGCAAAAATATGACAAACAAATTTCTTCTTTTTCCTTGGGGCTACCACTGTAGGGCCTGTCTCGTGATATTGTAGGGCCTGTCTCTTGACACTGTAGGGCCTGTCTCGTGACATTGTAGGGTCTGTCTCGTGACACTGTAGGGCCTGTCTCGTGACACTGTAGGGCCTGTCTCGTGACATTATAGGGTCTGTCTCGTGACACTGTAGGGTCTGTCTCGTGACACTGTAGGGTCTGTCTCGTGACATTGTAGGGCCTGTCTCGTGATACTGTAGGGCCTGTCTCGTGACACTGTAGGGCCTGTCTCGTGACATTGTAGGGCTTGTCTCGTGACACTGCAGGGCCTGTCTCGTGACACTGTAGGGCCTGTCTCGTGACAATGTAGGGCCTGCTCGTGACACTTTAGGGCCTGTCTCGTGACACTGTAGGGCCTGTCTCTCGTGACACTGTAGGGCCTGTCTCGTGACACTGTAGGGCCTGTCTCGTGACACTGTAGGGTCTGTCTCGTGACATTGTAGGGCCTGTCTCGTGACACTGTAGGGCCTGTCTCGTGACACTGTAGGGCCTGTCTCGTGACATTGTAGGACCTGTCTCGTGACATTGTAGGGCCTGTCTCGTGACACTGTAGGGCCTGTCTCGTGACACTGTAGGGCCTGTCTCGTGACAATGTAGGGCCTGTCTCCTGACACTGTAGGGCCTGTCTCGTGACATTGTATGGCCTGTCTCTCGTGACACTGTAGGGCCTGTCTCGTGACACTGTAGGGCTTGTCTCATGACATTGTAGGGCCTGTCTCGTGACACTGTAGGGCCTGTCTCATGACATTGTAGGACCTGTCTCGTGACATTGTAGGGCCTGTCTCGTGACACTGTTGGGCCTGTCTCGTGACACTATAGGGCCTGTCTTGTGACATTGGTGGCTGCTTTCTGCAGGGCGTGTCCTATCCATGTCCACTTCCTTTTTACCAATATATGATCTGGTCCTACTTGTGAGCTCTTTGTTTGTGATCTTGTCTTGCCATTTTAGTTTCAGATTGTGTGCATTTGTTCGTGAATGTTTAGAGTTTTCTGGTTGTTGTCTTGGTTATTCACCGTGTTATCTGGTTGTTGTCTTGGTTACTCTCCATGTCTCTGGTTGTTGTCTTGGTTACTTTCCATGTCTCTGGTTGTTGTCTTGGTTATTCTCCATGTCTCTGGTTGTTGTCTTGGTTATTCTCCATGTCTCAGAGTATTGGTGTCAACGATTTGGATTTTATTTCTTGTTCAGAAGGATTCCAATCCTGCTTTTGACATCTTCATCTGTTCCTCCTTTGTCTTTCACTACACTGCTAAGACAGATAAACATGTTGTCTTCCTCTCTTCCGTTGAGCTGTACTTTGCCTTGTTTTCTGTTATTCAAGTTCAATACTTTTCTTCCAAGCATTTATCCCCATACCCGTTCTGTTTGTAGTACTACTGAAGCAGCTGTATGAAAACTTCTCTTGCCAAGTTCTACACAGTGGAAAACTGTCTGAGACACGAAGTAGACTATGTGCATTCTATGTTTCTCCCAATCTATCACCATTAGTCTTTATCATGGTGATAGATTAAATAATGATAATAGGCAATTGTCACCTACAAAGTCTAAGGCATCAAACTGTTTAGTGAATGTCCACTGGATGCCATTATTGGCCTATTTCACCTATTCACAAAATACACAAACAGAAGCCAAAGAAGACCAACCGACTGACACAGGACATAAGAAAACTATTAGTTAAACTGACTTAGCCCATTACAAATCAGGTTCAAATCTGTGAATAGATTAAATAATATGCGGTTTGATAAAAAAATTTGCATACTTTTGTTGAAATTGTTTAAACAATTGACTTTGATCTGCGAAATACGAACAGCATTATGTTATAGTACATAGGGGTGAATAGCATAATGTTATAGTACATAGGGGTGAATAGCATTATGTTATAGTACATACGGGTGAATAGCATTATGTTATAGTACATAGGGACGAATAGCATTATGTTATAGTACATAGGGGTGAATAGCGTTATGTTATAGTACATAGGGGTAAATAGCATTATGTTCTAGTACATAGGGGTGAATAGCATTATGTTATAGTACATAGAGGAAAATAGCATTATGTTATAGTACATAAGGGTGAACAGCATTATGTTATAGTATACAGGGGTGAACAGCATTGTTATAATACATAGGGGTGAATAGCATTATGTCATAGTACATAGGGTTGAGCAGCATTATGTTATAGTACATAGGGATGAACAACATTATGTCATAGTACATAGGGGTGAACAGCATTATGTTTTAGTACATAGGGATGAACAGCATTATGTTATAGTACATAGGGGTGAACAGCATTATGTTATAGTACACAGGGTTGAACAGCATTATGTTATAGTACATAGGGGTGAACAGCATTATGTTTTAGTACATAGGGGTGAACAGCATTATGTTATAGTACATAGGGGTGAACATCATCATGTTATAGTACACAGGGTTGAACAGCATTATGTTATAGTACATAGGGGTGAACAGCATTATGTTATACTACATAGGGGTGAACAGCATTATGTCATAGTACATAGGGGTGAACAGCATTATGTTTTAGTACATAGGGGTGAACAGCATTATGTTATACTACATAGGGGTGAACAGCATTATGTCATAGTACATAGGGGTGAACAGCATTATGTTATAGTACATAGGGGTGAACAGCATTTTGTTATAGTACATAGGGGTGAACAGCATTATGTTATAATATATACAGGTGGATCATTTTTGCTCTGTCTTCCATGAGTTTTTTTGGCCCAGTAAAAAAATAACTAATAATTAGTTAATGACTTGGAATAACATGTGCACGGCCTACAGTAAATTCCAGCACTGTTTTTTACCTGTAGGTCTTGCCACATACACCGTGTCACAAAAAGAAAAACAATCTGGAAATGTTCTTATCTAGCGCAGTATCTGGTCCTTATGACCATGCAAAGTGCAAAATAATTCATCCTATGACAGACCTGTTCAGTCTAACACAAATTCCAAGAAGCATTCAGCAAGACTGCAATTACTGCACAAAAATATTCATACTAATATATATGTTCATTGCCATGTACTCATTTATACAGCTGAGTGAACAATGGCAATGTGGATTGAATGACATTGGCCAGGTCTTGAATGACAGCAAGAGGATTCACACACTCGACCTCTCGACAGAAAGTACAATGTTCCACCACTGTGCTACAATGCGCCACCACTGTGCTACAATGCTCCACCACTGTGCTACAGTGCTCCACCACTGTGCTACAGTGCTCCACCACTGTGCTACAGTGCTCCACCACTGTGCTACAATGTGCCACCACTGTGCTACAGTGCTCCACCACTGTGCTACAGTGCTCCACCACTGTGCTACAGTGCTCCACCACTGTGCTACAGTGCTCCACCACTGTGTTACAGTGCTCCACCACCGTGCTACAGTGCTCCACCACCGTGCTACAGTGCTCCACCACCGTGCTACAGTGCTCCACCACCGTGCTACAGTGCTCCACCACCGTGCTACAGTGCTCCACCACCGTGCTACAGTGCTCCACCACCACCGTGCTACAGTGCTCCACCACCGTGCTACAGTGTTCCACCACTGTGCTACAATGCTCCACAACTATACTACAATGTTCTACCACTGTGCTACAATGCTCTGACTTCTTTTATTGTTTTCTGAAATTAAAGAATGAACAAGTAGAGTAGTACTGAAAGTAGAGTAGAGAAAGTTCCAGTTGATACAAACATTACCAAATAAACTATTGCATGGACAGGTTTTACTGGCAACTTTACGCTCTCACAGCCAGAATGCCCAAATCGACCCGACTACGCCTCATGGCCAGAACGCCCGAATCAACCCGACCATGCCTCGTGGACTGAACGCCTCAAATCGCCCGGCAACAAGAGACATTTTTTAAACTGCGTAGTTGTAAACAGTGTCAGCCAATAAGAGCATTTCCTTCCGGCAGTCAGCAGATAATATAGTGAAGTTTGACTACTAAATTTAAAAAGTTGGCAATGTTAACGATTTCTGTGACTAAATACAAGTTTTATTTGCAAACTTGTTCTGGGTTCAACGTCAAATACTGAAAATGGAACCACTTTTAAACTACGGGTTTGATTACATAATTTTCAGCCAATCAAATAAAAGCAAGTATCATGGAGAATGTTTGCATAGTTTCAAAACATGAAAACGTCAGCGATGTCTATGATTAAATGATAAGTTTTGAGTGTTCTATTTTTTGTACAACAGTATTATTGCACAACGGGATAGAGTGATGTGTTTTCATAGCTTGATTGTAATTCAGACTCGAGTGATTCAGAATTTTGAGGGATTTTTGGAAGGTAGTTATGGCGTCAACTTTGTCGAGAGGCAACACGACACTGTCGACAATGACAGCAATATCAGCCTTGATGAAGATATTTCAAACGGTGCTGATCGTGATGAAAATGATATATTTCATTATAGTTTAAGGGAAATCATGAAAAGAAAAAGTGCATTCAGAAAAAAAAACTGTGATTTCAATTTTGTTTATCCTAGACATGAAATTCTTTTTGCATTTTACAGCATATTAATTTATCTACATTTCATATACTGCATGCATCTGCTAATTATTGGTGGAAAATATAATAAAAATGAATTATCGAGAATAATTTTGAAAATATTTTTTCTTCTTCAAACTTTAGCAAAGCATATTTTGTAAGTAAATTCACATAACTCTCTAATTTTTGCTATTTACTTCAGTAGTTAGTTCTTCAACTACTGTGCAATTTTATATTATCAGATGAAAAATTTAATATTTATTTGTATTCATGCAACCCGAACCAATTGTAGGATTTGTTCACAATGTCATCTCATGATTTAATAGGATTCTTTAGGAGACCATTGAAACAATACAACTCAGCAGCAGGTACAAATTGGTATTAATTTGGCCATGAAAGGGTTAATTGAATTTTACAATTGTATTTAAACTATTAAATGCTAGACAGCACTGTCTCAAGGACAATCATTCAGTATCACAATCTCATTTAAAACTGTTATCAGTTGTGCAACAGAACATAACATGTGCTGCTTCACCAAAACACAAACTGTGTTGACATATTTGTCAACACCCACGGCTCAACCAAAACACATCCTTCCATCAAAATAACAGCCAATGCAGGGGAAATGCTAGTTTCGTCCTGCCAATTATGTGTCAGTTCTAATATGGCATTTGCACATTTTATGGCCTTAACGATGCCCTTCATAACCATTAGGGGAGAAAGCTGTCAAACAACGCTCATTAATGGTAGGGCATGCAATATTACCAGAGCTGAGAGCTGAAATGTCCTGTCTGACTAGGCATCAGTTAAATGGACAGCTCTCACAATTTCACTTTGCACATTTGTAGCATTTGGCAATTATTTTAATCCTGCCATTATTTTTTTATAGGATGCTATTATCATGTCGTGATTTTGGCTTAATCACAATTTATTTTACAGTCGTAATTACGATGTTGTGGTTTTGCTACTGCCGCCACAATACAAGAACATATGGGCCCCCAGTGGTATTCCATGTAGGCAAAGAAAAATTTAAATAGCAGATCAAATCTAAATTTAAATATCAACTCCCTATCACCACAATTCATGATAATAATCACACAAACACTTACTGCTTCTGCTGATAACACTGCAATATAACCTTATCAGCTAATGTTATCAGAAATGATTCTCTTGATTGAATATCACATGCATCACCAAGACAGAGCACCAAACATTAGGGGGCACCAAACAATAGGAGGCATCAAACATTAGGGGGCACCAAACAATGTTACCACAAACCATCTTGGTATTCGCTCTTCAAAGGTTATGAAAGAGATGAGATATGATAACATTTTGCATTATTAAAGGTACACTTAATTCCAGATTGTAATTAGATAAAAACAATTATCAACAACATCAGTATGATTCCAAGCAATACTGTCTTCATAGAAACTTAACAATAATAGATTTTGTCAGCACTGTATTAGGAAGTTGACATTAAATAGTCAAGTCATTATGTCATCGAATGCAATCTGTCTATAAACAAATGCATATTTAGAGCTTTTTTCATCATGTAATTTTTTTCATCTACGCCTTTTATACATGTAATATGAATTGCATCAACATAATTTCATGACAATTTCAAATTTCTTGTCAATTCCATAATGTGTGTTGCATGGCAATGAATATGTCTCACCCATTGTTCTGAAAATATGATGCTATTTTAGTTTGTGTCTACTGTTTACTTCATTAGTTACAATATATTTAACAAGACTTAACAAGAACATAACAACTTCTTCAGGTGCCATGTTAGGAGAAGTTGGCAGTCAAAGCCCCACATACAATTCTGTCAGCAGCTAGGTGTCGTTGGCTGGTCTTTCAAGCCATTTGTTCAAACTATTGACGTATTTTGTGGCCTTTGATTTTTTCAATGATGGCATTTTCAATTTGACTGTTTCTCACCAACCTGACATGTCCTGTATTATTTTTTTCCTGAAGAACAACATAAGTAGAACAATTATTCAATTGTGTTTTCAAACAGGTTTTAAAAGCATATGTTTGGAATTAACTTGTGAAACCAAAAGTATGGCCAATGGGGTGAAATCAGTGAGTTTCATGAATCAAATAAACTAAAAAATTTACATTTATTTTTTTTTATTTTCAGCATGTCAGTTTGCCTTTACATCTGGGTCGATTGCTACCATGTCCTCACATCAACACCAATTACCATGAGCTAGTCTCATGTCTCGCAACAAAGGAACAAACGTCGTGCACAAAATTGTTAACAATGGCTATGGATTTCATCAGAATTCAAGCACAGTTTACAGACACAGAAAGCTGTAATACAATATGGCAGTGGGAAGACTATAACAAAGGTCGCAGATCTCTCCAACCAGCTGCAGAATTAAATGCAGAACTTCACAGGCAATGAAAATTAAAACATAATGCATATACAGACAAGATAATGGGGAAAAAGACATCATTTATTATCCTATATTTAGCATTTTGGAACATGTAAAAAAATCACACAAAGGTGGATTTGTGCAATGGAAGTCACAGTTACAGGACAAAGAACTAAAATATTAACCAGAAAGCAGTGATTATGAGTAACTGTTTAAATATAATAATAATATTTAAAATACTTTTATTGTACTAAAACCCTCGGGAGACCCAAGTTCCGCAGGGCACCAAAACAAAAGGGGTTAAGCAGCTCCTAATAGATAAGCAGTTGTAAACATTTGGATTGGTACACTGGGGGGGGGGGGCTTTGGTGGATAAGCAATTTTAAACAGGTGGGTTTTTAGTTTATGGCTTATGACTTAACACTAACAGGGAGTGAGTTCCACTGAGTCGGTGCAGCAATTGAAAAAGCTCTAGTTCATACATTTGTCTTAACACTGGGAACAAAAAGTAGATTAGAATTAGATGATCGAAGCTGGGCTGTCTTGCAGGAGTGAGCAGTGAATGTAAATATGCTGGTTGAGAGAAATGAGGAGACCAGGTAACTACACTTGCCAAACAATTTTGTGCAAGTTGCAGTTTCATGATATCCTTGAGAGCAATATTATGATAAAGGGAATTACAATATTCAAGCAACTGCTACTTCTAAACAATTATTTGTGGAAGTATGAAATTTAGGTGATATTGCAATAACTATTCAATTAATGTGTCACTGTCTATGTAAAAGAAAGAACATCATGTCCAATTGTCCACAAGCATCAGTTTAATAAAAAATGTTCATGCAAATGAAATATTATTAAAACTGTCCCTTAATATGTGGAATCAAACACCCGGATTACAGCAGGACAATTATTTTACATTACTGTTTAATTAACACAAATGCTATTTATGCAGGCGTGGGAGGGTAAATCAAATTTGGACCTTGCATAACTTGATGCTTCCTGCATAAACAGGAGGCAGTGTCTTTGTTTGATAATTGTTAGCAATTTACACAATTTTGGCAATTTCTGTGAAGCATGGATTTCCAGTTTTGGCATAAGCCTCACACACATGTATATATTAGCTCTCCCCAGGGTATTAGACAATTTGTACCATCATCCCTTGACCAGGATGGTCCTAGGGGTGCCATTCATATACAGTCCTTGCCAACATTGTCTGTCCTCTGCTGTGTGTAGCAGGGTCAGTAGGTCTTGATGTGTCCATTGTTGTAGATTGTCTAGCCAGTTTTTTTTCTGGTGGCGCTGTCTTCTCTTGCCCTCCAGGGTGTCTTCTCTTGTCCTCCAGGGTGTCTTCTCTTGCCCTCCAGGGTGTCTTCTCTTGCCATCCAGGGTGTCTTCTCTTGCACTCCAGGGTGCCTTGCAGGATGGTTTTTGCAATGACGTTGTGTCAAGTAATGTGGACAAACCAGGAGAGCTTGCATCGTTTCACTGTTGTCGACAGGGGCTCATGCTTTCCGGCAAGGGAGTCTACTTGTTGTCTCACATATTTGTTTGTCTTGTTTTCAGTATATGAAATGCACAGGAGTCTCCTGAAACATTTTGTTTCAAATGTTTGTACACGTCTCTATGTTTCTGCTGTTAGAGTCCAGCTCTCGCATCTGTAGAAGAGGACATATACAGCGAGTGCTCTGTAGAGTTTAAGCTTGGTTTTGAAGTTAATGTTTCTGATCTTCCAGTGTAAAGTCTTGACATAGCAGACATGGCCACTTCAATTCGTATTTTGATTTCCTTTGTTGAGGTGCCATCTTTGCTTAAGTATTTTGCATTTCTCTGAGCTGACTTCCATCCCATAAACTCTTGCCTTTTCTTCCAGTGTGGTAGTGAGGTCATGAAGTTCACTCTCACTACTTGAACCTGCGTCCCATAAGGTCAAAACCGTATCCACAAAATGAAGATTACAAATTGGCCTTCCGCCAATAGATATGGTGGTGTTGAAGTCTTGGAGGGTCTCCTGCATGATGTTCTCATCGAATATGTTGAAGAGAAAAGGTGAGAGTGGGCACCCCTGACGAACTCCTACAGTTGTTCTGAAAAGTTCTCCAAGTTGGCTATTTAGAAGGACAGCACTGTTTGATTTGGCATATGACTTATGTATGATTTATATCAGATCTTTGTAGAAGTTGTAGTTTCCCATGACTTGCCACAAGCCTTCATGCCAAATATGACTTGCCACAAGCCTTCATGCCAAATATGGTCAAACGCCTTCTTAAAGTCAATGAAATTGTGGATCAGGTCCTTTTTGTTCTATGATCTGTTCTATGATCAATCTTACATTGAAGATCTCAGTGGTGCTTCTCCTGGCCCTAAATCCAGCCTGTTCTTCAGCCAGTATTTCTTCTGCTTTTCCTTTGAGTCTGTTCAAGATGACTTGTAGCATGTTGCTTAGGTGACTGATCAGGCTGACGGTTCTGTAAATTTTGCATAGTCTTGGATTTCCCTTTTTTGGGAGTAAAATGATCATGGATTGATTCCATTAAACAAGGATCTCTCATGTGTACAAATACTGCACCTAAATTCCCATTCGGAGCAACACAGTATGTTTGGCGGTTGTGCCTAATTCTCAGTGACAGAGCAATAAAACATATAATGACGAAGCTTACTGTGACTAAGTCATTACTTTGCCTGTCTGTTGCCTGGGTATGAGATGTTCCAATGTTCCAAGACTTGTCACCCCAAGGGAAATGAAACTAACAGGTACAAAACATTGACAGACAGACTTTCCCATGTGGATTGTTTGGGTTATTTCAAGGAAATGATCTCTCTAGGCATTCAACAAACAAGGATCTCTCAGGGCATTACATAAACAAGGATCTCTCTGGGCGGTACAGAAACAAGGATCTCTCTGGGCATTACAGAAACAAGGATCTCTCTGAGCTTTACAGAAACAAGGATCTCTCTGAGCATTAAGAAACATGGATCTCTCTGAGCGATGCAGAAACAAGGATCTCTCTGAGCGATACAGAAACAAGGACCTCTCTGGGCATTAAAGAAACAAGGATCTCTCTGGGTATTAAAGAAACAAAGACCTCTCTGGGCATTAGCAAAAACAAGGATCTCTCTGGGCGTTACAGAAACAAGGATCTCTTTGGGTGTTAGAGATTCAAGGGTCTCTCTGAGCATTACAGAAACAAGGATCTCTCTGAGCATTACAGAAACAAAAATCTCTCTGGGCATTACAGAACCAAGGATCTCTCAGGGAGTTAAAAAACATCCTCCTGAATAAGTCCCACTCAACCCTCAGCTTTCTTCTGGTTTGCATGGCTCACCGACTCATCCATTTCTGGGACTTCCCCAATTTTTTCCTAAATCATTGCTATGGTACAGTGATAACACAACCACCTTACGTTCAGACTATGGCAGAATAACTACACTGGTCTCACCCACAACATGACAATGACCTTCAATCAATGAATCAATCAATCATCAAATTTATAAGGTGCCACTCCAACAGTCATTGCTCATGGAGCCTTAAAAAATTTTCAAAATATATTTTTTTAAAGTGTATTTAACTGTGCTTTAAAAACATCTTCTGGAAGCCCTGTTAATGTCAGATGTTGTGTCAACAGGTTCCATAATGTCAGGAATGCACTGCCAAAGGATTGGTCTCCCCAAATCATTTAGCTCGCGGGACACAAAGCAGATTAAGTTCACTCAAGCACAACGATCTAGGTGGCAGACGTTGGCTGACATAGTTGACGACGTAGTTTGGTGCACGCCTATTGAGTGTTCTGTGTAGGAGTAGTATCTTGAATTCAACTCGCACTGCTATCAGCATCCAGTGTAGTTCTCTCAGTAGCGGTGTCTCGCGGCAGAACTTCATGGGACCAGCCACGAGGCGGGCCACCCAATTCTGTACTCTCTGGAGTCATTGGATTTGTTTGGATGGGAGTCAGTACAGCAAAGCATTGCCAACATCGAGTCTGCTTGTCACTAGAGGTTAGGTAGCACCTAATCAATGCAATATTGCGTAGATGGTAGATAGCAGATTTGCAAACCGCCGTAATATGCAACTCCATTGCCCTGGTCTCATCAAACTGTACACCAAGATTCTGCACATTATGAGACACCGTGATCAAACTATCACCGATGTGTACTGTATATAGCTCTATTTTCATCAGCTGCTGTGCAGAACCAAAGATAATGACCTCTGTTTTGTTGTAGGATGATGCAAAGAGACCAAGGAGGAATGGTGAATACTGACAATGTCAAACAGTCAGACAGTTTGAAGAGTACTACCAAAGTCTTGACGCCATCGGAACCTTCCCAGGTCAGCCACAACTTCAATAATTAAGCATGAACTGCGCTCCATCAGAACAGCTAATCAAGATCTTGTCTCGTCATGTGCACCTGAACACAGCCGCAACTGAAAAAGTTTCCATGGTTACTGGGGAAGCAACAGAAGATGTAGCAGAAGTATCATCTAATAACTGGGAATGAAACAATGTAACTGTCAACTGTTTACGTTGGTGTCAACACTCATAGCAACATTGCCTAAAACCAGGGAGAGTCTTCAGATGCCACATGTGCTTTAGCAGTACTTTGTTATATGTCTATGAAATGTGCACTATGAATAATTGAATGCAACGTTGAATAGCATCAATAAAAACATGGACAATTATTGGAAACTATAATCTTTGACCACATACCATGAGAAACAGTCATTGAAAAACGTCATCACTGAAGGAAAAATGAACATGCAAGAGGCAGAAATTTATAAAATACATGAATAGCTTGAACTTGTAGTGTCATGGTCGCCAAGGTCGCCAAGTTTAGCAGACATGACCTCTCAAGAAGCTTCAGGTACAGACTAGTTGTAGAGGCAATGTACTTCTGGTTGTGAGTCATTTACCGCCTGTGTGGGATCTTTTAATTAACTCCCTTAGACATCATGTAGAAGGGAACTACGGCTTTTAGAGTCTTATCTGAAAGTTACTTTCTTCCAAATTCCTTCCCATATTCCAGGTGCTAAGTAAGTTGGATGACCAAGGAGAGCTGCGCTGCAAAACAAACACAACAATAGAAACACAGGTAAAAAGACTGAGATGGAGATGGTTTGGGCAGGTGTGCTGAATGGTGCCTGACACACTGCCCAAGATAGCCCTATGCTGGACAGCAGATGATAGACAGATGGTGTCACCTTATGGAAACGTGGAGACGGACCATGGAAATGGAGATTAAAGCATGCAACCTGACATGGAACAACATCATTAGGAGGGCTGCAGATTGACAGCAGGGGTGATCTCTAGTGGAAGCCTTTCATGTGCCTCCTGAGGTACAAAGAGGATTGAGTGAAAGAGTGAGTGAAAGTAAGTTGGCAGATACTTAATATTTATGAAACGATTGTGCAGGAAGCCAATTGGGATCAAATCAATGACCTTCTTGGTCACGAGGCAAGTGCCATACCAATTGAGCCAAAAAGATATTTAATTATCACTGCATGAGGTACTGTAGTAATTAAGCTCCAATGTCATGGTTGACTGGGCAGTAGTCATGTAAGATCAGGAGTAGTTTCATTGCTGATTGCATATGAGGGGGCATAACTTACAAATGGGGTAACATACTGTTTAGTATTGTTCCTGCTACAGGGAGAGTGAGATATTTGGAACCGGGGGAGGGAAGGATAGAGGGAGTTGTAGGGAGGGGAGGGGATGGATGAAAATTGGAAGAAATGTGAGGTTGGGGAATCAGATGAACAGAATGAGAGAAGGATAGAGGAGAAAAGGGAACATAAAATCTGTGTGTAAAGGAATGCTTTCCATGGTGCATCATGTGATAACATCAAAGGGAAAATCAGCTTCAACAATAAGATTTGTGAGGTGCCAGCATTAGCCTTGCGTCTGAAGGATAATGACAGGATATCTTGTAATCACCCCCACCATCGTAGTTATAGCATAAATGACTTATTACATAGACACACCTGCCATATATAAAGTAACATTCTTTCAACTTGCAGTCATCTGATGGAATTAGGAGATTACAGCTCCATAAATATCATCTGCAATCACAGACTGCGCTCAGTAATTCAAGATCAATGCAATGAAGTAGCAATTACCTGGAATGAGTAACTTCACCACACAACACAACACTACATCACAGCACACATGCCACACACAGCACACGTACACATGCACGCACGCATGCACGCACGCACGCATGCACGCACGCACGCACGCACGCACGCACACACACACACACACACACACACACATGCAACGCCACACCACGCCACATACAGCACACACACTACACACACATGCAAACATGCACTCACACTTGCATGCGCACATGCACGCACACGCACACGCACACACACACGCACCCATGCATCATCCCTCGCAACAAACGTACATGCATGCACACACACCTGTATTTTCCCCAGTCACATTCCCAGCATGTGCTAGTGGCTGTAGACAGATTTCTAAGTCAGCCTTGAATGAACTTTCCCATACAATAATCCTTTGTGAAGGCCAACAGCATCATCTCCCAGAAGAGGCTCCCCACAGAGTATAGTGATGCGCTGTGACATAGATGACAGTTAAAGTCCCTAAGGACCTCCAGGTGACATCCGTTTCAGATGTGGGTGATAATAGCATGCTGCTGAAGATGTGGGACTGTTTTCATCTTATGCTATCAATCCAGGAATCTTACATGGAAGATAATTAATAGGGATTGAGGATCATGATACATGATCACGGTAAACAATCACGGTAAACGATCACAGTAAAGGAGACAAAGGATGAATAGTTGTAGTATTTATCTGGTACAAAGGGGATACAATATATTAATTCCCCAAAATACAACACTGCAGATTACCATAATAGTAATAATAATTATTATTGTATATTCAGGTAATAACTTTTTGTTAGATGGAACCCATCTGCCATATACAAAGTTGTCACAATTTCTTCTGAAGATGCCAAACAGCAAACAACATTTGTGGTTCTGAAAACAATCATCAATATGTCCATGCAGCACTGATGCCTAGTGGCAATGTTTTAGTGCACTGACCCACTCTCTTGCAGGCTATGCTTTGAGGACAAACTAATAAACAAATACGTGGCTGCCATACATAAATAGGGTCTTCAGGCCCTTGTGGAGGAAGTTCGCTCATCAAAGATGTATGCCAAGGAACTTGGGTACCAGTGGTTATTAAGAAAATAAAATGGATTTTGGGCATCCATGCAGAAACAAGCTACTGCATTCCCATGCCATCACCAGCAGACCATCTGATCTAGTCTACACTGTCTCTGTGCTGAAGAAACCTTCAAAGGCTTTGGTTGATTGTCTGGTTATCAAATGAGTCCTGTAGACATGAAATCTAACAGATGTCTGGTAATTATTACGAGACCAGTGAATTACGGTCTGATTATTTGGTCAGCATTCGTGTTGCCCTTTGCGAAATCGCAATTGCAGTCAATAGTGAAGGTCATTCATGAATACATTGGACATATGTCGTTCCTTCAAAAAACAATGTCATTACAACTTCAACAACAAAAATAATTGCATCCGAACATTTTGTGGTATAACCATTTCAAAAACAAGGAAAGAGTTTCAGAAGACACACACAGGACATTGCGCAGTTCAGTCACATCCACAGACTCAAAATAGCACTTTTTCTGCCTATTCTACTGGGCATGGCAATCACTAGAGGAAATTTATTCTGTACAATGATGCTGGGGATGCTTCTAAATTACAGCGGCTTTAATAGAAACTTTGGTAATTGTGACAAATCACAGGCAGGTGAAAGAGGCATTATGGAAGAAGAAATCTGCCAGACACATGTCAATTTACTGGGATGAGAAACATGTGTACTGTATAATACCTAGTAGAAGACCAAGCTATGATAATGACACTCCCTATACCAGTCGCAAAATAGGAAAAATAAAAATTTATGAGCATTAATATGAGATATACCTAACCATGCTTGTAACTAAGAGAGTTTATACCTAACCATGCTTGTAACTAAGAGAGTTTATGGTGAGGGGGAACACAACAGCCAAAATTATGGTTTATATAAAAAATCCATTTTTTATTTTTACATATTCCTCTTGTTTACTATTGTTGACTATCAACTCACTTGTAGAACATTCACACGTACAAAAACAACTCTATTTAATAAACATCACCATCATCATTAGGTTGACTTGAGTCAGAGCATTGATGAGACATTTCCATGAAAGGTAATTAGGGAAGGAAGGTCAACCACTTCAACATCAATGTTTTCACAGATCAACATGGCAGATGTGTTTTTCTTTGCTTCCTTCTGTTTTTATTGCCATTAATAGGTGTCTATATTACAAAAAATAATGTGTTGCCAAAACCTCTTGAGCACTGCCTTTCATTTTTAGACTGCCTGTCTGACTTCTGTAAAAATAGGAGTAGCTATAGAATGACATCAGACGTCCCTATTCTGGAACAAACTATAGAATGACATCAGATGTCCCTATTCTGGAACAAACTGAAGAAACAACAGAGAAACCGAAAAAAAATTAAAATCCGTCACAATAAAAAGAGCACAATTAGACTGGTTAGAACACCTGCTCATGTAAATATATAATTTCTAGATGGTATATGATATAATAATCTAACATGATATATAATTATATATATTAGTTGATTTTTAGCAGTACAACCTTTCGGTAAAAGTGGCATTTAATTTCAGCTGTAAATACTACATGAGTTCACAATTCCATGTTGTGATTTAAACACGCTCTGAGGTTTCCTTGACCTACAAATATGGATGACTTCTAACAGAAAACACGGTTGGTTTACTAGGATGAGGCTTCTGAGGATATTTTATGATTTTGTGGGCCAGCTTTGAAAAAATATATATTACTAGTTTCTGTATGAAAAAAATAAAATAAAATAGCCATGCTTTGATTGTTTCTAACTATCAAATCTGACCCTTCTCGGCAAGGCTGTTTATCCAGAAAGTACAATGAGATGGGGCTGATCGGTTTTTCCGCTGGTGCATAAGACAGTTTTGATTGTCTATAATCCAGCTGTTTCATCCAAGAGATGATTAATCTGCCGCGAAGGCAGCTGCCGTCAACGGAACACCAGGCAGCAGCAACAGGCAGGAAGCAGGTGTTCTCTGTCCAATGTTGGATTCGCAATAAAAGGCTGAGCAAGATGAGTGTAAATAACTGTGACAAAAGTCTGAAGCCGAAGATGAGAGTAAATAACTGTGACAAAAGTCTGAAGCCAAAGATGAGTGTAAATAACTGTGACAAAAGTCTGAAGCTGAAGATGATTGTAAATAACTGTGACAAAAGTCTGAAGCCGAAGACAGGCGGCCATGTGCTGCAATGCTCGCACATTTCTATGTATGATGTGCAAACGTGCAGAGAAATGCATGCAAGCATGCATGTCGGCCACAGTGTCATGCTAGTGACACTGGGAGGGGGGTGGGTATCTAGTGTCTAGTACCATGTGTGTGTGGAACCGTGTTTGTGGTACCATGTGTGTGGTACCATGTGTGTAGTACCATGTGTGTGGTACCATGCATTGTGTGGTACCATGTGTACCATGGTACCTTTTGTATGAGGTACTGTGTGTGTGTGTGTGTGTGTGTGTGTGTGGTGTGGTGTGGTGTGGTGTGTGTGTGTGTGTGTGTGTGTGTGTGTGTGTGTGTGTGTGTGTGTGTGTGTGTGTGTGTGTGTGTGTGTGTGTGTGTGTGCATGCATGCGTGCGAGCTGGTGTTGGCAGTTAATAATATAATTATAATAATAATAATATAATATGTAAAATAGTTCTATTGCACTAAAATCCTTGGTAGATCCAAGCTTAGCAGTGCACCAAAACAAAAGGGGTTAAATTGATAAGCAGTTCCAGTTGTAAACAGTTGGATTGGTACGCTGGGGAGCTATGGAGGATACGCGAGTTTAAACAGGTGGGTTTTGAGTTTATAGCGAAATGTTGCTATTTTTCTTACAAACTTAACACTAACAGGCAGTGAGTTCCACTGAGTCGGTGCAGCAACAAAAACAGCTCTAATTCCAACATTTGTCTTAACACTGGGAACAAAAAGTAGATTAGAATTAGATGATCAAAGCTGTCTGAGCTGTCTTGCAGTAGTGAGCTGTGAATGTAAATATGCTGGTTGCTTGGATGAAAGTGCTTGATATATAATTGTACAGATCTTAAAAATAATGCGATATTGGACAGGGAGCCAGTGCATTGATTTGAGAAGTGATACTGAGTGAGAGAAATGAGGACACTGGGTAACGACCCTTGCCAAACAATTTTGAACATGTTGAAATTTCAAGATGTCCTTGAGAGTAATATTTTGACAAAAAGGAATTGCAGTAATCAAGTCTACTGCTAACAAAAGCAGCTGCAATAGTTTTGGCAATAGGTCACGAATGTAATAAAACGACAAGTTTTTTAAATATGCGGTCTAAGATTTTAATTATTATCAAAGGTGACTCCTAAATTCCATGTTGAGACGACCGGTATGAAATTCTGGCTCAGCATAGGTGTCGGGAAAAAACAATTCAGTTTACTACACTGCTTTTGTGTACCAATAATAAGAAACTTTATTTGCATTTAGCTTTAATTTGCTGTTAGTCGTCCAGTGGCGTGAAGGTTGCAACATAACTTGTTTGCTCTGAGACAGGGAAACAGCCTACTGGTGATCTTTGAAAAAACGCCAGTCGTAACTGCGGCAAATTCACAAACTCAACAAATTTGTTATCATTAAAGTGACGCAGACAGGAACAGGTCTGCTACTTAAGTGTGCCAGGCACAAACCACACAGGGGAGTAGACCGCCATTTAACATTGTCAATTATTCATGGCACACTTGCTGATAAAGGAACTGGTGGATTAGCACTGGAAATGTGCCACTCCTGGCATATCACACAGAGACATTCCAACGACATAATGTTGTTGATGTGCTTACTGTCTCCAGTCCCAAGCGTTCACCCGCGTTGACAGAACTACAACATGGTCATCCATCAATACTGGACAATACCATCATGGGAGCTAAAACCTCATAGATAATTCATGCAAATGGAGGAGAGGTCATTGTTAATCCAGTTTCAATGTAATTGATACCACAATTTGCTTAATGACTACATTGATAGTCACCAATTAATTGTGACGATTCAAATAATGTAGATGAGTCAGCATTAAGTAAGTAAAATGTGTGAATAACACAGCAGATGTTATTACATAATATTATAACATATTATGTTATAACATTGTCAAACTTTCCCAATACAAAAATACTTGTTGCACTGAAATCCTGGGGATCCCGAGCTCAGCAGTGCATCAAATTGGTTTAAAGTCATCAACAGCTCAATGAGTGCACAATGGAGCTAAGTATTAGGTAATTATTCGCATGTTTAGTCAAATTAAAAGTACTCTATCATGTACTGATTTCTGAATTTTTTATGTTCAAATATCAAGTAATCAGAAGGGCGAAATAAAGTGTGAATAGCCAGACCACTTTTTCCCTTTTTTCACAGAATTTTTACCGGATCCAGTAAAACTATTTTTTATAGTTTGTCCATAATTTCACTGAACCAGATAACAAATATGTGAAACGCGCAAGCATGTCAGTCAATACTAAATGAGTTTGATTGTTGGCAAAATGAATCTAAAACAAGATGGAAAAAATCACTTAAATTTGAACATGAACTTTAAATATCATGAACTTTAAATTTGAACGCTGTACCTACAATATTGCTACATTAGTGTGTGTGATGATTGATGTCTGTCTTTGCTTGCTCACTTTTTATGTGGTCTAATCTGTTGTTCTGTTTTTTTCTCCCACAGTTTCCCATGGTTTCCCATGGTCTCCCACAGTTTCTCATGGTTTC
Organism: Lamellibrachia satsuma; assembly: GCA_033239005.1. NCBI lineage: Eukaryota > Metazoa > Annelida > Polychaeta > Sabellida > Siboglinidae > Lamellibrachia > Lamellibrachia satsuma. The sequence goes on along the minus strand of BSQZ01000001.1, from coordinate 17,495,221 downwards.
CCATGGTCTCCCACAGTTTCCCATGGTTTCCCATGGTCTCCCACAGTTTCCCATGGTTTCCCATGGTTTCCCACAGTTTCCCATGGTATCCCATGTTGTCTTAACACACTTAGTATTTCCTCATTATTTATTCCCTCTCTTCATGGGCAATGTTAATCTTTATAGAAAACATATGTAAGCAGTTTAAATGGCAAGATATTAACGCAGGCAAAACATCTTTAGTAGTGTCTAATAATGTATTGTAATAACACACTTTTTTTACCAGACAAACCTTCCAATTTTATCAATTTTCAGAAAGATTTTAAACAAAAGTGATAATTATGTGCAAATTTATGTTCAGTTGTGTCGCACAACATAATAAAAATGAGTTAGGACTGAGCTACTGTGGTTGCTTGGCCTCCACAGCCAACCACATCAATCTGACCTTGTACACATTTCTTCAAAATAATGTTTTTATGAATGTCATCATTCAGGTGGGTTCCTAATAGTACTTGCTACACATTCATAAAGGCATCTACTGTTGTTTGTTTGACTGAATGACCATGATAGTGACCACTGACCTGCCATGGAATTACAGTTAGATCAAGGTGCTGCCGTCTACTGTCAGATGTGTAAACGATGCCCACGTTTTGTGGTTCCCATTCTGTCTCTCAATTGTAAACCTAATTCTGTTCTCCACTTAAATTGTTGTAAATCAGTCGTAAATCCTGTTAAGGCTCAATTTCTTTTATTTAATATCATAACTTTTTATATAACAGTGTTTTAATCAAATGGCACTCTGTTCTCCACTGAAATGTGAGTTGCTGCCAACTATGTCTGGTACAACCAGCTTCCACAAACCTGCTGCATCTGATATAAGCAGTAAAACATTGCAGTCAATGTTATTTTCTCATCACAATCGTGTCTCTTAATTTTTCCAAAGTATCACAGAAATTCACACAAACTGAATGTAAATTCAATTGTTATTCAGTCCATCAAAGATGACATTAATTATTTGATAGATGCCCCATACTGCATGGATGGTAAACTATAAAGCAGGTTGCCATCACCTGAGGAGACGAGGAGACAGCCAAGTCATGGCAAACTCTTCGATTGTTTGCCATGAATTAGTTGTATATCTTGAGGTCTGACTGTTGCATGTGGTGATTAATAGTGAATCACTTGAGGATCAAGAAGAACGACAGGCCACCATTGGTCAGGTTCAATTAGTCCTTGCACAGAAATAGCAGCCATATAATACTCAACAGAACACGTCTTGCAATGGATATGCCACATCATTGAATATTAAATGATGGTGTGTTAGTCACTGTAAGTAATGAATAGTTTTTATTTTTGTAAAAGGTTGCAGATTACAAGTTTATTAATTAATGCAAAATATCTAACTTTGTGTCAATGTCAGTTTACTGTAATTCCAGAATTATAATAACAAACACTATTCTTAACACTTAAACTCTTAATACTAAAACTCTTCTTAACACTTAAGCTCAAGCACTACCACGAGGCACTTAAAAAAGCAACATGATACAACATTGACAATTGATTTAAATTAAAGGTGCCATATAAAGGAACCCAGAACTGTTTATTTTATTAATATATCTTTATTAGATCCAAATATACTGCAATTTTAATATGGTAAAAATGAGTCAATTTTTTGTATCTCATATACAGACTAGGGCTGGAATGATACACCGGTGCAACAGTGTATCACGATACACACCACATGGTACGGTACACGATACATAATATCTGTATAACAGTACACCATGATATGCGATAGCAGTAAGCATTTTTCGCATCACCTTTATTTAAGCAATGAACGTTCAATGCGAACCACACCTGCCTATGTATCAATAAAATAGTGAAATATAACATGTAGTTATTTTCCCACATGTATATCAAACTATAATCTATGTAAAATCTTTATACTATTTTTTTTTCAGTGCACGCGTGCAAGTTGGACCTCATTTGAGTGACGTCTGCTGTAGCGTTGCCTTGTCAATGTGATAAATAAACGTGTGTTTTGCTGTTGTTGTATCATTCTAGTCAGTGTAGTCTGTATCGTGATATGTTTCGTATCCTCTGTTTCATGATATGTATCATAACGTTAACTAGTGTATCATTCCGGCCCTAATACAGACAACACTCTCAACTTTTTATTTGTACAGATATTTTAATAATTTTTCAGTATTTTCAATCACATTAATTAGAGTCATAAATATACACAATCCAATCATGTACCATTAATAATAACTCAGTTAATGCAATTATTATGTAAATATTGGCTAATTAGTATGTGACATATTTTGATAAAAACCCATAACTTTCATGATTATGTAGATATTTGTATAATTTGTTCAGGGTTTACAAACTCATTAAACAGAGTCATAAAATATACACCACACAGTAAGTTAATATTGGTTAATAAATGTGCAAACTAAACAGGCCAACACCTTTTGATAAAAGGCCATACATTCCATCATTATGAAGATATTTTTAATAAATTGGTCTTAAATATACATAAGTCATTTATCATTAATAGTAACTCAATTAATAAGTCAACATTGGTTAATTAGCATGCCAAGTCAACAGACCAACATAGTTCAATAAAAAGCCACAACTTCCGTGATTATGAAGATATTTGTATATTTTTTGCAGAACCTGGGCTTTCTTTCCATGCCAAATAATATTATATAATATAAAGAATACCCAGACATTCTTGCATTGTGACAATTGTGATATAAATTGTTGGAGAAATATATACTAGTTGGTGTTCCCTGTAGAGTGGTAAAAATTTTTTTTTCAGATTAAACAATGTTATTGCATAAATATAACACAATTTATTATTTATTCAGATTTTGCTGCCTACTGCCGCCTAAATACTGGCCTACTGCAGCCTAAATACTGGCCTACTGCCGCCTAAATACTGGCCTACTGCCGCCTAAATACTGGCCTACTGCCGCCTAAATACTGGCCTACTGCCGCCTAAATACTGGCCTACTGCCGCCTAAATACTGGCCTACTGCCGCCTAAATACTGGCCTACTGCCGCCTAAATACTGGCCTACTGCCGCCTAAATACTGGCCTACTGCCGCCTAAATACTGGCCTACTGCCGCCTAAATAGTGGCCTACTGCCGCCTAAATACTGGCCTACTGCCACCTAAATACTGGCCTACAGCTGCCTAAATACTGGCCTACTGCCGCCTAAATACTGGCCTACTGCCGCCTAAATACTGGCCTACTGCCGCCTAAATACTGGCCTACTGCCGCCTAAATACTGGCCTACTGCCACCTAAATACTGGCCTACTGCCACCTAAATACTGGCCTACTGCCACCTAAATACTGGCCTACTGCCACGTAAATACTGGCCTACTGCCACGTAAATATTGGCCTACTGCCACGTAAATACTGGCCTACTGCCACCTAAATATTGGCCTACTGCCACCTAAATATTGGCCTACTGCCACCTAAATATTGGCCTACTGCCACCTAAATACTGGCCTACTGCCACCTAAATATTGGCCTACTACCACCTAAATATTGGCCTACTGCCACCTAAATATTGGCCTATTGCCACCTAAATATTGGCCTACTACCACCTAAATATTGGCCTACTGCCACCTAAATACTGCATGAAACAATAAGTGCCTAAAAAGCATTTGCAAAATATCTTCTTTTTTAATTAAGCTACAATTCTTCAAAATAAATGATAGGATATTTAAATATTATGGCTGATTGACTAATTTTTATCAGACCTTTATGTGTCTGACTACGGCCATACAGGCAGATGATATGACAAGTGTGCGGCTGTGGCTCAGTGGTTAGAACGCTGGACTGTCAACAGACACTCTGAATGAATGTTGGAGGTGCACAGTATATATGTATACTGAATGCTTTTATTTGTTGTTGAACAATGAATTCATGGTGATGTGCCATGTACTGGTACCGGTCACTCCCACCCTTGACCCGGTCACTCCATGGTCACTCCCATCCTTGACCAGATGCTCATCAACTCATGGTCAATTTACCCCAATTGACTACACCAGTCCACCCTGTTCTAATCACCAACAACCATATTCCACCTGCCGCCCTTGCCCTTTCATCTTGGCACATGAAAGCCTTCCAATAGAGTTACCTGAGATTAATTCCTGTTGTATTATTCCAACTACAATTGTGTGCATTATTACCAAGAGAGGCAGTCAACTCTGCTAGCCTAACCAAGATGTCTTCTGGCGCCATAATATCATGGATAATTGCAGATGAACCAGAACAAAGGCTCCGATTCTCCTGTGCAGATGTGGCTGCAATTTAGACATCTTTAATCCTATCAGCAGTACGTTTCCTACATCACCTGTCCAGTGTGTAGGGAAGCTCTCAAAACCAAGCTGCATCTCGTGATGTCTTCTTAGATGAGATTAGTGACAAGACACATGCCATTTTGTTTAACTGCCGCTGAAGATGTAGTGACATTATTATAGTAGTTGTCATCTTAGTTATTATTTGACACATTGTAACTGTAATCTGTTATGATCTTAGAAACTGTTTTTGTATATCTTAGTCATGCTATTTGTAATCATTATTACATTGCATATTACCATACATCACATTAGCAGTTGTAAATAGTCTATAACTGGTTATGTTATTTTAACTGTATGTACAGTATAACGACCCATTCCAAATCACACAATAAATGTGACACAGTCAGTGTCTTTAATAAATAATGGTAAATTACTACAACTGACCAGTGATAGATGATGAGCTATACCAATACAACTTCACTGTCTGATCTAGACACATTAAAGTGTCACCACAAAACATACAACACTGACTAAACTACTCAGAAAGGTCACTCTCGACCATAACAATGCTGCAGTAGGCATGCAGTATAAACTGGTGCTGTCTAGTGACATGTGACAGAGCAACAAGCCTGCTGACAGTGACAGAACAGCAAGTCTGCGCTGACAGTGACAGAGCAACAAGTCTGCTGACAGTGACAGAGCAACAAGTCTGCTGACAGTGACAGAGCAACAAGTCTGCTGACAGTAACAGAGCAACAAGTCTGCTGACAGTGACAGAACAGCAAGTCTGCGCTGACAGTAACAGAGCAACAAGTCTGCTGACAGTGACAGAGCAACAAGTCTGCTGACAGTAACAGAGCAACAAGTCTGCTGACAGTAACAGAGCAACAAGTCTGCTGACAGTAACAGAGCACCAAAGGCCAACATTACAATGACAACTACTCAATTTTATCTTTTATGTAGTATTGCAACAAAATGGCGATTTATGTGAGATGAATACTTACAAGTGCAGTTAGCTTACGTGTACACACTCATCACAGTTATCATACAACTAACAGAGAGGATGGAAATAAAGTGACACTAGTTAACATGGGTAACACCACTGTCTTTTATCAATATCTATCAATCAATAAAAAGTATGCTCATTAAGAAACAATACTGACAACATTATATCTGCTGACTTGGTCCTGGTCTGAGTTTTCATTAAAGCAAAACTTATGGAAATTTCATTAGTTTAGACACATTCTTTCAAAGGACATGCTAACAATGTCTCCTGCCCATGAGTATGCAAACATAGTCTGACATCCATTGGTAATTACAAAAATCCCCCATGAGGTTAGGACAACAAATGTTACACCCCTCCATGAATTTGAAGCACCCCAGCCTAAATTATTATGAATGTTCCCTTGGTAACCAAAAGACCCATCAGACAAGGTTATGTTGCTGGGACCTACAAAAAGAACACTGATTCAACCACACGTGCATCAGAGTTGATGCCATCACTGTTTTACCATGCATTGTTATTATTAAATCAACAGTTGCTTAACATTTCCCTCAATGCTGTCGTTCTCAAGTGGGCGAGTCTACAGCAGCACAAGAAAAAACAGCCCAATTCCCAGCGAGCCTGACCGCATTGTGGGGCGCAAATCACATGGCTGCAGTTGTGAATAATTCACCATTGCAAATGTTTTTCTCGATGTTTTGGGAATATGACAGCGCCTCGATCTTGACATCGCAGACATGCCCAGATATTCACAAAAATGAGGCTGCCACATTGTGGTCGATGGATGTGCAGTCCGGGAAGTCAGATGTCAAGAGGAGGCTATTTACAGGTGTCACACTATGGTCATCATGTCAGAGTTGGTGTTTTGTTAGCATGGAGGTGGGATATATGGAAAGAACAGATTAATGTCATAGAGTGCAAACAGACAGAGACAGGCAGGCAGGCAGGCAGGCAGGCAGGCAGGCAGGCAGGCAGGCAGGCAGGCAGGCAGGCAGGCAGGCAGGCAGGCAGGCAGGCAGGCAGGCAGGCAGGCAGGCAGGCAGGCAGGCAGGCAGGCAGGCAGAGACAGCCAGACAACCAGACACACAGACAGCCAGACATAGACAACCAGTCAACCAGACACACAGACAACAAGATAGCCATACAACCAGACACATGGACAACCAGACAGCCAGACACATAGACAGCCAGACACACAGACAGCCAGATAACCAGACCGCCAGACACACAGACAATCAGATAGCCAGACACACAGACAACCAGACACTCAGTCAGCCAGACATACAGGCAACCAGACATAGACAACCAGTCAACCAGACACACAGACAACAAGATAGCCATACAACCAGACATTCAGACAACCAGACACACAGACAACTAGACACACAGACAGCCAGACATACAGACACCCAGACAACTAGACACACAGACAACCAGACAACTAGACACAGACAGCGAGACAACTATACACAGACAACCAGACACACAGACAAATAGACACACAGACAACCAGATAACTAGACACACAAACAGCCAGACAACTAGACACACAGACAACTATACACACAGACAACCAGACAAATAGACACACAGACAAAACAGACACACAGACAAAACAGACACACAGACAACTATACACACAGACAGCCAGACAAATAGACACATAGAAAACCAGACACACAGACAACTAGACACACAGACAACCAGACAACTAGAAACACAGACAACCAACCAACTATACACATAGACAGCCAGACAAACAGACACACAGACAACCAGACAACTAGACACACAGACAACCAGACAACTAAACACACATACAACCAGACAACTAGACATACAGACAACTAGACACACAGACAACCAGACAACTAGACAACCAGACACACAGACAACCAGACAACTAGACACACAGACAACTAGACACACAGACAACCAGACAACTATACATACAGACAACTAGACACATAGACAACCAGACAACTAGACCCACAGATAACCAGACACACAGACAACCAGACAACTAGACACACAGACAACCAAACAACTAGACACACAGACAACCAGACAACTAGATAAATGAATGAATGAATGTTTATTTCCACATAGGTACATTTGTACATGTTTACAACAACAACAAAATTTACATTTCTTGTGGAAATGGAGAAAGCTGAAGTGCAATACTTATTAAACGCTTTCCCATTCATGTTAATATATGCAATAAAATGCTGACTATGCTACATAACAACATACGAGACAATTAGCATAATGCTATGTACCAATTTTAAAATTTAAAAGAAAAGAAAAGAAAAAACAAATATGCACACATTTTACTATCATTTAATTCAGTTGAATCTTCAACAATTACACATAATTATAGCAACAGTAACGAGTACTTCTTATAAATGTTATTTTTATACAACTTTTTTAAGATATGAATATTTTTTGAGGTCTTAATATTTCCTTGCAGCACATTCCACAATTTCACACCATATACTGAGATACAATTAGCTTTTAGGTGTCGCTCTAGCAAACACTTGCCTTATATTTTTACTTTGTCGTGTGTCATAGGCCAAGCCCAATCTCTAATTAAGAATTTGTTGTAGATTTACAGGTAAGCATTTCTTGTGAGCCTTATATATTATGATAGCAGTTTTTAGTTTGATCAAATCTAATACCTTTAATACATGCAGTTCAATAAATAACACATTTGACTGATGTAGGTAACTGACATTGCACACAATTCTTACTGCCTTCTTTTGTAACATATAGATGCCGTTAGTATTAGTTTTATATGTGTTACCCCACACTTCACAACAGTAAGTTACATATGTGTGTTACCCCACACTTCACAACAGTAAGTTACATATATGTGTTACCCCACACTTCACAACAGTAAGTTACATATGTGTGTTACCCCACACTTCACAACAGTAAGTTACATATATGTGTTACCCCACACTTCACAACAGTAAGTTACATATGTGTGTTACCCCACACTTCACAACAGTAAGTTACATATGGAAGAAACAGCGAACAGTACAATATCATACTGGAGGTTCTGTTTAATAAATATTTTGCTTTGTACATAATTCCAATATTCTTAGATAATTTTGTTTTTATCATGCCCATATGGTCTTTCCAGTGGAGCTTGTTATCTGTCAATACACCTAGAAAGTTAGTTGTATACTCCCTGTCAATCTTAGCATTTTTCATGCTTATTTCAATATTTGTTTTTTTTTGCAATTGCTAAACAGCACAACATTAGTTTTAGATAAATTAAGAGACAACTTATTAATTGCAAACCATATGTTTAATTTATCCAATTTACTATTTATGATTTTGCTTAGTTGTACAGGATCACTTCTTGTATATAAAATATTTGTATCATCAACACAAATGATAAATTTCAACAATGTTGAAGTATTACAAATATCATTAATATATAATATAAAGAACTTAGGCCCCAGGATGGAACCCTGTGGTACTCTACAGATGACATTTAGTAAGTCAGAATCACAATTATCAAATAACATATTAAAGTTGGTTTTGTAGATAGCTTGTGAGCCAGTCATTAGCTACATCTCTTATTCCATAATCACTTCACTTTGCTAACAGTTTTGTAGATAGCTTGTGAGACAGTCATTAGCTACACCTCTTATTCCATAATCACTTCACTTTGCTAACAGTTTTGTAGATAGCCTGTGAGCCAGTCATTAGCTACACCTCTTATTCCATAATTTTTTTTTATTGCGGCAAGAGAGAAATAGGTCTGTAGTTAGTGAAAACATAGTTACCATTACTCTTAAAGAGGGGAATTACCTTTGCTATTTTAATTCTATCTGGAAAGACACCATTTTAAAGGAGTTATTGCATATATGAGTAAGTGGCTTCACAATATGAGGAATAACCTTTTTAATTATGGACATATCTATATTGTCATTACCTGTAGACTATTTATTTTTGCAATTCCTGGCAATATCAGTTATTTCACTTTCTGCTGCATCTTTTAAGGACATTGTCTTAGAATTATTGTTCTTAAATAGTGCATTACATTTGAATTTTCGTGGTTTTTTATGCCTTTTGCTATTTTAGGCCCTACATTTACAAAATAATCATTAAACCCATCAGCAATGTCTTTCCTGTTTTTTACCATGGTACCCTTGTTATCAAAATGATCTGGATAGACTGAGTTTTTGTGACCTTTCCTGATAATAGTATTAAGTATCTTCCATGTTCTTTGATACTATTTTTTTCTTGTTCTAATAATTTGTAAAAATTTCTTTTCACTCTCTCTCTCTCTCTCTAAATATTGACGTCAGTTTATTTTTGCATGTTTTATATTTGTCTTCTGCATTTTTTTAAATTCTTTTTCTTACAAGCATTATGTAGCCCTTTTGTAAACCAAGGTTTAACAGGACAATTATTATTGTCTATACACATTTCCTTAAACGGACAATTCTTGTTATATAATGATACAAAAGTGTCTACAAAATAAGCATATGCTACATTTACATCTTCTTCGGTTGTTATAGTTTCCCAGTTTACTAATAAAAGGCTGTCTTTAAATGCATTAACACATATATCATCTGTTTTTCTAACATGCTTGTATTTTGGAGCAGAGGATCTTTTGATATCTCGATACTTACAGATAGCAAATACTGGTAAGTGATCAGTTATGTCATTTATAAGTAAGCCACTAAATATGTTGTTGCTAAATTCATTAGTGAAGATATTGTCTATTAAAGTGGCACTATATACTGTTATTCTGTTTGGTTTATTAATAAGTGGATACTATCCTAGCGAGGACATTGTGTCCACAAAATGTTTTGTGGTTGTTACTGCTACATTTCAAGAGGTCTATATTTATGTCACCACGGCACAGAGAAATATTTATGTCACCACGGCACAGAGAAATATTTATGTCACCACGGCACAGAGAAATATTTATGTCGCCACGGCACAGAGAAATATTTATGTCGCCACGGCACAGAGAAATATTTATGTCGCCACAGCACAGAGAAATATTTATGTCGCCACGGCACAGAGAAATATTTATGTCACCACGGCACAGAGAAATATTTATGTCATCACGGCACAGAGAAATATTTATGTCACCACGGCACAGAGAAATATTTATGTCACCACGGCACAGAGAAATATTTATGTCACCACGGCACAGAGAAATATTTATGTCGCCACGGCACAGAGAAATATTTATGTCACCACGGCACAGAGAAATATTGTCTTATTATTGTTGTTAACTTTCTTCATCAGCGACTGTATTTAGTCACTGAAGGTTTCAACGATAGAACCACATGTTCTATATACACAGGTAACTATCACTATTGATGCAAATTTTACTGGCCAGACAAACAAGCAGGACATATTCTAACAGGACAAGCAGAAGCAACAGTCACAGAGGCAGTCAAGAATTTAATTTTTATGACTGTATTAAACATCTAATGCAAAAGTGACCATACCAACACTCGCAAATAATACTCTAGAAACAAGATAAGTTAACCTTACCACAATCCCAATGTCCAAACCCTACACCCACAGTATATATACTTTCTCAGCGTAATATTTTCATTATAAAGTACACTACGATGATCACAAATATTGACTATTATAACTGTTGACATCGCATGTGAATAGCATCTAAACCAATAACATGGAAGTACAAATGATAGGATGATGAAAGATGTGCTAACTACAACAGGCTCCTCCTCCTCTAGTCCTGCTTTCAATGCCATGGTTGACGAACATGAAGAATGTTTCCTCAGGTGTAATGTGTCTGACACAAAACATTCGCAGGTGTTTCATAGAAGATATCTTGGTTCCGCTTTGGGTGTCAGTTGCTCCTTTGTCAAAATTACACATGTATTTGACATCCATCACACCAATCATTTATCAATTATGTCAGAAGAAAGCATCATTAGACTGAAGGCTGTACTGTGAAGGCATTATAGGTGCCCTAGGGACTAGGCAGTATCTCTACTATCAGACATTATATCTTCACGCCACAAAGCTGTGTTCATCATGAAGGTTAACAGTTTTCTTCATTATTTCAACAATTCCAACTTCAGAGATTTCAGTTACAGTATCAATAATTTTCAATGTAATATAAGTCTTTACATATATTTTATTATTTTGTGAAAAACAACACATCTTTTGTAAAAAGAAATTATTGTGGAAAACAAGAGTTGCTTGTGAACATAATGATATATGTCTACATACAAGGCGTGATACTATTGTGTTTTGTAAGTATCCTTCAGTAGTCTGTGTACACATTTATCATTCTGAGTCACTCTAAAATGTATAAAAAGTTACAAAAATAACAATTAGACACAGTAAACCAGCTCAGTGTTTACTGAGAAACTGATTCTATATATATATATATATATATATATATATATATATATATATATATATATATATATATATATATATATATGACTATAAAGAACAAAACCTGTCGTTTAGCAAATCCATTTTTTTTTTCAAAAATTAAATTATACTGCAACTCTTTGTGATGACTATATTTTGCACAGTTGGTGTGATCTATTTGTTCTTAGTGGTGATTGCTACAGTAGACATTAGATGACATAGAAGGTCTTAATAACATCTCCCTTCATAATAGTCCCCAGCAGGGTGAATCAAGGAAGAATCAGTAAAACACTTCCAGTCACTCATCATGAGCCAAGCGAGAAGTGATATTACTGCTACATGCAACAGTTACCATTCACACACACATGGTAGTCAGTAAATAAATTACCCAAGCACTCCAAGCTTTATAAATAAATTATCCAGGCAGGCAGAAGAAAACAACAGGTCTGGGAACAATAGAAATGACACTGAGCAACATGGCTGGCACTAGGTTTCTGATGCCCCTGACGTGTAAACTTCCATTATATGCATGCTGCAATCAATATCCACCAATCTTGATCTAGCAACTGTCAATCTCCAAAGCATTCAGCTTACAATATTAATCATTTGTAATGATTAAAAATAACCCAAAGATGTGTGCTCTCGCCATTTTAGGTATGCAAATGACAGATACTTCTCAAGTTTGATTCTATTTAAAATCTGTTCATGTAGGCCTAATCCTTTATCTACAACCTCAGTAGTGACACTTGAGAGGTTGCCCATACATTGGTTTGGATTGGTTTATCAATTTTAAATTGTTAATTTTTTTTTTAAATCTACACTATAATAATTTGGATACATACAAACACAATACATGATTCCACCCTTATGATTGATTCCACCCTTATGATTGATATAAATTATAAATTAATTCACTGCAGATCACTGTACTTTTATTGATATGTCCTTGTAGTTTATGCGACATGGCTTGTACCTGGTAACGCAATACAACAAAAGCTAAATGAAGGGATAAATGACTACAAGAATTGTTATTAAATTTACTACTTTTCTAGCATTTACATGTAAATGAACAACTGTTTAAATTATAGTTGTATGATGACATTTTAAGAAATCACAATAGCAATAATAAAAAACTATATATTATAATAAGTAAAGGTAAGTGCTGAATCCAGTCAGTAGAACTGCTCATATACTTCACCCCCTGGCAGACATGTTTATTCCAACACCAACCTGCCTTCTCAGGGAAGCACTCATCTACATTACATTTACCGCATAAAGACTATTCGTTTACATATGCACCACTGTCTATAACCACGTACTCATCTAATACATATATACAGCTGAACAAACTGAGGCAATGTGGAATGAATGAAATTGCCCAAGCTTCGAAATGGGAACAGAGAGGATTTGAACCCTTGACTGAGAGTCAGACATTACAGTGTCCCATGGAGCAGTAGCAATGATAATATTATATATTTTGTTATTCTGATACACTTATTATAAACACCGAGCTATGCCATGGGTTTCATGCACACAAAACTGGTGAATCAGATTAAACTGTATTTTACCTTTGCATCTTCTTGTAATCATAGAATGGAGGGAAATATCATTTCTACTAGTATTTTCTGGGGCTTTTTTTGCATAAACTATTGAATTAAGTGCACATACCAGTTTGAAAAGCATGTGTATATCTGTTAAAGGAGTAAAACTGTGGAACGCCCTCGATAGTTCGTTGATTAGTTGTAGAAGCATTCATCAGTTCAAGAAGTATTATACAGACAAAGTATTGAATAGTTATGTGCTAAGTTCTTAACCATTTCTTGTAGAAAATTAGTAACTTCAGTTATTGTGTTTATCATCTTAGTGTAAACTAAATTAATGATCAGTAGAATGTAAAAATGTTAGAAGTATTGTAGATTGTTATTTTAGTTTGTTATTAAGGTTTTCAATTTATGTTCCAATATTTTCTTTTGTCCTGCTATGAATATACATGTATATTGTGTTGTTGCACTTTGAATCTTGACAATAATGGCACTGTAATGAATACAGTAGTTATACGTTCAATCAAGTATTTTATTCTAGATATGTTAAATTACTAAAAGGGTAAACATTATAAGTATTACACTTCTTTTTACCCTTTTTCGACAAATTCACTTAGTGTTATGTACTGTATGAATTATGCAAATGTGTTTTTGTTGAATAAATCCATTCATTCATTCATAAAGAATTGAAAACTATCGTATTAAGTATTAAGCATGTTAAGCTAACAAAGCTTGAAAATAAATAAAAAATGTTTTCCCAATTCTCCTGGATGTGTTCCAAACAGGTCATTTTGTTTGAACTATGGCAGGATTCTAAAGTGGTGTGACTGCAGGATCGGGCAGAGTCCCCATGCTCTTATCCGATAAATCAAACAGGATTTTTTGCCTAACTACAGTAGAACTCGCATAATTAAGCCATCAGCCACTGGCTGCATTGAGAGCCAGATATATTTTCTATCCTTTATAAAGCTCATGCCATGAATCAAACTCAGGGATCAAACTAAGATCCCAGAGTGCCACGATTGTTGACACAAACCATTGCTCCAGTGAGCTCTGCCATTCAGCTCCGCCACTCAGCTCCGCCATAAGTTCTTTTTTCTGATGCATGCTTTTATTGAACACATAAATTCTGCTTCTTTTGAGATGAGTGACTTCATAACCATGGCTACTCAAAGGGCACTGAGACAGGGTTTAGTTCTACTAGTTAACATACAAACTTGATATGATATATATCCATCAAAAAAACTGGTAAGGCACCTGGATTCAATTCCACTTTGTTTCAAGAATTACATATGTTCTACAGCAAATATTCATGTTGATTCCCTGCGACATCCCCACCCTATCAACAGCATCACACAGCAGGCAATCATGACACATCTGTACTGCTCTAAAAAATGATCTACACTCTTCTAAAAAACATCACATTCTCGCCACAACATGACACTGACAAGATGGCTTCTGTCTTATCTCAGTGTTGCAACAAATTCAATTTAGCGCCTTGTGCAGCACTTGTAGCCAAAACAGATGCATAGATATAATCACATGGTGTTATCTACTGTGAATAGGACAGCAGCATTTCAGGGATAACATCTACAGTCGTTCCTAGGCATTGCACCTCCTAGGCATTGCACCTCCTAGGCATTGCACCACCTAGGCATTGCACCTCCTAGGCATTGCACACTTCTGTTTGAAGGTGTGTATATTGAACACAGTCTCCTAGATTCGCTCTTTCTCTCTCTAGTTGCTTTACTTGACACAGAGATGCTTTAGGGAGATTTGATAAACAACATTAAATATGTCTGTTAATTGCATTCAGTATTCCTTGGCAACCGAAGAGGAAAACATTGCTGAATATAGATGTCTCTTAACTGGCTTTTCCAGAGGCATATGTTGTATTGTATTTCATTGTAAATACAGTAGTAGATTTGGCAGAAAGTAAGCTGTCTAAAAATAGCTGTTTCAATTATTATATGCAGATGCCTTGTGCAGTCACACAAATTATAATTATGGCAGTTATGTATAGCATGGACAATAAAGCTAATAGAATGTAGAACTATTCCCTGAGAGTGTTGCAACTAACAATACAGTTTTCTTGGTAGTTTTGATTATGTCATCAGAAGTAACAAAATGCCAGTAGATGTTTCATAATGAAACTGCAGACTTTTGATGCAATTATTCTTAATATCTCACCATGTCCAGAAAACAAGTAGGAACCCCCAATCGATAATGAAAACCCCCCAATCAATATGCGAACCTCCCAATCAATAATAATGCAGCTATCATGGGTCATGCATGGACAATTACAGTGTGAAAAAGCAAGACTTACCTTCTGATCAGTGCCAGAGACACGCTGCAGAACAATAGGTGGACCAGATGTCCCCCCGGCTGTTCCTTGATGGCCTCGCCTGCCACTAGGCAGTCGCTGAAACCAAGCAGAGATAAATGAACTGCTGCCCCAGCCTCCCTCTCATTGCAAGAACAATCAGTGGTAGATATCTCGGTTGATACCGTAAAACACCTATTATAATACAGCATCCATGTACATTCACCATAGTAACCATTATTATTTGGAAGTAGACGGAAATTTGCACAAGGATATCCTGCGGAGAAGACAGAATGAATTCTACTGAAGCATCAACATTACTAGTATATAATTAGTTCTGAACAATATTATTTACTGAATAACGACAAGTAGTGTGATTATTATATGTTGGTATTTAGAGATTTATAGTTAATGATTTTCTTAAATTTTAATCAGCTACGAACATAATTTCATGGTTATTAGTTAAGCCTTGCAAATATGGCAAAGAAGGTATTCCAACAGAGTCAACAGACTGATTTCCAATATCCAAGAAATATTTGGTGGCCTACGATATATGTCACCTTTGTTTTGCCAAATCCATTTTTAAACTACAAACTCTGAAAGAAATCTTTAATAAATCTGTATGATTCAGTCTGAAATTTGTTAAAATGCTTTGTTGGTCAAGAAGCTGCCTTTTTAGTTGCCACTTCAGACGTGATGATGTAATATATTGTGTGTGATACTGTCCATGTCCATAAACCAAGACATTCCCTACATGACAACAGTAACCAGCCTAGCTGTGTCTGCCCCCCACATTGCTAGTGCTATGAACTAAACTATTATGAAAGTGTTTGTCACATGTTATATAAAGTTTGTCACTAGATTTTATGCTCATGTGGTAAACATGAGAAATGATGTACCTGGTTAAATATTTTCTATAAATTTAATAAGAATCCATTACAAACAGGAGGCACCTGTATGACACAAAATTCCAAAAATCCATACTACATACAAATGCATACAATGGAACACTGTAATTTTGCAGTCATTATTGACGTAACATCATTAAAATGGCAGGAACACCATCTAGGATAATTATCTTGCATTCACATATTTAATAAAGCTGTTAGAAACACAAACGTTTTCCAGTCACACCAGTATTTCTGCCACACTGATGTTGGCTGTAGTAACATTTTGCAATGTACTCACTCAAAGCAAACATTATAAATATGATCGTGTAAACAAGTAAATCACAGTCCTGTGTCAACCGATATTAGAGGTTGTTTTATAAAAACACATCCAGCTGAGATAAGTGCATTAATTGCATTGTGACGTGTACAGCAACTGGAAACATAACAAACAGCAAAGTGCAAGTGAGGAAAAACTGCGCATAAACGGCCCAACATGAATTTGTGCAACACAAGGGAACTGGTCTGTCATTTGTCACAGGGGTTGCTGTGAAAGGTCAGGAACATTACATAAATAATGACGTTTCAAAGCATGCAATTAACATATTTCAGGACAACAACCAGTTTCATGTCAGAAGACCAGGTTCATGTGACAAAACCATTCAACTGAACCACACAAAAGGAACCGACTTCCACTGAGAGGTTTATCTGTAATTCTGTGCAAGTCTCTACAGATATGACTGTTTATTACAGGGTAGTTACACATATGGTCGAGACAAACAATATGAAATGATAAATTTGTTGCAGAAACTCATAAGTGAAACAACTTGTATTTGTAATTTGCTTTGTTTAATTTTAGCTGTATTGTTATCAGCACAATACTTAATACACCACATGCATGCATCGATGATATTAATTAAATCAAATGTTTTATTAGTTAAAATATCAATATTAGATCACTTGCAATGCCCAGTGAACTTTGAATAGCATAAGACCTCCAATAATTTCTTATTTCAAAATCTGTATGAACTTAACCTGTTGATATTTGCAGACACAGCATAATTGTGTTCAACCTGACACATGTGGGAGCAAGCAAGCGCTCCAATCAGACAGCCCCGGCCGTCCTACACAAATACTAGACTAGTAATTCCTGTCATTAGGAGCTACTCTGAATCAATACCGACCACGCACGAACGTGGCAGGTGGGCTGAGCATGTAGCTCTCTCACTGTTATCTTCATCCCTGCGATTTATGTTTAAATGCAGTCATTGCAGCTGTATCTTGGCGAAAAACCTGCCCTAAATTGACCTACCGGTAATTGAATCACATCACTTTAATGGGTGTAATTAAAAAAATGGGCCAAGTCTCGGAATCCACACACAACTACGGACATGAGGCTTTTTCAATTCACAATTACAGCTTTCATCAATATTTCCTCTGATTGTGTGTGCATAATTCTTTGTTTCATTCACTCTGGCAAGGGCAATCTGCATTTCAATCCCACAATCCACTCACTGATGTTTAACTGGAAAGGACATCATCTAATTCTGCTTGCGGCTATCCATTTAAATATTAATGTTCAACCTTCAGGTAACAATCAGATCATTACCTCAACACATCCTGCAACTGATTAGGAATTTATTGCAACAGTAGAAGGAAACAATTATTATGATACCTCAGCAACGTCAGGTAAATTAAATGGAAACATCTTTAATAAAAGTTTTTAACTTAACAATGAAATGTTTTTAATCATCTGCTTTGTTATGAAAAAGTTGTACATATTACTGAGACTGGTATAGTACATAAACTCCATTCAATTTCTGCAGCGACAACAACAAACTTCTTAATCCAGTTACAGAATATTGTGATACCGATACAGTCCCAAGTACAAATGAAAATAATTACTTTTCCATGGAATATAATCAGTACTCCAATTACAGAATATTTTGACACTGATCAAGTCTAAAGTACAAGCAAAATACAGAGTGTTATATTTTCAAAATATTAAAGGTCATCTGTTGACTCAAACATAACACAAAATAGTGCGGCTTTTCACTGCTTTAAAAGGGCACTGCATTTTAGTGCAATGCAAGGGACTCAATGCCATCATGTTTGACATTTTGTAATGTAATCACTCACATATATGCAGAGGAAACTTTAATGAATACAATATTTGAAATTACCATTTGGATTAAATATTTAGTGTATCCAAAGGTGGTGTTGACATACTTTCTGTCTGTATGCATGTGCCAGCAGTCACACTTCATTGTGCTTTAAGTATCAATGTCAGGAGATGATTGGCATTCAATTGTAGTTACATTTTGACATATTTCCATGATCTCAGTGAGCATAAACAGGGAGTTCGCGCAGATGAAACAGCTTCCTTTTTCACACGCATTACCACTTGCAAGAGTATTCAACTTGTCATTAAAAGAGGGAGTTGTTCCATTTGAATGGAAAGAAGCAAATCATACCATTATTTAAAAAGGGTTCGAGAAATAAGTCAGAGAATTATAGACCAGTGAGTTTAACGTCAGTGATTTTTAAATTATTAGAAAGGTTAATTAAAGACCACATGGGGGACTTCCTCATTAAGCATAAATTATTAAATTCATCTCAACATGGATTCCTTAAAGCGAGGTCATGCTTAACAAATATGTTATGTTTTTTGGAAGAAATCACTAAGTGGATAGACGTGGGATCGCCAGTAGATATTATCTACTTAGATTTTCAGAAAGCTTTTGACAAAGTGCCACATCAAAGATTACTACTTAAATTAAAAGCCCATGGTATTGGGGATAGCATAACTGACTGGATAGAACAATGGCTGACTGACAGATGGAGAAGTTTCAAATTGGAAATCGGTTTTGAGTGGGGTACCTCAAGGATCAGTATTAGGACCTGTTTTATTCTTAATATATATCAATGACTTGGACGACAGTATAACAAGTAACGTACTGAAATTTGCGGATGACACAAAACTGTTTAGAAAGGTTAATACTGATGGTGATAAACAACATTTACAAAACGATCTAGACAGATTAGTGAAATGGTCTGAGAAATGGCAGACGTTGTTCAATTTTGGGAAATGTAAATGCCTACATACAGGACATGGGAACTTGAATGTAAACTATAAAATGGGAGATACTGTTCTGGGTACTACTGTAAAAGAAAAGGACTTAGGAGTTGCAATAAGCGCTGATATGAAAGTTTCAGAGCAGTGTGGTATTGCAGCTTCAAAGAGTAATCAAATTCTTGGATTGATTAGAAGAAACATAACATACAAGGGAAAAAAGTTAATTATACCTCTTTATAAAGCAATAGTTAGACCTCATTTAGAATACTGTATACAAGCATGGAGACCATATCGTAAGGATATAAATACGCTTGAATGCATACAAAGGAGAGCAACTAAAATGATACCAGAACCGAGAGACCTCAGTTATAAAGAACTCCTGAAAGAATGTGGTTTAACAACTCTAGAGACAAGGAGGTTAAGAGGAGATCAGATTGAAGTTTTTAAGATATTGAATGGGTATGAAAATATTGATAGAAATATGTTTTTCTTACTCAAGAAGGATAGCAGAACTAGAGGACATGAGGTAAAATTAGTAAAGGATCAATGTAGATTGGACATCAGGAAGCACTCATTCTCAGAGGACAATAAATGAATGGAACAAATTGTCTACAGATTGTGTAACTGCTAGCAGCGTGAATATGTTTAAAAACAAGGTTGACACATATCTCAGGAGGGCGGGTTATAAGTAGATGAACATTGTTGGACTCTCGATAAGCCAATGGCTTCCTTGTCCACTTGCCATCTGGGCCTTTGGCTTGGATGGCAAATCTTGTTAAATCTTGTTACCATTCCAAAGGCATGTCCACCAATACAACTGCATCTTGGCAGAAATTGCTAGAAATACGTAATGTTCCAACGCATGCATACAATGATTGTTTGCTGCACATTAAATATAATATTAATTTTGTTTGGCAATTTATGATACCAATAATGTTAAGTTTATCAATGTAGGCTGACAGGAAATTGTCGTAATAAAAAAGTCATGGAATAAATTTTGTTTTCAAAATAAAATCACAGGAAATAAATTAACAATTTGGAAGTACGACATAAATCACAAGTCAAAGAAATAAAGTGCTTCTGTTTCACACACAGATCAATTATTTTAAAATAACGTTTACATGCATGGCGGTTGTATCAAGAGTCATAGATAACCTGGAAAAAGTAAAAGAAAACCAGCTAAAGTCTAAGCTGTCTCAGAACTAAGTGATATCCTAGTTATGAACAATGCAAGTAGGCCTATAAGGTCTATCAACATTTGAGAAAAAATTGGAAAATAAGAAAATACCAACTTGAATATGTATGAATGACAGTTATTGAAATATTGTAGAAAAACTGCAAGGCATTGTTATTGAGTAGCGATTGCAAAAAGAGTGTAGATTGAACACAGAAAACATTCATATGCCACTAACTAAGGATGACACATTATTATTAAATATAACAAATTATCTGCTGCGTAAAAGTTAGTAATGTGAAAAGAATTTTATGTGCATTAAATAGAGTATGGGAACACCTAATGCGCCTTGCATACAGCGCGGTCCGAAATCGTGGACCCCGACTACCGCGTCACACGAACGACCCCAAAAGCGAAATGCTCAGATTGCCTTTAGGGTAAGACCACAATTGACCTTCCTGTTTATTGTTTCACACGAATGTAGGGCGTATTAAATTGTGATATGTGAATTTAAACAATTCATATGATGTGACATAAGTGCAACTGAGCAGACATATTTACAGGTATATTTGTAGAAGCTATTGGCTGTGAAATGGTGCATTTATTTTAATTTTTCTGCTATGGGCCACGTGTGCGCATGAATACATGGCTATTTTTGTCAAAATTGATGGGAATCGCACGTCGGGGCATTTTAAGAGCTGGATGTATGTGACTTTGATAAAATTTGGTCAGCATGTCAATGAGATGATGGCAGTTGCTGTGAAAAAGTTTCAGAATTTTTGATGGTCAGGTTTTCTTATAATCAGACAAAACGTTAACATGGCCACCAATGCAATTCTCTACTGTGGTCTTCCCCCTTTATAGGATCTGAATCTGAAGATCCAACTGCAGTTGTTGTATGTGGGTGCATCACAGAAGCCGATCACGGCTATTAACGTGACGTTTGGGTGTGTAAGGATAAGAATAAGCCTGAACACTGACATTTGATTTGGAGCTTGCTACTTCTACTAGTTCTTGGATGGCTGTGTTGTTAATTTTTTACTTTTGTTATCAGCTCAACTACTAAAGTTGGCTGGTTATGTGTCGTCAGCAATTAAGTAGTGAATCAACGTAATTTAGGTACCTTTTGTTCTACATCAATCACGCTCGCGTTGCCGCACGCTAGCTGAGGTCCTGGTTCTGCTCTGTCTACGTCGATCACCGGTTATGTAATTTTAACTAACTTCGTCAGCAGGTTAAAAATAGATCTGACAGCATTGTATTTGTAGCGGTTTGGCAAGTTTTCATCACACACGTACAAAAGACAGCATTGAACTGTATGCTTGCAGTTTGTGTTAAATGTGGATTTATTAAATAAGGAACCCGAGTCAGTACAGCCAACTAGGCCTAGGGCTAGGGCTAGGGGTAGATGCTGTATTCGGCTTCGCTGATGTAGCCATTCGGCGTTGTTATCGAGTCACGCTGTCTAGTCGAATTATAGCATAACAACAACATGCAAACACCTGCACATGTGTGTGTGTGTGTGTGTGTGTGTGTGTGTGTGTGTGTGTGTGTGTGTGTGTGTGTGTGTGTGTGTGTGTGTGTGTGTGTGTGTGTGTGCACGCACGCACGCGTGTGTGCACAAGCGCGCGCACGCACACACGACGCATGTACGCGCATACGCGCGCACACTAACAATTCATGCGACCGTGTGTGTATTACATCCACCCACACGCATGTACGCACTGACGCAAGTACGCGCGCGCACGCGCGCACTTTATCATCATCACTTCATTATCATCACCAGCCTCTTGAACACGACACGGCGTGCGTGCAGTAACATGTCGTTGCCAAGTAAAGAAGTTACATGTTTGCATATGGATTCCATTATCAGCACACATTCATTTTCATCTACATCTGTCATGGTGTTTGCTCGTCGGGCGAGACTAGTGCCTGGGATTGCCGTGCGCAGCGCCCTGGACAGCGCGGTCTCTCGACGACGTCTGTAATTTCCTGAGAACAGTTTGTTCAGTAATCATTGTCTTGTACAAATGTTATCTTGTGACAAAGCGCGAATAGGAATACATGTAATACGAAAATAGCGAGTTTGCGACAGGTTAACTGGACAGCCTTGTCACCACTGTCGCGGGCACCAACTCGACCAGCGCCACGTGGATATTAATCAACAGACGCAGACGGTTTTTAGTGTTTTTTGTTGCCGCTAGTCGTAACTGGTGACACGATTTGTTTATAAATATATGGCCTTCATTAATTTCCGCCGGTAGCCCTCCAGCGCTGCACGGTAACACATGATATATTCTTTATTGGTTCCAACCGACCCCTTTCGAGGTATAAGAAACTATTATACAAATTTAAAAAAAAGAAATGTATCACATAACATGCAACACATAACAGGCTACACGTAATATAAAATAGTATTTCTAAATACAATGTGTGCTAATTGAACAATTCCTGCAACATTATTCGACACCGTGGTACAACAAAACTTCATGAATCATATTACGAAAAAGGAAACAACAACATTATGCATTTAACAAATTTGGCAAATTTCAACAATTGTTTGACATTAATTAAATAATTTGCTCAATTTAAGCAAACATGGTCGTACTCTGTTATGTCGTTGTGGCACAAAAATGTGTCTATGCAGGACACACCAAAATATGTTGAAATTCATCTCCTGGTTCCCACACAGTCTATATATTAACAGACGCTTAGAATGACAGCCAGACACTTGAAGCGTTATGGAGTTTTATGCTAGGCCAATTCCACAGTTCTGGATTGAAATTTGTGTCATAGTTGCCGACGTTGTGTCCTTGTGACGCTTGACTAGGTTACCTGAACTGAACTCTGGGCACTATGGAGGCGGATGACTTCTTAGAAGGACGCGGAGGTATTTCTTGTGAAACAAGGAATTTGATGTGCTTGCAATTATATGTCTCACAGTCACAGAGCCGTGTCGAACTACGGCCTTGCAGACAACCAACTTGGTCGTCTGTTGGAACTTTCCACACGCTGGTGTCAGGTCTACCATTGACACTGTTGACATCCTCTATAGAATACTGTATTCGACATCAAAATCCAATTTGTAGGGATGAAACTGTAAAATGCGTGAACTTGTTGACATTTGTCAGCGAAACATTCCCCGCAGTCACAGCAGAGGAAATGTCCCTTGGGACACGGTGGACAAGCCGGTGAAGGACATTGGTCTGGCTTTTTCACATTTGTGATTGTGATGAGGCCAAACTTCTGGCATGCATTTATCATAGAATTTCCTTTGTGGGGTGAAAAACAAGTGCACAATTTTGTGTAAAAAGAAATCCACGAAGCGAGACTGATAGGCGCTGGACAATACAAACAACAGAGATCAGCGTGTGGATGTTGTCTCGTTACACGTACTTTCATCACGCGGTCGCAGTCTTGCCGACCACGTACGTGCACGCATGTTGTGCTTTGTACGGTTTCATATCTCTACCGGGACCGTACATGTGAAGTAATAAAATTATGATATTGCATGACAATAAATATTAAACATTATTTTTTTCCGTACAATGTTCTTGAAGCAATCCTACCCGCGCCCGCCCACGCTATGCAGGTGTCCCCCGCGTCGCTAGCTGCGTCAACACTCGCTGGTTCGCTACGCTACGGCCATGCTCACTGCATGGGTGACGTACAATTTTTGTGTGCAAGCCCTAGCGTTCTCGATACTGGTCCTCGACACACGGCATGTTTCGCGCGGTGGACTAATGAGTTTATCCGCGTACTTGTGACAAGACGCATCAAACAGCAGGAGCTTTTACTTGCAATTATAAAACTGCAATCGTTGACCTTGCATGTGACACAGTGTTTATTAAATATATCACTGTATGACAGAGTTCGTTCATGTAGGGACAGAGAGCACGCACAGAGGTGCCAAGTAACATTACACAAAAAGCGGTAGATATAACGCTTTTCAGCTTTTATTATGTGAGGGAGGTAGGTGAATATCTGTCGCCGCGGGCCGTGGTGTGGAAGGACGTCTCCCCCGGCGTAAGAATTTGAAAATTTTAGGGTATATTTATCTAGCTATGGTGCATTTTCTACGTGAAAGTGTAGCTTAATGACATAGTTGGATTTAAAAATGAGTAAATTAATTGTTTTAACCTTGAAATTGCGGTTTGGCGGTAGATGTTGGCTCGAAGGCAGCAGAGCGGTATATTGTCTAACATGTGAAGAAAAGGTAGAGATGGGACTATGTGTCGCTAAATTTAACCTTCTTTGCAATCCCTCGTTGCAGAAAACGATGGACACATGCTATGAATTCTCAATCATACGTCTACACGTCGTCTTTCTTCTATTCTAAAACCCTTTCAATCCAGCTGCGTTCACACAGTCACACTACAGTATGATATTGTGCGCGCACGCATGTATGCGTATGTATATATGTGTGTGTGTGTGTGCGTGCGTGTGCGCGCGTATGTGTGCGTGCGTGCGCGCGTACATACGTACATAATGTACATACGTATATATACGTGGCGCCATCTAATGACCAGAGATGGAGCCAGCGCCGCCTGTTGCCTGGCTGGGCGATAAACGGTTTCGGGTGGCAATTTATAGTACACAACAAAAATGGCGATGTTCATACGTGTTTGACGTCTGACTCTGGGTGGTGCGGGGTCCGTCTCATCCTAAACATTACTGTGAACGCTAACACGGTATAACGTAATTTTCTGAAGATTTGTTTATTGGTGGGTTTAAAGATCGACTTTGAGACTCCCCACCCGTGACACTAACAGTTTTAAGTTTGTATCTAGGGCTAGGCACAACATCATGATCATCAATATTCATTTATCCATTCATTCATGGTTTTGAATGACAATTTAAATTTAGATGGTCAAATTCGCTTTTGTTTTGCTTTTGTATTATTGTTGATTGTCAAGGTTTTGTGTTTTAATTGCACTCTAAATGAAATGACATACAACATATTTTGTTAGTTCCTTGCCTTGGCCCTTGGCCTTGCCCTGAGACTGCATGAATCCTGGTCAGTGACAGGGCTGGGCAGTGCCTACTATTAATATTAGGATAAGCCCCTGTTACTAATGATAAGTTCTAAAACACCTAAATCTTCAGGAACTCGAGCTCAGAGGCATAATAAACCAGAAGCACGTATAAATACATTTATATGCATTCCTTCAAAGGCACTATATTATTTATAAGTCTAATATAAGAGCCTGGAATTTACTCCCCATTGAAATAATAAGTCTCCCTTCCATTCATCCCTTTCGTAGTCCACCTTGCTCCACCAGCTCATCTCACCCGACTGTAGGGAATCTGATTTTAACCAACTGTAGGTATTATTTACACCAAATTTGTATGAACAGGTACACGCAAAAGTCATATGAGCATTTAGGGTGGAAATGCAATTTCAAATAAACACTACTATTCAAAAGCCATTACTAGTACTATCACAGTTAAGTTCTGTTTTGACTTTTGCTCATGTCTCTTGTGTCGTGGAATTGTGTTTCATCAATATTGCTATGTATAGGTTCAGTCTAAACTTGGCTAAATTCTTTCACGGTGATGATACAATTTCTGACCTATGAAAACAACTGCCAATTTCCACCAAATTTTTACGACCTACTACCTAGGCCTAGCACATCTAAAGCATTAAGTCACGCTGCAATTTGTTCATATATATCCACTACTATCTATAATAGCCGGGCACTGGTGAACTGAGGCAAGGTGTAGTGAACAAAATTGGCAAAGTTTGAAAGAGCAGCAAGAGGATTCGAACCCTGTTTGTCTTGATTGAGACTCCAACCTTCTAACCACTGTTACAGCGCCCCGCACTGATATAGTGATAATATTGTATTGTTTTATGTGTCTAGTCATCATGCTTTGATTATGATGTTATGGTATTGCTTGCAGATGTCAGTTGCGTGCAGATGTCACCAACAGTAAGGAACAGCAATGTCTGACGAGAAGCATGACATTTGGTCTCGGCTTGGCTCACCAAAATATGTTGCTGCTCCGATGGTTGATCAAAGCGAGCTTGCCTTCCGGTTGCTCTGCCGAAAGCACGGTGCCCAACTCTGCTACACACCAATGCTGCATGCTGGGAAATATGTGAATGACACCATCTACAGGGAGAATGCCTTTCGCACGTGTAAAGAAGACAGACCACTAGTTGTGCAGGTATGGGAGTCTTTGATTCTGGTGCTTCAGATTTGCTAGAGAGAACAACACAACTATCCACTTGAAGGGGAAAGCTTTCGAATCACAGCACTTGTTGCAGTGTAGCTGTGGACCATGTGGCTGGGTGGGTGCACCACATACCGCAAGAACCACATACCCTTAACACTACTTTTGACACCCCAACTGTAACCTTAAACCTAAACAACTAGACATTTGGTTCTGGAAACTTACTAAAGCAAATAATATATTTCCATACCAAAATATTGTAATATTTTTTGTTCGTTTTGTAAGCATCCAGTTTACAACAGATGATACCTTTGTTGCTTTAAATGTTTTTTGTAGGTCCTGCTTGTGATTTTTGTTTTCCGTGCTCTGGCCAACCAGTTGTAGATATCTAGACTTCAGAGTAATAAGTATTATTAACACCCTTGTGTTTTATTCACTAACACATTTAATTGGTGATTAGTGCAACAACACACATTTTTGTTTGGTTGAGAAAATCTTATGTTGCAGTCAGGGTTGTTTGATTTAAATCACTCCAAAAAAATCATTGATTTATGATTCTTTTAATCTCTGATTTATATAAATTTAACACAAATAATTGTTCAAGCATCGAGAACAACAAAGTTTTGTATGTTTTTTAAATACAAAAGCACAATGTGCACACACTTGTGTAGTTGTATTGTCACCAGATAGCCTGATAGTCAAATATTTTATGACATTGTGTATGTTAACTGTTTTATGTTTGAGCTATTCCCTTTGTGAAGCCGCACAAACTTGTCTTCAAGAGGAAGTATCTTTTCAAAACAGAAGCCCTGAGTTAAAGTCCACTTAGAGCTTGTGCTAGTTGTTACCAATTCAGTAAGTTGACTCAAGTGACCCAGTCTTGGTGACAATTGTTTAATACTGTACCAGTTTGCAGTCTGGTTGGAGACCCATAAAGTACACAGAGCCCTGGACAGGTGCTAATGCACCCTCTCAGCAAACAATAATTAGCACTGCCTACAGCCACAGAGCATGCTTTCCTTTCCAAGACAGATTATGCAACTACAGGGGGTGAGGCCTTGTGGACATTGCCTAATGTCTTTATATAAGCAAAAATCATGTGCCTCTGTTAAGACAAGTACCCAAATCGATTTGAATAGAACATGTTTGAAAGAGTTTGTAAATATACACCCCTATATGAATGTCTATATTCCAAATTTTTTTAAATAAATAAATAAAAAAATACGATTTAAATAAAAAAATATGATTTAAATAAAAAAAATACGATTTTTTTTATTTAAAAAATCATGATTTTTTTTCAACCCTGGTTGCAGTGGATTTATCATAGAGTTGAGGTAGCAGACAGGTATGTGAATGTGATGGTTTGAGGGTGAGAAGATTCTTGGTTATCACAGTTATCACAGAGGAGCACGATCTGATTCTGATTAAGATGATATATTGGCACCTCCATCCGTCGGTTGACAACTTTTTGCATTGTACATGGTCACGAGAATGCCTGATCCTTTGGTTTTGTTGCATCACTGAGCTCGGATTTTCCGAGGATATTGGCGCCAAAGAAGTCTTTATTATTATTATTATTATAGAAACAACGTGATTATGTCTGGGCTTAATTCTTGGTGGTTCTGGCAATTACATTTAATGGTTGCAAACATAACATTGAACCATGCTTGAAAGCCAGACCAAGACATTTTTTTGGTGGTTTGTTTTGAAGCAGTCAGAGACCTCTGCTAGATACATAATAATTTGTTGCAGTCCGTGTCCACTGTTGCTTGGATTGTGATGTTTACTGGTGTAGTTAGATGTTGTGTTTTTGTTTAGTGACATAACTACTCTTCTTCATGTCTTCTTTTACTGATTGATATTTCTGGTACATCTGAAAAAATATGTCTAGCTGATTTATTTTTTAAACATGTAATTTTCTCAGGAATGACTGGATATTGATCCTGAAACATTGTAATAGGTATCTAAATATTGCACTCTATGCACATGATGGTTTCAAGTACAAACTGACGTTGCAAGTCCTTTGCACTGCCATATGGCAGTTAATTGCACATGCTGATGCCAGGAATGTCTTCACTTTGAGTATTTACAGGTCCTCCATGGGGGATACACTGATAGAGTCTGAAAGATCTGGACAGTCTGTTTGCATGCAGTGTTATGTGAAAAATAAATTGCACTATTAAGCACCACCAACATGGTTAAATTTGATTGCAAGAAACCAGGGCAGCGGGCAGATATGCAGAGGGAGTTGTTACGCAATCCTGGTGGATGCTCTTGCTAATTGAATGGTCTTAATTAGATAGTAACTTAGCAAGATCAACTTGATTAGCTTGCTGGTGTAATTTGATTGCAACATATTCACTTATAGCATACACCTTCTAGGTTGCTTCACAGAATGCGCATTTTGCTGTAGGAAAATGTGAAATAAAAGGAAATGACAGAAACTAGTTGAACAATTTAGTTTTAAATAGAAAACAGCCTTCTTTTGGTTTGTTGATTTTTGAAAGTGCTAAACTGTGTTTAAAAACTGGTACAGATATATGTTCTTGTATGTGCAGAATTCCCTAATAAATGTGTGTGTTTATAGAATTTTTTGACCAGATGGTAAATTAGTAATAATTTGTATAAAGTAATAATCTGTGTTCGACAGTCAGAAAGATAGCATTAAACAGCCCAAAGTATGTAAAATCTTGTTACTTCTCAGAGGTGTGCAAACTTTTACATTTCATGCCAAAAAACTGCTAATTCAGACTTCAATTATGCGAATTAATCTTGCGAAATGTTTCATCGTGCAAGCACACCTAGGCATTATTTTACTAATGAATTTTCAGTTATGCACACCCTTGATTCTTTATGTAATTGGAAGCAGATTAGTGGTCTTGCCACCCTTTCAGCAGTTCTGTGCCCAGCAGAGAAAGTGGGCCAAAGTGATATACGGGGCACAGTGAAACAAAGGCCGACATCCCTTGAATTTTACATCATTCATTACATCAACTACTACAGAGCCAATGGCTGCCATGTGTTTTACCTGGTGAACAGTGATGTTTTACCTGGTGAACAGTGATGTTTTACATGGTGAACAGTGATGTTTTACCTGGTGAACAGTGATGTTTTACCTGGTGAACAGTGATGTTTTACCTGGTGAACAGTGATGTTTTACCTGGTGAACAGTGATGTTTTACCTGGTGAACAGTGATGTTTTACCTGGTGAACAGTGATGTTTTACCTGGTGAACAGTGATGTTTCAAGAGGTAAGAGTAACTTTTTTCTTTTTGAAGCAAATTTGTATTATATTAGTGTTAACAGGGATCTATCAGGGCGGCAGTTGTATTATACTAGTGTTAACAGGGATCTATCAGGGCAGCAGTTGTATTATACTAGTGTTAACAGCGATCTATCAGGGCGGCAGTTGTATTATATTAGTGTTAACAGGGATCTATCAGGACAGCAGTTGTATTATACTAGTGTTAACAGGGATCTATCAGGGCGGCAGTTGTATTATATTAGTGTTAACAGGGATCTATCAGGGCAGCAGTTGTATTATACTAGTGTTAACAGCGATCTATCAGGGCGGCAGTTGTATTATATTAGTGTTAACAGGGATCTATCAGGACAGCAGTTGTATTATACTAGTGTTAACAGGGATCTATCAGGGCGGCAGTTGTATTATACTAGTGTTAACAGGGATCTATCAGGGCAGCAGTTGTATTATACTAGTGTTAACAGCGATCTATCAGGGCGGCAGTTGTATTATATTAGTGTTAACAGGGATCTATCAGGACAGCAGTTGTATTATACTAGTGTTAACAGGGATCTATCAGGGCGGCAGTTGTATTATATTAGTGTTAACAGGGATCTATCAGGACAGCAGTTGTATTATACTAGTGTTAACAGGGATCTATCAGGGCGGCAGTTGTATTATACTAGTGTTAACAGGGATCTATCAGGGCAGCAGTTGTATTATACTAGTGTTAACAGCGATCCAATTTCATTCTAGAAAGTTCGAGTGGGGTACAGTAAGACAAAATGTTGGGGTACTGTGAAAAAAATGTTGAGGTACAGTGAGACAAAATGTTGGGGTTCTGTGAGAAAAATGTTGAGGTACAGTGAGACAAAATGTTGGGGTACTGTGAGAAAAGTGTTGAGGTACAGTGAGACAAAATGTTGGGGTACTGTGAGAAAAATGTTGAGGTACAGTGAGACAAAATGTTGGGCTACACACTGCCCCATCCTGCATTATATACATGTTTTTAAAGTAATTGTTTTTTTTTTCAGGTCTTCATATAAGTACGAAGAACTGTACGCGGAAACTGAGATAGGGGACGTTCTAACCCCAGTCCATGGAGGAGGCTGTGGAACAAACAGATCACACCGTGTCTTACAGAAGGTGGGGCTACCCCAGTCCATGAAGGAGGCTGTGGAACAAACAGATCACATCGTGTCTTACAGAAGGTGGGGCTACTCCAGTCCATGAAGGAGGCTATGTAACAAACAGATCACACCGTGTCTTACAGAAGGTGGGGCTACCCCAGTCCGTGAAGGAGGCTGTGGAACAAACAGATCACACCGTGTCTTACAGAAGGTGGGCTACCCCAGTCCGTGAAGGAGGCTGTGTAACAAACAGATCACACCGTGTCTTACAGAAGGTGGGGCTACCCCAGTCCGTGAAGGAGGCTGTGTAACAAACAGATCACACCGTGTCTTACAGAAGGTGGGGCTACCCCAGTCCATGAAGGAGGCTGTGTAACAAACAGATCACACTGTGTCTTACAGAAGGTGGGGCTACCCCAGTCCATGAAGGAGGCTGTGTAACAAACAGATCACACCGTGTCTTACAGAAAGTGGGGCTACCCCAGTCCATGAAGGAGGCTGTGGAACGAACAGATAACACTGTGCCTTACAGAAGGTGGAGCTACCCCAGTCCATGAAGGAGGCTGTGGAACAAACAGATCACACCGTGCCTTACAGAAGGTGGAGCTACTAATCCACCAAAAACATTCCATAAGTCCCAAAGACTTGAGAAGGTACCCAAACGCTGACGAGAGGAAAACAAGAAACTATCGGCCAAAAGGGAAGAAGTATCGTAGCTACTGATACAGCAGAGAAAACTTAATTCGAAATGAAAGCTGCCATGAAAACAAAAAAGGATCTAAGAGGACATCATCCAGTAAAAAAAAAATTTCAAGATGAAACTGATGAGTTTGATAGAGATAGTTATTCTCGTATTGAATTTAATGAAGAGCTAGAAAGTCATCGTTGATTTGTGTGATGCAAAGAACAGTAAGCGTACGGTTTACTACACTGGCAAAGTACTGAGATAAAACGATATGGACACTGATTGTATAATCAGCTTCTTGTGTGCTAGCAGAAACATGTCTGGTACATTTCTAATGCCAGAAATTCCAGATATGTCATCACTAATGATGACAGCATCGGGACCATATTGTAGAGGCCAGTGTTCTCTGGCCACACAGAACACCAGACGAGACATTTCTGTATTGAAGTTGGGTTTTTAAACATTGACATTTGCTAAACACAAAGGAGGGGCCGTATACACAAAGGAGGGGCTGTCATACACAAAGGAGGGGCCGTCATACACAAAGGAGTGGCCTTATACACAAAGGAGGGGCTGTCATGCACAAAGGAGGAGCTATCATACACAAAGGAGGGGCCGTCATACACAAAGGAGGGGCCGTCATACACACAGCCATTGCTCTTTTGCCAGAGACAATCCCAGTTAGTAAATTGATATTTTGAGACAGAGATTTGGGAACTTGACATTTGTTTTAAAAAGCAACAGGAGACCCTTATTCATGTATTAGAGTAATGTAGCTCTTGGGCTTAGCTGAAGACCATTTGGCTAATTGTATCTTTGATTTTATAATTGAGTTATGGTTAAATCCAAGGCAGTGTAAGGTGTCAAAATATTTTAATCTTAGTTAATTTTGTCAACTATTTTGTGTTTATGAAATGGTGTTATGAAGATAAAACTGATGGCATCTTCTTTAATCAATAATATATATTTGGGCCTTTCACATATAATGACTCACTTTGCTCCATCCACTGTCTCAAAGAACACTAGTGAGTCACAATGAGACAATGCACCTTCACTCGTTTGGATGGCTGTAGTTTCCTTGTTTTTCATCTGACAAATTTTCTGTGAGATATACTTAACTTCAAAGTCTACAACCCGATACTGTTTGATGTTTTTAATCTCTCAGCATTACATGTTTGTGCCCATTTAAAAATGTTGTGTCTCACTGCGACTCAGTTTCCCTATTTTTATTAGGCCAGTTTGGATGAATAGCCACAAGTTGTCATTCATCTGCCTTTCCCTTAATTTATCACCAACATTATGAACCTGTGTAAGCATTTTTGGAGTGCCAGGGGCCAGTTGTAAGGAATGTGTTTTCTAAAATTTTATGGTGGTGGATCAGAAAGATAACCACAAGTTGATAATTTGATTGATAACCACATGTTGATAAGCTACATTATGTTTGTTTGTTGTTATTGACTAAATGAAAATCTCTTGTAAAAAATGTATTTCAGGTAATTCTATTGATATCTTGATTTAGCTCACAATAACGCCCTTTTTGTCATGGGCCATGCTCTCTCTGTTTAGCTTATCTTGTCTTTCCATCTGTGGTCAGTGAGCCTCCACCTCCCATAAATCATCTGTGGTCAGTAAGCCTCCACCTCCCATAAATCATCTGTGGTCATTGAGCCTCCACCTCCCATAAATCAACTGTGGTCAGTAAGCCTCCACCTCCCATAAATCATCTGTGGTCAGTGAGCCTCCACCTCCCATAAATCATCTGTGGTCATTGAGCCTCCACCTCCCATAAATCAACTGTGGTCAGTAAGCCTCCACCTCCCATAAATCATCTGTGGTCAGTGAGCCTCCACCTCCCATAAATCATCTGTGGTCATTGAGCCTCCACCTCCCATAAATCACTGTGGTTAGTAAGCCTCCACCTCCCATAAATCATCTGTGGTCAGTGAGCCTCCACCTCCCATAAATCATCTGTGGTCAGTGAGCCTCCACCTCCCATAAATCATCTGTGGTCAGTGAGCCTCCACCTCCCATAAATCATCTGTGGTCAGTGAGCCTCCACCTCCCATAAATCATCCGCGTGGTGGGCTCATTTCTGGGCTAACATGGTTGTTTCTTTTAACAACATAAAATGTTCTGGAAATGTTCGATTTACCATAATCAAGAGTCTGCTGGGCAGCAAGTGGAAGGAGATAAGTCAGTGTCATCTGCCGTTGCAGACTGTTGCTTATTCAGGTTGACAAATATACTTGGATAGACTGGCTTGTGTGGTTATTTTATTTCTATTATCTCGTTCAGACATGATACATTTTTGATAAGCTTCTGCTAAGCTTCCTTTCCACAATTGATTGTATTACTGTAGGTGCACTTTTCTGTCACACCATATGTATTTAACAAAGTTACTTTGGAATTACACACAGATAGTCCATTTAGGTACTGAAAAAATGGCCATAAATGCACTATTCTGAGGATTGTGAAGTGTACCAAGTGGTAATCTTACTGTGCAAGAGACAATCTCCCAGCACAGGCTTGGCTGCCTTTACTTGTCTAATCAGGTGTGAGTCCGTGTGTGTCATATGGGTGCCGGGTGGCATACAAATCTTGCAAATTGACACTTTGTCTAATGTAGCGTCCACTCATGTCGCTGCAACGTTTGCTCGGAATGGTGACATTTCTAATAAGGCCTTGCGCTGCAATGTGACTTGCAAACATTATCACCTGCCATCAAATACTTGGGTGCTTGGAATGTTAATCTGCAGCCTCCACAAAATTAGCAGTGTTAATCTGAAGCCTCTGCAAAATTAGCAGACCAGTGAGAGGTCAGCCTTGTTTATAATGATCTAGTTGTGTGACCAGCGACTGTTAGTAGTTGTGTGACCAGTGACTCTCAGTAGTTGTGTGACCAGTGACTGGCAGTAGTTGTGTGACCAGCGACTGGCAGTAGATGTGTGACCAGTGACTGTCAGTAGTTGTGTGACCAGTGACTGGCAGTAGTTGTGTGACCAGTGACTGTCAGTAGTTGTGTGACCAGTGACTGTTAGTAGTTGTGTAACCAGTGACTCTCAGTAGTTGTGTAACCAGCGACTGGCAGTAGTTGTGTGACCAGCGACTGGCAGTAGTTGTGTGACCAGTGACTGGCTGTAGTTGTGTGACCAGTGACTGGTAGTAGTTGTGTGACCAGTGACTGTCAGTAGTTGTGTGACCAGTGACTGTCAGTAGTTGTCAACAACCATTTTGGTGTTACATGTATATAAAATTGTGTGCCAGTTAATTGAAGGTGTTCATACACCAGGTCAATTTTTATTTTACAGATCTTATTTGATATTGAAAATACAGAATCAGTGAAGATTATTCAAAGGATGTTTTTGTGGGCCTGTAATACCATGCATGCATGCCTGCTTACACACGCATGCATGCACATTCACACATACACACACTTCTCACAAATTGCATATTGGATGACTCTACCATATATATATATATATATATATATATATATATATATATATTAGGTGACTACCTTATATATTGGATGACTCTACCATATATATATATATATATATATATATATATATATATATATATATAAATTAGATGACTCTACCATATATATTGGATGACTCTACCATATATATTCAGTCCTTGTCCAACAAATCTTAAATGTAATATCTACACAGATAATATTGTCTGAGACAGTTGACACAGAACTGGATATTGCCCAGACTTGAGTCACTGTCCACTGTAATACTATACTTTGTATGCGACTGACCGCACAGTCTCACATAATTACTACTTTGTATTCATAAGACGTGTGAAGCGTCTGATACATTGCACACATTGTTAGTTAATCCGCATCAGACATGTTGATCGGGGAGATTTTGAGTTCATGATGGCGTCTCACTGATTACAGCACGCAGGGGGAATAACAGAAAGCTTCCCCATCCGCCCAGTGGAAAGTCTTTCCCATCTGCCAGTTTAACTCATGTCTATAATATTTAGACAAAATTGAAACTGGTCTAGCAGAGATTGTTCTGTTCTTCAAAATTATTCAGGAAATGGGCAAGTACATGTTAATCTTAATATAATCCACTGTGAGTATATGTATGTTTGTATTATGCTACTCCTTCTAGATGCTTTGAATCTCAGGCGTCAAACTTTCACAGTCGTTACCTTTCTATGAACAATTGAATTAGTAGTTATTACTTACTTGTCTGCAATGCCACGCCAACAATTACATACAATTGTTGACAATGTCATGCGTCTTTTCTGTGTACAGTTTGTTACGCCCATGTTTAAATGTTTCATTGTGGGGTCTGTAGTACAGACGTAGATGTGGATGTTATGTCACTCACTAATGGTGGCAGAACTCTTCTGTGTTTCAGTTCTGTGCCAATGATCCAGAGACGTTTACCAGGGCTGCACACTTGGTGGAGCCACTGTGTGATGGAGTTGATTTGAACCTCGGCTGCCCGCAGGTCATTGCGAAGACAGGTGACGAATCAATGTCAGAATAGTAACCGATAATGACTTTTTTATTACTGACTGGCGTGAAATCACTTTGCGGTATCTACAGCTGTCTACTTTATAATGAATAACATAACTTCTGCATTAATTATTTATATATTTATATTACTTTTGTATTGTTACCCTTACACTTCAGCCTTTAAAACATTTTGTTTTGCACCAGTTGCTATGAATTATGAAGTATTTTTTAATGTTTCAACTTTCTCCCCTCCTCAGGTCACTATGGGGCATACCTCCAGGACAACTGGACACTGGTCACTCACATGATCCAGGCAGCCAGTCAGGTTGTCCGCGTTCCATTGTCATGTAAGATCCGAGTCCTGACTGACCACGACCGCACTGTCCACTACGCACAAATGTTGGAGCAGGCCGGCTGCAAGGTTAGGGTTCTCAATGGGAGGGTGGCAGTCTGACCAATTGCAGCAGTGTGGCTTGATACTTGGGCTGGGTTCTACTATAAAGTCTTCATTGCAATTATAATTGAAGAGCTCAGAAAACTTATGTTAATTCTGTGCAGACATTTTTACAAATACATTTTCTTCTATATCTGATCATTAAAGTCTGCAACAATTGCAGATAATACGCTCGGGAGGCTACAACTATTGCAGACGATATGCTAGGGAGGCTGTAACTATTGCAGATGATACACTCAGGAGTCTGCAAATATTGCAGACAATACACTCGGGAGGCTGCAAGTATTGCAGATGATACACCTGGGAGTCTGCAACTGTTGCAGATGATACACTTGGGAGGCGGCAAGTATTGAAGATGATACATTTGGGAGGCTGGAACTATTGCAGCACTTGGGAGGCGGCAAGTATTGTACATTTGGGAGGCTGGAACTATTGCAGACGATACACTCAGGAGGTTGCAACTATTGCAGACGATATGCTAGGGAGGCTGTAACTATTGCAGACGATACACTCAGGAGTCTGGAAATATTGCAGACAATACACTCGGGAGGATGCAAGTATTGCAGATGATACACCCGGGAGTGTGCAACTGTTGCAGATGATACACTTGGGAGACGGCAAGTATTGAAGATGAGACATTTGGGAGGCTGGAACTGTTGCAGACGATACACTCAGGAGGCTGCAAGTATTGCAGATGATACACTCGGCAGTCTGCAACTGTTCCAGACGATATACTTGGGAGGCTGCAGACAATGCACCATGGAGGCTGCAATTATTGCAGACGATATGCTTAGGAGGCTGCAACTATTGCAGATGATACACTTAGATGGCTGTAAGTATTGCAGTTGATACATTCGGGAGGTTGGAACTATTGCAGACGATGCACCCGGGAGGTTGCCCACGGTACACTCGGGAGGCTGCAAGTATTGCAGATGATGCATTCAGGAGGCTGCAATTATTGCAGGTGATACACTTGGGAGGCTGCAACTATTGCAGATGATACACATGAGGTTGTACACTCGGGAGTCTGCAAGTATTGCTGATATACACTAAGGAGGCTGCAAGTATTGCAGATGATACACTAGGGAGGCTGCAAGTTTGCAGATGATACACTAGGGAGGCTGCAAGTATTGCAGATGAACATCATTATCCAATGACAGCCCAGTTCGTAAAAAAAAGGATAGAACCCATGTACTTACATATTATACCCTAAGATAATTACAGTGCTTTGAAATCAAGTCTCAGTTTGGTTTTAACAACCAGCACCATTTAAGAGAACTTAAGGCATATGAGAACAACATTTTCTTGATTATTTTTTGTTAGCCTAAGATTGGAGTTTTGCCTATTGGTAAATAAAACATTGATGCTAATTAAAACCATTTTAAAATAAAGCCAAAAAACAATGATGCCAATGACAATAGTAGTATGGAGAGTCGAGTCCACACAGTGGTCACTGAAAGTTACGCTGACCGACTGTTAACATCTGTGTCTGGTATATCTGGGCAATTGTGAATCTGTAAACAAGCTGCATTTACCCAGAGGTGATTTTCTGGCTGATTTGCTAGTCACATGAATAAATATGTGTACCACAAGCAGACAAATTTGTAGATGGTATTTCCCAGAGGGGCTACTGGTTACTGGCCACATCAAAGTCCAACGATGCAGAAGTAATTGTGGTGTCACAAGGAATGATTGTGGTTGTTAGTTTCGTATAATGTATGTTACAAACGTTTCTCTGCAAATACAATTTGAATAGGACACCATTGTAGAAGAGTATTTTTATAATAGGTATGCATTTATCACAGTTTGGCAAAAGCATTTGTTTTATATGAGAAAAGCAATTTGAATACAAAGAAACATTATGTTTATTTACCATCACGTATACAAATGCCTTTCATATAGCGTATAAGTTTAGTAAGATACTATTTAGATGCCAAAAGCCTCTAATACCACCCAATGAGGCCATTCATTTTGTGACTCTGCAGTAAACCAAAGTGTCGCATCAGAAGTGCTCTTTTTCTTGGAACGTTTCACCTGCGATAATTGACTGTGACATCTCCTGTTCTCGTTGATGGAACGTTTGGTTTATGAGAGAAAAAATGCTGTTCACCTGGGAGGTAAACCAGCGTCATCAGGACAGCCAATCGGTCTTCATTAAGTGGACATGTGACTGATGTTGATTGGTCCCTGTGGTGTGGTAGATGTCGGACAGAATAATCTTCCTATGATGGATGTTTCTGGTCAATCTGTATGCGCGTGCGTGTGTGTGTGTGCATGTGTGTTTTTACATGTTTGCAGCTGGTTTATTAATGTACGTAATATACATTGGTTTGCCTGTTTCCACCAAGGTTTGACGTTGACCGGTGCCAGATCTATATATATATATATATATATAATGTGTGTAACATTAGGCTCCCTTGAAGGTGCTCATTGAAAACCATTTTGTTTTGTCATGTTAAACTTATTACTATCGCCATCTAGTGGATATTATTAGGAGTTGGTCATGCTATTGTGTTACTTACTTACTTAGGCCCTTAACTCCTCCTGGAGCATAGGCCATCCACAACCTTTCTCCAGCGCCTCCTGTCTTGGGCAATCCTCTCCAGTTGTTGCCAGCCATTCCCTGTTTGCTTGATGTCTGCCTCGAGGTCACGGTGCCAGGTGTTTTTTGGTCTCCCCCTCTTTCTCTTGCCTTGGGGGTTCCACGTCAGGACCTGTCTGGTTATGTTTGTGCTTGTTTGTGCATGCTATTGTAGATAATTGTAGATAACTTACAAGCCAAAATAAACATTACTGTTAAATTTAACTAGGTATTTGACTAACAAATAAAATCTCCCTGAGTAACAACATATCATCTTTGCAATTTGAGTTAGATTTCAATATCATCACACTCTGTCTGCACTGGGGTAAATGCCTGCTTGATAGTAGACATCATGCTCTGTCTGCACTGGGTTAGATGCCTGGTTGATAGTAGACATCAAGCTCTATCTGCACTGGGGTAAATGCCTGCTTGATAGTAGACAACATGCTCTGTCTGCACTGGGGTAAATGCCTGCTTGATAGTAGACATCATGCTCTGTCTGCACTGGGGTAGATGCCTGGTTGATAGTAGACATCACGCTCTGTCTGCACTGTGGTAGATGCCTGCTTGATAGTAGACATCACGCTATGTCTGTACTGTGGTAGATGCCTGATTGATAGTAGACATCACGCTCTGTCTGCACTGGGGTAGATGCCTGGTTGATAGTAGACATCATGCTCTGTCTGCACTGTGGTAGATGCCTGGTTGATAGTAGACATCACGCTCTGTCTGCACTGGGGTAGATGCCTGATTGATAGTAGACATCACGCTCTGTCTGCACTGGGGTAGATGCCTGGTTGATAGTAGACATCACGTTCTGTCTGCACTGGGGTAGATGCCTGGTTGATAGTAGACATCACGCTCTGTCTGCACTGGGGTAGATGCCTGGTTGATAGTAGACATCACGCTCTGTCTGCGCTGGGGTAGATGCCTGGCTGATAGTAGACATCACGCTCTGTCTGCGCTGGGGTAAATTCATGGTTGATAGTAGACATCACGCTCTGTCTGTGCTGGGGTAGATGCCTGGTTGATAGTAGACATCATGCTCTGTCTGCGCTGGGGTAGATGCCTGGTTGATAGTAGACATCATGCTCTGTCTGCGCTGGGGTACATGCCTGGTTGATAGTAGACATCATGCTCTGTCTGCGCTGGGGTAGATGCGTGGTTGATAGTAGACATCATGCTCTGTCTGCGCTGGGGTAAATGCCTGGTTGATAGTAGACATCACGCTCTGTCTGCGCTGGGGTAAATGCCTGGTTGATAGTAGACATCACGCTCTGTCTGCGCTGGGGTAAATGCCTGGTTGATAGTAGACATCACGCTCTGTCTGCACTGGGGTAAATGCCTGGATGATAGTAGACATCACGCTCTGTCTGCACTGGGGTAAATGCCTGGTTGATAGTAGACATCATGCTCTGTCTGCGCTGGGGTAAATGCCTGGTTGATAGTAGACATCACGCTCTGTCTGCGCTGGGGTAAATGCCTGGATGATAGTAGACATCATGCTCTGTCTGCGCTGGGGTAAATGCCTGGTTGATAGTAGACATCATGCTCTGTCTGCGCTGGGGTAAATGCCTGGTTGATAGTAGACATCATGCTCTGTCTGCGCTGGGGTAAATGCCTGGTTGATAGTAGACATCATGCTCTGTCTGCACTGGGGTAAATGCCTGGTTGATAGTAGACATCACGCTCTGTCTGCACTGGGGTAAATGCCTGGTTGATAGTAGACATCATGCTCTGTCTGCACTGGGGTAAATGCCTGGTTGATAGTAGACATCACGCTCTGTCTGCACTGGGGTAGATGCCTGGTTGATAGTAGACATCACGCTCTGTCTGCACTTGGGTAGATGCCTGCTTGATAGTAGACATCATGCTCTGTCTGCATGATTGTAACACAAGAACAATCTGTCTCCATGGACATGACTTCAGCCAAAGTATATGACCAATAATCTGCAGGGCAACATTAAAATGGACAAATGGTACAGGAATGTTTGTAGTTTGTGTTGTTTGCACCACTACACGATAGCATGGTAAATTAATGGGTGCTAACTTGCTAAGTTTGGCCCCCCCGTGACATCTTAGATATGCCACCTGATGTTACTTGTAGGGTTCTCGGACCCCTGACATCCACTTTCACTGTTAAAGTTCCACCCTCAGTTCATTTAGCCCATTATTAATTGGGTTTGAGAATGTTAAAATCTGTAGTGCGTGAATAATCTTCCTTTTCTTTCCTTCTCTTCAAGGCTTATTAACTCGGTGTAATCTAGACTTCGATTGTTACATCGTATGTCATAGTATAAAGAGGCCATTTTTCGTCAAATTTCAGTTATGATAAATAAATAAAAAATAATTTCATAGGTTCCCTGACAATTTCCAGTAGAAACGAGCTAGCATGTCATAGTCACAACTAAATAGAACTTTGAGGGAGCTTTAGATAAATAATATCACTTATGTCTTCACGCTACTCTATAATGCTTCAGTTGTGACACAGACATATGTAAATGAGACAGCAGGCACCCACATTGTGTTGTCATATGTTCCAATTTATAGACATTGAAGAAACCAGCTGTGTGCGGATAAGCCAGAGAGTGGTAACATTGCGTAATAGGCTTAGTGGGTATTCACACCTTTGTGCTTGATGCTGCATTAAGCCACTGGATGATGCATGGAATCTGTGACTGGGCTAATGCAGTGTATTGCAGGCAAGCTGTCTCCAAGATGGATCAATGCCTTAGAATTAATAAACTAACATTTTCATATATTGAATAGACCCCAGAAGTGGCTATTGGCGATTTGAGGGTCGAAAGTTAGGGACAAATGCTTGTACTGCTGCTCTTTTTGTGTCAGTCATAACCTTCAGGGTTGGATTTCTGACAGTCAGAAAGGTATTTCTGACGTGACAATGTCAGAAACTAGTTTCTGGCAGGTTTCTGACATCAGAAACTGTCAGAAATCTGTCAGAAACTGTAAAAATCTCATACATGCTATAAAAATTTATGAGTTTGCTAATTTTATAACCTATGAAATGGAAGAGTGATAACTAAATGTCTATTGACTTCATTTGACTGTTTGGAGAAGTTATATACAGTGGACTGTCACTATATTCAGAAGGAAGTTCAAGGAACACATTGGGACTTGGTCAAACTGTTCCTTATATCCGTGGTTGTATAATTATAACAGAGTACTGTAACTGTTACTGCACTTGGTGTGATGAACTAGCATTCTATCACATTTGGGTGACCACAGAATTTGCATCTAGCAACTGTTTTTCCATTACTTTTCGCTTTAACAAAATGTTCCCACATAGCCTTAGCTGCTCTGCCACCCTTGAACATGCTGCACGCAGGTGTGCTACTAGCACTATTAAAGTCACTATTCAATATGACAATGTCTAGAAAAAGTGGGTAATCAATTTGCACTTCTTTCACATGTAACAGTGTATCTCTATGTGAAGGTGTAGCAACAGGTGGCTGGCCAAGCAACTTGCTAAGTAGAAAGCATTTGGCCAATCAGCTTATACCTCCATCAAGCACAGACAGGTGCACACATGATAAAAGCAAGGTCAGACAATCTTCACTTCACTTTCCCATAACCCGTAAGGATCGTTGGGGCATCATTGATGACTTTCTAACCAGCTCTCTCCACGTTTCCCTGTTCTCGACAGCCCTCTGGGAGTCAGTGAACTTCATTCCTGTACACTCTTTGATGTTGTCTTCCCACCTCTTCTTGTGTCTACCTCTTCATCTCCCCCCTCTTACGGTACCTTGCAAGATAGTCTTTACAAGGCCAGATGATTGTGATACATGACCGTACCACTTCAGTTTATGATTCTTAACTGTTGTAAGAAGGTCGTCATATGGTCCGATGGCTTGTTTGATCTTGTTGCGGACAGCTTCGTTAGTAACATGGTCTTTGTATGATATGCGCAAGATCTTCCGAAAGCATCTCATTTCCATGGCTTGTATCCTCTTCTGTAGATCTGCTGAGAGGGTCCATGTTTCAGAAGCATACAGAAAGATGGACATGACAAGGGAGTGCATCAGCCTTATTTTCGAACTGACAGTGATGTTTCTGCCGTTCCATAAGGGTTTCAACCTTGTTAGTGCTGCTGTTGTCTGTGCAATCCTGGCAAGTATCTCCGGTTTGGAACCCTCATCTGTGATAATTGATCCCAAGTACCTGAAGCTTTTTACTGTCTCAAGTCTCTGTCCATTAACTTTGACCTCTGTGCTGATGCCTTGTGTGTTGTTCAACATCAGTTTGGTCTTTTCGGCACTGATCTCCATGCCGTATGATGTAGATGTTTTCTCGAGACGCTCCACCCAAATTGGCTAGTTCTTGTTCATCTCCTGCTAAGCCATCAATGTCATCAGCAAAACGAAGGCTGGTGATTGTCCTGCCTCCAATGCTGACAGTGCGCTGATGGTTTCCTGGTTTGCTGATCGTCTTCAGGTGAATGTGGAAGGTTGTCATCAGCAAGTCATGATCACTTCCGATATCTGCTCCTGGAAAGCTTCGTGTCCTGGCAATGTTCACTCCTGTGTGAAAGCGCCGTTTCACCAAGATGTAGTCGATCTGATTGTGATGTTTTCCATCTGGGCTGTGCCAGGTCCATCTTCTAGATGTTTTGTGTGGGCCAAATGTGTTAGCCAGCATCAGCTCATTGTACATTGCAAATTCGAGGAGCCTGTGACCTCTCTCATTTGTTTCCGCATTGCAAAAAGGTCAGACAATACTCTTACAAAATTCAGTTGTAGCTCACTTGATAGTTCAGCTCTGGAAATTGGGACTTCAAATGATTGCCTGGACCTGCCTTGAATCTTTCTTCGATATCGATTTGTCTAATCTTACACAGTGAAGCTGTTCACAGCTCACTATCAGCTCAGTGAGCAGTAGGACAGTACAGTTCTGTCTCAATTGCTTAAGTTTAACTTTTTGTTGGCTTCCAATTGGCTTATTGACACAGCCACATTGGTCTGTACACTGTCCTAACCCAGTCCCTTCAAGTCATCCCCAATGTTATCTCTGGTATGCACCTACACCCAGCCAACTTCTTTCATGCTTTCCCAATTGTGATTGACACCTGTCCTGCTCTTTTAAAAGCTCCCTGCCAAGTGAAACCATCCTGCAACAATTACATAGATCTGCTATCATTTCTATCTGCTAACAAATTTGTAGGAAATGCAAACATAACAGACTGCACAGAGTAAAAGTTGCAATTGTATGACAGGTAACAGGCTACT
Organism: Lamellibrachia satsuma; assembly: GCA_033239005.1. Classification (NCBI taxonomy): domain Eukaryota; kingdom Metazoa; phylum Annelida; class Polychaeta; order Sabellida; family Siboglinidae; genus Lamellibrachia; species Lamellibrachia satsuma. The sequence continues at coordinate 17,450,539 of BSQZ01000001.1, read as the reverse complement.
AATGCATTACTACATTAATTTAATTTAATCTACACATTAAACAAAATGACATGTGATAATTTTGTTTAAAGAAATGTCTCAAAAACAGGGTTTCTGACATTTTGATGTCAGAAAAGTATTTCTGATGAGACGGTAAATACCATGGTATTTACCGTGGTATTTACCATCTCATCAGAAACTTGCCAACCCTGAGTGCTGAGTGCTAAGGAGGATTTCAATGACAGAGTTGAGTTGGTATTAAGAAGTTGGCAGGTTTTATAAGTTTTTCAATATGCTTTCAGGCAACTGTGGGCCTTGAATTAAGGGAGTTCTTCATATGACCATCCTTGAGGGCTGCTTCTTCAGTGAGGTGGGACTGACAACATTTGTTTTTCTGTTCAGTGGTTGACTGTCCACGGACGAACCCGGGATGCAAAGGGAAGCAGCATGGGTTTAGCAGACTGGGATACAATCAAGGCAATCAAGTAAGACAACACTGTCACTCTGAATTCTAAATTTATTTTGAGAGTGATGCTGGCAGCATTGTTTGTTACAGGTGCCAAAAAAATATAATGATGTACACAATCTATATCAACTCAAATTTATTGCTACTGTGCCAAGTGTCAATCATTGCAAACATTACAGGATTATTACAGCATCATTACACAGTAATCATGGGATAATTAGATCAACTGCCAGTATACCTGCCCAATCACCAGAGATTTCAGTTCCGTAGTACTGATTTATTGCCTGTTTCCTGGTACTGTTCTACACTGTAGCTCCTGCTAACGTGGTGGAGTAGGGTTAATATCTGTGGTGTAGGGTTAATAAACGCTTAATCGTGTGTATTATTGGAGCGACAAAAACAGATTGACAAAACCTCACTTAAATCAACATGACAATGTGATCAGTGGTTTTAATGAGTGACTCATGCATCATTCTAGAGGATGTTTATTCTTGGAAAATTACACAGTTGGTAGAAAATAACCTCATAAAATAGTAAAATAAAAAAATGCCCTCATGTTGTTTCCATTATTTGTACATTGTAAACCACTATCTGCAATCATTAGGCAGTTTTCGCATGTAATTTTTGTAGAGATAAATGAGCACGTTTTTGCTTAGTGTCAATCTGTTTATATACACACTATACTTGTATTAAATCAAGGTTTTATATACACACTATACTTGTATTAAATCAAGGTTTTACATGTGCCTCATGCATAGACAGCTAAGTATTTCTAAAGTTTCACAACAGCCAAAAACAGTATGGTCAAAATGTTTGCTGTCCATCCTGGATATTGTGTACTCTGTTAACAAGTTTATTTGCAAGAACATCAGCACTTGTTGCGAGATACCAGTCGAAGTAAACACTGCATGTTTGGTTCTGCCAGGGCGAATGTGTCAATTCCAGTCATTGCTAATGGTAACATACTCGACCTGGACGACATTCACCGGTGCCTTGCATTCACAGGGTGTGACGCTGTCATGTCTGCAGGTAGGTACAGCTTCTCATAGCCCAAGTCACAACTCAATGTCAAATTAAGGAGTCATTTTGTGTGTTCATTTATTTTTTTTAAACAAGATGATATATCATATTTACAGAGATTTGCTAGGTAGATTTCCAACAAAACCTCGCAGATTTTATTTGATGTAGATACATTTTGTAGCCTGACAGATGTCAACAGTCAGTTGGAATTAGGAATGCTATAGAACGACTGATGAATTAACATTTTTATAGGGTTTCTACAGATTTATACAGTTTTATACAGAAGTTTGAAATACAGATTTAAATCAAACAATAAGATGTCTGGGTGACAGCTATGATATGTGCTAATAAATGTCACTGAATCCAAGTATGGCCGCCCTGGAGCATTAATGAATTGATACGCAGTAATTACTCCCTCTCCTTCTGACCTCTGAGTCGCACATAGCCGAGGTGTCCTCTTAATAGCAACTGTTGATTGGCTCCACTGAATGAGTCTCGCAGCGGACACTAATCTTGTCATCGATTGGTAGAATCACAGCTAATTTGGATTGATTGATCAACTGGGGTCAGTTATACTGTGAGTTATTTGGCACACTGAATATGTGTTAAAAGTAAAAAAATTTAAGATTTTCAGGCTACGGAACCTGCAACTTACTAATACTAAAGTGGGTACAAACAGTAGAGTTGACAGTCTGTCTCTGTTGCGTAATGAAGTTTTGTTCATTCAGTCATTTGTGCTTACAAATGTACATCGTTGGGTACCACATGTGCCGCTTCAGTGTATGCATTGAGAGGAATATTATCTGATTCAGAGTAAATGAACCTCTAGAACTAGAAGATATGCTTATTCAACAGTCAACAGATATCATGCATTAATACATGTAGAGCAATGATTTGCACAGAAAGACAACCTTATATATGCAATTTAATCATTAGTATAGTCCAGTCTTTATTAGAACCAAGTAGTTTCTGCTCGCCTGGGTCACCATTTCTTGGCATCAAGGCTTTTCTGATGTTCGGGTGTAGAGAAACCCCCTGCCAACAATTGACCACTCGCCAGCAACAGCTTACTTTTGTCTAAAGTTTTGTGATGACTCTGTAGTGCCCTTCAAGAAAACCTGTATTTTTGAAATCATATATTATCTTTACTGGGGTAGATGTTTTTTGGGGTTTGCATTTTGGGGTTTGCATTTGTTGTCATTCTTCTGTGTTTGGCAACCACTGTTGAGTGAGGCACACAGTTACAATTTAATTGATCTTATACTTATTACTTGATAGGACTTTTAATATATTATAATAAATATACCCTCAATAGTGGCATATTTAGGGGGCATTGGGCCATGACCTTTGGCTTAATTTTTTTTATATATCCTTTTGAACCTCTACATGTTAGCATGGTATTTGAACTAATGGGTGACTTAGCCTGCTCCCCCTTTGGCCTACCCTTTGGCCTACCCCTTTGGCCTACACCTTTGGCCTACACCTTTGGCCTACCCCTTTGGCCTACCCCTTTGCGAGATCCTAGAAACACCACTGGCCATCAAATTGGTTGAAGGATATTTCAGCAAGTTAAAACAGTGACCCCACCCAGTGCACCTGACAGACACAGAGAAGACTGCTGACAGAGGCTGTTGAACTGAGAGTGTAGAGTGACAGACCGAAGACTTCTGCAAGTGTAGACAGAAGGATGACACGCAGAAGGAACATGGTGAATGAGCTCTTGACCAGAAAGGAATCAATGTAATTGTGTGCTAGGAAACCTTGGGATGAATCAGAAGTATGAAGGATCGTATCAAGGTTGTAGGTGTCTTGGCGTCAGTGAATGATACAACGACTCCATCAGAACAGTGACTCAATGCATCATGTCTACATCTGGACTCCATGCACCACACAGAGACTACACATCACACCCACACACCACACAGACATTACATTGGCACCACACACCACACAGACATTACATTGGCACCACACACCACACAGACATTACATTGGCACCACACACCACACAGACATTACATTGGCACCACACACCATACAGACACTACATAGGCACCACAAAAACACTACATAGGCACCACACACCACACAGACACTACATAGGCACCACATACCACACAGACACTACATAGGCATCACACACCACACAAGACACTACGTAGGCACCACACACCACACAGACACTACATAGGCACCACACAGACACTACATAGGCACCACACAGACACTACATAGGCACCACACACTACATAGACACTATGTAGGCATAACACACCACACAGACACTACATAGGCACCACACAGACACTACATAGGCATCACACACCACACAGACACTACATAGGCACCACACACCACATAGACACTACGTAGGCATCACACACCACACAGACACTACATAGGCACCACACAGACACTACGTAGGCATCACACACCACACAGACACTACATAGGCATCACACACCACACAGACACTATGCACAGTGCCCACACTTCATGCCAGTTGTATGTTATGTGCTAATCTGGTGTGAAATCTTGTGACTGTATCACTTGATTACCGTGTCAGTGGCTGACAGAGAAAGCCTGGCGTAATAGTATTACAACAAGGCACAATGGAATTACAACTCTGCTACCTGTTCTCACACCGTGTAAGACATTGTGTACAATGATAGCTATGTTCAGACAACAGTACACACTATGTACTAGCAGGTACATATGATACGTTGTCAGTATTGCTGTACATGTTTATAAACAACTTATATTTGTATATTTTATTTATAATATTATTTATAATATTGTTTATTTGATTACCTAGGCATATTTTATATTATTCAACTGTATGGTTGCAACGGTAATTGCAATCATTAAAAGATTAAAAAATGTCTTAGTGTGGCGATGCAGACATAAAACTTAACTAACAGTATGTAAACATCAAAAGAATGTCTGCTTTTTTTCAACTGTTTGATAAAGTCATGTTGTTGAAACTAACCTTTCTGATAATAATTATACTTAAATTTGAGTAAATGTGGCGACTTTTGTTGAAGAATCTATTACTTTCCATCAGCAGAAATTACTTTCATGGAAATTAAAATAGTGAAAATTTCTCAACTAACTAAGAATGTCTGAATGACCACATAATCACCACTAGTCAGTTGATTTATGATCTATATCAGTTATTGTTTAAATAAAAATATGATTTACCAGTATTTGTCATCTGTGTTTTTGTGAATATTTTATACTTTTACTCTGTATTTTCCATAAATATCTACATAACCACGTATTCCTCCTACATGAAGAATAAATACTGTGTATGACATAGGTAACTCCAAACCAAGATGTAACACAGATATAAAATACTCACCTTGTGTCGACTCAGTGTCACTTGCTCACTCACCTCATATCAACAGTGTGTCAACATGGTTGGGTGTTCATGTGGTAAACTGAGTCCTCCACTTGACACAGCCATCAGTGTCAAAGTGAGGTGACACTGACTCATTGATGTCGACTGCCAGTCTCCAGGATCATTGATTTTCCCTGCGTCTCTTCATATCACCGCAACGGCTCACACAGTGCTGCCATCTGTGGGTTGAGTGTGAACATTCACCAGATGTAAATACTTTGTTGGCAATTAATTAAAATTCATGCCATTGACTCAAATTAGCATTTTTTGGAGTTTGTAATTAAAGAGAGAAGCTTGAAATTGTGAAGTACATCAAGATTTTAATTGGCTGAAGTCTGCCGGTGAAAAGGTTCAGCTCATTTGAAAAAACAATGAATCATCATTTCACCCTTCATCACGTCTCCCCATTGATGGCTTTGATTGGGAAGGAAAAAGATCAGTTAGTAGTTTGCCTCTTTGATGTATGGTTTCTGTGCCACTCCCTCCATGCTTCATCTTTCCACTGATCTTTTAATCATGTCAGTTCATTCATCTTTTCAAGTCAGCCCATTTGTTATTTTAAATATCCGCCATCTTTGCAACCTTTCCCTCAGTATCCTCATCCTTAATTCGTCCCTACAATTTCAAAGGTCAAATCTACAAAAGGTCAAATGGACCAGCTGTTATTGACAGTATAGGATGAATGGCAGCATCATTAGCCTTGCAGACACCTCCTGGATGGGAACATCAGTGGATTTCCGCTTCCTTTTATCTCAGATCTAGGATGTATACTTGTTTCCTGACTGCAACAGTCATTAAAGGGTTTAAGAGTCACCGACGGTGTCTTGCATCATCTGTGTAAGAATAAACGCAGTCAAATGGACATATGCCTTATTACTGTAGTTGGTCAAGTATGCCTTCATCCTACTGTCACCTGCTAAATGGTGCTTAGACTAGTACATCAGACACTGTTTTACTATTATTTAGAGTTATAATGGCGAATATTTAAACCAATATATTAAGATTGGTTTTGTTTTGATGGTATGTGTCCGGGTGCGAGTGAAATAACTAAAATTGTACTTGATATTTGAAGACTAGCAATAAAACCATCTTTTGCATAAACATTGTTCTAGTGTTTTACAAAATGTGGTTCATCACACATAAACACTTGACTAAAGTACTCATAGACTGTTGTTGCTCTTTCAGTCACTAGCCAACACTTGATGATATTGCTGGTTAATCCCAGGGCTGTTTATGACAAAAAGCAAACAGTGTTGCACTGCAGACGCAGATGTATAAAACTAGAAGTTATCTTGTCAGTTTTGGTTAAGTTTGGAAGGCAGCATGGGAATACTGGTGCACTTATCGACCATCTTCCATAGTTGTGTTGTGACAGCGTCTGACTTGTCTGCTCACATTGCCTTGCACTGTCTCATCACACCGCCATCTCTGATACCTGTCTGGTCTCACTTCCTGAGACACTGATCACTTTCAAGATAGGCAACCTCAGAGCCTTCATCCACTACACTTTGAGAACACACACTCGTTGCAGGCAGTCGACAAACTGTAACAAAACTGACTAAATTTGTGAAAAACATTCTCCAACCTTGGCAGCAGTACATTTATCATGTGGAAACTAAGGATGCTTTTTGTCAGTGCAGTAATCTTGGTGCAGATAATTACATCCCATTCAACATCAGATTTTATAATATCACCCAATCAGACGTCCTCAAGTTAATGCTGCGACACCGTGATTTTCCACTCTTTTCTTTGACATCAGCGCAGTCTTGAAGCACATTAAAGGTAATTTGCTGCCGCCGTGTCAGCCATTCAATTGCCATTGGACAGGTATGCCACTCATACGATGAAGTAACGAGGCTACTCTGGACATTGGCTGTGATTATCAGCGTTTTTACAATTGCTAAATGCACCTGTCTGAGTGTTGTAATTAGTAATGACACTCGCGTTTCATGGAGTGTCCGGGAGAAATGTGATGGAGTTTGAGCGTTGTGTGGAGGTAATTATGTGGTACCAGTGTGGTTCACTGTGGTCGCGTGGTTCACTGTGGTTGCGTGTTTCACTGTGGTCGTGTGGTTCACTGTGGTTGCGTGTTTCACTCTGGTCGCATGGTTCATTGTGGTCGCGTGGTTCACTGTGGTTGCGTGGTTCACTGTGGTCACGTGGTTCACTGTGGTTGCATGGTTCACTGTGGTTGCGTGGTTCACTGTGGTCGCGTGGTTCACTGTGGTCACGTGGTTCACTGTGGTAGCGTGGTTCATTGTGGTCGCGTGGTTCACTGTGGTCACGTGGTTCACTGTGGTAGCGTGGTTCATTGTGGTCATGGTGTAGTTGCAGACAACACAGTTGAGAAAGTGTCAAGAAGCGTTGATCTATGAAGTGTGTTTACAGTGGTGTTAACAAGTAGGGCGGGTGGCATGTGTTATATTATGTATAATTATGTACATAATATTTATTTATATGGTTAGAAATTTTAAATATAACTCATCATTAGCAAAAATGTGACAACTTATCATACTAAATAATTCTTTTATATAACATAACCAATAACCAAACTAAACAATGTTGTTTTAACATTGCCGCCAGAGGGCTTGCTGCATAATCCGCTGCTGTTCTCTGGCCTGGATCAACCTGTGTGGGAAGTGGCCGCTAGTTATCTGGATCTCTGCAGACGCTATCCAACGAACCAGGGACACATCCGCACACATCTCTTCAGGATCTATGCCTATTGGTGTGTTATTCTGCAGTGGTTTGGTAGCCGCCATGGCTTTGTATATAATTTGTCTTGCACTTATAAACTACATTGTTACAAATAAGCACAACACATTTTTTATTTTAATTTAGTAAAAGTATTTTTTTAGATATTTTTCAAAATATTGTTCTGCATTGAAATAATATTCCCAAAATGATTTGTTTGTGCATAGAAAATTTTTAGCATTCAGAATTTATCTGTTATTACAAAATATTGCAACTGTTTTCTATAAGAATTAGTACAGATATGGTATCTCTTTGGTCACCTTGGCTGGTTCCCACTGCTCCAAAGCTACTGCCTCAGTATTTTTTTAATCTAGAATGCCCAATGATATTTTCACACAAAGATCTATCATCAAGGATGTGCTGAGGTTTTCTCTATTAATCTGATTATTAAATCTGAACAGCCCTTTTCCAATACAAACTCCTTAAAACTTGATGTCAGTGATTTAGGACCAACTAATCTTGTTGCCTATAATTAAAGAGTGTTTTCTTCTTGAAATGCCCCCTAACTTCTTCCCTGTTGTGTTTTTAGCCTTCCTCATATGAAGGATTTACAATCACAGCTTGCTCTGGCAAATAACCTTGCCCAATTTGACACTATTACCGAACTACTGAAAGACAGACTTGTTACCATGGCGATCCCTCGTGTCATCAAAACAAAACCTTTGCCGTCATGTCATGTCAGTCAATCTAACGACAATGGAGACAATGACGCAAAACAAAGAAATGTTGCAACGGTCGTTCCTGTTAGCTCAATGCTATCATCCGATGGGCCAATTGGAAAACGACAACATTTAGACAATGACAACAAGTCAGGAGACATCAGCTCAAGCGAATACAGTGTAAACGTTTCCTGCCAGGACACACAGAGGACTACATCACTCAGTGCCGATTCAGTAGACAGTGGCTCCTCCAAGTGGCTCATAGATGAACTGCAGTCAAGTAGTGGTAAAACGACATCAAGTGTGACGGAAGCTTTAGAAGAAGTTAGTGCACCAAGAGCCACTGTTACTGGTCCACTGGACAGGTACAGACGACCCATGTGGCTGTGTCATTGTCGACCCACAGTCTACAGGTACGCTCAGTTGCTTTTCAACCCACCAGGTGGCAGTGTGGTGTTGCAAAATGTTGATAACTCAATGTTTCATTGTCATATTGAAGTTGCACAGTTAAGACCCTCTCCTCAGTTAATTTAGTCCATCGTGAATCAGGCTCATTGATGTTAAAATCTGTGTGTGCGTGAATTGTTTAGGTAAACACTACCTGAGCCAGTTGATTTATTTAGTACACACAATAGAGAATGTTTGTGATGAGATGTTTTGTGTCATCATTATCTGAGCAGTGATGACACATTATGTTCTGGTTATAGAGATGGCGTGTCACTGGGTCGACATGACATGTCAGAAGTGTCGGACAGCCCAGACACTGTGCACCTTGATACACCAAACAGTACAACTTGTTTAAATGACCAGCATCACAAGCTGTCAGTGAGTCTTGTTTTTCTAAGGGCCTATTTCAGAATCAGCTTTTTAATGATGCTGGCAATTTTGCAGTGTTGTATTAAATTTTTTTGTGTTATTGGATCTTTAAAATTGTATGTCTGTTAAGAAAAAGACAACATATCAAATGTAAAACTTGATAATAGGTCATTGAATGTAATTGTGACATCTCCAATTAATACTGTAGTTTATAATGACAGTGACATTGACAGTGTTGACACAAACATTTTATGTTGACAGAAAACAGAGAAGAGGAAGTTACGCTTTGAACACAAGTTGGCCGGACACCGACTAAGGAGGAAGCAACGGAAAGAAGAGCGGAGGGGGAGGAAGACAAAGGCATCTGGAGAGAGTTGTAAGTGTTGGTCACCAGACGTTGTTTGGCTTTTCTGATTTTGATTTAAATAGGGTTGGTAAGCTGGCTCAACTAACACTTGGTGTGGGGTAAGTTGAGCCACAGTGTAGCGTAGGTTGGGTAAATGCTTTATTTTTGTAAAACTTACGTAGGCCTTGTACTAAATTTTCACAACAAGTCAGCCAACACATCTATCCAGTGGGTATAACATGTCTCTCACATGTCTACACACTTAATTAATAAGTCAACACAATTAATACACACTAATAGACCAATCGCAAACAGTGTAGCTGCTAATATTTTGCCTTGTAGCCATCCGATGTCCCAATTTGCTCGAAAAAATTAATTCCTTGATGTATTTAGGGGGAAAAGAACACTTGTCTTCTTTCTTTAACTGCTGCTCAACTAACCCTCCCTTAGGTGGCTCAACTAACCCTCCCTTGGGTGACTCAACTAACCCTCCCTTGGGTGGCTCAACTAACCCTCCCTTGGGTGGCTCAACTAGCACCGTTTCAACAATTCCACAACAATTCAACTTCTCATTAATGCACAGAGTGATGTAAATAATCTTCTTCCCTGTGCTTTGTTAAGCCATTTGTAAGAGCACAGACAATAAAGTCTGGTCATGTGCATTGATAGTTTAAATACCCGCAGACATTAATCACAATCACTAAAAGTTTAAAAAAACATCAAAAAACATACTTTTTCTGACTATTGTGACAAATGGCACTTATTGTACATAAATCATGATCTAGTAACACGTTCAATCACTGGGCGGTACCATATAATTGTCGCTGCTGTAGTTGCATAGGAAACATGGGTGGCTCAACTAACCCAGTGGCTTAACTAATACTGCCTTCCACTAATATATTTATGCACTGTATAGGCTGGTGGTGGTAGCAGTGTTAAATAGTTTAAATGTAGTTCTCTAAATATGTAATTCTAGAATTTGTTATATTATAAAAAATATATATTTTAATTACACATTTGGGGATTTTGTTGCTACCACAATGTTTATCTTCTAATTTATGGGCAAGACCACAATTACTTTAACCATTCATGGCTTTTGTTGCGTTTTTGTCTGTCCCATAATATTTTTAAACATTAACAATGCATTAATTAACTTGCTTCTCTTGCCTGAACTTTTTTGTTAAATGAACTGTCAGAACTAGATGATTGAAGATCAGAAGTAGATCAGATCAGACATTGTCTACGCTTTCTTTCAGGAGTGAGCAGTGAATGTAAATAAATTGTTGCTTAGATGAAAGCAGCCTTGCCAATTTACTTCTCTCGCCAGGACCTCATGGAATGTGGTTGATGATGGAAATACAGTATAAATTATTAGAGTAATGAACAAGTGAGTTGACTACACGTCACGTGATAGTGGTGCACTCTGGTGGCTAATGCCAGATACGTTAGTAATGATTCTATGCAACTCACTGGATGGCGCCACTACACACCATTATCACCTGAGAATTACAAAATAGACTGAGAGCACAAATGATGTTGGGATTATGCCTCAGTTAAATGTAGGGCACAGTAATTTTAGATGTGTTATTTTCAAAAAATCATCATGTGACATAACTGCATTTGAGCCAGGCATATTGGCAAGGTTGCTGGTAGAACATGTTGGCAATGTAACTGGATTTTTAGATGATTTCAATAGGTGGAAAGATATTTGGCAATTTTTTTACAACAAGGCACGTGTGCGTAGTAATTCATGCAGAAATTGGTAAACATTTACAGGTATGGCACATTCAGACATTTTAAATGAGTTACTAGTACGAGACTGACTAAACTTGATCAGCATGTCAATGAGATGATGGCAACGGCAGGTAAGAAGTTTCAGAATTTTTTACGGTCCCGTTTTCTTAAAATCGTGCAAAACGTTAACATGGTCGCCAATGGGAAACGTAAAAGGAACCCTGTTGGCTTGATTGGTGCTTATCACCGAAATGGTGATAACCATGGTGGCATAAAACGTGAGAGACAGACATCACAAGGTATGATCAAAAATATTATTTCTTTTTGTCCATACATAACACAGACGCACATTGTGGTTTCTGTGAACATGTTTATGCACTGTTGAAGATGTCTTAAGATGCCTGTGTCACGATTTGCAGTGCCCCCTAGTGGTGAGGAGTGTCTGTCGAAGCGGGATCAACGGCAACTTGTGGATGCGCGGTGTCGGGAGGCATTGGTCAGTGGACAGCGAGTCTGTGTGGACCTCAGCATGGAGCAGCTGATGACCAGCAAGGTAGTCTGGATAGAAACCTTAGACAAGGTAGTCTGGGTAGAAACCTTAGACAAGGTAGTCTGGGTAGAAACCTTAAACAAGGTAGTCTGGGTAGAAACCTTAGACAAGGTAGTCTGGGTAGAAACCTTAAACAAGGTAGTCTGGATAGAAACCTTAGACAAGGTAGTCTGGGTACAAACCTTAGACAAGGTAGTCTGGGTAGAAACCTTAAACAAAGTAGTCTGGGTAGAAACCTTAAACAAGGTAGTCTGGGTAGAAACCTTAGACAAGGTAGTCTGAGTAGAAACCTTAGACAAGGTAGTCTCGGTAGAAACCTTAGACAAGGTAGTCTCGGTAGAAACCTTAGACAAAATAGTCTCGGTAGAAACCTTAGACAAAGTAGTCTCGGTAGAAGCTTTTAAAAAATTACATATTTGGGGGGTTTGTTTCTATCGGAGTGTAATGTGTTTCTTTCTAATTAAAAAAATCTCTTGGGTTTCACACTTTAAGGTAGCTGGGTTGGCTATTATATGTTTAAGTTTTTAAGATAAATTAACCATTTCTTCATAGATTGTAGTTGAAATACTATATAATATTCCAGATTAATAAAATCTTGAGTTTTTCATTTATTTGGTTATGTTACAAGATGTTTTAAACAAATTTGTAAATGTGAAAAAATAGCCACAAAATGCTAAATTATATCTTGTTGAGAAAATCCCCAAACAAATAAATGGCATACATATAAGTATGACAGTGTCACTGATAACTTTATGGAAAATTTTGGTTAACACAAACGAATTATGTCTGCTACACCACCATGAATAAGTTCACAAAAAGTTGACTGACAGCCTAAAGTGGCAGTGCATTTTTGACACAAACCCTTCACCAATTGTAATTCAAATTCATGTAATGTTGCCTACATTTAAGATGCATCCATATGCCAAATTGCAGCTTAGTAAGTGTTGTAGTTTTTCTAAAAAAGTAAATTAAGCATCATTTCCTAGTTGTTAGTGATAACAGAAATGTCAATAGATATGCGTACATGTATTATGCTTGAAATGTTACTTTTTTACTGACATTTTACATAATGCTGAAGGACTGTTTTTCAAAGGATGGATTGGTGAAATACAATGTTAGTGTCGAGTGATTATTTGTGGTGTCGACGTTAGCTGCCCCAGCTACCTTAACCTTTTTCATCAAACTGGAATATGTTCTTGCAGGAGAAAAGTGATAAGAATCAAGTGACACGTTAGCCGCCCCAGCCACCTTAACCCTTTTCATCAAATTGGAATGCATTCTTGCAGGAGAAAAGTCGACTGGCCCAGCAACTGGGGCGTCTCTATGGGGCGAATCGAGGAGCAGACAAGCCACTACATGTATACTTTGTTGGACTTGATGAGAATGGCTTTCTTTATGAAGAATGTGTTCGCAAACACCAGGGATTCCGACAGTACATGGTCAGTTTAACACTCTGCATCTTAAGGTAGCTGAGCTGGCTATTCTGTGCTTGTTTTGAATTGAGTAGTTTCAGTAAGAAGTTTTAAGATAAACCAACCATTTTTTCACAACTTGTAGTTCAAATACTAAAAAACTTAGATTAATTAAAATAATTTTTTTGGTGATGTTTCATGATTTTAAAAACATTTGTATAAATATGAAAAAATATCCACAAAATGCCATCTTATATAATTTTGAGAAAACCCTCAAACAAATAAGTGACATAATATTATATATAAGTATTACAGTATCACTGATGGTCCCACAAGTTATTTTAGTTACAGGGCAACATGAATGAATTACAGCTACTACAGGACCAGGAAGATTTTAGCAGAATTTTGAACGACGGCCAAAAGTTACACACAAATTTTTAGGCAACCCTTCTACCATTCATTCCAGAAACCTGTGTTGTACTTTTTATCACGTCATGAGGGACAAAAAAGAAAAAATCAACTTAAACGTTAGCCGCCCCAATAACCAGTAAATTAGTGCACTAGTTGTTTCTCACAGGTAGACATGACAAGTAAATGAGTGCACTTATTGTTTTTTGCAGGTACACATGACAAGTAAATGAGTGCACTTATTGTTTCTCACAGGTAGACATGACAAGTAAATGAGTGCACTTATTGTTTCTCGCAGGTAGACATGACAAGTAAATGAGTGCACTTATTGTTTCTCGCAGGTAGACATGACAAGTAAATGAGTGCACTTATTGTTTCTCGCAGGTAGACATGACAAGTAAATGAGTGCACTTATTGTTTCTCACAGGTAGACATGACAAATAAATGAGTGCACTTATTGTTTCTCACAGGTAGACATGACAAATAAATGAGTGCACTTATTGTTTCTCGCAGGTAGACATGACAAGTAAATGAGTGCACTTATTGTTTCTCGCAGGTAGACATGACAAGTAAATGAGTGCACTTATTGTTTCTCGCAGGTAGACATGACAAGTAATTGAGTGTACTTGTTGTTTCTCAAAGGTAGACATGACAAATAAATGAGTGCACTTATTGTTTCTCGCAGGTAGACATGACAAGTAAATGAGTGCACTTATTGTTTCTCGCAGGTAGACATGACAAGTAAATGAGTGCACTTATTGTTTCTCGCAGGTAGACATGACAAGTAAATGAGTGCACTTATTGTTTCTCGCAGGTAGACATGACAAGTAAATGAGTGCGCTTGTTGTTTCTCACAGGTAGATATGACAAGTAAACAGTCACACGAGTTGTTTCCACTGGAAGACATTGTGTATCTGACACCAGACTCCAGTGATGTGCTCAGGTCTGTCGAAGCCGACAAGGTTTATGTGATCGGAGGACTCGTGGACGAAACTGTTCAGAAGGTAAGCAGTGTCAGCTCAGTCACCCCTTCACTATCATTCCAGCACCGTCACCCCATTCACCATCACCCCAGCACCATCACCCCAGCACCATCACCTCTGCACCACCACCCTTGCACTAGCCCCATCACCCCTCCATTGTCACCCCTGCACTATCACCCCTTCAGCATCACCCCAGCATCATCACTTCTGCACAATCACCTGTGAACCATCATCCCCTGCACAATCATCCCTGCAATATCACCCTTGCACTATCACCCCTGCATTATCACCTCTGCACCATCACCCCTGCACAATCACCCCTACACCACCACCCCTGCACCATCACATCCTGCACTTTCATCTTTGCAGTATCACCCCTGCATTATAACCCTGCACTATCACCCCAGTACCATCACCCCAGCACCAGCACCATATCACCCCAGCATCATCCCTGTACCACCACAACATTTTCACAAGGCAATATCATCTCAAAATCACTGTCACTTCATTTGGTGTTAAATAATTATTCTGGCATGGTGCTGCCCTCTGTTGAATGCTAATTAACTAACGTTTTCCATTTACTTGAGAACGTGACAAAGGAGAAAGCCCAGGAGTTGAAGATCAACACGGCACGGCTCCCCATTGAAGAGTTCCTTGTGAAATCTCCTCAGGGCACATACAAGAAAGTCCTCTCTGTTAACCAAGGTTTGTATTTAGAATCATTTAAGCAAGATATAGATTCTACAACAGAAATAGTTTACAGCTATTCACCAGTTTGAACCTAGTAGGAACCATGTACACATACAATGTTTTATTCCATTTTAAACCTGTAATTTATTTACAGAATTCAGACAGCAAACTAGTTTTTTATGTATAACAAGGTGTTGCAGTGAATATGTGAGATAATGTATTATTTATTATTAGCAAATATAATATAGTGTTCATATTATTTCACTTGTCAGCAAAGTCCAAGTATTTTGATATTGTGATAATGGGAGATTAGAATTTTTTTACTAGGTGTTTTTGTACAACATGCCTGTTAAATGACACAAAATGTCTAAACAAATCAACAACTAGTGGGAAAAATAATGTGGCAGTGATGGTGCTGGGTGATGGTGCAGAGGTGATAGTGTGGGATGATGATACTGGGGTTATCGTGCAGAGGTGATTGTGCAGGGGTGATGGTGCGGGGATGATAGTGCAGGGGTGATGGTGCAAGGATGATAGTGCAGGGGTGGTGGTGCTGGAGTGATGGTTCAGGGGTGACTCAGCTGACATGACACTGCTTACCTTCTGAACAGTTTCGTCTACGAGTCCTCCGATCACATAAACGTTGTCGGCCTCGACAGACCTGAGCACATCACTGGAGTCTGGTGTCAGATACACAATGTCCACCAAATAAAAAACTCATGCGACTGTTAATGAAATGTAGAAATATAAGAATACTCTAATGAGGGCACTTCACTTGTATGTTTCATGCTGCCACATTAATTACTATTAAAGGGAATGAAAACAACAATTGCTTGAAATCATATTATATTACATTTTGTAGTATATTTCCATTTCCACAACACCAAAAATTCATCACAATTCAACTAATTAATAGTTCCAAATAATACTCTGTTCTACCAGCCTGTCTTGATTATACATATTTTTCCCACGCTTATCAGCAAGCTTCGACGTCACATCACTTATGACAAGGAAGTGCTATGAGACTGGGACTTTTCACCGTACCGTTGACAGCGACAGAGGTTGTTTAGAAGCGAATGTCAGAATGGTTTATTGTGCGGCATTCCATTGTAATACAAACAGCAGTAAGAATATTGTAACATGTAGTTGGTTTAAGTTCCCTACGACCACATAGAGCAAGTTCCATATCACCGCGTAGAGCTTGGCAGCTCTAAGCTGCTCCGAAAGATCCGAATTCAAAGATGATTCTGCGGTATCAATTGCCTCTAGTGGTTCAAAATCGTTACATTATGCTTTTTATTCTAAAAAAGTTACATCACCATCACTTGCCATAGTAACACGAGTGAAACTAAACTGAAGTATTGCAAAGAAATCACTGACGGAATGTAAACCCATGTCATAAGTGACGTCACAAAACCATGTGATCACCCATCTCATAACTTCGAATTTTATGCACGCTTTGCGAGTTAGACACATTAAACATCTGAATTTACCTATAAATAAATTTTTTAATTTTGACATGTAGTTTTTACAATATTAAACTTTGTGTACACACAGAAAAAGCATTTTAGCTAGTGCCTTGTTGTTATTCCCTTTAATGAAAGTTGAAACGGTTTTGCAGTTTTTCAGATTTTGCTGAGCTACACCATGTCACATGACTGGGCAGTGGCGCTCTCTGCTGGTGTTCCTGCAAGAACGGGCTTTGTGGTGCGAGCAGAGCCTGACAAGTAATATTTCTGTACACACTGTGTAGTCGACATGGATTCCCATATCTGGGGTGCTAATTAAAGTATTTTTGTTATAAAATGAAGTTTGTGTTTGAATGAGTGTGCAACCACTTAGTTTACAAAAATAATTGCTAGTTTAGACTTAGAGTACACAAACTTTGCATGTGTCAAATTAATGCTTTATCAACACGTGCCAAAATGAAATCTCTTGTTTACCAATGTGTCACCAGTCTCTGTCAAACAAGGTCATTTGGGCGCAACAAAACAACCAGTTTTTTAGAGCAACTTCAATGTGATGTCAGTTGAGTCACGACTTGCAGACATTCAGGGAGCATATAGTATATGCACTGCTGCGTGGATTGTTCACGCAGTGGAAGCAGATATTTCGTCTACTTGTTTTGTGATTTTAACAACTAATATTGTATACGTGTAGAAATGTTTGTGATTTAATAATGTGAATAGTTCTACAATCAGGCCAAAGTCACTGCTACGTTTACGGGTGCAGCAACATCTCAATAAAACAATCAGTGTTCACCAGTTTTCTCGGGAGATGACACAAAATGGGTAACCATCCAAGTAGAAGAACCAGTAGGTTTGTATCATCAACAAGACGCAGCCCCGGCGGGATTGTGATCCAACCAGTTATAGTTGTAGTGAACAGTGTGTTACCATTGAATAAGCACTGCACGAGACTGGTAACTGTCTCAATTTCACACCTCACCTCACCTATCCTCTTCGAGCCCAGTGGCCCATAAGGCTGAAGTGCACCTCCTCCAGCTCGCTGTGTCAGCTGCTACGCGCCTGGCCTCGTTCCAGCAGTTTTACCCCAGTCTTTCATTTTCAACAGTTAATCGCCAAGTTGTCTTTGGTTGATCAACCTGTCTTCTATCCAGGTTAACGTCATCTTACATTTGTTGTTCTTGTCCATTCATAGGATATGTCCTACCCATTTCCATCCCATCTTCTTAACTTGACCTTGGTGCTGATTGTCTCCAATTTTGTTTTTGTAAGAATATCTTGATTTGATACAACGTACGGCCATTTAATTTGTAGGATTTGTCTTCAGCACTAGAAAAAAGATCTAACTTTCTGTTGTTGCCTTCTTTATTGTCCATGTTTCACTTCCATACAACAACACTGGTCTAAATTTTAAACAGTAGCAATAGTGTACATTATACATGTGATATATCAAATGAAAGCTAAGATAATGTACTGAATACTTGTCAATGTCAATTGTGGAATGTGAAGTAGGCCAAAATTTTCGTAAATTCGTAATATCACCAATATTATTGTGCAAACAATACTATTGTTTATTTGGAATGGCTTATAGCATCCATACAAAATGTTGACATCAAAGATAATTCACATAATTGTATTTAAATAAAAAATCATTGCTTCACTGCCTTCAGAAAATTACAGACCAGTGAGTTTAACATCAGTTGTATGTAAATTACTCGAAACATTAATTAGAGATCACATGGTGGAATTCCTTGTAAAACATAAATTAATAAATACATCTCAACACGGGTTCCTAAACGCAAGGTTATGTCTAACCAATCTCTTATGCTTTTTGGAAGAAATTACAAAGTGGGTAGATGACGGGTCACCAGTGGATGTTGTCTACTTAGATTTTCAGAAAGCTTTCGATAAAGTGCCACAACAAAGATTGATACTTAAACTAAAAGCCCATGGTATAGGTGTAATCAACTGGATAGAAAAGTGGCTTACACACAGAAGACAGAGAGTAATAGTAGATGGTGAGATTTCAAACTGGAAATCTGTTCTGAGTGGGGTACCACAGGGATCAGTAGTAGGTCCTATACACTGTACTGTTTTTAATATATATATATATAAATGACTTGGAAGATGACATATCTAGCAAAGTACTGAAATTTGCTGATGACACAAAAGTATTCAGAAAGGTTACGAATGTTACAGATAAACAAAGTTTACAGGATGATCTAGATAAATTAGTTAAATGGTCAGAAAAATGGCAAATGTTATTCAATTTGGGAAGTGTAAATGCATACACATAGGACATGGAAACGCAGGCAAAGAATATAAAATGGGGGATTTAACAAGATTTAACAAGATTTGCCATCCAAGCCAAAGGCCCAGATGGTAAGTGGACAAGGAAGCCATTGGCTTATCGAGAGTCCAACAATGTTCACCTACTTATAACCCGCCCTTCTGATATATGTGTCAACCTTGTTTTTAAACATATTCACGCTGCTAGCAGTTACACAATCTGTAGACAGTTTGTTCCATTCATTTACTGTCCTCTGTGAGAACGAGTGCTTCCTGATGTCCAATCTACATTGATCCTTTACTAATTTTACCTCATGTCCTCTAGTTCTGCTATCCTTCTTGAGTGAGAAAAACATATTTCTATCAATATTTTCATACCCATTCAATATCTTAAAAACTTCAATCTGATCTCCTCTTAACCTCCTTGTCTCTAGAGTTGTTAAACCACATTCTTTCAGGCGTTCTTCATAACTAAGGTCTCTAAGTTCTGGAATCATTTTAGTTGCTCTCCTTTGTATGCGTTCAAGCGTATCTATATCCTTCTTACGATATGGTCTCCATGCTTGTATACAGTATTCTAAATGAGGTCTAACTATTGCTTTATAAAGAGGTATAATTAACTTTTTTCCTTGTATGTTATGTTTCTTCTAATCAATCCAAGAATTTGATTACCCTTTGAAGCTGCAATACCACACTGCTCTGAAACTTTCATATCAGCGCTTATTGTAACTCCTAAGTCCTTTTCTTTTACAGTAGTACCAAGAACAGTAGCTCCCATTTTATAGTTTACATTCAAGTTCCCATGTCCTGTATGTAGGCATTTACATTTCCCAAAATTGAACAGCATCTGCCATTTCTCAGACCATTTCACTAATCTGTCTAGATCGTTTTGTAAATGTTGTTTATCACCATCAGTATTAACCTTTCTAAACAGTTTTGTGTCGTCCGCAAATTTCAGTACGTTACTTGTTATACTGGCGTCCAAGTCATTGATATAAATTAAGAATAATATAGGTCCTAATACTGATCCTTGAGGTACCCCACTCAAAACCGATTTCCAATTTGAAACTTCGCCATCTACTACAACTCGTTGTCTTCTGTCAGTCAGCCATTGTTCTATCCAGTCAGTTATGCTATCCCCGATACCATGGGCTTTTAATTTAAGTAGCAATCTTTGATGTGGCACTTTGTCAAAAGCTTTCTGAAAATCTAAGTAGATAATATCTACTGGCGATCCCTCGTCTATCCACTTAGTGATTTCTTCCAAAAACATAACACATTTGTTAAGCATGACCTCGCTTTAAGGAATCCATGTTGAGATGAATTTAATAATTTATGCTTAACGAGGAAGTCCACCATATGGTCTTTAATTAACCTTTCTAATAATTTACAAATCACTGACGTTAAACTCACTGGTCTGTAATTCTCTGACTTATTTCTCGAACCCTTTTTAAATAATGGTATGATGTTTGCTTCTTTCCATTCAAACGGAACAACTCCCTCTTTTAATGACAAGTTGAATACTCTTGCAAGTGGTATACTGATTTGATCTACTGTTTCCATTAGTAATTTTGGAGGAATCCCATCCACTCCCGGTGATTTGTTATCCTTCATTGCCTTTATTTTCCTAGCTACCAATTCTGGAGTTACAACTAACGGTCCTAAATAGTCAGATTTAGTCCCCTGAAATTTAGCATCAGCAACTGGTAATGAACTAATATCTTCTTTTGTAAACACTGAACTGAAGTAACCATTTAGGTCTTCCGCCATTAAAAACCCCTGTGATATTATATTTCCAGCACTGTCTTCTAGAGGTCCAACCTTGTCTTGTACGTTTTGTTTACTCCTGACATATGCATAAAAACTCTTGCTGTCAGTTTTTATGTTACATGCCAGTTTTTGCTCATAGCTTCTTTTAGATTGTCTGATTTCAGTTGTAGCTGCATTAAGTGCCTCTTTGTATTTTGCATAGTCTTCTTCCTTTCTGGTACGCCTATAAACCCTCCACATAGTTTGTTTTAGCATTATTTTTCTAATTGCCTCTTTTGACACGTGTTTCTTTCTACACCGTTTTCCTTGTTTTCGGAAGGGAACAAATTTATCAATGATACTCTCAATTTCATATTTTAGAATATTCCAACATTCAATTGCAGTCTTATTCATCAGCATGTTATTCCAATCTAGCTGTGCTAAGTATTTTCTCATATCTTTGTAGTTACCTTTGTAGAAGTTTCTCTTGTACGTTTTCTTATTTTTACTTTCTGATTTTACATTGATGTCAAAATGTATTTGATTATGGTCACTATTACCCAATGGTTCAAATATTTTTACATTGTCCACTAATTCTTTTTGTGATGACAAAACTATATCTAATACATTTTCTCCCCTGGTTGGTTCTAGTACGTGCTGAGTAAGAAAGCTATCCTGGATTAAACATAGAAATTGTTGATCCTCAATCCCTGTGCTCTCTAGAGAATTCCATTGTATGTGTCCATGGTTAAAATCTCCCATTATGATACATTCCCTTTACTAACTTCCTTTATAGCGTTTTTTATTTTTGTGTTGTCCTCTTCGCTTATGTTTGGACTTCGCAAACTAATCCAATAGTTAATTTTGAATTTCCTGAAACAATTTTGCACCAAACAGCTTCATCGCAATCTGCTTCCCTTTCTAGTTTTATTTCATAAGCCTGAATAGATTCTTTAACATATAAAATAACTCCCCGCCCCTTCTTCCTATTCGATCTTTCCTAAACATTACGTATCCTGTCAGTCCTAATTCAGCATCTGTTATATCTATGTTGGCCCATGATTCAGTTATACCAATTATGTGAGGGTCAATATCTTCTACCATAATGTTTAATTCGTTTTTCTTATTTACTATGCTCCTTGCATTTAAACATACGCATCTATAACCTTTTTCAGAGATGTTTTTCGGATGATTTGATATTGGTTTATCTGTGCTAGTGGTCTCTTGTTCTGCTTGAGACACCTCTAGGTAACCCCTGCACTTCTAGTTTAAAGAATGTTTACTTTCAAAAATATTTGTCATTGTACCCAAGTCGCTATCTACTGCTGCTGAAAGTTTGTCCGCGAATACTGCCGCCCCTTTCCACTTAAATGAAGCCCATCCTTCATGTACATATCACCCCTCCCAACAAAACTTTCCCATAAATCCACAAATCCAACTTCCTCTTCCCTACACAGCCTCTGGACTAACATGTTAATTGCCATCCCCGACAATTTCGATATTTATGACCCTCCTGCCCATCACAGGTAAAATCCCTGACAGTATTACCTGCTCAACCGCGTCTGTTTTAGTGTTCTGACCAACTGCCTATATTTCCTAACTATGGCAGTTGTACCCTCCTCTCTACGTTATTTGTCCCTACATGTACTAAAACAGATCCACCCTTACCCGAGCCTACGATGTTTTTTACCCTCTCAGTTATCGCCTCTATTTTGGCTCCAGGCAAGCAGACCACCACATCATCTCCCTTGTTTAAGACTCTGTCGGTCTTCCTAACTATCGAATCCCCCACAAACACCCTCGCTCTCTTCCTCACCCCCTCTATCACTGCTGCAGAATAACTCTTCCTTTCGATCCCCTCCATCACATTCTGTCCTGACCCCTTCCCTTCCGTCTCCCCCACTCCCTTCTCCTTCCCTCCTGTCTCCCCTACTCCCCTCTCCTTCACTCCGGTTGTTTTCCCTCCCGTCTCCCCCACTCCCTTCTCCTTCCCTCCTGTCTCCGCTACTCCCCTCTCCTTCACCCCGGTTGTCTTCCCTCCCGTCTCCCCCACTCCCTTCTCCTTCCCTCCTGTCTCCCCTACTCCCCTCTCCTTCACCCCGGTTGTCTTCCCTCCCGTTCCTTTCCTTCCCGTCTCCTTGCGTCCTGTCTCCCTATGACCTGTCACCTTCCCTCCTCTCAGCTTCCTCCCAGGCTGAGGTGAGCTCTCCCTAGCATCTCTTGTGTCTTTCCCCACTTTATCGTCTACTGTTCCCTCACCGGAACTACTGGCACAACTCCCCTGATCCCTTCCCACCATTGCCACAACGAGCATTAGGTAGAACCACACAAGAAAAGGACTTAGGAGTAACATTTAGTGCTGACATGAAAGTTTCAGAGCAATGTCGGATTGCTGCTTCAACAGGAAATCAAGTTCTAGGTTTAATTAGGAGAACTATCACGTATAAGGAGAAACAGTTAATTGTACACCTATACAAAGCAATAGTTAGACCACACTTGGAATATTGTATTCAAGCATGGAGGCCGTATCATAAAAAGGACATAGACAATCTAGAAAGAATACAATGAAGAGCAACTAAAATGATTCCAGAATTGAGAGACCTTAGTTACGAAAGCCGCTTATTACAATGTGGTTTGACAACACTAGAGACCAGGAGACTAAGAGGAGACCAAATAAGTGTTTAAAATAGTGAATGGTTATGAGGATGTTGATAGGAATATATTCTTCAAACTTAAAGAAGGCAGTAGAACCAGAGGACACAAAGCAGCATTAGTTAAGGAGCAGTGTAGGTTGGACATGAGAAAGTACTCTTTCTCACAGAGGGTGATAATTGAATGGAACAAACTGCCAAATGATTGTGTTAATGCTAGTAGTGTGAATATGTTTAAAAATAGAATTGACAGCTATGTGATAAGGGTGGGCTACACAAAAAATGTTTAGACTCTCGATAAGCCAATGGTTTCCTTGTCTACTTGCCATCGGGAATTTGTTGTTTGGAATGGCAATATTGTTAAATCTTCAGTTCTGCAGCATCGTCATCGCTGTCAGACCATTTTTCATAGCAACGACAACGACACCGACGTCGAAACAGCTTCTGCCTCGTAGTGTACGTAAGGTTGTGGACCTGTCGGGAACTCGGGGTCGGTAGAAATCTCCCCATTTTCAAAAACAGCCTCTTCCTCAGAAATACAGTCTGATTATTCCGTATCGACTGACTGGTTGATTGATTAATTGATTGAATGTGCCATTTTTGTAGGAAACAAATTGAAAGTATGACAGAAGCATTGGTTTAAAGGTATGACTACAGCTTTATTAAAGATAACTAAACAGAAACTTATTAAATGAGCGAGCACGTCGTGGCATATCGTTCAAGTACACCAAAGTAATAATCATCATGACGACACATTGTCTATTGTTTTACATTCAGACATTTATCACCGACAACGTCCATGTAGAGAATGTTCTGGCGTCGACTGCGTAACGTTCACCGTACGAGTCCGTCCATGTCCACAATGGATGTTTCCGTCGAATGAGCGCCTAGGGCTCGGTCGACGTCGGACGTTTTGTGACGTTCGTCGGAGACCGTTCGTTTGCGGCCACGGTAGATGATCAATCATAAACGCTCGATAATACCGTACAGGTGTGTATCTCCCCGGAGGTTCCCCGGTCCCTTGGGGGCACCTCCTCGGCATAAAACTAAAAAAGTATAAAGAAGTGAAACCAAATCTAAGTACCAACATGTCTGCAGCCGCAGCAGCGGTCGGTCAAACCGGAAGCACGCGTGAGGCACCTGAAATGAAAGGTCACCGATGTTTAGCTGATTACCGTTTAAATTTATTTAAGTTTATGAAGAACGCCTGAAAGAATGTGGTTTAACAACTCTAGAGACAAGGAGGTTAAGAGGAGATCAGATTGAAGTTTTTTAAGATATTGAATGGGTATGAAAATATTGATAGAAATATGTTTTTCTCACTCAAGAAGGATAGCAAAACTAGAGGACATGAGGTAAAATTAGTAAAGGATCAATGTAGATTGGACATCAGGAAGCACTCGTTCTCACAGAGGACAATAAATGAATGGAACAAACTGTCTACAGATTGTGTAACTGCTAGCAGCGTGAATATGTTTAAAAACAAGGTTGACACATATATCAGGAGGGCGGGTTATAAGTAGGTGAACATTGTTGGACTCTCGATAAGCCAATGGCTTCCTTGTCCACTTGCCATCTGGGCCTTTGGCTTGGATGGCAAATCTTGTTAAATCTTGTTAAATAACTTTACTGGTTATCTACACGGCCACACGTATCCATCTAGATGCATCCTGGTAATAATCATCACCTTGAACACAAGTACTGCAGTACTGCATATATGCTTACAAAGTAGTAAATTAGTTATACACTTCGAAAGCTTTGTTAGGCTTACCTCGGAAATGAGGGCGTCCCTCCCGATTGGTAGTTTTGACTGTACGTCTTCTTAGTGTAGGACAGGCCACCCAACCGTGCAGTGCCTTCTTGCGTCACTTCCAGTAGACGTGTGATCGTCTGTTGCGTCTGAAGATGACGTCATAACGTTAACGCTCAGCGCCTAGTCGCGAAAGAGGTGTTCCACCGACGCCAGGAATTCTGGGGCTTGAACCATTGGCCAGACATAGCTTGAGTTTGTCTTCACTTGCTGGCATAGCGTTCGGCATCACCGTACGGGTTGTGTTGTCCAATCATCCATGACACCTCCTGTCTGCCTCTTCCATGCTTTGTTGTGACGTCACTGACGTGGGCCAACAACTGGTCACCAACAAGAACAATAAGATTGACTCTCTAAATAAAATATAATAGTATGCATGTAAGTACTCGTGACATATTTAAGTCAAAAGAACAGGACATGTTAGTTAAACTTACCAGTTATAATGTTGATCCACTGTGATTTATTATTGTCATGAAATTCGGTCTTCGTTCAATAGACGATAACGCGTCGAAACGACATCGAGCAGTGACACCCAGAGTTCGTTCGAAACGACATCGAGCAGTGACACCCGGAGTTCGTTCGAAACGACATCGAACAGTGACACTCGGAGTTCGTTCGAAACGACATCGAGCAGTGACACCCGGAGTTCGTTCGAAACGACATCGAGCAGTGACACCCGGAGTTCGTTCGAAACGACATCGAGTAGTGACACCCGGAGTTCGTTCGAAACGACATCGAGCAGTGACACCCAAAATTCGTTTGAAACGACATCGAGTAGTGACACCCGGAGTTCGTTCGAAACGACATCGAGCAGTGACACCCAAAGTTCGTTCGAAACGACATCGAGCAGTGACGCCCGGAGTTCGTTCGAAACGACATCGAGCAGTGACACCCAAGGTTCGTTCGAAACGACATCGAGCAGTGACACCCGGAATTCGTTCGAAACGACATCGAACAGTGACGCCCGGAGTTCGTTCGAAACGACATCGAACAGTGACACCCGGAGTTCGTTCGAAACGACATCGAGCAGTGACACCGGAGTTCGTTCAAAACTACATCGAGCAGTGACACCCGGAGTTCGTTCGAAACGACGTGGAACAGTGACACCCGAAGTTCGTTCGAAACGATATCGAACAGTGACACCCGTAGTTCGTGCGAAACGTGACCGGCTTCGTTGAGATCTAACGGGTGACTGGTACGAGTTACGGCATGGTCTCGTGATGACACAGGCGCGTTTGATTGGCCCATACATTTTGTTTATATTACTTACGTCATTGACAATCGTCGTTCGAAATGTATGACATCGCAAGGAAATGTTCCGTTCCTTTACTCTACAGCTCGGCTCCGCTTGGCTCCGCTCGGCTCCGCTCAGCGCTGTTCAACAGCATAATAACGTGGAAAAAATACTACTGTGTGGACGCGGACATATATTGTGGACTGCAAAAATATGGGACATGGTGGCAAATGTGAAGTAGCAGTTCTATGCAATAATGATCAAACCTTCATTACTTCAACCAACAAAGCTGAATACTTTTCTGACATCTTTGCCGAGAAATCAACCATCCCAGAATTGGGAATCATGCAATTAATTGGCTTCAGAGCTGGCCGTTCTACCTTGCTACCTACCGATGCCTTAACATGTAATTCTAATCTACTTTTGTTTCCCATTGTTAAGACACATGTCGGAACTAGAGGTTTTTTAGTTGCTGCACCGACTCTGTGGAACTCACTCCCTGTTAGTGTTAAGTCTGTGGGAAATATAGCGACATTTCGCTGTAAACTAAAAACCCACCTGTTTAAACTTGCTTATCCCCCACAGATCCCCAGCGTACCAATCAAACTGTTTACAACTGGAACTGCTTATCGATTAGGAACTGCTTAACCTCTTTTGTTTTGGTGCACTGCTGAGCTCGGGTCTCCCGAGGATTAAGCACAATAGAAGTGTTTTATATTATATAATATATTGGAAGATACAACATATGCATTACACCACATTACACTACAGATGAGAAACAAGAAGCAAGACTGAACTGCCCTGACACCAACAAAGCATTTGGCTAAATAGTAAATGACTACCTAAAGGACATAATTATGAAAGTCACCATCAATGGAATATGCTCTGGTACCACGCAACGCAGGGGTTCCCCATAAATATATATATATATATATATATATATATATATATATATATATATATATATATATATATATATATATATATATATATATACTAGGACTTCTCTCTCATCTATATTGATGATATGCCAGACATTCTACAGAAACATGTCATCCCCTATGCTGATGAATTGTCAGTCTTCAGCACAACTAAGGATACCAGGATAGGCAACTTCTGTTCTCTTGCTCACTTAACGTAGATTTGCTGCAGATTCATAGGTGGACAGATCATTATTAGAATGTGATGTTTGGTGCAGCCAAATGCAAGAGCCTAACTGCATCAAGTCTAAAAGATGCAGAGACCGGCCGCCCCTCACTCACATTTATGAACACTATTTTGTCAGAGGTGGAACTCTTGAACATCTATATATAGAAAAACCTGTCCCGGACTCACGCACGCACGCACGCACGCACGCACGCACGCACGCATGCATGCACACACACACAAACACACGGGTTATTATCTACTAGGGATCCAATATGGAATATGTCTCGTTTGTTTGGATGGCAGCCTCTGAACCACCCCCAGACTTAATGTCTTCCGAGGAGGGTGTCAAAATCATTGCTGCGCCAGGGGTTTCTCTGAGCAGGAATGCCACACAACCACTAGGGCACTGGAGACAAGTCGGTGCACTCACCTTGGTCCACTGGATATACCATGGAGATGCACCAAATCTGCTCACTAGCATGTCACCTCCTCGTGAAGTGCAAAGAGTCACCAGAGCATCAACATTTCACAACACAATGGCTATGGCAATTCCAACCTGACACACATAAGAGGTCCTTCATACCGACCATGCATGCCCCCCCTCTGGAACGAACTCCCAGAGGAAATATACTACTAGGGACAAAGAACATCTTAAGAAGAAAGTTAACATTTCCATGGTGCTTGGTGGCAGCACACACACCGGAAAGTGGACAGGAACATCACTCTATTCTTGAGCACTCTCGGTCCGTCTGCCTGCCTGCCTGCCTGCCTGCCTGCCTGCCTGCCTGCCTGCCTGCCTGCCTGCCTGCCTGCCTGCCTGCCTGCCTGCCTGCCTGGCTGTCTCTCTGATTATAAATGTACAAGGCACCTGACATCACGAGCGTCCCCAGACTCACGCCATGCGGTCCCTGCTGGACAGACCGGCTGACATAACGGTCGAGTTGCACCTCCTCACCTTCGTCTTCACTGATGTCTCATTATGTTGTGTGTTAATTTGTCTTGTTCACAGTCGGTATTCACGCGAGCGGCCTCCAAGGGACCTTATTGGCGCTTCCAAAGTTCCAAATAGGTACTGTTCGACATCTAACATTGTCCGGCCGTCCGGTCAAATTCGCCTTCACACTCAGTTGTTTGTGTTTTTGTTCTTTTGTGTCACATTAAAGAGGGGGTGTGGCAGGGGTTTCATCTCCCTTCTGTTTTTGGGGTCAACCTGTCATCTTTTCTGGGAGTCCACCTCGATCCTACCTCCTACCAATCCTACTTCTCATCTCCCACCTATTTTTAGCCCAACTTCCCACCACATACCAATTTTTAAAGGGACTAACAACAAGGCAATAGCTAAAATGTTTTTTTTCTGTGTCTACACAAAGTTTAATATTGTATGTACTACATGCGAAAAATAGGAAATATTTATTTATAGGTCAAATTAGATGTTTAATGCGTCTAACTCGCAAAACGCGCGTAAAAATTCGAAGTTAATAGTCGGGAATCCACACTGCAAAAATGCATCTCTTTAGGGATGGAGTGGACATAGTTTAGTGTGGAAAGCAGACCTCATTTTTTTTAGATTGGTGCATCTGGTATGAATAATCACTGGGCCTGCTCTGCCATATTTCTTGCGAAACCTCCAAAACTTTTATTTTAAGAAGGGTACCCTAAAGTGACAATTTCCGCGACTTGGTCAGGGAATGTGTTAACTATTGCACATATTACTCCATGGAAATCTCTGTGTATAATATATGTAGACAAATAGACTACGAAATGAAAGATAAACATCCACTGCATCTGTCAACATGTGGTTTGTCACTATATCTCGAGCACTTGTGAAATAAGAGCCCTATAATGACAACGACCCTATTGTTATACAGACTAAAAAAATGAGTCACACAAATCATAGCATAATTGTATATAAGCTGCTAAAAAATATTTTTGTGGCAGTATTACAACTGTTACCTATTTTGATTTGAATTTGAAATAGATGTTTATTAGCTACAGTTTGATACCACATTTATTGTGCGATGGCCATTCGGTCGTGATATTCGCTGGGCTACAGTCATTCATTTGTGATACTAACTGAACCTCTGCCATTCAGTTGTGATTGTCGCCTGGCTGTGGCCAGTCAGTTGTGATACTCACTAGGCTACACCCATTCAGTCGTGATACTCGCTGGTCAGTTGTTATACTGACAGGACTGTGGCTTTAATTACAGTTTTTTTCTTTATTATAACTTTATGCGTATTAAGACGTGAGGTAAAATATGCGATTGATCAGAAATGCCCTGGGGTTGAATGTAGGCGCACGTACTGAAACCCCTAGGAGTTCTCTGTGTTTATACCTTCGTGACAAACACTTCTGCTGATGCACCTATCAACACAATAGACACACACTCTCATATTGCAGTCCAATGGTAGTACTGATGTCCCAGACACACTAGACACCCACCCTCATATTGCTGTCTAATGGTAGTACTGGTGTCCCAGACACACTAGACACCCACCCTCATACTGCTGTCCAATGGTAGTACTGATGTCCCAGACACATTAGACACCCACCCTCATATTGCTGTCTAATGGTAGTAGGCCTACTGGTGTCCCAGTCCCAGACACCAGTGTTGTTTCTGACACGAGGGAGTGGTATAAATGGACATGTCCTCCTCACCAAGCCACTCCGATTCAACACCATCCAAGTCACGGTAGCCGGGTGCAGCAGGCTGGTATTTTGTAGATATTTTTGCCGGCACACCTAGTTTGCAGACTTATTCGTTCGCTACTACAGACTTCACCGACGCACGGTGGGGGCCGCACTACTTGCAAACTCTTTGCATCAGCTTGTCCTGTATATTTGGGCATCCATTTCTTTCGAAATGGATGCCCAAACCCGATCCCAAAACGTTTTATTTCTTAATCTTTATTTTTTTCATTACGCAACGATCGCCAAAACACCTCCAACCAGGGTTTGTTTAAGGTTCAGCTCATACGAGCAGTGCGAAGTTTCATACGGGCAACATATTTTGACACCTGGTTTGCAATATCATGGTCACAATGTGTTCCTTTTTGTCGCAAGTAGCTTGCAACAAAATTAATATATCCCAACAAATGTTGAATTTGTGAATGAAATTGGTACGATTATCTGATTTTCAAACCATGAAGCGAACTTTAAGGAATATTGACCAAAACAAGCGTTAAGTTCACCATGCTGTCCAAAATTCCAATGTCATTACCATCAACCAAAAGAAGCAAATGTTTGCTAGTTTTGTTCGCTAAAACAATTATCTAATTCTGATGGTTACTTTTTACAGTGTAAGTTGAGCCATTTGTGATTCTTTTTGATGTCGATGGCGCAATCACACACACACACACACACACATATATATATATATATATATATATATATATATATATATATATACATATACGTACGTGCGTGCGTGCGTGCGTGCGTGCGTTCGTGCGTGCGTGCATATATAATTATACATAGCTGTTTCGATTAGGGTTGGTGAGCTAGCTGAATTAACACTTGGTGTGGGGTAAGTTGAGCTACAGTGTAGCATAAGTTGCATAAAGTTGCACACCTGGTCTACCATACAAGTTACACTTCGTGTACTCGGAGCTTTGATGTGTCCCCAAGTGTAGTCAGCCGACTATGGACACGTTACCAGGAGACTGGGCAGTACACCAGGAGACAAGGTCAATGTCGTTCGCGGATGACAACCCTAACACAAGACCGTTATTTCGTCATGTTGTACAGCTTCATCCCTGGAAATTGACTTCCGCCGTGCTACTCGAGTTCACTTACGCAACCAGACTCTTAGGAATTGACTCCATGAGGATGGTATGAGAGCCAGACGACCTGCCACAGGCCCTATTCTCACTGCGCAACACCGTAGTGCACGATTGGACTTTGCACGTGTGCACCAGAACTGGCAGCTGCGTTAGTGGAAGCCGGTACTCTTCACAAATGAGAGCAGGTTCTGTGTGTGAACTAATGATAGGCGTGTTAGGGTGTGGAGATGCCAGGGAGAGCGTTATGCCGACTGTAGCATTAACCGGTTGACCGGTACGGTGGAGGTTCAGTCATGGTTTGGGCTGAAGTGTCTTCGGATGGTCGTACAGACCTTTACATGTTTGCCAGAGGTGGTATAACGACTGTAAGATATCGCAATGATATCCTGGAGCCTATATATTGTCAGACCATTGTTAATGAATGGACTTTATACTGGGACACACATTAAAGCTTGCGACACTAACTCTGCTGTTACATGCAGCGGCTCAGCCCTCTGCTCTCGATCTGCTGTCGCACATGTCAGATAAGTAATAAATGTATTTTGGACATACATCGCTTTGTGTATACCGTATGCAACAGAGCACATCAACATGGTGGCATCGTTACCGAACTCTAGACGCCTAACATGAATGGGTATAAAAAGTGAGTGCGTGAAACGAGACTGTTATTTGGTAGCGCACTACCCGGGCGAAGCCTAAGGCTAAGGCAGTGCCAGTAAACAATATTAAGTGACATTTCGGTTGGCAAAATGGGGGATAATTCATTTCACCCGCCTCCAAAACTTGACATTCATGATCCGAATTTGGCGGACTCATTCAAGAGATGGAAGAGAGAACTTCAAGTGTACATGGCTGCTACGGAAAAAGACCAAAAGCCAGCAAACACACAGACAGCGATAATCCTCAATTGTGCAGGAGCACAGTTTATTAGGATATATGACCAGTTCACCTGGGAAAACGACGGAGACAAGTTACTGCCTACTAAGGTTATGGAAAAACTAGAAGGATATTGCGCCCCCAAAGGAAATGTCGTTGTTAATTCTTTCCGATTTTGGAATGCAGAGTGGAGGGAGCCATTTGATATTTTCTTAACAGAATTGCGTGCCATGGCAGAATTATGTGAATATCAGGACGAGGACCGAACATTGAGAGATAAGATTGTTTTCTCAACACGAGGTAAACTGCAAGAACTGCTCCTTCGTGAAAGCAATCTACCTCTCGAGAAGGCCATAGAGATATGTAGTACGTTTGAAACGACACAAAAACAAGTCCATGAAATGAATCTGGAACGACAGATCGAGAAAGTTCACAGCTGCAAGCCGCCCAAAATAACATCGCCTCAAAACAGAAAAACCAGTGACACCACAAGACGGGAATGTCAGTATTGCGGTTATTCGCATGAGCCGATCAGACTAAGATGCCCAGCCTGGGGAAAGACATGCTCCTATTGTCATGGTGCCAATCATTTCAAGGCAAAATGCCGAAAGCGAGTGAGCTGCGTGAATGGAAAAGACGACACGGAAGACGACGACGATTGGTTGCAAGCGCACGGGTTGACATTTGGAATGAATGGTCACAAGGTACAACAGCGAATCACGGCGATGATGCAGGTCAATAACTGCGACGTGCGTTTCCAGCTGGATACCGGAGCAGATATAAACAAAATCAACCAAAGATTTGTACGCAAAGAACAAGTAAAAAAAAACAAACGAGAAACTAGTGATGTGGAACGGCACAAAAATGACCCCGAAAGGCATCGTTAGACTACCGACTACGAATCTGAAAACTGGCAACACAGAAGACGTTGATTTCGTCGTTGTGGAAAACAGTCTCACATGTCTCATCGGATCAGCTACGACACAAGCCATGGGATTGATGACAGTCCATGAGGAGCGGTTTATCAGCCAAGTAAGCCAAAGCAACGACCTAGGCCATTTAGGCATACCAACGCTTAAAACCGACCCCGGTGTCCCGCCAAAGATTCTGCCATGTAGGAGACTACCAATCGCTCTACAACAACCAGTGAAAGCCGAACTAGACATTCTAGTAAAACGAGGTATTCTGATACCCGTCGAAGAACCAACGCAATGGGTTAGCCAGATGGCGGTTGTACGTAAGCAGAACGGCAAGTTGAGACTATGCATCGATCCGCAGCCACTGAACCAAGCGCTCATGAGAGAACATTACAAGTTGGCAACACTTGATGACGTGTTACCAAACATGAACAATGCCAAGATGTTCAGCAAGCTGGATGTGCAGGAAGCATTCTGGCATGTGGAACTTGACGCAGCTTCTAGTCTGCTAACGACGATGATCACCCCATATGGCAGATACAGATGGGCCAGGTTACCTTTCGGCCTCAAAGTGAGCAGCGAGGTATTTCAGAAGAAGCTAAACGAGGCACTTGAAGGCATAGCAGGTGTGATCTGCGTCGCCGATGACATCATTGTGACTGGATGCGGGGCCACAAACATGTTGGCCGAGCGTGACCATGATGACAATTTGAAACGGCTACAAGAGCGATGCACAGAGAGGAACATTAAACTGAACAATGCGAAGGCAGAGTACAAGCGAGACAATGTGATCTTCATGGGTCACAAGACAACAACCACAACCACATACTGGGACACACATTAAAGCTTGCGACACTAACTCTGCTGTTACATGCAGCGGCTCAGCCCTCTGCTCTCGATCTGCTGTCGCACATGTCAGATAAGTGTTACGTTCTCATGTAATAAATGTATTTTGGACATACATCGCTTTGTGTATACCGTATGCAACAGAGCACATCAACAACCATAATATTATATTATGCAGGCGCTGTTGGGGATGATTTCATCTTAGTACAGGATAATGCACGTCCCCACACAGCTCGGGTGTCCATGACCTTTCTTGAAGACGAAGGTATTACTTTGATGGACTGGCCGGCTAGGTCTCCTGACCTGAACCCAATAGAACATATGTCGGACATGCTTTCTAGACGTGTTAGACGAAGGCCACATCCTACAGAGAAAGTACAGAACCTGACCAATGGCAGGCCATACCCCAAAATGACATCAGACGAATCACCAGGAGTATGCTATGTCATTGCCAGGAGTGTGTAAATGCAAGGGGGGCATACAAGTTATTAAAAAAACATTTGTGGACAATATTTTTCAGTTTGTGAAAAAATATGTAAAAATCAGCTAATGAAAGAGCCACAAAATCCATTCCTTATATAATAGGGTGTGGACTCGCAGCCACACCTAGAGGCATTGTCGTCACGCTTCAGTTCATTCAAACATGAGCTGTTCTGTAGCTAAGGCAATCCCTCAATCACACATAGAGTACACGAAGTGTAACTTGTATGGTAGACCAGGTGTGCCATCCCCAATATTTGTTCCTTTAATTATTTTGAGTGGTGTATTTTGCCCTGTAGCTATCCGATATTCCAATTTGCTCCGAAAAATTAATTCCTTGATATGTTTAGGCAGGGCGTTTTTTATTGAATTTTCACTGGGGGCAATGTCCTAAAAGGGCACTCCAAATGGTTAAAAAGGGCACCTTACGCATTATTAATGATTATTTACATAACCCTTAGGAATGTATGAAACCTTATATATATATATATATATATATATATATATATATATATATATATATATATATATATATATATATATATATATATATATTAGTATATTTTTATCCATATGGTTGCACACTGACGACTGCATCTCGGTATAAAATTAATGTTACACTTATATCCCAGAATTGTTTTATTACAAACACATGCAGTAGTTAGAGAAACATGACACGTCTCTAGCAACTTGCAAGTCAGTACGTTTGACAGTCGTCTCAATTTCACTAGACGAGCCCCGTTTTGCGGGTGAATTTCCTAACGAATTCACTCTGCCCGTAGATATCCCAATCTGGAGCTCCGCATCTTCTGGCCTTCTCTAGGAATTTGACGACAGCGGGTCGAGGGTCAAAGTAGGCGGTGCCCACACCATTCAGTGCCACCATGAGGCGGGCGTTTCTCGTGTCCTCACCCATGCTGGTGCGATGATTGTTCTTTCCGGGAATGGCCAATCCCTCATCAATCTCAACTTCTTGACGGCAGCGTCAGTCACAGTGAGAAGATCGCTGATGAACAAATCACTCCTTTGCAACTTCTTCTGGAGTGTTTCAAATATCTCCAGGATGTCGCTCATCAGTGAGGTTATCCACTTCTGTTGGTGGTTCCAAATTCTCAGAAACCATTTGGCTTCAGCCTTATCCTTTCTGTCGCTGGTACTTTCAGGTGCATGCATCTGTTCCCACACCTTAATGCAGTCTGGTAGCACAGCATCCACCAGCTGCAGCTTGTGATGGGCAAACCTGACATCGTGGTGAAGGGGGAACTGTTTGACATTCCCGGCTTGCGCTGACATCTTCATCCTTCTCGGCGTCCGGAAGAATCGTACGAGCCCCAGTAGATTAGACTTCCAGATGCCCAGCTCCGGTATGGTGCTGACGACCGACTCAATGGCTAAGTCCGACCGGTGAGCAGCACATCAGAAAGTTGCCAGACCTCTCTGCACTTGGCCAGCAAGCAAACGCCATAACCCACCATGTCTGCCAGCGTTTGCCGATTCGCCGTCAGTGGTGACACCGACGAGCTTCGTGTCTTTACCTCCGGTCAGAACCAAAGCTTTGTTCACCGCTTCCAGTAGTCCAGGGGCGCCGTTCGTCTCTGGCGAATGCATGACGACGAACACACACGTTACGCTACCATCACTGTTAGCCATCCGTCCACTTACAAACTTGTAGTCCAACATTTGCCTGTCACAGCTGCCATCAATCTGCACACTGAAGACTGTGCATCGGTTGAACATTTGAGACAGACACACTTTCTCTAGTTCGTATATGACATCCAGCATCTGCTTATAGTAGTTTGGGTCCCGGATCATGGCTGCTTGATGAACTGGCTATCGGGCGAGAACACGACGAAGGCAGTATCTCTATGACTGGTGGTACACTTTTATCTTTGGGAGTGTCATCAGATGTGATGGCAGTGAACGGATCATGGCTGCTTGATGAACTGGTACTCGAGCGAGAGCACGACGAAGGCAGAATCTCTATGACTGGTGGTACACCTTTGTCTTTGGGAGTGTCATCAGGTGTGATGGCAGCGGACGGATCATAGTTCCCTGGCGGCATTGTGGGTATTTCTGGCAATGAGTCATTGAGGCTGCGTCGAAAAATTGTGTCTAGGCGTTGACATTTTACGGCAGATTTCTCTAGCCCTTTTTGTTTTCGTTTTGCTTTTCTGTCTCTGTTATGCATGACTGGCAGGATATCGACCTGGACAAGTTAGATGGTTAAATGTAATAACTAACTCAGGAAAAGCCTGTCTATTTGAAACACTTTTATAGTGGAATTACAATGCCAGCGGCGACATGCTCTAGACTCTAGACATAAATATACTGAAGATATAGGCATAAGGCAGAAAAGAGAGTAATACAAAACATGCATACCACGTCTATCAATCAAATGGTTGGCTAAGTACATAACAAATAAAAATATAGAAAATACGTACTTCCAAAACTGACATGTGCAAATGTTGATTACATTTTTTATGTTAATATGTGGACCACCAACTTTTGAGTAACAATTTTCCAAAGTTGAAGTCCCTGCTGACCGCCAACTTTCCATCTCACATATAGACCACTATCAACTACTCATACATTTTAAAAATTATTTGTTTGGTATGTATACAATATGCTTCTTTGAGTTACCATGCTTAAAATTTCGATTTCTCAAAGATGCGGAGAATGAATTGGCTAGGTTACTGCCTCAATACAAAATCTACCCTGACAGGTTTATGGCTGTTGTGATGTTTGTATCATCTTACCTACAAGAGGGATCATTATTAAATGTGATTATTATGTGATATTTGTTAAACGTTTCCAATTGCTTTCTTGGACACTACACACACATTGCCAGGTTTATTTATTATTTGAAAAAAAAAACAGCCGACTGAAAGGTTGTTGATACATCGTTAATCCCCGCCCGCTCGCTCTCGACCAGTGGTAATAGCGAATGGGCGTGGTTTAGTCTCGCCTGGTACGTTTCGCAATTTCGCGGCCAGGACACCGGTTTATGTTAACAGCTATTTCAACATCACTGTAAAGAACTGGATTGCACGCGGCTCAATCGTGTAAAATGTGATGGCGGGTCTTGTCGAATTATACACAATTTAAACAAACAGTAACATGCAGGTACACATATTTACATATACATAATCATTAGCTATTCTAGCACCGGAACACTGACGTCATAAGTAAACACTTCTATGGCTATGCCTATGGTATGGCTATGCCAAAGGCAAAGCACGTTTTCAGTTCTTTGCATGAACTGTATGAAGAAGCCATTCGGCAATACGTCACTGTTATTGCTATGATGCTGTTACATTCCTCACTTCCTGTCGCATGCATTAACATAAACACACCATAACTCGGGTACTACTGCCTATGTCCATGATATTGCCATTATTCTTCGACTTTCGAGTCGAAAGTAAACCTCACCATTCGAGACGCATCTATCATGAAAATGGTAACATGAAAATAGTAACCTGGCATCTAGTTATGGAACAGGAAATATAAAGCCTTTTTTGAAAATGTAAGATTCCCTCTGAGCCATATCAATAAATTGATCTTTTGTAGACATATTGCCCTTCTTTAACTTTGGTACTTTCTTAATTTTGCCACCAATGAAAATTAACTAAATCACACTAACAAAAAGAATACAAATTTTGACCTACATTAATACAAGGGGCTGGTTAAGGAGAATGGGGACACGCATTGGGGGGGGGAGCAAGTTGGTTTGACTGGGGGGCAAATGAAAGGGCTGGGGGGCATTGCCCCCCCCCACTTTGTATGTTAAAAAACGCCCTGTGTTTAGGGGTAAAGAACACTCGTCTTCATTCTTTAACCACTGCTCAACTAACCCTCTCTTGGGCCTTGGGTGGCTCAACTAGCCCCGTTTTGACAATTAAGCTTATTTAATTAACTTATCATTAATGCGCAAAGTCTGGTCACATGCGTTGATAGTTTACACACCAGCAGACATTAATCACGATAACCAAAAGTTTCGGAAAACATCAGAAAACATACTTTTGGCTCATATGTTCTGACCGTTGTGACAAGTATGACCTATTATATGTAAATCGTGTTCTAATAGCATGCTCAATCATTGGATGGTGCCATGCAACTGTCGCTGCTGTAGTTTTCTGGGAAACGTGGTTGGCTCAACTAACCCAGTGGCTCAACTAACACTGCCTTCCCCCACTAGTGCTATGCACATTTTTGCCAACGTGCATGAAAACATAAAAATCGTAATTTTCAAGATGGCTACAAATTGTGTTTTGTGATTTTTTTTTACTTAGCAATATGAGCATACTAACAAAATACAATTTAGATAAACAAAGACAATTTCAAACTGATGACAGACGATGCCACGCTACAATAGGGCAGGACACGAAATGACTATGCCAAGATGGCGATGGCACGTGGTTGCCTGGTTGTCGTATCTCGCTCTGTTCGAGATTTGAACTCGAACGAATTGTAAATAGTTAAATGGCAGCATTGAAAAGCAACGGTCGGCAGGCTGGCTAGCTTTCGCACAAATATGGGGTTGAACGTTTTTGGCCACTGCCCCCCGGGGAAGTTCTAAAACTAATTATGATTATTGTTAATCTACAGATTTTTTTCTTAGTTTAAATTTAATATTGTACATTAAAAAAAATCTCACACGGGCAGAGCAGGTATTTAATACGAGGCTTTAGAAAACCCTGCCCCACCCTTTTGTAACTCTCCTGAACACTTACCAACACAACCCACCGCGTGGCGTAATTTATGGACGACTCCGATTTTGCTAATGATGCTATTTGTACATGTTCCAGACGAGTGAAACTTTTAAATGTGAAAGGTGGAGCGGCTGCGTGTTATTGCTATCAAATATGGCTGTCGATGGCTTAACTGGCATTTGCCTGCCATGAAAAACATGATTTGGCCAACGATGGCTGTCAATTATTGGCCCTATCAGGTTTTGTTAACTGGGACCAGTAAAAGGCCAATGACGTTTTCATTGGCGTTTGGCATGGCCAGGTGTGCAAATTCTCATTGGCCCAATGAGGTTTTGCTAGCTGGGTCATTTCAGGAACTGGGGTTGAACTGTGCTGGCTCCAACCATCTGTCTCCAGACGCGTCTGTCCCTCGTTGTTGCTTGCAACTCTACCGGATTCAGTCCCACGTCTTTAGAGAATCAATAAATGGAAATGCTGCTCTGCCTTGGCTTGTTCTTCGATGTGTTGGCTGTCACTGGGTGGTTAGTTAGTTAATGTTCCAAACTGATTGATCAATAAGTCCCGTGCTGCTAGAGCTTCTGACAAATTTGGTGCTCGGTTTAACAAATGTCAAAGGTGGGAAAAGACGCTCATTCCGATTGTCTACGTACAGTGGCGCCGCGTCGTGGATAACAATTAACGAACTAGCGATTCACGCCCGTATCGGGGCATGCCTGTTTTCTACATAGGTTCATGCGGTCCAGCTCGGATATGAACAGTTGAGTCCACAATGATGTTCCAGCGTTCTAGGCAGAATCGTCCGCCCCGCTTTTGAGCTAAGCAACAGCCAGATAGAAAAATTGTATGGCGACTGACTTTGCCTACCAGCGTTCCCATTCCATCGCCGGCACTAGTACAGTACACTTTTCCTACTACCATACCTCTAGGACTACAGCCCTCATCACATGTATGCCTTTATTATGGGGAACGTCTTCGCAAGCTTCAGGATGTGTTCTTGCAATTGGCCTGTGGTGCAGACCATACTTTTATTATACCGTGTCCGAAGGCAGATATCTGTGCAAAGCTGACATCCTGAAGCCTGCCGAGAACGTGTCCTTGCCAGCGAACATTGAGTTATCTGCAGCCGCTGGCTCGTAGTTGCATCTCAAGGAGGGCAAGAGGACATCAAATTGAAGTTTTCAAGATATTTAATGGTTTTTAAATTATTGATTGAGCATCTTTCAATTAAAATAGAAGAACTAGAACGTTGGTGAAGGAACAGGGTAGATTAGATATGAAAAAGTATTTGACCTCACTGGGCAAGATAAATGAATGGAACAAATTAGCTATAGATTGTGTAAATGCTAGCAGCATGAATGTTTGACAAATATCTCGGAAGGTGGGGTACACAGGTGAAAATTTTGTGGACTTGCGATAAGCCAATGGCTTCCTTGTCCATTTGTCTGGTTTTATTTTGCTTTGGATGGCAATCTTGGTAAATCTTGTTAATTCTCAATGAATGACGGAGTGGATAATGTAGACACACAGACGAACCTCTCACTCAAATTGTGACAACCGAACAGTACGGTTGAAGATAGTTAGGCGTCTGTGATGCAAAGCGTCTAGGAGTAGCATAGCATACATACCAGTGCTCAAAACATACGTTGAATCACGCTAACTAAATTTTCTGTAACGAATCCACAACACATTATCTGCTGGAGGTGGCTACTTGAATTGTGTTTAATTTATAATGTTTTCAGTTCTTATTTTTATTTGTATTTATTGGCATTAAAGACATAGTTTGAGTATAACTTCAGTGTTGATTTCATGGTACGACTGTGATGCACTGACCAATTCACATTCAGCTGATTTCAAGGTAGGCGCCTACCTTAAACTGTTCCTATGTGCATTGTTGTGTATGTCTTGTCTTTTTGAGGTATTGTGTGCATGATGATTGAATCTGGCATGATGGAAATAATCATAATTTTAAATGGAATGTGCAGCGATTTTCAGTAATCGTGTATTACATTGGCCTGTGAGGATGACCTCAAAACACCAAATCAATGACAGC
This sequence comes from Lamellibrachia satsuma, assembly GCA_033239005.1. Lineage (NCBI taxonomy): Eukaryota > Metazoa > Annelida > Polychaeta > Sabellida > Siboglinidae > Lamellibrachia > Lamellibrachia satsuma. The sequence goes on along the minus strand of BSQZ01000001.1, from coordinate 17,409,314 downwards.
GTACAATGTGTTTGACAATACAATTACGATGACAGAAGTCACAGGACCCCAAACAACACACAATGAAATGGACAGCAGCAATTTATTTACAATGTGATATATGATAATAAATACAGATTACAAGTGTTAAGTATTAATAATACAGGAGATGTGAATTAGGCCCAATTATTTTAGGTTGTCATATGCTGACTCAACACAGAAATAAACCAAAATAAATTAACAATATGGCTGCGAACCTTTGGTCTAATGCTAATTATGAAAAACTTCTTAACTATGCATGCCTTTAATAATAAAAACTTCAATGCTACCTTACTATTAATAAATATGGCATCTCTATTCAATTGATATAGACTTTAATACAGAGCCTAATATTTGGCAAACACAGTCTAGCTATAGCTGGATATATGCATTTCTGTGTGGCAATAAAGGAAAGGAAAATGTGGACAAGTTTACTGGTGTATCTGTGTTTTGTAGATAGTGTATGCTGTATCTACGAGAGGAGCAACTTTAACAAAATGTCTACCTGGGTACATATTTTCATTGTGCACATAATTTTACATGACAAAATTGAAAATGTTATATATACAAGAGAAAAGTTCATTAATGCCAAAATGTATTTTAAAATGTTATTGTGAAATCTTAATGTAATTCTTTGCCATTCCTTTTGGTAGAATAATAACTGTTTACCATGTCTGATACATTGCATATCTACAATGTCTTCCATGGTATCTGAGTATTTCAGTAATGTCAGTGCGACATGTGCACATCTCCTTAAGGTGGCCATACAATAATATTCAAGTCAGACTTCTTGCTATGTGACATTACAGAAAGCAATGGCACCAACATACGACTATTCAACACTGTAATCTCCAGTTTTCACCTGTGTGGATTATACAAGATTACCAAGAGTAGACCAACAATTCTATGCAACAAACTCTGGCCTCGCATCTGCTCATGATATGGCTCCTTGGCAGTTCATATTTCACTTACACATACATTTAAAATTATGTCTACATGCAATACTTTAAAACTTACTTCCACCATTTATCTTTCATTATCCCCTTTATCCAAAACAAAACTCAACAAAATAAAATGTTCACCCATCTTTCATCTGTGTCGCTTACAACACAATCACCCATCTTTCATTATATTATTTGACCCTTTACCAATCAACTTTACCAAATCAGTTATAATCTCTCAAAACCCAAGTAGGATAATGCTAAATAAAACCTGGTTCTACATTTAAATAATCTTTTATACAACCCAGTGTAGATTTAACCAGTAGGCTGTATGGATGTTTCTTGCCATGTTTTACTTATTGACTTAGCTCAGTAATAGACATTGCCACACATGTTCAGATTATGAAACCTAGTAAACAATATGTACCTTGTATGGCACAACTAATCTCATGCTCAATTAAATACCCAAACTGCCCCAACAGTTAAAATATCCCAGCTGTTAAAATCAAGTAAACAATAATCGAAATAGCTTGCAACACAATAAATTTTTTATAATTTGTGTTCTAGTTTGTGTATGTTATAACATTAATTACTGGTTCAAAAAAAATTAAAAGACATGTCTGTCAATGTTTCACTGCCACCAGGAGCATGAAGTAGGTAGTCCAGTAAACTGACTATGTCTGACAATATGACAGTCTCTACCAACGCATGTGATACCTGGGAAAACCATTGTACAGACCGCCTATTGCACATCGTCACTAATAACTAATCATTTGATGAACTAACAGAAAAACAACTACCCATGTCAGCTTAGCACACATAAAAACAGACCCATGAGAATTAAGTGTTAATCCATCCAAATGATACACTCCTGCTTTCCGTATCAGTGACTGCGCCAATAATACAAAAATATCTGTTAGTGTTAGCACTGGCAATTGCTAACTAGGCAGTCTGTATATACATGGCTGTACAAGAGGGTATATACATTGCTACATGCAGGTCATTAAGCTATCACATATCGGTTGAGATAGACAAAGCTAAGCTAAAACAGCTTGTACAATACAGAAACTGTTGTGTCTGTTGAGCATCCAAACGTTGCCAATGCATCTAAACCTTGCCCAATACAACCAAACCTTGCCCAACGCACCCAAACCTCGCCCAATGCATCCAAACCTTGCCCAACACATCCAAACCTTGCCCAACGCATCCAAACCTTGCCCAATACAACCAAACCTTTCCCAAGGTTCAGTGACAGTGCAACTGTGATCTGACAGAAACACGTATTACAATATACAACTGACATCGACAGGCATTGACACTTCACAGAAGCCTTCGGTCCTGTCAAATAATGTTTACATGTTTTAATCCTCCCTCCAAACATACCCAAAATGATTCTGTATTTGTGAGTGTTTGAAGGAAAGAATGTCCATGTCTGCAGTGTGCTAGCTCGTGTGGGAAGTCATAGGATTAACAATGTCAACAAGGTCACTCTGTAATACTTATTGGCACTATAAACATTGTCTCTGTCGGCAGTCATACACAGCAACGACATCACCATAGCAACTTGCACCATCACCATGGCAACACAAGGCCAGTCTGGCACCATTATCCAAGCTTGAAGTATAATCGGCGCTGAACAGGACTTTGATGGCCACAACATATCCATCAGCTGATGCAGATAAAGCAGTAGCATAAAACTGTTTAATAAATCCATTTGTTCAACACAGCAAGTGTGACTGCCATTGACACTACAAGGAAGACAATCTCCAATGACGATAAATCTCCATACGCCTACTTGGACTGACATCCTGAATGTTGGCCTGACAGACTGGTTCTGTGAGAACATCGCTACTAATCCACATTGACAGCACTCTCATGGTTGTCACACTGTTTGCATATATAGCACACATTCTTGCATGGCAAGAAGTTGTATCTTTGGTTGCCACGACACAAGACATTTGCAATGTTCCTTGCGTCAGGCCAAAGCTATGATGGGGCACTCAAAATGGAGGCACTGCGCTCATTTGCATATCTTCGCGAGGACTGTACCCCATGTTCTTGCGTTGAAGGAACATGTGGATTTCATTGAACGTGGGTCGCTGCTGTTCACTGCGGTTCCAGCATTCGTACATCAGGTCAAAGATCTCCTTCGGGCAATTGGCTGGCTGGGCTGGACACACCTCCTGGTTGTCATGGCGATAATAATGACCACAGTTCTCGATGATCTGCTCGTCGGACATCTCTTCAAATGGCTGCTCCCTCGCAAAAGTTAGTACCTCCCACAAGGTCACAGCGAATGACCACACATCGCTCTTCGTTGAGAACTTGCCCTGAAACAAGTTTGTTCAAATATACACTATACACAAAACATAACATAAAATGTTGGATTTCTTACTCATGGAAAATATTCATGTGTTTGAATTGTCTGGCAATCATACGATAATGCAAAAGGTTTTGAAATACCTCATTTACTTTCATTCTATAACAACTAATTTAGAAGTCATCCAGACATAAACATTAACTTTAATATTGTCGGTGGTTTTAAAGAAAACTTGTACAGGCGCATCCAGCCAAGACCACTGTCAATAGGCAGTGAGGCCTACAAATTCGATTCGGTAAATGTAGGTTGTGTCAATGTTTTAAATCTCAAATGCACAGAATATCTGTCATTAATCTGCACAATATTTTATGCATGAAACTATGAACATATAAATATATGATTGTATCTAGAGTATATTGGCAAAATATAGTTTATTTGATGTAAATTATATTCTAGTTGCATCGTTCTAAGTAATGTTAGCGGCAATGTTAGTTAATGATTTAAAATACAAATAGCGTTGAGGGTATTGACCGTGGTTGAGGCACACACCGACTTGTTGCGCTACGAGGATGAGATGAGCACTTTTAACAAATTGTACCCACATTGCATCTATGTTACTTTTCTGGCAAATGACCATAACAGAAACATTATGAAGCACAATGGTACAGAATATTTACCATGTGTTGCATCAAACATTCTTACAGACGCTGTGTACAAAATTAGGTGTATTCATTTCCACATCTAAATTTCCCATAATTCAAGTGGAAACCACGAGGCTGTACAGACGAAACAGATTCAACACATAGTAAGAATGGGCCAAGACACACACAAATGAGCAGAACTTACCAACAGAACACTCTCCCATGCCATCCACCTTATAGGCAGTATTGCCCTGCCCTCTATCCGATAGTAGTCCTGGGTGTAGAGACTGCGACTCATGCCAAAGTCAGAGATCTTGATGGTGAGATGATGACCCACGAGACAGTTTCGTGTCGCCAGGTCACGATGCACCACATTCAGTGTCTCAAGATACTTCATCCCAGATGCAATCTGTCCCGCAATATAGATGAGGCCTCCATAGCTGAAACAAGGCCCAACACACAATTGTAAGAATTATATTAGATTATGTCCTGTATTCCACAGCATTGCCTGAAAAGGTCATTGCCAACCCATCACTAACTGCTTCAAAAACAGAATGGACAGACACTGTGCCAAAGACCATAGTCTATAGGCTTAGTGAAAGCCAACTCCCTGTTGGATGAATGATTCGGTTATTATGCTAGTTTAAAGTTTTTGTAGCAAAATGCCAAAGAGCAACCGTAAGCAAATTCTGTCTGTGATCAGTCTGATGATGACTAACGCCCCCACCTGACTGTCTTCTGACTGTTGCCGTAGCCAATGTTTGTCTCTGCGGCCGTCCTGTGCTGCAGGTATTGGTGCAGGTCGCCATGCTTCATGTACTCGACCACCACGGCCAGCGGCTCGTCCCTCGTACACACACCCAGCACCTGAACGATGTTGGCATCCTTCAGACGAGACATTATCTTCACCTCTTTGTAGAAGTCATTTCTGTTGGCAGAGAATGGCAGTTGTTAAAGTCCTTCGTACAACTCTCACAACTACAGAGCTCTTCATTCATGATTTTAACACAATTTTAATAAAATCTCATATGGTTGGATGAAGAAAATAACAAATAAATATGCTACATAAACAACATGTGATGACACAAATAATTGTAAATAACAAGCCAACTATAAAAGGAGAGCCAATGCTACAAATTCTGTGGAACTGATGTAATAGGTGTCACGTAATCATGGGCAAATAAAGTAATTTTTCAGCTGGTCAAATTTAGACAAGACATGTTCACACAAAATCAGAAGTAACCAACAGATAATTCATCCATGACATAATATACACAACTTGCTGAGTGGAAATATGGAATTCTGTGCATTTCAGGGTATTTTTCTTGCCATGAAAAATAATTAAGGAATATTTAGCAAAAATAAATGAATATAAATAAATTTGACTGGTGTGACGGTTGAAGTACAGACCTAGCCTGCTGAGTAGCATCATTCCGCAAAGTCTTCAATGCCACGAGGAGTGATCCGGCACCCGATTCAAGGAAGTCCTCACCCAGGAACTCGGCCACACGCACTGCCTCACACAGGTGAACCTGCAAATGTGGACAAACATCATTAACATGACCATCGTGGTTATAACAGAAATATTACCACTATGTACTGAAGTTGATATTTTAGTATTTTAATTTTTTTTTAATTAGTCATGATATCAGTTAAACATAAGATGCTTTTAGGAATTCCAAAGTGGGTAGATAATTTAGGTGGTTGGATAATTGTCATAGGTAAACAAACCCAGTATTTAGGTACAACGCTGATTCACAACTTCGTTAACTGATTATTAGGACCATGCGATTTTCTGTCAAATTTAAACTTGTGCAATAAAAAGCAATTAATATATAATTATCTTAACCTTTCTGTAACCAGTACAATAACAACCCTTTCCACTGAGATGCCATTTCTTTGTTTTTCCCTTGGGGTAGTTGGTTCTATGTTTTGAGGTACTTCAGTTATAAAAATAAATATAAATTGTTCCAGTTATTGGAGGAACTCATGGATTTAAACTTTTTTATAGAAATTCTGCTTCTAATGTAACAATAAAAAACTGCCAATGTGACAAAGTCTTACCTCGCCAAACTGTCCTCCTCCCAGCCTCTCTATGAACTGCAGGTTCTCTCGGGGGCACTCAACGACCGACAGATTCTCCCCCTGCCAGGTGTCGCCACTGGGCACAGCATAGATGCTGTTACCCATCAGCCCCTGGATGTTGGTGACATCAGTGATGCGGAAGTGTGGAGGGGGAGGAGGGGTTGGAGGGGGAGGGGAGGGACTCGCCTCCCTCATGGGCAACGGGCTGTGGAAGATGGGCTTGGGTGGAAGGTTAACGACCAGGGCGGAATACTTGCTGAGGTCACGTGGTGCTATGCACTCCTTGTCTACAACAGAGGGCGCCATCGGTCAGGAATACACATCATTTAACAGTCATCATCTACTGGTTTTGTACAGGCAATAGTAATAAACTTACATTCAAACGGGACAAAAAACTCATTTTGGTATAAATCATCTAGTTACAACTAGTTAACATCACAGGTCATATTTTACACAAAATTAATGTTCTCTTTATTTGATGTTATTTTATCATAAAATTTTATAATCAGTAAGGCATCAGAACTAAACCAAGCCATGAAGAAATGAACAAGACTTAACAATGAGTACGTCTAATGAGCATCAGACGTAACCACCAGACATACTATTTGCCTAGACAAGTTAATTAAAACAGTCGACCTACCAGAATAGTCACCAGGTGGCACTGGCAGTGTTCGGTGCTGGATGCTGCCATCGACAGGCGTGTCCAGTTTAATCATGGCCTCCTTCTCTTCCAAGGCTAGGATGCTGTTGTACGTGTTGCCATTTACCAGCTTCCCATTGGCCATCGCCGGAGTCAGGTCATCAAGGTTAAAGTTCATGTGGTTCGTGCCAAACAGCTTGTGTGGACTGCCCTTGTACTTCTTGCGTTGCCGTCGGAAGACAAGGACAAAGACGATGACACCGAGGAGGACGAGGGCCGTGAGGACACCGATGATGATCCCAACGTACGTGTCATCCAGCCTCTTCACTGTCTCCGTCTCATTCTTCATGTCTGGAGACAAAATTACACAATGATGGACTTATCTCAATACCATACATTTCTATGGTTACTTGGGTCACCTAGCTCAATGACATTAATAACAACTTGTTTGTATTTATATCCTCAGAAACCAAGCTGAGAGGCGCATCAAAACAAAAGGGGTCAGTCAATCTTGGTAACCATAGACATTCAAATTGAACAAGCATTGCAAGCATCTAAAAAAGTGAATATGAATTCAACCAGTGACAGGTGCAAACCTAGAGTCATTGCTTATTACAATAAATACTGAATAGATAGCACACATCAATATCACTGTGACACATACATTTTATATATTAATGCACTGTTATATATGATGAAGGTTACTGTAGCTAGGCCCAAAACCATGACTTCTGTTTCCCTTTAATGCACTCTTACGTATCATGAAAATATGGTGACTGTTTGTGGTCAGATAGGACTGCAGTGTTATTCTTCAGATGAACCAACTCATAATAACTCGATATATATAACACAAGACAGAAGCATACCTCCATGCCCAGAGCCGTTCTGCTGCGTCTTATGTCCAACTGGCATAGAGCCATCAGCAGACATCACCTGATTGATGTCATCATTGGGCATGTGTGTGATCCTCCCACCATTGTCACCGGATGGGGCTGGCGTTGACATGACAATGGGGGCTGATTCTTCTGTCACATTGCTCGTGACAACCGCTGAACAAAACAAACACACAACATCAGGACGTTATATCATACTTCTTTAGAAATGCAATGTTGTTTAAATTTTCAGAATATTAAAAAACTTACCTTTGCATTTGTAAAACTAGTTATAGTGTCCATTGTAGACTAAAGATGTGTTGACATCAACATTGTCAAACCACCATGGGTCTACTTGTCTACACAAGTCTTTTGTCTTGTACAAACTGGCCACTGCATGCTTAATGTAGCAATTACATATCAGTCAGTGAGAAAACAAAAATATCTCAACAGAAATGGCCTAAAGTTTGTAAAGGTTCAGTGGTTCAGGAAAAGAAAGGTTCAGCTTCAATGCTTCAGAACCACACAGATTTTAAATTGTAGGAAAACCAATAAATCGATAAACAATTTTGTTTCTATCTTGGCCAGCTTTCCTGCTCACTGCACAATCAGGTTTGGGTTCAAATATAAATGCATTATCATTTTTAAATGTCGCATTTGCATTTAAATGCAGTGTTGTCTCCTGTTTTGCATTTGCACTTGCATTTGAATCAAAACATTTGCATTCGAATCAAAACCATTTGCATTTCATTAAAAAACATTTGCATTTGCACTTGATTAAAAAAACTGTTGCATTTGAGTCAAAATATTTGATGCCTTTAATGCATATTTCTAATGCAAACAATTAAAAAATCATCCACGAATACAGTTTGGATATACGTTTAAAATATTTCTATGGACTGTTAACAATTTAACACTACATTTAAAATAAAGCGAACAGTATCCTGTTGGATTCCTGTGTACATCTCTATGATGTCCAAACAGTGGCAGATTCCATTGTTGAATGTTGAGTGTGTCTATTCATTGTCACACCTTGTCTATTCAGTATTATCATATTATGCTCAAGTTAATGAAGTTCATAAACCCGTTGTTGAACCTGTAAATTGGCCTTACCAATCTTGGCTTTGATTCGAGCTCACTTTTAGAGCAGCCCTTAAATACCTGTATGTAACTTGTGAATCCAGATTCACCCCATCACTATGATCACTTACAGTTTATGCTCTATAATGACTCTGCGAGCAGTGCATCAATGTTTTGTTTAACCTGTGAAATACTGTGCCATTAACAAATAACTATGCTACAGTTCTAGTGTTTTGACCATTATAATGAGTGATATCTCAGGAAGCTTCAAAGCCACGTGCATTTGAATAATTTCAGACACTTGCATTTGAATTATCTCAAACACTTGTAGTTGCATCATCTCAAACATTTGCATAATTTCAAACACTTGCATTTAAATGCAATCATATATGGGTGCATTTACATCATTTCAACCATTTGCATTTAAATGCACTGACCCACATTTCACCCCAACACTGCTGCACATAGCACTGGTGGACTTGCCCAATTTGAAATTTCTGCATACCTTTTCTCCTAAAATAATGTTGTTATCTTTCTCATCTAAGAAACATGGTTCGATAAAAAAAAAACTGCTGTCATAGAACCAAAGATTTACTTACTTGAGTTGATGCGAACTTCACTCAAGAGCATCCAGCGGTTCTCGAAGTACAGTTCCAGTTTGATGAATCGGCCAACATGGTTGGGTATGGGGATGTGGACCCAACGGGCCAACTGCATCACCACATCCACCATGTATTCATACTCCACTGGCTCATCATTGTAGTAACGACCACCGACACTGAAGTAGACTCGGGCCATGCGGAACACACTCACGGCCTTACTGAAGAGGTTATTGCAGTGGAGTAAGATCATTGTGAAGTTGCGGATGTGATCAAACTGAAATGTGATGACTACTGGCTGCCGGGAGACCGTGTCGTTCTTCCACCCGACCCACTCATAACCCTTCTTCCCGACACTGTCCATGTCCAGGCGGAAGTTGTCGATGCCTTCGTCCCAGTCAATCAGCTGACCCAGGCCGCCAGACAGGAAGCCATCTTGGATGTGACCGTCATAGGTGAGGTCGTACAGGTCAACCTCACTGCCCCGCGAGTCACCTTGGAGCATGTCATAAGACACGATGCCATCTGAGAGAGAGAAAAATGTAAGTTTTAATAAAGGCACTATTTTGTTGAAGTTTTTTCAGTCGAACATATATGCAAACAAATGACAGCAATGAATCTATCTAAACATTAATACTGACATTAGTACAGTACATGCTTTGGTAATTATAGTGTTTACCTTACCCACCAGATGGCACAACATACACATATTAATGAGTCTCATAGGTAGCGCCACTACTGTACCAATATGCCACAGCTAGTCAGCTACACACCATACATTATCTGACAGCACAAGTGTGAAAATTATATTATATATGTGTGACCTGCTAGTGACAACCTATTTCCATGATTGGTACACATTACAGCAAACCCTATGACAAGACATGCCATCACAATGACGCTTAGAGATACGTGTCTAGGTAGCACTGTTGCTACAAGTGTTGAGTGGACACAAATATTTGGCAATGGCACAAACTGTTATATTGCCAGGAAATTATAATATCTGCAATACAACGTAAAGCAATCTGTGGGAAAAGAGGGTAATTTCATAAATCAAATACAGATGTATCACAAAGAACAGTGATTTCACATGTCAAATATTACAAATGAAAAACATGGAACGCATCTAAAGGACATCTTATACCAGGGAAAGGGTGAGGTGGTACCAAGACATAATCATACAAAGGGTGTAACAGCCTTTTTTGAGGGAAGTTCCATTGTAAGATGCAGACAAGAATGTCATCAACTACCTTATGCACTAAGGGTGATAATCCCACACCCTATCATTACCCCCAACTTGATATCACTGGCTGTATGTTATGTGCAAGGAGTAATGAGGAACAGCTCCCATCATGTGTTATTGAAACAATACACCAGCAGAGTTTACAAGTGGATTTGTTGATTTATTGCATAATGCAGGGTGACTGACTGACAGTTGGAGTGTTCTGTCTAACTTACTGCTGTGAGTCTGACAGACAACTAGAGTCTAGCCGTGGCACTGTGGATGTTTCTCAATGTTGACCTCAACAAGCAGTGAACCACAGCCAAACAGCTGTCAACCAGTATAAGTCAACCTGATAACAAGTTAACCAAGACTGGAGTACACAGACAACATCATGTCTTCTATCTTGTAATCAGCCACCCCATCATGCATTAGCCTGTAAGCTGGTCTATGCATCTGTCATTTCATTCAATACAAGTAGTAACAGACACATAAAAATTATATAATCCTCACTATACACTGAAGGAAATGTGGAGGAAGTCACCATTAATTAATGAAGACCTGACTAATTAATTCATACAGCCATATAGTATCTGCCTAACCACATAGTATCTGCCCAACCACAAAGTATCTGCTTAACCACATAGTATATACCCAACTACTACTTTGTTCCTTGTCCCTTGAGGGAAGGGGATGACATCATGCATTTGGTCAGTATCTGCCTTTGGGATGACTTGTTTCAATCCCTCCCACTCGCTGCTCTCTATCTTCTTCTTCAATCAGCATATCCTGTTCAGGACGTCCCTGCCCAAGTCTGTTGGTGAAATCAGTGTCGTTCTCCAGCTATTCCACCAGCCACTATCGCAGTTCCAAATATATCTGTTATGTTTTTCTCTTAACTTTGTCATGGCTTATCTATACTTCTTGACCCTGTCACTATTCCCTCCAGAATAGTCTTTTACAACTCATTGTGCCTCTTAATGTGGCCAAATTATTTAAGTTATTGGCGCTTGACAATCAGTTTTGTATCAGTTTTGATGCAGTTCACTCAATACTGATATGTTGTGCTACCCAGGATATGCTCTATATGTTGTCCTATCCAGGGTTCGCTCAATATGTTGTGTTATCCAGGGTATGCTCAATATGTTGTCCTATCCAGGGTATGCTCAATATGTTGTCCTATCCAGGGTATGCTCAATATGATATGTTATGCAGGGTACACTCAATATGTTGTGTTATCCAGGGTATGCTCAATGTTGTGTTATCTAGGGTACACTCAATATGTTGTGTTATCCAGGGTACGTTCAATATGTTGTGCTATCCAGGGTGCGTTCAATACGTTGTGCTATCCAGGGTACATTCAATATGTTGTGCTATCCAGGGTACTCTCAATATGTTGTTATCCAGGGTACGTTCAGTGTTGTGCTATCCAGGGTTCGCTCAATATGTTGTGTTATCCAGGGAATCCTCAACATGTTGTGCTATCCAGGGTATGCTCAATATGTTGTGTTATCCAGGGTACGTTCAATATGTTGTGCTATCCAGGGTATGTTCAATATGTTGTGCTATCCAGGGTACGTTCAATGTGTTGTGCTACCCAGGGCACGTTCAATATGTTGTGCTATCCAGGGTATGTTCAATATGTTGTGCTATCCAGGATACGTTCAATAGGTTGTGTTATTCAGAGTATGTACAGTATCTTGAGGTAGCATTTCATCTCAAAGTCACTGATTCTCTTTAGATCAAATCTGCATAGTATCCATGCTACACAACCACAACTGGGAACATGCAATCAACATGTACAACATGTACAACATGTACAACATGTACAACATGTATAACATGTACAACATGTACAACACAGGCTGCACAACTTCCCCCTTTACCTCTTTCTTCAACTTCCTATCCCACATGGTAGCTTTGTTGAACATCTTATCATAATTAACACACAATTAATTGCTTAAAACACATTAAAATATATCAAATAAAATCCAACAATGTACGTTCTTTCATGTGTTGTTTGTGCCCCAGAGTGAAGAAGGACATGAGAACTTTCCTCTTGGGTTAGTAGGTGGGTGCTGTGATTAATGAAAGTAACAAACTTAATCAGTTAACATTATACACATATGTGCCCTGAAGTGCGTGAGAATATTATACAGCTCATATAAAAAATGAACGTCCTAAATTACCAAATGAGACACAAAGACAGTGTATCTGAGTGTTTGGAGGTGATTAATACTTTCATGTAGAGCCAAACTAAATCATGGTGACATGCCATAAAGCAATTCCTTGTATTTATGATGGAACTTTGATATCACCTATGTTTAGCTGGACTTATCAGTGCCAAAGTTCTCAAATACTAACCTCATAACATGTAATTACTTTGCATGTTACATCCATATCTGATACAGCTGTATTTTGAATTCCTGCATCAGTAATTACATAAAATCGAACCATAAACTGACTATGTTGGCAGACTTGAGCTCATGTTTCTTCACAATTGGCTACTCTAATAGGTGATTTTGTGACATTTGGCTGTATAGATATTTTAAGAAGTTAAATTAACAATACAAGGCATGTATTGCAACCTTACTTTGAAAGACAAGTGATTCAAGGTCTCCCTGAAAACTGTGTGGAAATATGGCTGACACTCAGAATGCATGTTTATGCATGATAATGTAATTTTCAACTATAATCTGTGCTCAAAATGCAAAAACAAATCATGCATTCCATTGCATAATAAATCGAACTGAAATAATTTCAGTAATATAGTTTTTATATAAATGTACATAGTATATTAGAAGTATTTTTCTTAATACAGATGTGTCTAGATAACATTGGCAGAAAGCTAGTTCTCTGTCTGACCAATATTACCAGCCTAAAACAAGGTTGCGCAACAATGTTGTTCTTGAATAAAACAAGGCTGAACAACAAATCATTCTGACATTCCTCTTGTCCAGATGACCTCTGCCTTAATTAGGATGTCTTACTGCCTGTAAACTGCCAGTTTCCCAGTGACCCCCATCCCAGGGCTCATTCAGCTGGTTTCCAAGACTCAATTTCACGCTGTGTAGTATCACAGTAGTAACAGTTATAGTGTTGCTAAACATGACCATATTTATAATTAAAATGATGGATGTCAGCCAAGTGTTGACTTTTATGCTAGTCTTGACAAGTGTAAGGTTTCCAGGAATGTCAGACATAAATCTGGACCTTGGTGTAATTCGATACCCATTCTACCCCTAAATCTCTTAGGGAGAGGAGTTTTCCTAGGAGTCTCCAAAACCTGGAAGTATTCAACACAGCCCAGGATTTGGCCAACCCTGGTTTGGTTGAGAGGAAGTATATTAATTTAATACATTTTTAGTAGTACATTTGTCATGAGTTCTGTTTTAGAGCGAGTAGCTAAAACAGAGAAATCATGACAAATTAAGTTTCCCATGTACATTAATACAATGTAAAAGAAAGAATATTCCAGGTAGAACATGTTGATGTAAAATAGAAAATGCCCTGTGTGTCGAGAATATCTCCAGGTTAGCATGATGATTTCTTATCAATTATTCTAGTGGTTTAGGGTTTCTTCTCTTGGAGATTGTTTTAGGTTTTCCTGGCACTCTGAGAATGCGACAAATAATTAGCACAGCACACTTCCTTTTTGTCACACAACCTTCAAATATTCAAATATCTGCATCAACAACGTGGGACACAAGTTAAACATGGTGGATCAGACTGATTTAATTTCAGACTTGGTATGCTACAGTGCATTGTTGGTCTCCATAACCAAGGATCTTGAGCATTAATACATGATGCAGATTATCTGCATATAATCCTGTGATAATCTCACAGTTAACCATGAGCAATGGTAGTCTGGGGAAATGGGATCAGTTTACAACAGCTTGGTGGTAATTCACATTGGGACTGGAGGTAGGGTGTTTATTTACACAAGACACCCACACCTATAAACGCCTGCCACTCCTCCCAGTCCTCTGGATATTTATCTTCATTGGTCAATGCATTCCACATGTCTGATCAATGGGCTCCTAGAAGTGCAGTCTTACCTGTTCACTGCAGGGATTGGGTTCCCTCCCAATTAGACAGCAGGGAATTTAATTCCTGCCAGTCCTCCCAGCCCTCCCCTTGCTACCCCATACCATCAACCCCCAGGACACCCTGATGCCTGGTAATTACTCATTTCAAATAGAAATATACAAAGACAGATTCCACCATGAGCAAGTATGAAAAGGAAGCCAGAGAGGAAAATATAATCATTAGGTGTGCACTGATTTTACAGAGATGGGGCATTAAACAGCTACTTTATCCTGGTAAACAGGGGTCATTTGTATCATACCCAACAAGGAAATCCTTATGGTAATAATTCACAACATAAGAATTCCTTCTAATTATCATTCACAGCATAAGAAATCATAATGGCCATAGTTATATGTTTATGCTGCATTACGGACAGTGATTTATGGGTAGTGTTAATTCCTGCAACTGATCTTCCTGCAGTGATCACCCAGAATGTGAATATTAGTTTCCCTTCTCTGGGGACAACTCACTGCACCTTCCAACAAAGACTGCTCTCATCCAAAGTGTCGTGTAAAAATATATAATGTCCTTAGTTCCAGGCTGTTTAATTTGACCAAATAATTAGGTTGCCTAATATATAGAAAATTAGGTGTGCCAAAATATATAATTCCTTAGTTCCAGACTGTTTAATTTTACCAAAAAATTAGGTGAGGTATGTGCAAAAAAATAACATACATTTGATCTGAAACACACCCTTCTGTCCAGATGTATCTGTACTTGATGAAACAAGAAACATCTCCATAATTTTACAGTAGAGACCTTTCAACATCACAGGAAATATAGTCTGCAATCGGTCAACCATAATAACAGCTATTTCTCTTGGGTCCATAATGGCTACTTTAGCAGGAAGCCACCTCTACAGCACTATCTACATAGCTGTATCTGTGCATTACTGCTAGGTCTGATAGAGGGGCAAGCTCCTGGGGTAGCATGGTAGCCTCTAGTGGCAGTGTCATCTCAAGATATGACAGAAAGATAACCTATGGTGGAAATGACACATGGGTAGCCTCCATGGGTAGACATATCAAGTCATGATAGACAGGTAGCCTACTGAGGTATTGGCATCTCATGCTCTGACTGAAAGGTATCATTTACAGCCACGGCATGTAGCCTCCTCCTGACACACAGGTAACCCCCCTGACACTCAGGTAGTCTCTCCTTGACAAATTTGTAGCTTCCCCTGACACTCAAGTAGCCTCCCCTGACACTCGGCCTCCCCTGAGATTCACCCAGCCTCCACTGACACCCAGGTAGCCTCCATGGCCTCCCAAGACACAACCTATGCTTAGACCTGGCAACAGTATGAGACACAACCAAGTGTAATCAAGTGTTGTTATGTACTGATTCACCTACTGCCAGTATCTGCTATATCTATGTGTTTATGTAAAACACTACAACAGTTCAACAATCCTATCAATCTAACTGTACAATCCTATCATGTTGGTGGATTGATAGATCATTACAGATGAATGATTGACTTACACAAAATCAACACAATGTAAACTGTTTGATGAGCTGCTAATGTGACCCGCCTTATTAACGTACACTTATCATATGTGTCATGGACTAGAGCTGCATAAATAAGACATCAAGGTAAATAGTTTCTAGACACAGACAAGCAGCACAGAGCTACTGTCACTACAGGTTGTCAATGCAATAAAACTATTATGGAAAGTTAGTTGTCAATTACATAGGAATACCATGGAAGCATTTAATTTTTAATATATAAATTTTAAATATAAGTAGCCATATATGGCATTAACATTAAGCAGATGTCTACATAAATAAGTGGTCAATACAAAATTGTGCTTTAAAAATTGGCATAGCATAAATTGCCAAATAAACTGGACTGCCTTGGTAACTTCTAATCATCAACATACATTTTTCAACACAAGGTTGCCACATAAAAGATGCCAGTAATAGAAAGCACAGGTCATAAATAAGCTGTCAACACAAAACAAGCTTTCAAAATTGAGATGCTGTCAACGTAAGTGGTATGTCCCTTAAACAATAGGTGCAAGTCTAGGTGAAAAAGAGTTTTTCTGCTGTAAATGCCATGCCTTATTTGTGACTGCCTGGAGTAACTCAACCCTAGCCAACTACTCATTAGCCAGGCCATGCTGGGTGCATCAAGCAGGACTTGTCTCTAATCATCCACCACAGACCTAAGTGGGCAGGCACCCCAATGATAGGGCACATTCCACTGGGGTTTACAGTGGACCCAGCCAGACAAACACACAAGTGTCACTGGGATTTTAAGTCACCAAAATAGAATGAAAAATTATAATATCACCTGTGTTAAATGTTGGAAGAAAAAACAACTCTCTCATTAGGTCCAGTTCAACTCTTCCATTAGGCTGAATACAACTCTCCCATTAAGATGAGTACATTTCTCCCATTAGGCAGAGTAGAGTGCATTAAGAAGAAGATTTTAAAAGATGTAAAAATAATATCTATGGACAATATGTAATTGTTGCAATAACATAGTTTAATGTAAACTATTAGTGATCGTGACTTTGTTTTCTACACACCATTATGATCTTTCACTGACACTTATGTGACTTTGTTTTCTACACACCATTATGATCTTTCCCTGACACTTATGTGACTTTGTTTTCTACACACCATTATGATTTTTCCCTGACACTTATGTGACTTTGTTTTCTACATGCCATTATGATTTTTCCCTGAAATGTGTGACTTTGTTTCCTGTGTTTGCAAGAGAGGTGTTGTTTTGAGAGGAACAAATAAGGCACTACTCTGGGTGCTGCATGTGTGTCATTGTTCACATGAAGGATTGTTGGACTAGCTCCTATCACTTAAAACTGTGTTCTATCTTCTGTTAAGATTTCCTTGGGGCATTATCTTCCAGCATAAACACTGGGACACTTGATAAACTGCAGCTGTGTCATGTTCACCTTTCTCTAGCAATACAATAACAACCCTTTCCATTGTGGTTCCAATTCTTTGTTTTTCCCTTTGTTCAGATGTTACATCAGTTACGAAAATAAATAATAAATAAATACTAATTGTTATTGGGAGGAACCAAACCAAAAGCATGTGCCTGAATACACAGTGTTTGCACACACCCTACTATGCATGAATATACACTATAATAAAAAAGAAATATGAAAGACATAAAAAATTTAAAGACAACTTTGTAGAATGTCTGTATAAGTCCTACCTTTCCAAGGGCAGCCATAGACCTCGACACGCATGCAAACAGTTCGCTTGTATCGACTGTGGGGAATAAACCGCACGCGACTGGCAATGATTGGTGGTTTCACATCACTCAAAACAGCAATGTGCGTGTTCTTGTTACCACTGAACAACTGAAAGCAGAGAACACACAACATCTTCACCACATAAAATGTCATAATACATTGTTATCAATGGTGGTCTGTGCGAACACACATGAAACGAGAGCAAAGAAACTAGCTGTGTTCGACGAATCCAATTTTGACATCAATACTTGTGAAGAAGCAAACACACCAACTGCTACGCTAGATGTTGCTTTTTTTGGTGTTATATTACAAGTATCTGTATCAGAAACATGTGTTTAAAAATTTGGTGATTACACAGCTCGTTTTAAATTGTTATCCAGGTAAGTTTTTAAAAATAGTTACACAGAGATCAGAATTTTCACATGACTCTGCCAACCAAGAAGCAAGTTTTTAAAATTAATGATGAGCCCAAGGTAATAATATTGATTGAGAACATGGTGAAGTGAAGGTCAAATATCATTGTTTCTGTGGACCAAGCAGCTCCCTGTCTCCGCCAAGCATTGGTTCACCTCTCCTGGCACCCACAGACATTCCTTCTGTCAACCTTCTAATGACCTTGAAACCAAGCTCCTGTCACACACCACGCACCTACGCACGCAAGCACCACACACCACACACACTCCTGGGCTGGGCACATCAAGCAAGATTAGTTAGTCTTGCAGCAATCTGGTTCCCTTCATAACTGCATTGACAAGTGGGGAGATCTAGCAATTTAGTCAACTTGACTAGACATGCGCTTCCTGCCAATAAGTAGATATTTATGGGTGGCATATTGGCAGGTTTTTCCAGTCCATCTGCTGCAGGCGCTACCATTATCATTAGAGTGTCTGGCGAGATATTGCTGCAGGTCCTGGGGCCTCGCACATGAAGCATTTCAGTTAACGCCACTGGTCCGTTGGTCAGTCAGGGGCGCCAATGTGCACAAATTGGAAGATGAATCAACGAGATGGAAAACAACAGGTTGTTCATGGAAGTCACCTCCACAGGATGTCATGGATTACTGCACCTGGACAGCCACATGCTCTTGTTTTCATCAGAACATACTTGATAGGCTCGTGTGGGTAGAGCCCTGTCATGTGTGTGGTAACGAACATCATTTCTGTGGCACAGGCATAATAATAGTACTTGGAGTTTGGTGCCAGCAACTTGTACATGATTTATATTTATTCTGTTATTAAATTAGGCCTACTATTTTATTATTGTTTTATTACTAAATATTAATGAAGGCATTGCATATATTTTAAGACATATTTCATGAACTGATTATGAATAATATTTGTTCAAGGGTGGATGCTATGTTTTAATGTTAAATCATAATTTTATTTATTAATAAATGCTCAAGAAGAGTACCTTATACTTTCAACAGAATAAGGTGCCAATAACTGTCAGGACCAAAACTTCAAAATGATGAAGGACCCCAACTACAAGTTTAATACTGACTGAATGGACCTAGATCCACAGCAGCGTCCAGCTGGTCTTTATTTCTAACACATCACTGACTTCAAGATTTTAAGACTAAATGCCTAGCTGACAAAACATGGGTACCAGGCCAAATCAATTCTGCAGAGATGTGAAAGCTGCTTTCAAGGAATAATTTGTCATCTGTCACTGGTGTCCTGTGTGACTGGTAATTACCCTGCACCTTTCACCTCACAGTTGTGGCCAGACTGCCATGATGTGTTACCCCAAGGGGGTGGGGCAAGTCACCAGGGCTGTGACAGATCAAGTGGGGGCAGGGCAGAGACAAGCACATTTAGAAGGATTCAATGATCATTAATTATATTTTAGAATTTCATAAACTCCCACAGAAGTCTAAGTGTCATTCCGTTTGGCTCACTGCAGCTTTTCCCAGGAACGAGTTCTTTTAGTTATAATTTCCTTCAAGACAGGCCACTTATATGACTGTGAAACCAAACCAGACAGATATATTTCTCCAACCACACTACAAATCAGAGATTCTCACTCTTCCATTGTCCATGTGACATTTCTGATAACCTGATGAAGCCACAGCTCCCAACTAGATTTGTCAAATATGAGGTTTGCATGTTGTCTAGTAGTGTGGATGACTACTAATCTATTATTTACTGAAGAGAGCATAAGCAGGCCTCACGGAGGAGAATACACATTCCAGTGTAAATCTTCAATACACAAATATGCACTTACAAACAAACCTTTTAGCAGAGATTACACAAGGTAGCAAAGTGAATCTTTTACTAGACCAACAACACCTCCTCTGCAACAAATGTATAGCTAAAGTATGATTGGTTAAAAACAGAAAAGGAACTATGTTTACAAACGTGTCTGTGAATGTCTATATAGATTCTCACCTGTTCACTGCGTTTGTTGCGATATTCAAGCCACTTTCCCCCGTCAGTCCTCTGATACTGCAGTTTGAAGTTTGTTGCATACTCCATGCCCTGGTGACAACAAACCATATTCTGTGTAGTCTCAAAGAAATGTCTGCATCCAACACTAGAAGACTGCTTTATTTTCTGAATTGGGATTAACTGTATCATTCTGGTTTGGATTCAGCTTATCAATCATCAATGTCTGCATGTTCTGAAAAAAATTTAATAAGTTTAAAAATGCATTTCTACAGTTGAAATTATTCAAAGTGATGTTTTTAGTTTATTGTTCACTATGCATTTTTTACATATTGACAATTACCTGTCCATTGCCAAAGCGACCTTGTGTCTCTACAGCAGTGATGACCTTCAACTCTCCAAGGTCAATCTCAAGCCACTCAGTAACCCCTTCGGCAACCTGTGGCTTTGGACACCATGCACCACCATTGGTCTCAGTGCGGATTCTGAAAATCAAAATAATGAAAATAAATTAGAATTGTTTAGACTAAAAAGCATCAAGTCAGTAAAAGGGAATTCAGCTTGTAAATGTGTCTAAAAATAACAAAGTGATTGAAATGTTATAGATAACTACATCTGTCGTGACAAGTGTATTTTAAGAAAAACCACATGCACATATTTGTTACCAAAACATGGTGACTTTTCTATAACTAAAAGGTGCTGATCTATTTATTTTACCCAGCAGCAGCAGCACCACAGGATGCAATGGATCCCATTAATATCCTCCAAACTACCAGGAATCCATTGAAATTCAGGAGGCTGTCCACATGTTCCCAGTCATTAATGAGAGCTGGCAGTTAGAGCATTCATGCCAATTGTAAACACCACCCAAAAACTCGACAAAGAAACATCACACCACCAATTGGATGGATGTTGGTGCCACTAGTTATATCTGACAGGCAAATTCAACCAGAGACTCCTTAGCCCTGTCAGAAATAAGGAAGACAAGATGGCCAGATTCTACAAGCTGGAAACAGAAGACTCAAACCAAGTGAACTTATTGATTATCCACTCTCCCAGTGAAACCTGGGTGGGGGCTCCCATCTTCCCAGCTTTTGGGAAAACAATTGCCCCCAGTGTTAATCCACATGTTGTCACCAGGTAGTGCTATTTTTGCCCATGTGTAAATGAGATATTTTCTCCCATTTGCACCTCTAAGTACTTAACTTTCTTAACCAGATGATGTCTTTATCACTGTGCTATTGCAGGCCTCGCGATTAAACAAAATATTTCTGTAAATTACATGTGTGAATCAATGTTGTGCTTGGTGTGGGTAAGCTGAATGTTGTGCTTGGTGTGGGTAAGCTGAATGTTGTGCTTGGTGTGGGTAAGCTGAATGTTGTGCTTGGTGTGGGTAAGCTGAATGATGTGCTTGGTGTGGGTAAGCTGAATGTTGTGCTTGGTGTGGGTATGCTGAATGATGTGCTTGGTGTGGGTAAGCTGAATGTTGTGCTTGGTGTGGGTATGCTGAATGATGTGCTTGGTGTGGGTAAGCTGAATGTTGTGCTTGGTGTGGGTAAGCTGAATGGTGTGCTTGGTGTGGGTAAGCTGAATGTAGTGCTTGGTGTGGGTAAGCTGAATGATGTGCTTGGTGTGGGTAAGCTGAATGTTGTGCTTGGTGTGGGTAAGTTGAATGTTGTGCTTGGTGTGGGTATGCTGAATGATGTGCTTGGTGTAGGTAAGTTGAATGTTGTGCTTGGTATGGGTAAGCTGAATGATGTGCTTGGTGTGGGTAAGCTGAATGTTGTGCTTGGTGTGGGTATGCTGAATGATGTGCTTGGTGTGGGTAAGCTGAATGTTGTGCTTGGTGTGGGTAAGCTGAATGATGTGATTGGTGTGGGTAAGCTGAATGCTGTGCTTGGTGTGGGTAAGTTGAATGTTGTGCTTGGTGTGGGTAAGCTGAATATTGTGCTTGGTGTGGGTAAGTTCAATATTGTGCTTGGTGTAGGTAAGCTGAATATTGTGCTTGGTGTGGGTAAGTTGAATATTGTGCTTGGTGTAGGTAAGCTGAATGGTGTGCTTGGTGTGGGTAAGCTGAATGGTGTGCTTGGTGTGGGTAAGCTGAATGTTGTGCTTGGTGTGGGTAAGTTGAATATTGTGCTTGGTGTAGGTAAGTTGAATGTTGTGCTTGGTGTGGGTAAGCTGAATGGTGTGCTTGGTGTGGGTAAGCTGAATGTTGTGCTTGGTGTGGGTATGCTGAATGTTGTGCTTTGTGTGAGTAAGCTGAATGTTGTGCTTGATGTGGGTAAGCTGAATGGTGTGCTTGGTGTGGGTAAGCTGAATGGTGTGCTTGGTGTGGGTAAGCTGAATGGTGTGCTTGGTGTGGGTAAGCTGAATGGTGTGCTTGGTGTGGGTAAGCTGAATGGTGTGCTTGGTGTGGGTAAGCTGAATATTGTGCTTGGTGTGGGTAAGTTGAATATTGTGCTTGGTGTGGGTAAGTTGAATGTTGTGCTTGGTGTGGGTAAGCTGAATGGTGTGCTTGGTGTGGGTAAGCTGAATGTTGTGCTTGGTGTGGGTATGCTGAATGTTGTGCTTTGTGTGAGTAAGCTGAATGTTGTGCTTGATGTGGGTAAGCTGAATGGTGTGCTTGGTGTGGGTAAGCTGAATGGTGTGCTTGGTGTGGGTAAGCTGAATGTTGTGCTTGGTGTGGGTAAGCTGAATGTTGTGCTTGGTGTGGGTAAGCTGAATGTTGTGCTTGGTGTGAGTATGCTGAATGTTGTGCTTGGTGTGGGAAAGCTGAATGATGTGCTTGGTGTGGGTAAGCTGAATGGTGTGCTTGGTGTGGGTAACCTGAATGATGTGCTTGGTGTGGGTAAGTTGAATGGTGTGCTTGGTGTGGGTAAGCTGAATGTTGTGCTTGGTGTGGGAAAGCTGAATGTTGTGCTTGGTGTGGGAAAGCTGAATGTTGTGCTTGGTGTGGGTAAGCTGAATGGTGTGCTTGGTGTGGGTAAGCTGAATGGTGTGCTTGGTGTGGGTAAGCTGAATGGTGTGCTTGGTGTGGGTAAGCTGAATGTTGTGCTTGATGTGGGTAAGCTGAATGTTGTGCTTGGTGTGGGTAAGTTGAATGTTGTGCTTGGTGTGGGTAAGCTGAATGTTGTGCTTGGTGTGGGTAAGCCGAATATTGTTCTTGGTGTGGGAAAACTGAATGTTGTGCTTGGTGTGGGTAAGCTGAATGTTGCGCTTTGTGTGGGTAAGCTGAATGTTGTGCTTGGTGTGGGTAAGCTGAATGGTGTGCTTGGTGTGAGTAAGCTGAATGGTGTGCTTGGTGTGGGTAAGCTGAATGGTGTGCTTGGTGTGAGTAAGCTGGGTAGGCTGAATGTTGTGCTTGGTGTGTTAATGTTTTCAGCATGCTGTATTTCAGCATTTGTGTCATAAAAAGTTTTTGTTTACTTAATGCTGTAAATTTATATTATATCGGGGAGTGTTGGCTACAACGATACACATATTTTCTTGGGGTATGCAGAAATCTTTTTTGTTATTTTGGAGAACTATGAAACATAATTTTTGGGGTTTTCACTTATAAGTGGCCATCACTTCTAAGTGGCCGTACTTACTTCTAAGTGGCTATCCTTACTTCTAAGTGACCATCCTTACTTCTATGTGGCCATCCTAACTTCTAAGTGACCATCCTTACTTCTAAGTGACCTTCATTGGCCGACACAAGATTCCATTCTGGAATAAAATGGATGACAAGAAAACCACAACATGAAAGCAAGCTGTTGCCATAGAACCTTCAGAGAAGGAAACCACTTGCACCCTGTTGTTCAACATTCTCAAATTAATATTCCTGACAAATGACATTTAGTGATGGTTAAATGAGTCAATCTGGTTTACCACATGCAAACTGTCATTTATTTAATTCCACTTGATAAAACGATTGATTAATCAAGAAGTGTTGGTGTTCCCCATCTTTAAGCAGTCACAAATGCTTTTCTGAGAAAATGGAAAATAAGAATCCAGAACACATAGAAACCAGCATCCTTCCAACGTCTTGGTAATTTTTTAATCATGACAATTATGCTACATCAAGGAGTACTGGTAACACAAATTTCCCCAGAGACATGCACAGTCACTGACATATTCATCATGCTAACATAACCTATGACAGCAATGAGAGCAACAGGAACACAGAGATACATCCGCCTCCCATGGGCAACCTACGTAGGCACACAACGGAAACCACACGGGATCAATAGATCAAATACACATTGTTTTACTGTCTCAATGGACAGCATGTATTTGTGTTGGCCAGAGAACACAGACTGGCGGTGGATTGTAACATATACCAACCTACACACAATGTCCATCATTGCTAGACAATCCTTAAAGAACAATACTTAAATGTGGATAAATGCAGTATATCTGCCTAACATTCTGACAATGACAGAGTGCAGCATACCCCAGACTACTGGAATACTGATGTGGACCAATTACATCAGTGACTTGGCACTGTGATATCTTATGTTCCATGGGACTACTGGTCTACTTACTAATTAATGAAGACTGGTCCATTTATGAATTATTGAAGACTGGTGCTATATTTCACCAGCTATTTAAAGAAACATAAAGCTATTTGCTGTATTTTTATGGCTGGGAGATTGAGAGAAATGGCAGTCTTCTCAGAATTCAATTAGCCTGCTGATCTGTTCATCCCTGTCAATGCCATCTTCGACTGAAATGCAGCTCGTTTTTACAGTAAAAGGAGATATGGTATAGCACAGCATATCATGGAACACGCCACCAACCAATACATACCTGCCGGGTGGCCTGCACACTATCTATTGTTGTGTGTGTCAACACCGACAAGAGAGCATATGTACACAGACAAAGTGAACACCGTGTACAGTGAATCTCTCCGTGTCATTATCCTGCCATCCAAACAACCATGGCGACTTGTTCTCTTATTAGAACCAGTAATCAGGAAAAATTACATATCGTCTAAAATCGTCAGCCTACATGATATCACACCCAAAAATAGGCAGTAACAATGGGGTGCATATCAGGAGTCTCAGCCCCACTGACTATTCACCAGGGTGACTATCTGAATATCTCCCTATAGTCCAAGTTCCATGTCTGACAAGCGGCACAACCCATTATTTTCAAAGTTTAATGCCATCGCCACCCATCAACCCACACTGATCCGCAGCAATGATACTCACTATATGCGGGTTTGCTTGTTCAGAAGGCAAGCTGCACCTCTAATCTGGCAGTTGGTTCTGATTGAACTGATATGGCTGTGCACTGTGTACCTTATAATGGCTAGGTGTGACATTCTCTCCAATTTTCAGCCTTGTCAGTTGACTGATGAATTAAAAAAACATTGAACAATCTATTGAATGAATGATTCCAAGATAGGGTGAAGTTGGACTAGTCCACTCTGGTAGGGACAGTTAGTTTTTACTATAAGTGAAAACAATTGATAACAAGATTAATTAGTCTCTTAATTGTTGATATAAATAACTATGGAAGAAAACTTTGAAAATGAAAACACAGGGTGGATGCTTTTCATAGAGGCATGAATCATTGGTATGAATCAAGTATTAAAAACAGTAGAGTGCTAACTGATACTTTGACAAAAGTATAATTTTTAAATATCATGACAGAAAACAGCTGCAGTAGCCAAACTGTTGCTGTTACTGCATAAAAACCTACTGGATCTGTCAAGAATCTGCAATATCACTTTGCCAAGTATTCGTAGTAATCTGGTTATAAATAAGTCTATCAGTTACCCAAGAAAATGTAGTAACTGGTAAGTGTGTACAGTAGGGGGAAACAAGTAGCAGCTGGGATATGTAGGTAGAAGTCCCAGGTTTCCAGAGATCTCAAAGACTTCATTCCCAGAGTACAGGAGTGCCCTGAGACAGGATTAGTGGGGAAATGAAGCAGAGATCTGGTGTAACTGATCCCACCCCTAGTCCCTGCCCACAGAGCAAAGGCTTGTCACAGGCTTGTGACTGATGACTATAGTTACATAATCCCTAGCAACCCAGCAGCAAAACATTCACTTCTACTTAAATCTAGATTGATCTCTTTCAGTCCCAAGAGGAGAGATGCCAACTAGAGGAGACTGGCAGCTTACTTTGACCACAGTGTAAACAACCCCACCCCACCTACTGTAGCTGTCTAATATAGCCTTTCAATGTATTACATAACCTTGAAAAGTACAACCTTATGCTACCAAATGTCTTGAATAACTAATTTTATTTACCAAATTTACATAAAACATACACAACTTATTTAAACAATAGTATCAAATTGTTGTTCTGACAATTTAACGTCTTAATAAATTATTAAATTATGTGTTTTAGACATATTTATTATTATTATTGATTTTTATATTACAAAATAAACATTATTATATTTGAATTCCTATATTACATTCTGTGTTTTAGAGTGTCAGACTGTCCTAGTTCCCCATTTCCATGGGTGACAATTTGTCCAATTTGCCTACAAATGCCCTCTAGTTGTAGGTGTTGGAGACAAATGAGACAAGCCACTCTCAAAAGCATTCACACTTCCCTGTCCACATCAATGTATCCGCCAAAGACCCTCATTAAGCAGACGTTAACAGCCTTGTTGCAATGCTAGGGCCGATGTCTTTCTGCTAGAGTGCATGTTATTAGCTCAAAGGAACAATCCTATCTGTATTCAGAGATGTGGCTACTTCTACAGTCTTATGGCAGTGTGGAATGAGCAGTCTACAGACATCTGCAGCTTAGCATGACCCAACTGTAGTTGTGTTTACTGGCAATCAAGATTTACAAGGCGGCCATTTTGCTACAATGTCTTTTCTTATGGTCATTGAGGTGATATTGCTCACAGTTTCAGTTAAGAGTGAAGGGCAAATATGGGGTCAAGAGTAACTGATTACAATCAGATTACAAGTAATTACAACTGCCCAAGAATTTTATATTTTTACTGCACATTTTTGGTAATTCAGCCAAATGTAAATGTTCAATTATGTTAATTTTAGAGTGGTTGAAACTGGTTAGGCATTTTTTAACCACTTTTCCAAACATTACAATTCATGTGGAAAATGTTTTATTAAAAGGATGACAGAATAAATAATTGTAACTGACAAATATTATATGCAACATCTCAATAATTTTACTTAATAGTTGGTAATTAATTACACTAGCCTGTAACCAAACTATCATAGATGGATTAGTGTCTAGCTGTAAGAAAAAAGTAAAACATTTATGTTGCTTTTCAGTATGTGAACACATATTCGTTATTGTGTTATCAACGTGTACATTGTTGCCAAATGAAATGTGTAATTGTCCACAGCTGAATGTCAATGAAATCATTGAGTCATCACATCTTAAAAACCTGCAATTGAGAAGAATGGCTACTGGTGATGGTCATCTGGACATTGTGACATCTGCCATCACTTGTCCTCAAGTGGTGTCTCTGCCCCTGAGTTCCAACATCTGCCATGGCTCACTGCATTAGTAGTTTTTCTCCAGGCAACTCAACAAGGTGCCAAAAAAATGCTGGAAGCCCCCTCCAATTGGACATGCCCTTGGGGCAAGGCAATTTATAATTGTTCTCGTTTCCAAAGCAGCTGATGCTTCAAGTCTATTTTAGCATTTTTAATGGGCTTGTTGCTTTATGCTGTCTGTTTCTATTTGCTGGTACTTGTTTCTTCAATTTTTTTTTAGATTAGTTATGGAAGTTGACAATTGATATTACCTGGCATTGCGTGGTCCGACACTCTTCTCATCAAAGGAAGAGCTAGCACTGATGGACGTGTCTGGGATCTTGCCAGACTGCATACCCAAGGCACTGCGGCAGTTCGCTGCAAACACAACATCACACAACTTAAATTGGAATAAGACAGAATAAAAAAATGACCTCAACACATGCACACATGCATGCACAGTCTATTAATAAGTGTTAGGTCTATGGCAAGTCACTTTTGACATAGACAAACTTGTTCTTTTTCAAGACAGACTTTGAAATGTCATGTGACCAGATATTATTAACCAATGCATAAGTTGACAGAGATTAACTGCTGGATAGACACACTTCTACAAAACTATCCAATGTAATGGGAGAGTAGCAGGTGGAGTGTTGTAGACTCAACACCAACGTTCTTGGATTCTTTGTTTTCTTTATCTCTGATGAAGTACTTGACATTTGCCCTGGTGACATCAGCCACTGAGACATGAAAGCAGTACCAGTGGAAGTAAAAGACCTCACACAGGGGATAGGTAATGCTCTAATCCACACAAAAATTACCCATAGAAACCATGATTTGATTTGGATATTTCTGCTAATCGTGAACGTGGGTACATTTGAGAAACCTGCCAACCAACAAAAAATGTTTACTCTACTTGCCATTGGCAGAATGAATCTTGTAACCTGATGCCATGGTCAGCAGTAGCTGTCACTTTGTAACCTGATGCCATGGTCAGCAGTAGCTGTCACTTTGTAACCTGATGCCATGGTCAGCAGTAGCTGTCACTTTGTAACCTGATGCCATGGTCAGCAGTAGCTGTCACTTTGTAACCTGATGCCATGGTCAGCAGTAGCTGTCACTTTGTAACCTGATGCCATGGTCAGCAGTAGCTGTCACTTTGTAACCTGATGCCATGGTCAGCAGTAGCTGTCACTTTGTAACCTGATGCCATGGTCAGCAGTAGCTGTCACTTTGTAACCTGATGCCATGGTCAGCAGTAGCTGTCACTTTGTAACCTGATGCCATGGTCAGCAGTAGCTGTCACTTTGTAACCTGATGCCATGGTCAGCAGTAGCTGTCACTTTGTAACCTGATGCCATGGTCAGCAGTAGCTGTCACTTTGTAACCTGATGCCATGGTCAGCAGTAGCTGTCACTTTGTAACCTGATGCCATGGTCAGCAGTAGCTGTCACTTTGTAACCTGATGCCATGGTCAGCAGTAGCTGTCACTATCCACCAATTACTACACCCTGCTGCAGATCTGATGTCCAGGGTGATTCCATGTCCAGTCACCAGGATCAATTTACTAACACCACAAACAGAACTACCCATTACCACACATTACTGTGCCACCAGTATATATCTGGCAAATGGCTACTTAGTAATTAAATCTAGGGTGGAACCTTGTCACCTCCAACTCTGCCACAGTAGGGAAGGAAGGCAACTAACATTGGGGGGACTTTCCTAGCCAGCTTCACTTTATGTCCCTTTACTTCTGGACATTTGAATGACATAACCATGACTTGCTGTGACTAGACACTGACCACTAGGTGACCAAAACATCAAATCAAGTCACATACATTGGCATTCACAACAAGAGCTTCTGGAAAACATCACATTGTGGGCTTGTGGATTTAAGACAAACATGAGACTGTGGCCTTTGAAGTGGCCCATTCTGAGAGCCAGAGCATGACTAACAGTTTCCCCAGAGATTAACAGTTCCCCTGAGATTACAGCCCTGGAGACTCAAAGCCAAGTGTCTGTCTCAGCCACTTCACTTTGGTTGTCCTTGCTTCAACCCTTCCCAGTCTCTTCCCTTTAACTGGGACCAGGGTGGTGGGTACTGTGAAGCGAGCACTGTTGTTATTCCTGGGTAAAAAGAATGTCTTCTTTTATCCACATCAGGAGTATGTGCAGTGTTTTGACAGCAACGTGTGGGCTCTTACCTGCATGTGCCTCAGTGATTGACAACAGTGGCTCTACCAGAATAAGCTGTTGACATCCTTACCTGGTGCTCTCAACACTGCAGGTCTATGTGAGTTTGTATTTAATGGGATACACTTATTGGATTATCCTTGTTAATTGTGCTAGAACTTCTAGTTAAAAGTCCAGGATAACCTGGTAACATCAACAAACCATCAACTATTCAAAGTGACTTACTGTTGACAATCTCATGTCTACTGGAATGAAAACAGACATCCATTTATTTAGGTTCTGACTGACTTACACAAATGTACAACATTTGCGTGCTTCCAACAAACCTGCTACATAAATCCACATCATAACAGGACCTGTTATACCCAGGACATCAGAGTTCATTTATTGTAAAAACAACTTGGCCCCATACACAATACAATGAAACATCATGATCACCTGAGCAGAACACTGGCTGTTATCTAACAACTACTGGTACTTTCTATGACTCATCACAATCACTTTCTGCGATTCATCACAATCACACTCACACACTTAACATCAATGTTTACAATTTCAATTACAACACATTTTGGACCTGCACATAATTCTGAAGAAAAAAAACATTCTTTGTAATATGCAAAATCCAAAGTGAAAGGGACAACCTGGCAAACTAACAAACCTTAGAAAGGGACAACCTGGCAAACTGACAGACCTTAGAAAGGGACAACCTGGCAAACTGACAGACCTTAGAAAGGGACAACCTGGCAAACTGACAGACCTTAAAAAGGGACAACCTGGCAAACTGACAGACCTTAGAAAGGGACAACCTGGCAAACTAACAGACCTTAGAAAGGGACAACCTGGCAAACTAACAAACCTTCGAAAGGGACAACCTGGCAAACTAACAGACCTTAGAAAGGGGAACTTTGGGGTTCTACATAATGAAACAATGCAATTTCTGTGTCTGAATGGATATGCCAGCCTGGGACCAGTAACCTTGGACTTGGGACTCCCCTAGGCTGGAGACTCCCCTAGACTGGAGACTCCCCTAGGCTGGAGATTCCCCTAGGCTGGAGACTCCCCTAGACTGGAGACTCCCCTAGGCTGGAGACTCCCATAGACTGGAGACTCCCCTAGGCTGGTGACTCCAATAGACTGGTGACTCCCCTAGACTGGTGACTCCCTAGACTGGAGACTCCCCTAGGCTGGATACTCCCCTAGACTGGAGACTCCCCTAGGCTGGAGACTCCCCTAGACTGGAGACTCCCCTAGGCTGGATACTCCCCTAGGCTGGATACTCCCCTATGCTGGAGACTCCCATAGACTGGTGACTCCCCTAGACTGGAGACTCCCTAGACTGGAGACCCTTCTAGACTGGACTCCCGTAGGCTGGAGACTCCCCTAGACTGGTGACTCCCATAGATT
The DNA here is from genome assembly GCA_033239005.1 of Lamellibrachia satsuma. Lineage (NCBI taxonomy): Eukaryota > Metazoa > Annelida > Polychaeta > Sabellida > Siboglinidae > Lamellibrachia > Lamellibrachia satsuma. The sequence goes on along the minus strand of BSQZ01000001.1, from coordinate 17,378,137 downwards.
TGAGACTCCCCTAGACTGGAGACTCCCCTAGACTGGTGACTCCCCTAGACTGGAGACTCCCCTAGACCGGAGACTCCAGTAGACTGGTGACTAGACTGGTGACTCCCCTAGACTGGAGACTCCCCTAGTCTGGTGACTCCCCTAGACTGGAGACTCCCCTAGACTGGAGAGTCCCCTAGACTGGAGAGTCCCCTAGACTGGTGACTCCCCCAGACTGGAGACTCCCCTAGACTGGTGCTCCCCTAGACTGGAGACTCTCCTAGACTGGAGAGTCCCCTAGACTGGTGCTCCCCATAGACTGGAGACTCCCCTAGACTGGAGACTCCCCTAGACTGGAGACTCCCCTAGACTGGAGAGTCCCCTAGACTGGAGACTCCCCTAGACTGGTGACTCCCCATAGACTGGAGACTCCCCTAGACTGGAGACTCCCCTAGACTGGAGAGTCCCCTAGACTGGAGACTCCCCTAGACTGGTGACTCCCCTAGACTGGAGAGTCCCCTAGACTGGAGAGTCCCCTAAACTGGGCTCTTTCTACCAACATCAACCAGAAGCCAAGACAACTGGACAAGCTGGTATCACATTGACTGAACCTCCTTAGGGAAGGTAGCAGGCCCTCCCAGCCTGTAATCAATCCCTCCTTCCCCTGGGTCCCTGGCATAGTCTAGTAATTGTCCCTTCTACTTATCCCTCTCTTAATGCATCCCTCTCTCAGTCCCAGTGGTCATTCCTGGTCACGAGATAAGTGTCCACACTGCCTGGACAATGATGTGAACTAGCCACTGGTCAAAACACAGCTGCTGAGACAGGGTGGCAACTTACAGATGGGGGACACTGACACTTGTTCTGGTTGTCATGGGGGACTGGGTGTCATAGGTGGACTGGTGGTCATCATGTACCCCAGTGGTTTCTATATCACCCCCAGACACTGCTACTTATTTAGATCCCCAGCCAGTGTATCCATTCAGGCAACTGTTAGTGATGCAATTGCATTTTAAGTTTTCCATAAAATAAACTATGTTCTGCTGATATACATCTAATATGAATTGAATATGAAATGTTCATTAGTGACAGTGCATTTGTTATTTGAAACATAAAAAAAAATTATGTTAGCCAAAATGCTAGAATTTTTAGCAGCACATCTGATTGGTTGATGCAGCAAATCAGACAACATTCAATTATTATATTAGATTAACTGATAATTACAATCAACTCAAAATGTTCTTACATCTTTAGCATGCAGCTTTCAAGTACAACTGCGCTTGTTGGCGGAGTGTCAGGCCGTTGAACAAACGTCCTACCACACCAACTGTGTGTCCTTACTTCCCATGTTTTATCTTACACCACAAAACCTCAACCTTAATTCCTTAATCCACAAATCACTCCATGTGCCAGCATGAGTCTGTCCCATTCATGTGTTTACCCATTCCAGTATCTTGCCAAAGATAACTTTTTGCTTTCTTCTTGTGGTTTTCCTTTTACTTTCATTCCAATTATCTCCCAGTCACCCTTTATCAGGCCATCACCATAATCTGTGTATCTCCTTACATTTAACTTACCCCAAATGTGATGACTTCCATACCAAGAACCATTTGTTTCCAGTCATGTTTTATTAACCCATTAGACCCCAGGATTATATTAAAACATGCCACCATGTTCCCAGGATTTCTAGCAAATTTCGAGCGATTTTACCTCCTTGTGTTCAAAAATCTGTAGAAAAAACTATTCATTATTGACAATTACAAGTGGTGTTTATTTTGAAGAGCAGTAATTTCTCCACATGCCTGTATACATAGAAATATAATAAAAATGTTGACAACTGATCACAATTTGCAAAGACAAAATAGTACATTTGTTAAAACTTTGAAAGTTGCAACTGACATTTGATAATGATCCCATACTATAACCCTATGCAACTCAGCAAAGAAAATGTAGCTATATGTGTTAGCTTTGCACCACTGAAAACATTATAAAATTCTGATGGTTATTTTTCAGGTTACACCATATTTTATCATGACAAATATAGAAATAAAAATTTTCGAGATAGCGTGAACAAAACTGATGAAAATCAAGATTTCCGAAAGAGCAACAACACATGCACATAACAAGCTGTTGTTGTTGGAAAAAAAAATGTATCTGCTAGGATGTAGCAAAATTTGGTAGCATTTAGTTCAGTAATTATTCGCCAGGATTTTTTTAATAGAGTGTCCTGAATGCGGCAGGTGGCGGCCGTTCCAGGACTGCACAGAGCGGCCGGCCGCGGCCGTTGTGGGGTCTAATGGGTTAAAGGAACTGACTCACGTTGTTCTTTGGGTGGAAACCCACTTTGGATTAGTAGAAGAAACTGAGGAAATATGTTGTACAGCTATTGGTACTTTTATAATGAACCATGTCATCTCAGTTTGAGCGTATTCCAATGACTTGTCTGAGGATCTGGCAAACTACATTGGAATCTCGTTAATCAGGATCCCGATAATCTGGAAACCTCACATCCAGACATCATATCATGGGAACAGAATTTCCAAAAGCTAATGTCATACAATTAACAGGGTGTTTTAATTGTTTGATTTGTTTATCCTAAAAACTCATTAATCCAAATACATACACTGAGGACCAAGGGGTCTGGATTAACGAGGTTCCACTGCACATTTAACATTCTAGTGAAAAACAACATTACCAAACAAATTATTTTCCCAGAGCATATTTATTGTGATGAGATGGTTTACAGCACATTCCTCCTTTGAAATGGCATGTTCTGCTAGACAAGGCGGAACTAACAACTTCCCCATGACCAAGAGTACCACAGGTCACTTGACAAGGTCATTGGACAGGAGTAGGAGGATAATGTGAATATCATCTTTACGTGGTTGTCTCCTCTCCACAACTTCACCTTCCTTGTCCTTGGTTGTCCTTTTTGAAACTAATTCCTAACCACTCCTCAACCATGACAAGAAATGATAGGCAATAAGTATGGAAATAAAATGTTACTTGAAAACAAAGCAACTGTTTGGAAGAAAAATTGTAGTTTTTAGTTGAACATAATATATCTTTTTACCACAAACCTAAATTTTTTATGAAAAATAAAGTGTCCTCATGCATGACTAAATACATCTGCTTCCTTAATTCTGATGTGAACGTAAGTGTGAGAGAATTTCGTTCTGGATTGTTTTTCATCATGGTTTATTTATAGATTCACCCAGCCTGCTGCCAGCTAATCAGACCTTTTCTCTTGGGACTCACTTTTAATCCATTTAATCAGACCTAGAGACCTATGTGGTTTTCATCAGCCCTAATGATGGTGGACAAATGTATGTGTTAATGTATGTGTACAGAGATCACATTAAACTGTTAGCACATTAGATGCACATTTGTGAAGCACTGATGTTGAAGTTGCACTCAGCTGTAGGATGCACATTTGTTTTTGGCTTGGCTAATTTATAAATGACTGCTTACAGGACAATTAAATAATTTATAAATGACTGCATACAGGACAATTAAATAATTTATAAATGACTGCATACAGGACAATTAAATAATAGGCCACTTTTGTTTCTATTTTCTCATTCAGAAGCAATGTCTGGCAGAGTCCCAGAAGTGTAAGTATTTCAAACAGCTGTTGCTATAGCATGTTTGTAAATTATTTTCATGGTTTTATTAAACTACCTCCATGGCCAATTTTAATTCAATCCTTTCAACATTTGAATCTTGTTTCTGAAACATTTTAAGTACACTTATATGGTGTAATAACTTTGTCAACAATGTAGTATGGACAATAGAGTAAGTTTTAAATTCTTGCCATTCACTTATTCCTACTGGATAATCCTCAGTCTGTGTCAACGTTTGTCTGTTGAACTTAGGCGTGTGATCATGGTGATGTCTGGTAATATGATGAGACAGTTACAAGATATGTAATCAGTCAGAGATCCCAGCCACCAACCAACTGGCCATTTATGTACAGCACACACACGCATTCAGAGCACGTAAGGAGCATGTCATTTCAGACAATTCAATGGGACCTGACATGCATCCTTGTAGGAGAACCGGAGTGCTACTCGTACCGGGCGCAACAAATTAAACTTTTCTAATTGGTCTAAAAAACTATTTATACATAAGTGATAGCCTAGGTGTATCTGGTGTGTGACCAGGGTCACACCCAGCCATGGAGTCTGTCTGATAGAGACGGAAAGTTTAAAGCTCTTTTGTTAGTTGTTCTAGCTTTTGGGGTGTGCCAGAGACTCTGTCCAAGAGACAAGAGTTAAGTGCTTTTGATGTCAGTTGGTCAGTTGTATGGAATGTGTTATTTGTATTAATAACACACTGTCATTGTAGAAAAATCAATTTGGTTGTTAGTTTATTCTTAATTATCGTATTATTTTGCATCCACTAAACAACCATTGGGCCAATCGTTGCCACAACTTTGTAGTTGTTGCCACAGCATTTGCAATATATGCGTTCTAGTTATAAATATTACTCAGTCAGGTCAATACAAGTGCTAATCAAAGATTTTTTTTCATGTTTTTGATTTAGTTAGAAACACGAGTTTAGTAATGACTGGAAAATATTAGTAACTGCTGGAAACACGCTGTGTCATTACTTCTATCCAACACCCACATGCCCATACAAAAAGGAAATTGGCATAGCAGTGAGTTAGTGTGTCAACAGGGTCATAAAATGTGACAGCTGACTGCATATGTCCATAACTCAGTACCTTATGGAAAATACACATCACCCTTTTAGTGGGAATGTGGATCTACTAGGCCAGTTCTTGGCAGACATATGTAGTATGTAAACGGTGCCTTATCAATGACTCCTGCCACAAGCACCTTAGTTGTACATGTTATAGCCCCTAAACACTTAGCTTATCTTATCACTTTCACAAAAGCTCTTTGATGTGGCTTCATCCACACAGTGATTCTCTTTTACATTTTGTCCTTTGGCCAGTCTGGTAAGTCATTTAGATCATCCCCTGGCCCAGAGCAAGGACATCTTATCTACAAGACTTCACCATGTGCATGTTTCCACAGTTACAACAGTTTTAATCTAATCAAATGTAAAGATGGGGAAATGTTGCAAAATCGTTTATTCCCTTTTTTCCAATCATACATGACTTTCTCTCAGCCAGTGATTTGCTTTATCTGCTACAAATTGTACAGTAAACATTGTTGGTAACATACTAAGTGACTCTTCCCAGGACAGTTAACTTTATCCATTAAACACAGTAGATTTCTTCACAATAATCCATAGAGCTCATCCTACTTTATTAGGTTAAGTGGAAGAGTGTGAAAAATCTTTCTGAAGGTTGTTTAGTATGTTTTAATCAAAACCTGGGTTTTCTCAATGGGGGTTCCTGTTATCAAACCCTTAATTATCGTCTTAAATCAACAGCCAGACAGTGTTTATAGCAGACATCAAAGGTTAGTTGGCTAACCAGATCCTCTCCTGTGTCACTATCTGTAACTGGTTACTGTGGAAAGTGCTTGCATGAGTATGGTTTCTCTAGTCACCTGGCCATACTTTATTGTGCAACATTACCCAGTGTTTCGCTTTGATCTCATGTTTGCCCACTGGCTGCAAGTAAACTAACATCAAACACAACACAGGCAAAATATCCACCCACATTTCTTGATAACAGCTTGGCTAAATAAATACACAACCCCTCTGAGTAAATAGCAGGATAATGCCCTCCAAGACTTTCTCCAAGATAGGCCATGTGATTCTAGTGGTCTCCCAGCAGACAGGGCAGCTTTGTTGACAGAACTTTTATTGGATTAGTTCAACTAATGCACTAATAAACTTGCACTTGTAATGGTTACTGTCTGAACTGTGGTTGTGCAAATGTGTGAATCCTTTTAGAGTGAGGCTGCCCAGACAGTCTGGATGACATCCCCCCTCCCTCCACTGAGACAGAGCAATTATTTCTTACCACAAGATGAATGCTGTGACATGTATACCCTTTATATTAAACCATATTCCAAATCTCTAGTGTTTAATGTTTTAATTTCCAGTTAATTTCCTAAAGCCTGTGATAATCTGATACACTTATAAAACAAGACAACTACATAGCCACAAACTTGCTGAACAGAAATGTCATATCCAGTGCAAGTAATATTAACTAATAATATTAAGACTTATAACACATATTAAAATTACTATACTAAACTGATAGCCTCAATTATCCAGTGTCCCCACTGTAGCGCCACTGTTTGTCGCACACATCTTCGCCTGGATGCATAGTGGGGTTTTCATTGTGATGGAAATTTTGCATGCGCCCAGATTCTGAGCACAGACATAAGTAGCTAATTAAGATATCATCCTTTTATCAGTTTATACGATGCAATTCAAATTAACCATAAACTTTTATTACAGTGTATATTGACAAAGCAGTCCGACTGAGTTAAATTTAAATCAGGCAAAAAAGTTTGGTGTAGCATCTTGATACTGACGCCGATTGGCTGCTGGCGTTCACGGGAATGCTTACACAAAATGGACTGGCGACAGTGGCCAACAATGAGACCACGCCTCTCTTCTCGGAAAATTCACGAAGCCGAGTGAGAGTCAAATAAGCGAGACTACTATAAACTGCCAGTTATACCATACACAGCCTCTACACTATACCAACTAGTGATCCGTTGGCAGAGGGGGATCTAAAGCCTCTACACTATACCAACTAGTGATCCATTGGCAGAGGGGGATCTAAAGCCTCTACACTATACCAACTAGTGATCTGTTGGCAGAGGCGGATCTAAAGCCCCTACACTATACCAACTAGTGATCTGTTGGCAGAGGGGGATCTAAAGCCTCTACACTATACCAACTAGTGATCTATTGGCAGAGGGGGATCTAAAGCCTCTACACTATACCAACTAGTGATCCATTGGCAGAGGGGGATCTAAAGCCTCTACACTATACCAACTAGTGATCCATTGGCAGAGGGGGATCTAAAGCCTCTACACTATACCAACTAGTGATCTGTTGGCAGAGGCGGATCTAAAGCCCCTACACTATACCAACTAGTGATCTGTTGGCAGAGGGGGATCTAAAGCCTCTACACTATACCAACTAGTGATCTATTGGCAGAGGGGGATCTAAAGCCTCTACACTATACCAACTAGTGATCCATTGGCAGAGGGGGATCTAAAGCCTCTACACTATACCAACTAGTGATCCATTGGCAGAGGAAAGCCTCTACACTTTACCAACTAGTGATCTGCTGGCAGAAGGGGATCTACAGCCTCTACACTATACCAACAAGACAAGTGATCCGTTGGTAGAGGGGGATCTAACGCCTCTACACTATACCAACAAAACAAGTGATCCGTTGGCAGAGGGGGATCTAAACAGACACGATTCAAAAAAGAAAGTATGATACACACACACTCACCATTTAAGAACCAGGATCTATTTATAAATAGTGAACACTCATCGTAATACAGACAAAAAAGAGGCAAAGTTGGTTAAAAGGAAAGCTGGAAGCACCCAGTGCAAGAGTCAGGAGTATCAGCAGCAGGAATGTGAGGAATTCTTTTATGTGAAACCACCCCAATAAACCCTGTGTGTGGGCCCTGGTTGCACCAGTGAATACCCTGGTGCACTCATTCATCTGTGTCCTTATTTGAGGTGTTAGCAGCTTTTCTGTATATTTAATATGTCTCATCTTAGAGGTTTAACAATACAAGACACTGTCTAATCATTTGACTGTGACGTGACCACACACCAAAGGTAACAACAGTCACTGGGGAAGGAATTCCAATAAACCCTCCCACAATGCCCAGTACCTGCCACTTCCCAGAGGGCAACTCCCCACTTCCTGTATATCTGCAAATCAATCCTTACAAAAACTCTTCTAAAACCACTATGATTGCATCCTAAGATTTAATGTTATACTTCATTAAACTCTTTTTGAGTTTATTATAATATCATCAGAAAACCATATCTTCTTGAGTAACAACTTGTAGATATAAACTGTAACATGAGCCAATGGCTTCCTTGTCTACATGTCTTCTGGAGCTGGCAGCTTTAGATGACAATCTTGTTGAATCTTAGACTTCATTGTTGCCTGTCTGCTGGAAGTTTGACCAGCCTGCAGACAATCAATGTCCACTAAGATTGGTTGTCATATTATGCCAACCATACACTTTAACTTCTTGGATGAAATCATGAAATATAGTACTTACGTAAATCTGTTGTCAGGATGAGCCGCACGGCACATGCAACAGAAAAGGCAATATATAATATAAAGATATTACAAATGGTTGGTCATTGTTGCAATTAGATGTCTGCTGTAGATACAGGCACAGTATAAGGACATATGTTTTTTATTAGACAATAATGGACACCAAATAATGCACACTTCCAGTATATGTACATTTCAGAAAATATCTAGAAACACTGCAAACTGTATAAGTTATGATCAAACCAAAAATTAAGATGGCTTCAAGATGTTTGGTATTTGAGTTGACTGGTTACGTTTTTAGTTATGTTTTGAGGATAAAATGTTATGGAAAAAAAAACCTCAAGGAAAAAATCTCCATAAAAAATATAGAAGTGATTTCAATATTATGATATGCACACATGCTTTTAAGTTATGCAGAAGACAAAAAAGTAATAGGACAATAATATTACACATTTTTGGTCAATTATTGATTTCTTTAAAGTCTTATCGTGAGATGATGTTAACTGCTTATTAGGGATGCGGCCACACGGCTAAATTTAAGTTTGTAATCACATTGCTTGTTAAACAGTCAAATCTAATTTCAAAGTCCAATCTCTTTGGTCTTAATCCAATATCAAATACCCGATAATTAGCTTTGTACAAAGCTTTGTGCAATTTTGCCAATATAAGGTCCTAGTAAAATGCAATACCAATTATCAAACAACAACTAATTTCTATAATTTCTTTTTCTCATGTTCATGTGAAAATCAGCCAATCACAAAGACATCTCTATCATGCCAATATGTCTGTAATTTGTAGTTTTTTTTTCACATTAACAAAAGTCTGTTTCATTCTTCTGATGATAATTATGTCAAACCTGACGAAGGTTTTATTGACATTTGGCTAAGTTAATAAAACATTGATATTCTCAGAATATTTGCCCCAGTAAAGCAATGTTATTTATAAGGAAATTTTTATATTTCTGGCAAGTTAGATGTGTGCCATAATTCACATCAATGCAGTGGTTAAAAAATATCCGTTTCTTAAACAGAAAATCAGTGAAGCTGAAAAGGCCTAACTCACTTTCCATAACTAAATTTACATCGTTATTCTGCCATCTGTCAGTGGTGACATCTGTGAAATTGCATTGCTGCCGCTAAAAATCTTACCAGCTAACAGAACTTGTAAAATATGCAGTCCAGTTAAGTCTTTCTGGTCCCGTTTGACACGTTACCGATAATGTCTACTAACACATTCACCAAGCTACAAATGATGATCCTTTTTTCAGTTTCTGTTACATTTCAATAGCAGTTGCTTGTCTTAGCACAAGTTGTAACAGTCACTTGTTGGTTGTAAATGGAAGTCACAAACAGAATACCAGGTCACGGCCTTAGACACAATAGAGCCAAAACGACCTGCAGGTTTTTTCACTGTCTAGATCACTTTTTAAGCACACTTTTTGTCCCCAGGCTAAGCTGAATCATTGCACATAATTGCTGCATGACAATATGTTTCCATTACCGCTGGGTAGATGGCAGACTTCCTACAGACAGGTGTGAGGTGGACCTCCAGAGAGTGACCACTACAGTCATTATCTGACCCATTAATACTGGTGCTCAAGGGTGTCACATTAAAACTTACATCAACTACGACAGCATTGTCAGTTGTTTCAATTAGTAATACACAAGAAAATATTCAAAAATATACAATCCTCTTAACCAAAACTAACATAAAAAACTATTTTTAAATCACATACCTGGACATGAAATAAAATGGTATTGCTGGTTTGTGTAGATTGCCAAATTATTCTGATTTTCCCAGATTTTCAAATTTGATCAAACAATAAACTGTTAACTAGTTAAGCCATCTTTCGCTCCAAATGTCTAAATCAACATAATATTCACTTAACTTTTAAAACCAGTGACATTTCAAATGACTTAGTAAACCTAGACAAGCAATTTCAGACAGTCGGAAACAGATAGTGTGTGGTCACAAGTCAATAGTTTGACGGTCACACAGATGGTCAGACAAACATATTGTAGACCACAATCAATTTACTGTTTGGCTGTTCACATCTAATAAAAGAAGAACAAATGTCCAGAATATTACAAGGCACTGGTAACCATGGCAACTGATTACTAACTTGCGCAGAATGAAATGCATGACCTGAGTTCAAGAAAAGCTGTGACATGTTGCTTTATGGTGTGACTATAGCTGTGCATGCTGGCCAGTATGGTTGCCAGGGACCACGGGTCTATGTCTCAAGTATGCAGTCGGTTCACAGCATTCGCTTTTAACTGTACTTTTATAGTGTACGTGTCATGTCTACCGGACAAGGCATACAATATACATGTGTTGTTTACTTGTCTGCCAGTGCACTTTGGCTCTTTTTGGGTATTAATGGCCTATGATAAATTGCAACCTTAGTTTGGGCTAAACTGCTAGAATCCATACAACTGAAATTAAATTTAACCGAAAAAATCATGAATCAGTTTTACCATATACATTTTTTGTAGTGCAATGAATGATGGTACTACTATGACATTTTTGTTATTAAAATTATTTTAATATTCCCACAACTTTAATTCTTTACAAATATAAAAGTCATATCTGTTCCCGAGTGAAAATTTTGCATTCTGTCTTACACCATGGTTATACTGACATGACAGGAACTAATAGTGTATATGTGTGCGTGGGTTTGGTAGGGGTAATAACCTCCTGAGGCATACAAGAAAACACATCCTGATATTTGGATGTCATGCCATTTTCACATCATTCACTTGCATTTCTGAAAATGTAGGCAGCATATTGTATATCTGTGCAAATAGTTTGATTGTGTCTTTATGATTATCTTGAGTGTGCTAGAAGTGTGACCACATAGAGGAATGCAATAGGCTGACAGCAGTGGCTCCACCACACACCAAGCTTTGTTCAAACGCTCGCAGACCTTCCGGTGAGAGAAGCCCAGGAGGGTGTTCTCACATTTGAAGGCGTCTTTTTTTCATGAACTTTATGAGAAGGCAGTTGAATTGGTAAACATGCAGGAGAGATAGGACCTGCCTGGTGGTGTCAGTTTATCTGTCCATTGGCCTGAAGGTGTCTGCCTGCCTGCCTGCCTGCCTGCCTGCCTGCCTGCCTGCCTGCCTGCCTGCCTGCCTGCCTGCCTGCCTGCCTGCCTGCCTGCCTGCCTGCCTGCCTGCCTGCCTGCCTGCCTGCCTGCCTGGGGTCAATCACTGAAGTGTCCCTGCCTTCAGCTATCAATCATGCTTTGTGTGTCTGTCACCATGGACAACTAGTACATTTACAAAGTCACTGATCAGTATATGAAAGTGGCACAGGTAATAATGGTGTAGTGTGTAATATTATTTTAAACATATATATAATATATATGGAGATAATTTTGGGACATGACAAATGCCACCATTTTGCACAGCAGTACAGGGGCGGGGGATAAATCTTCCGCTGATCAACACCCATGATGCTGACGATGTGTAGAGAATCAATTTATGAACAGTTCGTTTAGATGTTTCATAAGGAGTCCAACAGTGATTATAGCATCTGACAGACTTCTCACTGTCATGATATGGTTCTGTATAGTTATGGTGGCACTCATGCTAGCAACATGCAATGTCTGAAAGTTAATAGGAGTCTCCCTGACCATTTCTTTTTCGCTTTTTATAATTTTGTATGCACAGTTACTTTGGTCAAAAATAAATGAGTAATATTGCACAAAGAGATTCATGAAGTATGATTTGGCTAATGTTGTGACTCTACTGGCTCTGGTGGTTGCTAGTCAGTGTATGTTTAGGTTGAACAGATATGAAATAACTTCTCAACAAGCATGTCTTGCACCAATGCCTCCTGGGACTGATTGCACTGAAGCAACCCTTGCAAGGTGCAGGCACAGACAACAGGCGTGATCGTCCATAATTCTCCCTAACAACAGTATCAGCTTTGAATAAAACATACAATGAGAAGATGGAGATATAGTGTCAGTACCCGGTGCAATGTTGTGTGTTTATGATGGGTTTATGAGGGAGAAGTTGGAGCAATGTCTCATAACTTATCAACCACTGCCATTATTATCTTCCTTTCCACTTCACAAGTGTCCATCTACAGACTGTCAAACTGTCATCATAATACTGCAGTTTTGCATTTCACAATTTCCATGTCTGAGCGACGCTTTGTGTACTTAGACAAGACATACTGTGAAACTTGACTGCTTTTTCAGTTCTACCTGATCAGTGGCAGGAGAAACTACAAAGTTGGTGTTGGTATCAATGGCAGCTGTGTTTTGTCGTATCAACAAACCCACCCACAGCTGGTATAATTGCATGTTACTGGATGCAGTTATCGGGGAGAGCTTCTGTCTTCCACGATGCATGCCGGAGGATGTTCATTTACCAACAGACGCTGGTTGTTCGAGACTCTTTGACTCGCTGTAACATAGCCATGTATCATTCGGGCAAAAAACGCCGCCGCCACAAGGGGATAGTTGCTTTCCCAAGAACACCTGATATGTAACTCTATCAATACTATCTGTCAATTATTTTTAAATAAAGTGTGAAATCTTCCATTGACGTTGTTAGTCTGAGTTGGTGTTTTATTTTCTAAGCTTAGGTATATGACCAAGTTGACGTAGCAGTCACATTAGTGCAAAATAACCAGCACCGACTATTTGATCAAATCCTGCCTGAAATGATATCTAAGAAGGATGATTGTAGTTTATTTGTAAGAATCGTAGGCACTGTTACAATCCATTAGCGTGACGGAAAGGAAACATCAGGAAACTGCATCAGAAGCCAATGCAAATACAGACAGGCCAGGCAATATCTATATTGTCTTTTAGCATTGGTGAATCATACAGAAATGAATTGTATTGAAAGAGAATGTATTGAAAGAGAATGTATGCTCATTCCATACTGATTCAACCAGGATCTTCTCAGACATCACAAGCTTGTGTGATGTCACAATTTTTATTTGTTAGTATATATATAAATTACATATTATATGTAATGTGTCAGATAGCTTGTTAATTGTATACAATTTTTGTTGGAAGGATAACTATCTTTGTAGTTTGATAGCAGCCAGTAAAGAACATTGTGGGAAGGATAACTATCCCTGTAAGTTGATAGCTGTCAGTAAAGATCAGTTGTGTCACACAAGTTTCACCAATTGCAGCATAATAATGAGCCAGACAGGTCTGTCAATGAGTCTCCTGTATCTATGCAAATTAACACTATTAACAAAACTGGTTAACACATACATACTAGCGCCAAGTAATCCAACACCTGTAGATATGATAGCCACGAAAATATGTGTGAACTGAAATGATCCAGTGACACCTCTGGTTGACAACCTGTTTCACCAAGATGATGGATCACTCAGTTTTTTATACCATGTTCCCGATTTTTGCCCAGGAGCAAACTGAATGATTGCACATAATTGCTGGATGAGAGTACACTGGCTACTGGGTGGGTGGTGGCTGCCTTCATAGAGCTACTACACCACACCTCCAGGGAGCACTAGTACACAGGCTAGTTCCAGGTGATATGACATCCCTGGGGTGTAATTGGCCTGTGTGCCAGCTGTCACCACATGGCATGGCCATTCATAAGGCAGGTATTGACACTACAGAGACTCTGTAGTCTGTACATCATTGTACTTGGCCAGTTGTAAGGCAAACATGGACACTAGGAGACTCTCTGTACTTCATTGTACTGGGCCAGTGGCCCTTCATAAGGCAGGTACTGACACTATAGAGACTCTCTGTAGTCTGCACATCATTGTACTGGGCCAGTAGCAGTTTGTAAGGCAAACATGGACACTAGGAGACACTCTGTACTTTATTGTACTGGGCCAGTAGCCCTTCATAAGGCAGGTACTGACACTATACAGACTGTACTGGGCCAGTGGCAGTTCATAAGGCAGGCATCCACACTACAGAGACTCTCTGTACATCAGTGTACTGGGCCAGTGGCAGTTCATAAGGCAGGCATCCACACTACAGAGACTCTCTGTACTTCAGTGTTCTGGGCCAGTGGCAGTTCATAAGGCAGGCATCAACACTACGGAGACTCTCTGTACATCAGTGTACTGGGCCAGTGGCAGTTCATAAGGCAGGCATCAACACTAGCACTAGTACACAGGCTAGTTCCAGGTGATATGACATCCCTGGGGTGTAGTTGGCCTGTGTGCCAGCTGTCACCACATGGCATGGCCATTCATAAGGCAGGTATTGACACTACAGAGACTCTGTAGTCTGTACATCATTGTACTTGGCCAGTTGTAAGGCAAACATGGACACTAGGAGACTCTCTGTACATCAGTGTACTGGGCCAGTGGCAGTTCATAAGGCAGGCATCAACACTACGGAGACTCTCTGTACATCAGTGTACTGGGCCAGTGGCAGTTCATAAGGCAGGCATCAACACTACGGAGACTCTCTGTACATCAGTGTACTGGGCCAGTGGCAGTTCATAAGGCAGGCATCAACACTACGGAGACTCTCTGTACATCAGTGTACTGAGCCAGTGGCCATTCATAAGGCAGGCATCAACACTACGGAGACTCTCTGTACATCAGTGTACTGGGCCAGTGGCAGTTCATAAGGCAGGCATCAACACTACGGAGACTCTCTGTACATCAGTGTACTGGGCCAGTGGCAGTTCATAAGGCAGGCATCAACACTACGGAGACTCTCTGTACATCAGTGTACTGAGCCAGTGGCCATTCATAAGGCAGGCATCAACACTACGGAGACTCTCTGTACATCAGTGTACTGGGCCAGTGGCAGTTCATAAGGCAGGCATCAACACTACGGAGATTCTCTGTACATCAGTGTACTGGGCCAGTGGCAGTTCATAAGGCAGGCATCAACACTACGGAGACTCTCTGTACATCAGTGTACTGAGCCAGTGGCCATTCATAAGGCAGGCATCAACACTACGGAGACTCTCTGTACATCAGTGTACTGGGCCAGTGGCAGTTCATAAGGCAGGCATCAACACTACGGAGACTCTCTGTACTTCAGTGTTCTGGGCCAGTGACAGTTCATAAGGCAGGCATCCACACTACGGAGACTCTCTGTACATCAGTGTACTGGGCCAGTGGTAGTTCATAAGGCAGGCATCAACACTACGGAGACTCTCTGTACATCAGTGTACTGGGCCAGTGGTAGTTCATAAGGCAGGCATCAACACTACGGAGACTCTCTGTACTTCAGTGTACTGGGCCAGTGACAGTGTACTAGTGCATAGTGTCATAATTTTATTATAGACGAGCGAGGGTGTGAAACCATGGACAGATTTCATGACCCTCTAGTTGCCTCTGACCATGCAGTAGTATAAATAACAAAATAGCACTGCAGCATTTATTATTCAACCTCTGACAATTTTCATTGTGTTACAAGAGCCAGTAAAACACAGAGGTCAATGTGATGCTTCAGATAAGCGCAAACAGGAAAGTTGCCAGCTAAAGGTATGCGCAGTTTCCTCACCACTAGTTTTTCTGTCGGAGCTGATGAGGTTGGCAAGGCAGCGTAGTATGCATCTAGACAATACAATTCTAAAAATATATTTTGGGCAGTAATATGTTCTGCAAAAGGCATGACTGCAATTGAACACAGGCCAATAATGCCTACAAAAGTCGTTGTAAGGGGAAAATCAAGAATTTGCCGCATTTTTCTTGGGGAAATTTGATATCAGTAGGACTTCATCACCATTTTCACAAAACATTATTCATAAAACATATCACTAAATCAACCTACCAAATTCCTGTAACATGAATACATAAGATTCAATTGAAATCAATTGCAATTGAAGATTCTGCTTACATAACTTTGAATAGCATGTTTTAAATTTCCAATGAAATTTATTCTGAAACTTGAAATGAAATTATGGTGATTCAAAATGATAATGCCAGAAAGATCTCACATTTCCACTGCCTCAATGAATCACTGTTAAATGTCACGTCTTCCCAAATGAAGACAATCAAGCCAAATGCTAATCATGAATTTATACTTACACTGTACTAATTACTGGGCATACAAATGCCAGCAAATTATGAACAGACATGGACAATTTGAGAAGCCCAATTGTTGCTGTATGTGTAGCCAAGATAACACTGTTGACAAGGTGACAAACCCAAGAGAGATCTAATGACATGGACAGGCATAGATAGATAATACAAGGTGTCCATGGTGGTGACAGCAATATCCCTTAGGGACACACAATTCTGTCCTCTCTCCTGACTGCAGCAGAAATGTAAGTTGCTAAATGTTGTACATTTTAAAAAGTGTCCAGGTCAACCACCCGTCTCTGTGTGACATTGTGTGGCTGGCTGGCATTTCTGTGTGTGACATTGTTGAGCTGGCTGGCATTTCTGTGTGTGACATTGTGTAGCTGGCTGGTATTTCTGTGTGTGACATTGTGTAGCTGGCTGGCATTTCTGTGTGTGACATTGTGTAGCTGGCTGGCATTTCTGTGTGTGACATTGTGTGGCTGGCTGGCATTTCTGTGTGTGACATTGTGTGGCTGGCTGACATTTCTGTGTGTGACATTATGTAGCTGGCTGGCATTTCTGTGTGTGACATTGTGTAGCTGGCTAGCATTTCTGCGTGTGACATTGTGTAGCTGGCTGGCATTTCTGGGTGTGACATTGTGTGGCTGGCTGGCATTTCTGTGTGTGACGTTATGTAGCTGGCTGGCATTTCTGTGTGTGACATTGTGTGGCTGGCTGACATTTCTGCGTGTGACATTATGTAGCTGGCTGGCATTTCTGTGTGTGACATTGTGTAGCTGGCTGGCATTTCTGTGTGTGACATTGTGTGGCTGGCTGACATTTCTGTGTGTGACATTATGTAGCTGGCTGACATTTCTGCGTGTGACATTATGTAGCTGGCTGGCATTTCTGTGTGTGACATTGTGTAGCTGGCTGGCATTTCTGTGTGTGACATTGTGTGGCTGGCTGGCATTTCTGTGTGTGACATTGTGTAGCTGGCTGGCATGTCTGTGTGTGACATTGTGTGGCTGGCTGACATTTCTGTGTGTGACATTGTGTGGCTGGCTGGCATTTCTGTGTGTGACATTGTGTGGCTGGCTGGCATTTCTCACCAGGCTAAACTTTTTTATATCTAAAATGGAAATAACTGCAGTTTTTGCATCAACATTCACCACCAAGTTGGTGTAAGTTGTTGTTGACGAACTAAGGAAAGGATGACAGTAAGTAGTTGTTGTTGATTATGAACTAAGGAAGGGATGGCTGTAAATTGTTGATTACAAACTAAGGAAGGGATGGCAGTAAGTAGTTGTTGTTGGCAAACAAAGGAAAGGATGGCTGTAAGTAGTTGTTGTTGATTACAAACTAAGGAAGGGATGGTAATGAGTAGTTGTTGTTGATTATGAACTAAGGAGGGGATGGCAGTAAGTTGTTGATTACAAACTAAGGAAGGGATGGCAGTAAGTTGTTGATTACAAACTAAGGAAGGGATGGCAGTAAGTTGTTGATTACAAACTAAGGAAGGGATGGCAGTAAGTAGTTGTTGTTGATTATGAACTAAGGAAGGGATGGCAGTAAATAGTTGTTGTTGATTATGAACTAAGGAAGGGATGGCAGTAAGTAGTTGTTGTTGATTATGAACTAAGGAAGGGATGGCAGTAAATAGTTGTTGTTGATTATGAACTAAGGAAGGGATGACAGTAAATAGTTGTTGTTGATTATGAACTAAGGAAGGGATGGCAGTAAATAGTTGTTGTTGATTATGAACTAAGGAAGGGATGACAGTAAGTAGTTGTTGTTGATTATGAACTAAGGAAGGGATGGCAGTAAATAGTTGTTGTTGATTATGAACTAAGGAAGGGATGGCAGTAAGTAGTTGTTGTTGATTATGAACTAAGGAAGGGATGGCAGTAAATAGTTGTTGTTGATTATGAACTAAGGAAGGGATGACAGTAAATAGTTGTTGTTGATTATGAACTAAGGAAGGGATGGCAGTAAGTAGTATTAGTCATCATATACCACAGGTCATTTTTGACTTAAACATAAAACACACATACAAATTCTCATTGAACACCTACATACACCTTCCAGATATATCCACAGTGGTTGTCACACACACACCTACAA
Source organism: Lamellibrachia satsuma (assembly GCA_033239005.1). Lineage (NCBI taxonomy): Eukaryota > Metazoa > Annelida > Polychaeta > Sabellida > Siboglinidae > Lamellibrachia > Lamellibrachia satsuma. The sequence goes on along the minus strand of BSQZ01000001.1, from coordinate 17,359,863 downwards.
GCATCCATGGTCTTCTCGTCATGTAAGGATATCTGCAGACTTTCTGAAGGTTAGTCAATGTAGCAGCCACTTGGCAGAGGTCCCAGGTATGCTTACACTGGACTTACTGACCAGTGACCAGATCCTAGTGTCAACAAAGTGCATGCACCCAGCAGGAACAGGGGAAGCAGACTACATCTGTATCTTATCTGCTGGCACTTCATGCCAATTAACACCAGCAGGTGCCCCAGCTCTGTGGTCAGGAACATTCAAGTGACCACCAGGAACCCATCACAGGGACAGCATGGGAAGACAACAACAAGGGGTGGACAGTACTGGTTAGTCTGTTCCCTAGGGTGCAGGTGCCATTCCACATTCCCTGGCAGACATAAAACACCCTTGCTGTCCCAGGAATGCTACTCCCTCCCCTGCACAGCAGGTTAGCAACTCTGTGGATTCTAGGCAGAAATATATATCTGAAATGTAGTTAGCTGGGCACACACAGGGCAGGACATGTCCAGAGAATCGGGGGGGGGGGGGGAGAGAGAGAATAATTATTATGGAAAACAGAGACTGTATGAACAAACCAAGAAAGGGGCAGATGTGGAGAGTAAAACGAGAGAGGACAAAAAGTGAGAGATACTACAACAAGTCAGCTGGAGGGAGGAAGACTGGTGGGAGGACATCCCATTCACTTCAGAGCAGGAACAAGCTAATTAGTCTGTCAATTAACATCCTGGCCCATAGGGGGTGCACACTCTCAGCTGGATTCCTTTCCCAGACATGGCTAGTCCAACAGTCTCACAGGATAGCTGTAAGTGTGAACAGCCCATCATAAAAACAGATGGAATGTCCCCTTTAATCTGACAGATTTTAATAAGCTGAAAGCACTGTAACAATTTGGTAAGGTCATTAATGTGGCTCAATTGAGTGGTTTATGGTGCAAATGGTATCAACAAATGGCATTCAGACAGTATAAGGTCAGAATAAATAAATGAATAACCGACATGCAACAAGCTGCTTAATACCTGCATTTTTCTAACATGAAATTCAGTGACACAAGGTATTTGTGTCTGGTTGACATAATTTGTGTCTGGTTGACATCATTGTGTCTGGTTGACATCATTGTGTTTGGTTGACATCATTGTGTTTGTCTAGTTTTTTATTTTTGTTACACCAAGTGGCATACTGCCTAGTTAAATTGTTTAGTGTCTAACTGCTGGTTGTTTGTAAAAAGGGAAAGGGTGGCAGGGATTATCTTCTGTTTACTTTGTTGCCTGCCTTTGGGGAATAGCCAGAAGACCAATAACCCTAAACCAAACAAACCAATTGCAATAATCATCACATGGCCACACAAGCTTCAGTGTCTACAATGTGAATGAACTCTACATCTCAGGGATTTTTCATTCTTGTAAACACAGTTACTGCAGGTGCCCCACAGATGCCCTGAAGGCTGTGATTATCACTGAGATAACACTCCACAACAAGTCTTTGCATTCTCCTGCCACCATGCTACATTTATGAATGCAATTATTCCAATATCCATGAGATAAAGTCTGAAGAAAAAACAAGAACAACATAAATGTTGCATTTTACATTTTTTTACAGGCAATTAATTGTGGATGTCATTTGGTGTAACTGTTTATTCTTGCTGTAACAAATCACCTGTTTAGTAAATAGGCACAGATAAATACCATAGACAAATACTGTAGTTGTGGATGATCAGATGCTAAGCTCCCACTGTGCCAGTGCCAATATTAGCAACAGTATTTGTTTGTCCAGTTGCCACCATGTTAATATATATGTTTACCTGAATCAATAAATACACAACAAGTAAGACAACTAGGCTAGGATGGGGCACAATGTTTGCTTCTCACTTTGTTATGACAGGTGTGGAACACTGTAAAGGCGTGCTGGATAAATCCTGCAGTCACTTCTGATCAATATCTACAAGTATCTATAGCAGATGTATTGAGCTCTTTTCTGAGAAATGTCACAAAAGTGTGAAATGGTCTTGCAACTTGACCATAATTCAGAGATACAGGTTTTCTTCTGTATTCCTTTCTTCCATCATCCCAAAACAGATGTTTTAGTGTGAAGAAAAGGTAATTATTTCTGTAAGTGCCACCTTTGCACAGTCTTGTGGGTATTTTCCTAGAACAAGTTCATGTTAATTAACGCTGCTTGCTGCTGCAGTCACTGTTCAAAGGAAGTCAAATCAATCATGTGTAGGTTAAAAAGATAACCGACTGACAGGGGAGAACTGTGGCTACATGGCAATTAACACAAACAAGAACACAGTGGAATTTGCCTGGAGAAATGCAACATACTGAAAGGAACTGATTTTGCTGCTAAAGGAAATGGAACTGCTGTTCCCCTTTTGAATTATATCTTTTAAGGATTTTCCTGAATAGAGCAGGAACTTAAAAACACCTGTCCGTGTGGTTTTTGTCTTTGTGAACAAAGAAGTTGACAAGAGCGTATACTTGAGTTAATTGGATAGACCCAGTATATATAAGCTTTTTATAGTTAGACAAATTTAGGATTGTTGTTTTTGCAACACTGGTGACCTTCAATCATTCAGCAAATGCACTATAAAGCCCAGCAAGACCTCAATCTCTATGCCATGTGTTCTCTCACCCTGGACTAAAGTTCAAAGCAAAACACATCAGATTCAACAATAGTGTTTTCACAGAGTGAAGAGGAAAAATGAGCCCAAGGTGTGGGCATTCAACCTTTAGAACCACTGCTTCTGATGTGTCGGCAATGACAAATATTTGTTGTAACAAATCACTCTTGATTTGTTCCTAGTTGCAACATCGTCTCACGCTGGACAAAGGTGAGGAGGTGTTCATCTGTCAATACCAGACAGGTGTTAGCTGGCTATTATATGAACACTATTATTAAAGGGAACAAATAATAGCCTATTTCTCAACTGCTTATTTCCAGACAAGAAAGTGTTACTATACACTAAAGGTAAACACAAGGGACAATGGTAGTTGTTAACGCCAAAAGAGATGGTGTATTTATTGTCAATACTAGGCCACTTGTTAGAGCATAATACACATGTAGCATAGTACTTTAGTGTTTAACATGGTACAGCACTTCAAAGCTTCACACCTGCAGAACTTTCCATGAGAACGGTTTGGTCTAGATTACAACTTTTCCATAACCTTGAGACTTCTGTTCTGGCATAGACTAAAACCACCCTAAAACTAAAATATATTTTAAATATAATGTTAATTTAGGTCAAATCAAAAATGAAAGAATGGATTTGTTTAATTTCTGAACATCAAGAACCTTTATGATGACTTTGACTTGCAAAAATTAGCTACATGTCCGTGACATTCAAACAAGACTGATGAAGAACTTGACCGACGTGCTTCTAGAGTACGCCAAGAATGACAACCTTTCCCCAATGATTTCATTACTTCTATATGACCCCATGTGACCCCAAGTGACCCCATGTGACCCCATGTGACAAGGGAGATCTTTTGTGTCTACAGTGGTTTCATCTAACAATGTCGTAATATTAATATATTGTACAAAACACAAACAATTAATTCAAAAATGTTTTACTTCACACTAGTAGGTTTTTACAAAATTTTCAAAGTAATCCATCAGGCATGTTCAAGCGCTGTGTTGCCACATCTGTTATTGTTATAACTGGCTGTGCTAAAAACTGATTTTTGTACTACTCATGTGATGTAAAAATGCAGGGATGACTTTGTTCGGCCATCCATGACTTTGTCCAGCCATCCATACAGAGACAGCAACAGTTTTACTGATGAACACAATCCGCATGAAAAAAAACTAAGGGCACTGGTCACTAGAAAACATTACAGCCAATGTAAGTGCAAATGATAGCTAGATCTTCTGTGGCAATATTTACATCAAGTGGATTTCACACAGACCACACATACAGTACAGCCTATATCGACACACAAAGAAGCAATTCAAACCCACGTGTGTCTCTCTCTCACACACTTTATATGATAATTCGATCGACACCAACAATGATAGGTATTTTGCTGTTTATACGTCCCTTTCTTAAATAAACAAATGTTTAATGAGCTGGAATATGGGAGAATGTGAAATTCTGCTTCACTGCCAATCCAGAAGTGTGCCCTGTGAAGGTCAGTTATCTACTAGAGCTATTTAGCTTTATTTCAGTTGCTAGAACTGTCAGAAACACAGCAAGAGAACACAGGTGATTAAATTCCTAAGATGCAAACGCTGTGAGGTGGAGGGAGATAAGTCCGACTGAAGAGGATTACCACTGAGACTCAGATAGGATCAATGAAATGGCATGAAGTAAGCATCAAGTGCTGAAATGGCAAAAAACACTAAACACATTATAGATTGTCGATCGGGTGTCAGGAAATGGGCTTCACAAATATCGACCAACTTCACTCTTTCTCCGGCTTACCAATTACGATAAAACTTCCCTATTCAGAAATTTCCATGTGATGAATGTTGAAAGACTGCATTTCTAAGAAAACCTGTTACATGGTGACTCGGGCAAATAGGTTAGATAATGAGTGGATTACGTGGCTTGCAAGCACAGCAGTCCTTGTTTTTGCCTGCAATGTGGAAATCAAACTACCACCAGTACCAGTGTGTTTCCAACATGAACATCAACGACACAAGAAGCAAAGTAACTTGGACACTGTAGCAGTAGTCGTGGTCGTGGTCGTGATCGTGGTGGTGGTGGTGGTGGTGGTGGTGGTGGTGGTGGTGGTGGTGGTGGTGGTGATGGTGGTGGTAGTAGTAGTAGTAGTAAAAGCTTTATTTCATGATGGTGACCATGTCATGTTTATCTTGTGATTTTCATGGGCCATCAATCACATCCATTCTTATATAACTGTGACAATGGATCACCTGTCCCTCAATCAAACTTTGACAACATAGAACATTTCTTTGAAATAATTACCTACAAATAATGCCAAGTTAATGTCTGTGCAAGAATTATCAATTATTTCTCTGAGTGGGTACACTTTTCAAAATATTGTATCATGAAAAACCATTTGTCTACAAAGAATACTGAATTTGGTTCTCCCTAGCATAAGTATGCATTTTAAATATGTTTTGTGGGAGAACTGTGGAACACAAAGTCCATTATCTATAGCTGACACAACACCCTAACACCACACAGAAACACCACCACCCTGATCACAGTTACTAACACACCCATCTAATTGGGGTATATAAGTACTAAAGTAGATAACTATTCTCATGGACACTGTTACACATGACCCATACAACCAGACCACACCCCTCACCCCAGCTGGTTCACTGTTGCCAGGGTTGTGGCGGAAGTCACCCCAATTTAAAACATGCCTACGCCCACAGAACTTTATGGTGTTTCTGAAGGGTAATTAACTTCTAAGATGTGAGTCTGGGATCTTACCCCTTGCCATGTTTCCCAATAAAACCCTTCTTAAACTCTTCTTCCCCATCCCTTGCTGTCACTAACTCTGCATGATATGCACCCTCTTCCCAAAGTGCACCCATCAACAACCCCTGTCCAATCTAGGCAAAATTATATGAATTAAGAATCGATTCCCCAAATCACCACCACACTGTTGGTGTCTCCCTCCTCCTGTCACAGAGGCATCTGTACCCCTGTCCCAGAACCTTATAAAATCACACAGAGTGGGAAGCTTGGGAAAAAACTTCCTTCATTCCTAGGGAACTATGATGTCTGTCTTAGAAAACCATTTTAAAATTCACTCACCCACATCTGAATAAGTACTTAGCTATTTATGGTATACAAGTTCACCATGAATCTAATAAATATTACTTTGGTGCAAAGAAACTGTCAGGATTTATGGTAACTTTTCTGCTTATAAATTACTAAGTTTTGCACCTTGTAGGATTTAAGAGGTGTGCCAACAGTAACTCATTTAAAGTTATACCAAGCACAGGCGACAAATAAAAACTAATGCAAACAAATATTTTTATTTAAAAACCTACGTAACTGAGATTAGATGAATATTGCTGTTATGATGTGTACGCATTTTAGAGCTTCTCAAACAATTAGTAATGTCATGTGTTTGCCACATGTAAAGCTTTAAATTAGCCTTGTCACATTTCTGCTGCCAAAAAGAAGAGACACTACCATGTGTTTCCCAGCAGGGGCAGCCACATGCAGTCACCCAAGGGTACAGAGCTTTACAGCCAGATTCAATTATAAATACAGACACCTGAACAGTTCACACAATTTGATTTATAATATATATGTATTGACTTGCTGACTTGGGTTCATATAATCAACCAAGTACTCTGTGACCTGTGACCTGGTCTTAGGCTACCAGAAATGCACCACCGAGAAGCAACTACGGCTACGATGGCTGTATGCAGCACATTATAGGAATGATAATATCCTGGTCATTTTAATTATACCTCAACATACCAACCGTTCTGAAAATAGTTCCTTATCTTCCAAACTTTTATTATATATTATATTACATTGATGTTTATCTTAGACAATTTTACATATCAATCAAACCAGATCTCATCTACTCTTTGGTGTGGACACTATAAAAGTAAAAAGTCCTAAATGAATTCGGTTATCAAAATAAAACAGGTGGAGAGACCACCCCTTCACACGCTCTAATGAACTGGCACAGTCCCCCTTGAAAGCTTACCAGCTATGACAGATGGCGTCTGGACACAAAACGCCAACACAAAAAACCTCAACCCATAATGAGATATTATGCTTCCCCATTGACACAGGGGGCTAGGGAAAGATTATCCCATTGGCTCCCTCAACAGCACCAGCAGAGACACCAGAGACTAGTAATTAAAGGAGGGATTCACAATAGTATTAAGTGCTTACTTAATTCTGTTATAGAAACAACCACTGGGTCAACAGATGCTTAGTTCTTTTTTACTCTAATTACACGAGGACAGTGTGAATGTGCCTCAGTTCCAAACAAACCTTACATGTGTCTTCTGACAGTATATAGTGAAAATATTATCATTCGCCAGAGTAAAATTTCTATTGTAATTAATAATGAAATATTTCGATTAACTTTGTGCCTTCCTCGTTTTTGCAGCTTGGATGATAGCCTCACCTAGTGGTGTTGTGAGGCACTAGAAACATTAGCACAGAATAAGTAGAACAAGTGGAAATAAACAGGAAATTAGAAAAAAACAAGACATTCACCCGGTCATTGTTTTGTTGTAAGCCTGAACATTATTTTATAATCATGGGACTGCTTCATGTGACCTTTTCCTTGCTATACAATTTCCTACAGTTGGAATAACAGTGTCCGGCAGGCAAGGTTGGGGACTAAAACATGGAGGAAATAACACTACAGGATAAAGGTCACACAAATTGGACTACTGATTCATGGAAACAAAAGGTCCTTGTTTCGTACAGTCACAAGGACCTGTTTAAAACGAAAGATGCACCCAACTTCAAAATGGTTCAATTCATGAACATTAGTTACAGGAACACGTTTTTTTCTTCAGAAACTCAGAGGACATTTTATCATACCAACTTGGTGCAAGCCCACCTCCCACCCCCCTCCCACCCCCACACCCCTCCACTGTGTTAAGATCACCAAGCCTCTGTCTTCATCCTATCTTATCTACTGGGCCTCAGCTAATTGTCAAGGTTCACCAAATAAATGCTCAGTGACAAATAACAGTTTGTAACATAAGAAACATTTTCACAACTATTACCAGACATGGGAGTCAAATTACACTGATGTGAATATCAGCCAAACAATCTATAATGCTAACATTACCTTCATGCATATTTCTCATCACCATGCATGGCATGTCTTCCTCAAATGCTAGACAATTTTGCAACCTGATCCCAACCTCTCTATAAGATAGATGAACAATGTTCATTCACAAGTGAAGTATGAAGATGCAAAAATAAATGTCAAACTAAGAATTACACCACTCAGACATGTCAAATGTGTTTCTCAACTGAGTAAAATTATGTTGTTGTTCTCCTTTTTGTCCTTAAGTCCGGGGTGAGGCTGGCATCGATACTGGGCCTCCATTCTTGCTTTCTTCTCCTGTTGTCACCGATCCCAATTCATTGACATCTCCATCTCCATTATGGTTCATTTAAATCAGTGAAAAAACATGACAAAAGATGCACTACTGATCAAAGAAACAAAGCTTTCAAAATTCAGTTAATATAAAAGCCATATTTTGTTATGTACAATGAAAAAAAATTTGCATGATTGGTAAATTTGCAAGATGTCTGGTCAATTGTTACATCTTCAACCTGGATAAGAGATCTTACAAAACCTACCCAAGGGATACTACCACGCTTTGGGGGATATTACCTGGCACACTACTAACTACTAACACTACTGACATTTCCGCTTGGCTGGAAAACTGCAGTCTAACTTTACATAAACACTTGTAACTAATAGTGCTGTTCTGTTTGATACCAGGTGTCTGACTTACAAAACCCTGCACTCTCTACCTTCCCAAATGTGAAGTAACCATGCAGAAATCTGGAAAGTATCTTGGCTGACCTTGTCAGGAAATATCTAATCTGGAGTTGCCAAAAGGAACCAGTTAGCACAGATACAGTAGGGGCAGTGGTGATTAAACAAAGTGTATCTTATCAACAGGCAAGTTTATCCCTCCTGTCTGAGATTCCAGTCCATGCTTTCCCTTTCCTGCACCTATTTGGGGTGTCAACAGAGAATTTATGGATGCAATTAACCACATCAGTATGTGTTTGTGTAGGGGCTATCTCTTTAAACTCTCCTGAGGGGAACTGGCTGTTATTGTGTGTCCCTTTAAATGCAGTTCAGGTTCTTTGTCTTGGTTTCATCATTTACAAAGCATTGAATTAACACAAGCAAATGACTGAAAGTTGCCAATGAGTAATCATAATAGTGTCCAGTAACCTTTGTGACCAACTAGTGCAATCAATTAGGACCACAGGAATATTTCATGGAATCTATTTATATGGGGAGAGGAAGGGACCGCTGAAGGCAGTAAATTTGTGGGGATTTATGGTAGAAAGAAGACATGGATGAGAATAGAAAGGAACGCGCCAGACACACAATTAGAGACCAGGAACAAAGCACCATCAATTCAAACATTCCTCGCCTGTTGTTGCACAAGCACAAGCTTTTCAGTTGGATATTAAACAAGCTCATGCAGTTACTTTATCACTAACATAAGGTTTCTATATCTGCTCTAAATTTTTACTCATTTTCTTAGCATTATCAATAAAGAAAACAATTCTTTTCTAATTAAAGTGTACTTTCCATCACAAAATAGTTTTGTCACTGACTAAAACAGGGATTATGATGGAATTCAACCTTAGCACAGTGGACTTTAACCATATTAACCACTAGTAAAACAGGAGCCGTAGAAGACATTGACATTTTTTTCATTTAGGAACTTCAAACTCCTGTGCCTCCAATTAACGTGCAACCTTGGGATAGCTGATACCACAAAGTTAATAAGGTTAGGGAGTTGTATGTTTGGGTTCAGGTTACAGTCGGAGATGTGTTCTTCTGGGTAGGGGTTCCCACGCCTGCACTCCCAGTACAAGCAAGTCTCTCACAGTGAGCAGAAATTACAAAATCACTACTAAGTGAACCTTACTCCAACCAGCCTGCTTGCAACATCACTTCTAGATCAAAGCATGTATGGGTGTGGCTTGACAACAGGTCAAGTCCTTCTTACCTGCATGAGTCCAAGGGCGGCATGTAATCAGGCACTGACCATGCCACACCTCCATTCAGACTGTAAAACCATTCAGCCCGATCAAGCTTTGGCTATATTACTGGGGGTGCTTACATCACCTAATTTTTTAAGATATAAAAAGCCATACACATCTGAGTATATTTTTGGACTGGCATTGGGCAATGCTAAATGGTCCAGGTTTGATTTAAAATATTGAGTACAATCAATCATAATTGAACTCAACCACTGAGTGACATTTGAGCCTGAAAATAATGTTTTGCCCACACTACAGCTACTGGGTAGGCTTTGTTGCAGTTAGCAGGTGCATCACAAGTCATATTTGTATCAGCCACATTATGATGACATTGATATCTTCCCATATATTTGCCCAAGAGGTTGCAGTGTCCAAATATGTACTACACCCATCTGATTCACCAATGGGTTATATCTTCTATAATCAAATCTGTCTTTATTGGATGTTCGTTTCACTGTCTGCCACCTGGTAACGGGTGCATTCTTCACGTAATTAAATCACTCAATATCCACCGATGCATGTTGGGTAATTATGTAAGGCAAACTCGCCGCGGATAATAATGATGTTAATCCTGCATCCTTCAGTGAACTGCAATTGCACAGAATCTTTTGGGCAGAGTATTGCTTAGCAAACAACGAACTGGAAAATTCCAGCTGGCATCACAATCTGAGGTTTCCAATCTTCGTGACACAATACCTGAATTCTACAGGTTCTTGTGTGTATATCGGCTGTCTCTAATCTACTTACTGACAAGTTAATTAAAGAAACCGCATTAATCAGTATAACTGTTGATTATCATAAGCTTTGAGGTCAACACTAGAACAACTAACATGATGTTTATTAATCTTATGATCAATCTAGGGCTGGTTGTCACCTAGTCCTATTATTTCACTATTTCATGACATATACTTCTACAGTCTATCATATAATTTTTACGTAATTTTAACATAGCATGATAAACTTGAAGATCTTTTGATTCAGCAACAAGTAAAACCCAACACCAGGAAAACTGGGGTAATTACCCTGGTGAGAGAGAGTAAATATTATACGTCCAGAACCAAATGATTGGTCAATATGGCTGCAGCAGTGGTAACCTGTAATCTGCAGACTGCCAGTGCTCTGGCAATAATCAGCACCCAGGCATTGATGCTTGCGTGACCAGGCAGAACCTGGCAAACAAACTGATGTATGACACCGCTGGCATGCAATATGATCATCACAGACACACGTCGGTCATCATAGGCATTTTACCAATCATTATCATGCTAAATGTTTCACAAGTTTCAGCCATGAACACTTACATGCATGCAAAGCACTGTCACATGAGCATGTCAAAGGAAAGACAAAGAGATGAAACTACTGCAAACAGTGACAGACAAGTGACCATCAAACAACATCTCTAAATATAGTATATAATTATTCTTATATAGTATAAAAAAATTATATATATAATTTACTAAAATAAATACACAGACATATACACATTTTAAAGCTATAAGATGTGGTTTGCTTTCCATGCATTACTAATGCAGTCAGTGAATATTGCACTATAATTTTTTAATTTGATTATTATTATTAAAACAACAATTTCCTTAGTCAGCATCAGATTTCTAAGAGGTTTGAAAAAATCCTATTCACTTAGGCAGCTCAAAACCTTAGTGAAAGAGCGGGAGTTTCCATAAATGCTAAGTTAATATTCAGTTGCACCTGATCCTTCTTGCAGGAATATGCAGAAGAGCTGAGATGATGGATGACTGACAGGATGGGCCTCCCTGGACAACATATAGACTGATGGGTGCAGTCAATTAGAACACTCACTCGGCTATGAAATGCAGCAACCAACCTGCTTCTTACTGTGCATCCATCAGTCATCAGTTATGTTCGCTTCAGTAACCCTGTCTTACCAGACTCCAACCCTGTCTTACCAGACTCCAACCCTGTCTTGTCAGACTCCAACCCTGCCTTGTCAGACTCCAACCCTGCCTTGTCAGACTCCAACCCTGTCTTGTCAGACTACAGGTTCTCAGTAAAAGTATAAACTTGGACAGGAATTTTGAACTAACTTTCAGAAGACTATTTGAAGGGAAATTACTGTGTAAGGAAAAATAGTGATATTTACTGGTTATACTAAATTGACTGAAAGATGATCATAAACGGATGAATAGCACAACACTAAAAACTTCCTGTGGTGTCTGAAAAACACACTTGAAATGGGGTCACAAAAGGAAACAGGGTCCAAGACTGGAAATTAAATTATTCTAATCAGAATAACAAAGGATGGCCAGTTTGCACTGGCCTGACATAGTTCAACTGGATCAAAACATTGTAAATGCCTTCAGATATGAATGTTCTTCAATGCATTGTGTCTCACTATGCCCGAGGCATCTTGCCAACTGAGTTGTATGGCTCTAGCAGCAAGTGAGGTGGTCCACATAATCAGTACAATGATCAGAGCTTAGCAGCAGACAAATGGAATGCTGACTGTGAATATTAATTTGTTGCAAACTTTATCACAAATGTTATCTACAGTTCATACAATGGTTCTTATATCGCTGCAGTAGAAAACACTGTAGTAATGGTCACACCATCCTACCTTGTCGCAGATACACCTAGAGGGTAACTTGTGAATCATACTACTCTATAACACAGCAATGAAAACTACTCAAAGCTTGATTATATCAATGTTGGTAGTCATTACATGTGCTGGCTATTGCTAGTGTGATTTGTCAAGAAACTGTCCCATATTGATTGCCAAGCAATTTCTTCAACAGTGACTGTTGATTTGTGTCAAGTACAATGTCATAATTGTAGTTGTTGTTCAATGAGTCAAACGACTGGGTCAGTGCTTACTGCCAATCAGACATTGGACAGGGTTAGCTGTCATATTGTCAACAACACCCATTGCCAAATAAGGTTATTCAATGTTACCTGTCAGGCATTGGTAAAATGTCAATTGCTGTTGTCAACACCAACTTCTGTCATGCATGTCTGAGAATCAGTTTCAGTGTCACATGTCATGATGCAAATCAGTCATGGCAATGTCAACTGGCTGTCAAGACACTGTCAACTATCAACCACCCCCTCTGTGTTGCTGTCAACAAAATGTCAAAGCTGCCCTATGGCCAGTCAGAATGTCAGCAAGAGATAGAAGCCAGCAATGCCAGCCTTGCCTTCCGAGTGCCTTCCTTGTGGTGGCCACACTCCTGTCCTTTGTGAGCGAATCATTCACAGCTAGCTATGTACTGCAGCCACTATATGTAGACACTCTGTATAGGAACACTTACTGGGTAAGAACACCCACTGAGTGATACCTTAATGCCAATCTGTTAACACATGCGCCACACAAAAGATCCAAGCATCAGCCCTTTTAGATCTTCACAATTCGCAATCACCACATTCACAGATGGGGAGGGGGTAATACAAAATAGGGTTTATAACTTGGCGTGAACGATGGCAAGAAACCCGTTATAGATACAGGTAATTGAACAAGTTTATCTCGCTCAGGTGAACCTTTTCAGTTGACACCGCCCTAGCAAATTTAATTTGCGAACCGGCAGATGTCTAATCAGAACCGCTACATTTCAATAAGGAACGTTTCATGAACCGTATGAACATTTGCCTAATGAACCTGAATAATTTGAAAGCATGAAGGGTTTAATTAGATGCTGAGCTGTAAATGCACTGAATGTTCTGGTGCTACCACCATAGTGTTTCATCAGAAAACAAATTAAATTATTTCACAATCTACAAATTTTTAACATAATCAAATACTTAAAAAGAGGTGACAGAAGTTTTCACACCCTCATCAGACAGTCCAATTAAATGTGCACACACCAGTGCACACACTAGTAAAGCTGAATCACACTGCCTTGACTGAAATGGGGAGAAGCAACTGGTACTGCCCTTTCAACACTGTAAATAATGTCTATTTATCCTGTTTTGGGAGCTATTTTCAAAGGCTGTTCTGTCCAGCCATCTCTATGGCATTTCCTGGCTGCCAATAGATGTTTATTTACATAGGCTCTGTGGTAGGGCATACAGTTGGTGTATCCATAGGACCCACACAAAAGTGATGTGTCTTATGCTGCTGGCCTTACTCATTAACTTCAGGGCAAGTCAGGCCACCCCAGTCTGCTCACTGACTCAGTCAAGTCAGGCCACCCCAGTCTGCTCACTGCCTCAGTCAAGTCAGGCCACCCCAGTCTGCTCACTGCCTCAGTCAAGTCAGGCCACCCCAGTCTGCTCACTGCCTCAGTCAAGTCAGGCCACCCCAGTCTGCTCACTGCCTCAGTCAAGCCAACACAGAATGTTATAACTAATAAAATAAAACAATTACATAGACAAAACTAGTAGGACTGGTACAGTGAGTGAACTATAATGGAAACTTTTAAAACAGGGCATGACACAAAACATGTACATTTTGGTCATTAATTAAATTCTTAAAAGTTAAAATGAAACAAAACAAAACGTGCATGCCAAACCAAGCCCCAGAGACCTTGGAGCAAAAACCAATATCAGTACATTTTTGTGGCATCATACAATTAACAAGGCCAACATTCAATCAATATGGCTGTTGGCACACACTGGCTGTCTCTCTTTGACTACAGATATACACACATTCTTAATCAATTAGAAAATCCTGCTCTGGGCAGTGTTTGCATTTCATTGAAGCTTTGGTCATTCCTCAGGCGACCCAGACAATACAGTTACTGAACCTCAGGTAATATAGATGTCTGTGTGAGTATTAACTACCTTGACAACTCTTAAACAGAATCATTCACAGTGCATTAATGTTATCACATAGATAATTGACCAACAATGTCTGAACCATAACATCTGGCAATTGTTCGCAAATTTTATTCAGCCATATTTCTCTTGCTGACACTTAAAAAAAGAGATACAATCACTGGGATTAACTAGTTGTTTAGACTATAATTATGTTGCACTTGGAATCTGCTGAACAGCATCGATGCATCCATATAACTGTTGTGATAGGACTTGGATCTTTGAAGGTTCCCAAAGTTACAAGATGACATCACCCTATTTAGTGAGGTCTACATTAAGATATTAAGATCCACATCTTACGCTACTGATGTTAGTTACTGAAGTGAATTAAAAGCAACATTTCCGAGATAAATGTTTGTACGAATGGCTGTGGCATAGACAGTGGACACAATTAGGAAGCGTTCAGGGCATTATTGATATGTATGTTATTATCCACTTTTTGTTTTCCATCTAAAACAAGTTTCATTTACTTGGACAGTTATGAAGACACAGCTACAAAGTTCTTTCTTTCTTGCAAGAACAAAATTGCATGCTTCAAAGTGGATATATATGCATGCAAGTGGTCATGGAACAACTGCCCAGTGGGCATGCATGATTAATAATCAATTCATTATTAGATAATATCAAGGGGCCACAGCACTCTGAGCTAATCAGACAAGTACAGGCAGCCTTCTTCAACTGCCCCAGACAATATCGGTGGTTGAATTATAGTGGTTAGGCACATTGTTCAATGACCGTCTGAGCTGCAGTAAGTATGTTGTTAATCATAGAGTTGATGTGGCTGTATGACCAGAGCTGTGAAAACAATTACACCAGTCTATGGCATTCTACACGTTTTGTTATCTGGACGACATCAACAGATGATTATAAGTTCTGAAACATGGGTGAATGGAGTGGACACATTCCCTCTAATACAGTTTCCCAGATGGTCTCTTGTTATTGGTTCAATGAGCCAAGTAGGTTAGGTGTGCAATTACATCCTTTGAACAATGTTTGCTTTCTGTGTTTTGACATGGTGTAATTCAACAACTCAATGCAGGAAACCACTTGTAAGATATAATAACACAGCAATTTAGCAGTGGTCAACATCTACAGTCAAAGAGTCAGACATTTAATTACATATATCACCTAGACTTCCAGTAAGTAGCACAAGAACTGTGTCGCTCAATTATTTAACTAGTCCACATGAAGCACATTTGTTTTATTTTGTCTTGTCATATTTCTCAGTAGAAATTAAATATGTTATTTGTGATTAATAAAAAATTTAGAGTTAATGTTTTTCATCAATTTGATCAAGGATAAACTGATCAATTGGATAATAAAATAAACATTTATCAACAGCAAAACATTATAAAAAATATAAAATAGCAGTCATCTGATGAGGCTGTGGTAATATGTTATTATTTCATGTGACACTCCTTCAACTAGTCATAACATTCGACATTCTGGCTTGTCGCATCTCTCAGTTTGGTTTCTTGAAGATTTAGTCACTATGGAAGTTTTATGTTATGTCTGACATTATTATATTAGATACATGAGATAGTTGTGTGACTTCTTGCCTCAAGAAATGCATTATCTATTGCCAATAGAGGCTCACAAAATCATAGTCAATTAGACTAAAACACAATGATTTAATCTTGTTAATTAAATATTGTTTTGTGTAGCCTGGTGACTGCTTCAGATGACCAGTTCTGTTGACCATGTGATGACACTGATCTCGGCAACAGACTGTCACATAATTAATACACACGAAAGGAAGAAATTGCAAAAGTATTATGTGTCTAATTCCATGTACGCAAACTGGACACCCAGTCAGGGAACAGTATTTGAAACAACATCACAGACTTACATATCTGTGGGCTGTCACACTGACAAGTCACAAGGTTGCTACCAAATCTGTTATTTTGTCATATCCTACTTCCAGTAGTTTACTTAATGTACCTGTTACATTTGTGAGATTAATTTGGAGTATTAGACAATTTTAATTTTGCCACAATGCTAACTAAAAAATCAAGACGAAAAAGAGAAATTAATTAATTTAGACAAACTTATGGCTTATTTTCCTAATGTTCTTTCTGTAAGGTGTAACATATTATAGTAACTGTTTGTAACAAAATTAACTTCACGGAAAACGGTTGGAACTGATCAATATTAAAAATTTAATAATAGTGATATGATGCGATTTCAAGAGCAACTTTTGTTTTTCCATAATCATAACACCTACACCTTACATAACACCTACACTTTACCTGTGGCGGCTGTGTATTGTTGAGTCAGTTCATAACAGAACAGAACATGTTTTAATTTATTTTCATAAACTATCTAATATTCAAAAAGAAAATGTAGAAAAGCCAATTGACTGAAGGTATGGTCTATTTACCACAAGAACAGTATACATAAGAATATCACAACTGTAGCTAGACAATTACAACAACTAAAAATATAAAAACAAGTACTTACGTGTCACCTCCTCTGCCGTTGTTCCCAGAACTTTTGTTGCCATGGAAATACAAAGTAAAGCACAAACTGCCAGTTTCCACAGCAGTCTCAGGTAAATTATGGCCATAATGAAAATTATCCTCCCACAACGTGATGGCTAAAATATGTCCGACCGTTTTAGCAACTGACTTTCCTCCAAGCAAGTAAATGAACAGTAATGTTGTCTGGTGCCATGGGTCTTACTACGTCTTCAGCTTGCATCCTTGTGTGATTCACCAATTGATCTGCCTCTTATCGCTGTAATCCACAATGTCAACAGAGAGGGACATATATGGCTGGTTTATGTGTAGGAGGCCGTTTGGTTCTGGTGGCTCACCTAGGAAATGTGGTTTCTCTTGATGAAACTTTCTGTGAATCTCTTAGTATCTTGCTCACAAGTGATCCCCAGTCCACACAATGTAGATATGACTGTGACTCAGTCATGCAGGAAGACAAAGCTACCGCTCACTCAATCCCAAGTTTCCAACAATGACTATCTACACTAAAGGATTCTGATGCAGTCTGCAGTGTCCAAAAGTAATCCACCCCAGCTATGAAGTGTTACAAATCTCCATTGTCATGTCCAAACTTTTCATGATGAGTTGTTGAGAAGATGAAGCAGCCACACACACCAACCACCACACTGGTCACCTGCAGCCAGCCGCATGGACCCTTGCCTGCAAAAGAAATAGCAACAGTTGGTGGTAGGTTGGACCGACCCATTACATCAATTGAGGGGTGCTGGGTTGCCCAGCCTAGTGCAGCTATGTCTGTAAGTGCAGCTCACACCCAGGTGAGCAGTAATCATAATTGACAGGCAATTAAAGGTGTAAAGACTAAAGTCTCATTGGTTTTATAGTAAAATCATGTTTATAGCGTAAACTATACATCTATTTTAACATATTGATCGTTCAGATGTGCTTTAATGAACCCAAATTTTTTACTATGATTTGATGGTTATAATTATGTTTAATTTGAATGTTTTGGTTCAAACATCATGCTTACATTGCATGCAGAAGGAATACCATAAAACATAATAAAACAATTAGACTTCATTCCTGTTGCTAGTATCTTCACAAGGAACAGTTCCATAGGACTGTCTCGACCAGACCCATTATGACCCAGAGGGGTGATAGGTTGTGAGCATTCCTCCAAGGAGGTGGTGGCTGCCTGGATGTCATAGACCAATCACATGAGGGTTCCACAAGACAAACTGATCATTTCTGCAGGTCTAATTAGGTGGCCCATCAGCACCAAAGATGTGTAATCCAGGGGAGTTAGTTTGCAAATGCATGAAATCCCTACCTGGTTTGTGACCTCGGGAATTTGGTTTATCATTTTCAAATAGACACAGTACTACATTTAGACCACTCAGTCTGCCTGCCAATGTCAGATCCATTTGATTTGGTATTGTGTGCATAGATTCACTCGGTTGTGAAACATTCTGTTCTGGACACTTCATAGTTTGTACACTTCACTGTGCGGCATACTTGGTGCAGCGTACTTTGTAAAAAAAAAACTACACATGCATGCACAACAGAAACACTAGAATATTAAATGAAATAAGTAATTCTGTGGGTTCCGGGTTGCTTTGGCGGAGTTACCACTTCAGCAGCAAAATTCTTGGATGCTTTGGTAAAATTAGTTTGTCATTTCATTGGCAGATTTTGGTCACTTCGGCAGCACAACATTGGTCACTTCGGTAACACAACATTGGTTGATTCAACAGCACATTAGTCACTTTGGCAGCACAACACTGGTCACTTCAGCAGCACAACATTGGTCACTTCAGCAGCACAACATTGGTCGTTTCAGCAGCACAACATTGGTCACTTCAGCAGCACATTGGTCACTTTGGCAACACAACATTGGTTGCTTCAACAGCACATTGGTTACTTTGGCAGCACAACACTGGTCACTTCGGCAGCACAACACTGGTTACTTCGACAATACAACATTGGTCACTTCGGCAGCACAACGTTGGTCACTTCGGCAACACAACATTGGTCACTTCGGCAATACAACATTAGTCACTTTGGCAACACAACACTGATCACTTCGGCAACACAACACTGGTCACTTCGGCAGCACAACATTTGTCACTTTGGCAACACAACATTCGTCACTTCGGTAGCATTACCACTTTAGCGGCAACATTCTTCAATGCTTTGGTGGCGCAATATGTGTAATGTGGCGTGGTCTGTGCATGTCACAATATCCTGGCACATGCGTGCCTTTATAAAAAATGGCATTATATTTTACCTTCATTATAATCGATTTTAAACGATTATCATCATAGATAACATGCATGCTTGGATTCAAATGCTAGTCAGTGCATTTAAATGCAATGCAAATGTTTGAAATGATACAATGCAATTTTTCAAAAAGGCAACAAAGTACACACAAATTTACATCAATTTAATAAGTCTAGTAACGTAAAAACATATGCTTTATTACTAAATAAAAACATTTGATAACCATGCATGGACTATTTTTTTTTATTCGAATTTGAACCAGGCCTAGGCATTTTAAAAATCAAATGTTTTATATTAATTCACCCAATAGTATTTGCATTTGACCATACTGGAATAACCATATTTGCATTCAAGTACTTTTTTAAATATTTTTATTTTTCAAATACTTTGAAATTCGCATTGGCAGCGATACCACTTCAAAATAATTCCTTTCATGAAATGGTTCCAAAGCAACCAAATTTACCCGTCGACAAAACCGAGAAAGTTTGGTTGCGTCAGCTAGCCGAAGCGGTATGGCTGCCGAACGAGTCCAGTTACCACTCTCTACAGAGTCAGCTCGGAACAGTTCAGATATAGCCACGAATTGTCAACAATTTCTCTAACCCAAGAAATGGACTTCTATAAAAATCTCCTTTCTTTTAGACAGCAACAACATTTTTGTTGAGAGAAAGAAGGTGGAGTCAGTGCTACAGAACGTCACTTCGCCACTAGTCAATCGTTACATGATGTCTGACACTGATCAGATCAACACAACGTTAAAAAACTGCATGGTTTATTAACTTTCCACCCCAATCCAATCTAGCGAAGCCTTCCTGATTCTGTAAACACAATTGGTTTGGTTTTTGACAAGAAGAAATAAGTTCCAGTTTGTAGCAACTGATTCATGCTTAGATTCTCATATGATGACAGCAATGTCTTATTGTAGTGAAGGTAGCTGGGTACAGAAGCACTCTTAATTACGTTATTGCATTCTGTGAACCATACTTTAATACATTTAGTGGAACAACTCAATTTGGAGTGATTTTTTCAATAATTAGATTTGTAGAACTAGATGATTTCTGCTGTCTATTCTGCGGACACAAAACATTAGTAACAGTTGGGTGTGTATATCTTGTATGTACACGCATGGATGTGTGCTTGCATGCGCACAACACACGCAGTGTAATTTAATTACATTAGTAACAGTCTGTAGTATCCTTTAAAATGCCTTACCAGTGATCAATTAAAATTAATAATTAGGTTAAAGATAAATAAAAAAATACCATGCTGACAACCAAACTACTGTGTTAGGAAATGAGGGTACTACCCTTCACGGGCTTGCACCCACCCCTGACCCCATAGAATACCAGCTGTGAGTGAAGCAACAAGCAGCTGCTACAATATCCTTCTTTTTCTCCAAACAAATGGAGGCATACACAAACACACAAACAAATGGAGGCATACACAAACATACAAACAAATGGAAGCATACACAAACAAATGGAAGCATACACAAACACACAAACAAATGGAGGCATACACAAACACACAAACAAATGGACGCATACACAAACACACAAACAAATGGAGGCATACACAAACAAATGGAGGCATACACAAACACACAAACAAATGGAAGCATACACAAACAAATGGAGGCATATACAAACACACAAACAAATGGAGGCATACACAAACACACAAACAAATGGAGGCATACACAAACACACAAACAAATGGAGGCATACACAAACACACAAACAAAAGATGCAGATTTAACAGACAGCAAATAAATATATTTTATTGGCAGATGTCCTAGTGTGAATGGCCACAGGCAATGCTGTCTTGCTAGGTTGTCTCTAGTATCAGTATTTCTACACCACCACTTCCTCTCAGCTGGCCTAATCATACCCCTCTTATCTTCGCCCAGACAGTGTTTTGGGCTATCTGTGTGTCCCCTGGACAGACAGACCACAGTAAGTGTGTTCTTTGTGAAGAAATAATCAGAGCACCTGACAACAGATGATGATCTGGTCATCTATACACTTCAATGCACCACTGCTTACCTGCAATAGGCCCAGAAGACATAAGATTCAGGCCATGAGTCAGACTTAATCTGTGTCATTCTTGTTGGGCTTTTTTCTTAGGGTTGTTGTAGATGTATTGAATGAACAACAATTATAGGGTTCTTCTGCAGGGAGACAACCAGGTCTGTGCAAGGGCTTTGAAGTGACCTGTCCATTGTACTGGACAAGCAACTTGTTGAGGCAGGCTTTACTTAGATCATGTGGAGGCGTAAGAAGAATTATGGGCAGGCAAGAAACTGCCCACTGTTGCATGCAGTGCAGCTGGAGGGGCCATAACACTAAACCTCTAAAAGACAAACAATTACTACAACGACACTTATTGTTTCTCATAATCATCAATGCTTATTCAAATCACCATATAGCATACCATAGGTAACATATTTGTTATGTTTTGATAGCGCCCTTAAAATTATTTATATATATATATATATATATATATATATATATATATATATATATATATATATATATATATATATATATATATATATATATATAGAGAAAGGCTTAATAATTGGAGGTTGCCCCTAATAATAGCTGGGGATCAGTCACTCCAAGGTCGCATCCTAGATCAATCTTGCTTCTTTCCAAGTATTACAAAGGAAGAAAGCTGATTGATCAATTGAACGCAGGCTTAATCAAGCAGTCAATCTGGGACAATTGATCAGTGCCAATTATTGCCCTGTCGGAAGTGACATACTGAATCGGTGCCATGATGTTGGACATGTGTACAGCAAACTCTTCTCCAACCATATTTGAGAAACCAAAAGTTTTAAAACCAAAAATAGTGAAGATGAAAATTGGGGGGAACCATCACAGAACCTACAGTATAAAAACAGATGTCATTACTTCTTAGAAAAATAAAATTACATTAATTGCATAAAATAATATGTACATGTTTAACCAAAGAGCTATTAAATCACAATGTTCCTTTATCTGAGGTCTGAAAACTGGACATCCCCACTGCTTGTCTAACTTTCCACCTGCACCCTACACTACATGAGCATGTCTGGTGAATATTTCTTGCAAGACATCTTCATAATGAATTAACTCTGCAACTGACAATGAACTTCAGAACTGGGAAACTAAATTACAGTGAGCTCATACGTGTGATTAGGGTGAGGAAACCCAAGCTGTGTCTCAAGATGCCACCTGCGGCAAAGACCATAATGAAATTCAGGAAAGATAATGCACATAAGCACCAGCAGCCACACCTATTGTCAGACTAGTGTGAACAAGGCTGTCACACATGCCACTGTGATCAGATAGCACTGACTGGGTAGGCTAGTAATGTCAGCAAAATCACAACACTGATAAACTAGAAGTGATCACACCATTCTGCAGAGTCACAGCCTATCATAAACACATCATATTCTGATCCTTTCATTATTTGAATGCTATAAATACAGGACTACAATCTGCAAAAGTAAGCTGGTAAAAAGTAAACAGTGTTTTATGTAACATCTGGTAAAACGGGTCTACATATATTTATATATTGATTTCAGATATGTTATCCAACTACACAACTTAGCAGGAATCTTGGGATTGCTTTACAGTAAGCTACTAAATAGCAATATGTTTGCAATTTGTGATGCTGTCAGATAGTCTATGGACTGACAAATAGGTCCCTAAGGCATTAAGGGAAAGCTATAGTTAAAAAACTAGTCGTGGGTGTGAGAAAACGAAGTTCAAACATGTTATAGTCATCACTGTTTATACCTCGCACCTCACAGAACAATATGGTTTCTATGTGCTTTCTATGTGCATGGCTGCATCACTGACTTTGGAAAAACGATTACAAAGAAAGCTGTTCATGCTACGTGAATTGGGCTCATGGATGAATATAAAAGCATGCATTCAAGCAAATACCAAGATAAAGAAAACGTGCACTTGTTTCCACTAACAATTTCAAGAACATTTCATGTACCTGAATTGTGCTTTGTGCATATGACCACATTTGGTGGTTTGTAACTTGTAGCCACAGGGAACTCCCAGGGAACTCCCAGGGAACTCCCAGGGAACCCCCAGGGAACCCCCACCAAATACCTGCCTCTCTACTCTCATTACATTTAACTAGACATGTTCCCAACTTAGAACATCCCCAACAGAGACATGATCCCAGTCTGTGACAAGACAATCATCAACAACAGTGCGACTGACACCAAACTTCCACACTGAACACCAGCAACTTAATGTGAACTTGGACTAATACTTTCTCATGGAACAGCATGTTTTCTGATCACATTTAACATGTCATCTAAGTGTGGCTTCAGCAAATCAACATTCACTTGACATTTTCATGCAAAATAATTGCTTTTAGCTCACAGTTACAATATAACACACTTACAAATAGAAACTTTCATATTTCCTGTTAATATAAAAATAACTGAGCTTGCTTGTTCAAATACATGACTTGGCTTCCACATTTCACAATTTCCATTTATAGGACAACAAATATTCATAGTGTCCCAATGTGTTCATTTGGCATACATAAATACATGCATAATTATATAAAATATGTTCTTGACAAATCTCTAAAAGTTAATAACTTAAGCTGTCACATAAATTACAAGTCATTATTTTGCCACTTTTCTGACAAATGCAGGGATGTGCCACACCAAGCCTTCTGTTTCAGTAAACTGTCACACTGCTGCATCCACTCTAGAACACTTCTCATGAAGAGCTTACACCATGCAGGGTCTTGCAGCAAGAATCACGCATAAATCAGAAAGTTATTGTCCACCTGGAAACAATGACGTACAATTAAACTTGGCTGGCTTGTGATGAGTTGCTCACATCAAAGACAGCTGCAATGTAAACCATCAAAACTGGGCTGTAATTATGCAACTTGAGCTGGTCGGTCTGTTTACTGCCCTGCAGGGGAGACAGTGCTATTTTCAGTGGTTTGTGCTGCAAATGATGAGTTAGTGATTATATTTCACAAAGTAAATTTTTTGAGGTTGGTGATAATAAATGAAAAAAACTAGTGGCTAGAAAATGAAAAAGTTGTAAATATAATGGACAAAGAGGAGACAAACTGATGTATGTTGTCACGATCAGAGACACAATTAAACATGAAATATGACACATCGTTCGTTAGAGGTGATGGAGCTTTGAAAGGTTTGAACTAGTTAAAGAACAGATGGTAATGCTACTGTTAATTAAGGTGGATGGACTGAGTGAAGAAGAAATTAACTGGATGGAGAAGATAAAAGGAAAAGGTGCTTTGTTTTATATAAAACTACACAATACATATCATGTTGAAATATACTTTGAGACAAAAAGAGAGATTAAGCCAATGGCTTCAGTATCATCAAAGGCTTTCTGTTGCAAGCAGTGGCGATCATGACCCCTCATTTCACAAGATCACAGTTGTCTTGTAACTGTTACTTACTGTTATATTGTCTTATTAAACCTACATTCATGTCTGACTTTATGTGCATTATGATTATAGACAAAGATACGCAGGGGTGCCAGTGCATACAGTAAAATGGCAATTCTGAAATCACTAATTTTGTTGTTACTCCTTTTGTTAATGCTACTCCTTTTGTTAATGCTACTCCTTCTGTTAATGCTACACCTATTGTTAATGCTACTCCTTTTGTTAATGCTACTCCTTTTGTTAATGCTACTCCTTTTGTTAATGCTACTCCTTTTGTTAATGCTACACCTATTGTTAATGCTACTCCTTTTGTTAATGCTACTCCTTTTGTTAATGCTACTCCTTTTGTTAATGCTACTCCTTTTGTTAATGCTACTCTTTTTGTTAATGCTACTCCTTTTGTTAATGCTACTCCTATTGTTAATGCTACTCCTACTGTTAATGCTACTCCTATTATTAATGCTACTCCTTTTGTTAATGCTACTCCTTTTGTTAATGTTACTCCTTTTGTTAACACTACTCCTTTTGTTAATGATACTCCTTTTGTTAATGCTACACCTATTGTTAATGCTACTCCTATTGTTAATGATACTCCTATTGTTAATGCTACTCCTATTGTTAATGCTACTCCTATTGTTAATGTTACTCCTTTTGTTAATGCTACTCCTTTTGTTAATGCTACTCCTATTGTTAATGTTACTCCTTTTGTTAATGCTACTCCTATTGTTAATGCTACTCCTATTGTTAATGCTCCTCCTATTGTTAATGCTACTCCTTTCAAGCCTTTCACTTTTATTCTATTCTACTTTGCTTAATAACTTGTTTGCTTGATTTGTTTGAATAAAATCTTTTGCTTTGATTTGAACCATTAAAAATATGAAATAAAAGCAGAAACCATGCAATTTCAAATCATATCTGAATAATCCATATGCAATGTAGAGCATTATAAATGAATATGTATCAAATTTTACCAAATTCAACATTTAGATTATAAAAATATACAATTATACATTTCACCCACATGGTAGACCACTTGAAGAAGAACACAAACAGGCCAGTTATTGCCTGAATGGCTATTTTCTGGTTGACCAGTAGCAGCAGTTACTGGCAACAACAGCCATGTCCAGGTATGTTGTGTCCATGCAATCGCAGGTACATTGTGTCCATGTAATCGCAGATATGTTGTGTCCATGTAATCGCAGGTACGTTGTGTCCATGTAATCGCAGGTACGTTGTGTCCATGTAATCGCAGGTACGTTGTGTCCATGTAATCGCAGGTACGTTGTGTCCATGTAATCGCAGGTATGTTGTGTCCATGTAATCGCAGATACGTTGTGTCCATGTAATCGCAAGTACGTTGTGTCCATGTAATCGCAGGTATGTTGTGTCCATGTAATCGCAGGTATGTTGTGTCCATGTAATCGCAGGTATGTTGTGTCCATGTAATCGCAGGTATGTTGTGTCCATGTAATCGCAGGTACGTTGTGTCCATGTAATCGCAGGTACGTTGTGTCCATGTAATCGCAGGTACGTTGTGTCCATGTAATCGCAGGTATGTTGTGTCCATGTAATCGCAGGTATGTTGTCTCCATGTAATCGCAGGTATGTTGTGTCCATGTAATCGCAGGTACGTTGTGTCCATGTAATCGCAGGTATGTTGTGTCCATGTAATCACAGGTATGTTGTGTCCATGTAATCGCAGGTATGCAGACTCTGTCACAATTAAGCTGATGCACAGATGCACAAACACTGAATTCCGGTTACCATTTTACTGTGTAATAAATAATTCATTGCTGATTTTATGGGCGAATGATGATCATTTTAGAAGGTCTTCCCATTAGATCTGGTTTTATTGTGGCGTGGCCTTCAAAGGGCTGTCTTGTGCTAATTGGAGTAGCTGTACGGAGCCCTATTAATTCAGACTGGTGAATATTTGGGACAGTTATGAAGTGCTCAATTCTTGCTCCTGTCTAGGGGTCCAAAAATCATAAATAACAGATATCTGATCAGGGTGGGCAACATGTAGATGACTAACTGTTGGACTTTCAATACATCTGAAGCTTGTCCACATTTGAAGCAAGGAAATTTAACCGGACTAATTCAACATATTTAGCCATTTCCCTCTTGAAGAGCCAATGGTGGAGGTGATAACTATTATTTTGTAGGAACAAGGAAGTTTTATATACCTCATTGCATAATGGGAGCCTACAAGTTCAGTTTACACTACATTAACACCCACTTCTGGCTGGTGTTTAGTCTGGTGGATGAGTCAATCTTGCTATTGGTTCATTAATCTTATGCCATACACCAGGCTCCTGGCCACTCTACATTTCTGGTTCACAGTGTTCACTGCCACCAGTTCGTGTGAAAACCTTGCAACCAATACTTTTCCACAACCAACCACTCTCTTCCCTGCCACTTGCTGTCCACTACACTGGCAGAGCTCGCAGTAAATCAATACAAGGTGTGAAGGCAATTCAACATACCCACACACACAAACCACCAACAGAAGCTATAGAGTAAAGCCTTTTGTATGCAAGGTCAGCCTGTAAGCTGTAGCAATAAACTCACCAGACAACACAAAACTGTTCTTGCAGTGGTCAAGACTGGTTTTGCTGTGGTCAGTGGGCAGATGGCAGCATTGGGTTCCCTGTTGCATCATACACAGACACATAACTGCCTTTTCATCCATTATTTCACTGGTCAATAAGAAAAGGACTGGATGTGGTCACTAATGAGGCGAGAAATTGACCAGCAGGACAATTAGTGTTGTGTTGGTTGTACCAGTAGGTGTTGTACTTTCAAAATCCTCCCAGGCAAAATCCCCTACCTGGGGTAATATACAAAGAATAATGAAATATGAAGCAATTGTTATATTATCTGCACTAGTCAGGCCCAAGTCCACAGTCAAACATGTTTTTGATCTCATACATCAAAATGAGTGGGCAGATGCCAGTTTTGAAAAGAAAGATATTTCATTTACTCTTCACAGTTTCTTTGATGAAGCAGCATGGCACCTGCCAGCTTTTGTCAACACACAATACATAGGACTGCTGAACAAAGCCAGATTACATGGCTTGTTGGACAACGATAAACCTGATAAAAGATCTGACAATTACTTAAACAAGTCTGCAGCTGAGCTGACGTTACCTTGCTGTGTTCTTTCTGAAGATGGAAAGTGTGACAGGGAGATTGGAAATCATCAAGGGAGATAACGTTTGATGTAAAGGAGGTAAAAATGAAAATACAAGATCACAGCTAAATAACGGACGGACGGACGGACGGACGGACGGACGGACGGACGGACGGACGGACGGACGGACGGACGGACGGACGGACGGACGGACGGACGGACGGACGGACGGACGGACGGACGGACGGACGGACGGAGTGCTACATGCTGTTGTACACTGAATAAACATGGATACTGAGAAAAAAAAGACAATTGGAAATTTAGGACATACATTTTGGAAATCAACGTAGCCTGGGAGGACTGGACTGACTATTCAAGGTCACGAAAGTAGACCACATTGTCAACAAAACCATTCAGGTATAAATTTGATGTAAAGGTTGAAATGGATGAAAAAAGAAAGTTTCCACTAAGCTAACTAAAGTATGGTGGCTTTCTATTCAATGAAAATAAGAAAACATAACCCCCTACCACATGGGTGATATGTGGTCTCATGCACAACAAACATAACCCCCTACCACATGGGTGATATGTGGTCTCATGCACAACAAACATAACCCCCTACCACATGGGTGATATGTGGTCTCATGCACAACAAACATAACCCCCTACCACATGGGTGATATGTGGTCTCATGCACAACAAACATAACCCCCTACCACATGGGTGATATGTGGTCTCATGCACAACAAACATAACCCCCTACCACATGGGTGATATGTGGTCTCATGCACAACAAACATAACCCCCTACCACATGGGTGATATGTGGTCTCATGCACAAATTATGAAGAGGATAAGTAAATAACAGGGGTGATATCCGGATACCTACTAATTCCAACAAGCTTTCCGGAATGGACAATGTCACTGGTAGCTACAGTATAAAGATGTGTGATTAAGTGGCATCACCATCCACTAAGTGGTATTTATGCAAGTAAACATATGATAACATCCTCTCAATTCCAGGATAATACTCCAATAATAACCCCTCTGTGGATTGCAATGATTACCAAAAAGTAAAATGATCTTGGAATCATCTTCATTGTCTGTCATCAAACCCTGGTCCACACTCCAGACAACAGAAAGTGATACAAGTTGATTTGAGGTTTTCTTCAAATATGTTTCATTCATTTATATACAAGTTGCTGTCTTATGTGTATAACGCATCAAGGATTTAAAATATTGTATAATTAATGTCTGATATTCCATGCATTTGCAATTCGAAACATGCGTCTGACCACGGAGCAGCTCCAACCACCACTCTGTCACCAAAGAGGAGAACCAGTGAGTTAGAGATATAGAGACCACCAATATTTTGATCCCACAATATTTATCCCCTGTATGGGATATTTTACATCCCCTGGAATAGACACTTGGTAGAACGGAGCTACAGCTTTTAGTGTCTTACTGAAAGACAGCAAGTGGAGTGAACCAAACTGACTAAGTTTCACTCAGGTGGCCTTGAACAGCTTTAGCCACTTTGCCACAGGACTGTCCAGTCCTGGCCACATAAGAGCAAGTTTCACATCAAGTTGAGACAAGAACTTCAAAGATACATCAATCCAGTATGGAAGTGATAAAACCACTGAAGCTGGTTAATTAGGCCAATTGAGCTGTCCAGCAGGCATTGAGAACATGGGAGCTGTTTGCTAATGGCTGGTTAAGAACACCCCTGACTCCTTCCTATATAGACTGCCTTTTGCATCAGCAATTACCAACAAAGCCAGCAAACAGAGACAGGGGTGTGACACATTCCCAGACAGGGGCCACACCAGTGGGGTGCTGAAAGGGAGACAGGCCCATTATTTTATAAAGGGTGAAATTGCACCGGCATGAGATCCTTATAATGTAATTTGTGTACAGACTAGATCACACACAGCCAGAAAAATTTATTTTGCCCACCAGTGGCAATGTTTGGTCTGTGGGCGAGGTCCAAGTAAAATTACCTGTTTTCATTTTTTGTGGACTCTTCATATCCCCAGTTTTATTCTGAGCATGACACCAAACATCATGTTGTCCTAACCCTTGGTGGGGATTTAGTAACAATGGAATGAGTTTTTTCATAGATAGATAACACAGTGGATACTATGGGGACTGGATATAATGGGGATTGGATACTATGGGGATTGGTGACCATGGATACTATAGGATACTATATTATGGGGATTGGTGACAGTGGATACTATGGGGATTGGCGACAGTGGATATTACGGAGATTGGTGACAAATTGTATATTATGGGGATAAGTGGCACAGTGGATACTATAGGGATTAGTGACACAGTGGATACTATGGGGATTGGCAACGCAGTGGATACTATGGAGATTAGTGACACAGTAGATACTATGGAGATTAGTGACACTGTGGATATAATAGGGATTAGTGATACAGTAGATACTATGAAGATTAGTGATACAGCGGATGCAATATGGATTAGTGACTGAGTAGATACTATGGAGATTAGTGACACAGTGGATACAATAGGGATTAGTAATACATTAAATA
Organism: Lamellibrachia satsuma; assembly: GCA_033239005.1. Lineage (NCBI taxonomy): Eukaryota > Metazoa > Annelida > Polychaeta > Sabellida > Siboglinidae > Lamellibrachia > Lamellibrachia satsuma. The sequence goes on along the minus strand of BSQZ01000001.1, from coordinate 17,329,513 downwards.
CTATGGAGATTAGTGATAAAGTAGTATGGGGAATTGTAACCCAGCAGATAATACATGATTTTTTTTTAAATTGTTTACTATAACATATACAAATAAAAAACACAGAAATATGTCTTAATCAACTTTCAGATATTTATTACTGGTTGCCTTGTGGTTGCTTGCCTAGGTGCAGACATGCCATGTTGTGATGGCTCGTAGCTAATCAGCTATGTCAGTTCAAGAGTAATTAATTTAGTACAGCATACACAATAGAATATTTATTTTTAGCACCACTCCCAGGACAGACGTTATCCATAAATGTAAGTCTTTCTCAGAACAATCACACCTCACCAGGGCAACTTGTGGCAGTTACAAGCACTACTTTGAAGCATTAAATCAGGATCCAATTTTAAAGGTGAGGTTTTGACAGATGTGTCTGTCAAAAGCAGAAATTGTGGGACATGTCTGTGCATGTAGTCGGAGAGCTGGACTCTCCAGGTGCGATACACTGGAACCATCTAATATATGCACAGACCCATTTGTAGGTCTTCCACATAACAAACTGGTTACCACTATTATTGACATTCCAATGTCCAGTGAGCATGTTTTATGATGCTATGCTAAACACTACTTAGCCTTCTCATTCAGAGAAATGGCTAACAGCTCTAGTCCAGTGTATTGTCAATCATGAGATTAGGTGTGTTTGTCTTGGCATTCTGCCCTATGTAATTGCTGGTCAGTGGGTCACTGCTGGTCCCAGACTGATCCAGGAATTGGAAAAAAGAAATGTAGGCCTAATATAACTTCAAGGCAAAGGTGGGGTGGGTGAAATTAATTGGGGAGGGTGAAATTAATTTGCAGGAAAAGTCAAAGGTGCAAAATCACAAATCTACAGAAATAATGTCAAGGAGACAGATGACATTTTATGTGGTGAATCTACGGCTTGCCGTATCTACATTTGCTCACATGACATACAGTCAAAAGTATTTTGGCAATTTTATTACAATAAAAAATATTTTTATTATTAAAGTTTCAATTTCAACACATGGTATTCTGATATATAAGAGTGATTCCCTGTCTTACCTCAATGTGTACCACTTCTGTTTTGGTGTTTTCCAACCCATTGTTTGAGGCACCAGTTCTCACTGCAGTTTTTCAATGATTCAATTCTATTTTAGTAATTTTGAGCTCAAAGGTGAGCTGGTTCGAGTTATCAATAGCATGAACCACATGTCTGACTATCTCTATTGTCATGTTGAGACAAGACAATAATATTATTGACAAACCAACTGATCAGAATACTTCCACTTGCACATTGGCAGGAGTCATTGTCTTGGACTCCACATACAGCCACACAGCCAGAGGTCTCTCAGTTCCTGCCCAGTTCCCCACCAATGGAGAGATCAACAAAGTTTCTGTTGCTACAGGAAACTTGGCTGTGTCTAGGCTGTGGATGAAGCACTTAACACTAAGCACCTTTTGAACAAGTATTCTGGCATCAGGAGAAACATCTGCCTGGCTGTGGGCACACAATGGACTGGGTGTGTCATTTCCTTGAGGAGCTTCGTGTTTCACATTGGCATTATTCTAGGCTACCAGTCTCTCCACAGTGTTGTTGATTTTGTGGATGTTGTCAATTGGTCTACCCCAGTTGGTCTACACCCATCTTGTCCACTCTGTTATGACCCAGTTATTTTACTTGCGTTTTCATGGCATTTTCAGGATATACCCCAGTTGGTGTACTGCAAGTCTCATGTATACAGTTCACTGCATTTGAGCACAGTAATAACTATTAATATTTTCATAACCATGATTAAGCCATTTTTTATTGTAAACACCCCGGATTCTATTTTTAGAGATATGCGGTGTCAAAATAAATTTGATTTGATAAAAAAATGTTAAATACATGAATGTGCATTACATCACTGTTTGATCCCACTCAATTTTAAATGCAGGATAATCACTATCAACTAGATAAGATATTCAATATTTTTTTTTAGAAATTTAAAAATAAATTATTGCCTGCCTGGTATCACAGAAACAATTATTTGTTTTGACACATTTTCTGAGGTTATGTATAGTTTCACATACTGTCTGTATGGTTATAAAGTATACAAGACAGAGAATAAAAGTCTTGAAAGATACACCCATTTTATGCATTATCTTATGTGTTGCATCTATTTTTCAGATGCTGACATCAACAGTAACATGGTCTCAATAACCATGCCAAGGTATGAGTAACGAACAGATAATTTTCCTGATATTGGCTTCAGAACATCTGCATTGAGACAAGTCCAATGCCTTCTGACATCACCTTTCTTCTGTGCCACTTAAACTGAAGCACAGCTGGACAGAAGGAATGGGGGGAGGCAGATGGACACTTGAGTTGCTCTATAATAGACAGGTCACAATTGACCAATTGAGGGAAACTCACCTAGCCAGTCACAAGCAGTGGACAAACAGAGGACATGAGAACACTTCTTGCAGGCTGTCACTCTCTCACAATTGTACTGTTCACACATTGTGGGACAGTGTTCAAGTCCACATGCAGCAGTCTTCAAACTTTGCTTGTGTTTTAGAAGAGGCATTAAAAGCTGTAGGTCCCGTCTACGTTATATCTATGCCAAGGGCAGTAAAAGACCCTACAATTGGACAAATATGTCAAGGACACACAGAGCCAATGGTCTTGATCAACAACAAACAATTCTCAACTTTTGTAGTAGGAGGACAAAATAAAAAGTAGGAGGCCTATTAACGTGAATGCCAGTCATAGCACAAGCTACTGAAGTAGGGGTGAATGCCAACCACCCCCTCCCTTTCCCGCCCGACTTTCTGTGGCTTTGACATTTGAAGAGTAGTTGGTACCAGAGTAGTTTCTTTTCAGATTTTAATATAGTGAATTTCAAGGTGAAAATGTGGGACTTCTTGGATAAGCAGATGGCTCAACAATGTTAGCAGACGTCTCACATGGACAAAGGCCACCTCTTAATGAGAACGCTGAAAACATACAGCATTACATTAGCTGATGCCAAACAACCTGCTCTGATAAAGGAGCAAGCGCCAGGAGTGCCTTATCTAGGCTGATATTGGCGCTATATAAGACCACACATTATTATTATGACGTGTTATGACATAACTCTTCTGTTTTTAAACTGATATCTCACTTACGATTGTGCCTCTGTATAAAACACTGACCTGTCATGCAAGGTATTACTACATAAATAACTCTATCAGGTCGACTGGTGGCTTTTCTTTGCCACTCTTGCAGTACGGAAATGCCAAGGGTAAAATTGGTCTGTGCGATATAAATTACCTACACATAATTATGGGGAACTGCCCTGTTCAAAAATAGTTTTGCAGATAATGGAAAAATCCCAGTGTTTTTAAAATGAGCACTGCTGCATTAACTGGTGTACCTGCACCGAAGGGTCGACAAACTTTGTGAATGGAGTACCACATTAGTGAATGTTAATAAGTCATATATTATGTATATTTTCAGGTGATCGTTAGTCTATCCATTGAGGCTTAGCCTACAGGTTTTTGCATTAGTATATTGTTATAATATCTATTTAGGCAAATACCTGTTAATGTAATACACCTATTAATAATAATATTTTAGATTAAAGGCAAATATTTCACGTATTGTGTTTCGCATCTGAACACAGATTTGTCCCGGCTCAAAGTGTTTGTCTGTTTGATGCGCCCACATCTTGCATTTCATAAAGTTCTTCTTCGTAAACAGCTTATCCTGCTCTCGTCCCTGGAGTTGCATGTTCAGCAAATTGAGATGTCCTGTGATGTTGACTAGAAAGGCAAAATCGCACATCCACATGCATGAGTGAGCGAATTCCAGTAGTTCTGCATCCTTCAGTTCCGTGAACAGCTAATCGAATGTCTCAGAAGATGACAACACTTGGCAAGAGATTGATCACTAAAGAGGCGACCAGGACTGAACACTCTCTGGAAAGATACTACCAATACTTCAAGACAGGCCATGGAATTAAATCCTCAAGGGTAACGAAAACTGGAAGACCAATAAATAGTTGGAGGTCAGTCATTGAAAAAAGGACGAAGTTTGGAGTCACCTGGAAAAATATGAAATTGGAGAAATGCTGTTTTGGCCTTGTGCTCCTGCTGGATGCAAGTGGTCACAAGTAGACCTACACATCAATGCAATTAGTCACAAGTAGGCCTACACATCAATGCAAGTAGTCACAAGTAGGCCTACGCATCGATGCAAGTAGTCACAAGTAAGGCCTACACATTGATGCAAGTAGTCACAACTAGGCCTACACATCAATGCAAGTAGTCACAAGTAGGTCTACACATCGATGCAAGTAGTCATAACTAGGCCTACACATCGATGCAAGTAGTCACAAGTAGGCCTAAACATCGATGCAAGTAGTCACAACTAGGCCTACATATCAATGCAAGTAGTCACAAGTAGGCCTACACATTGATGCAAGTAGTCACAAGTAGGTCTACACATTAATGCAAGAATTTGATTGACTGGTGTCCATGTAATTATTTTATTTGTGATATACATTGCCATGACTGAATGCAAAGAAAGGCTCTGATATGCTATAATTACTTTAACATAAACGATATATCACCACTATTTTTATATATAATATAATAGCATCATTAATACATTGTCTGGAATTCCAGGCAACAATATCCTGCCATATCTCCAGCACTGCATGGCTCGTTTTAACCATGGTTTTAACCACATCAAGAGAATCCAGTCTTCACCTTGTCTTGTAGTATGTAAATAATGTAATACTGCCATACACATCATTATCATCATATCTCAAATATGATAATTACATGTGTCAAACATACAATAAGCAAGTGCATAAACGAGGCGTCTGACTCATGGTGATGTCTTAATAACAATACATTTCCATGCTACTCTGCATGGGGAAGTAATTAGTTCAAGACCTTGAGCTATGTGGTGGCTGGCTCAGTACAAGGTGTAGTAATGCAAGTAATCCATACCTGATGGTAATTTCTGGACAGTAAACATACCACCTTAAGCCAAACATAATCAACTGTAGGTCATAAACACATACCTATTCCAGGAAACCACAGTTTACAAGGTATTAATTCACATTAAGAAATTCCATGTATAGTTTCTCAGGCAACACACTGTCTCCAGGATCACATTGCTAGGAACAGTTCCTTCTGTTAATTAGCTTCGTTTTCACCAAGCACAACAAGTGCATTTACATGGGTGCTGAAGGGCTAACTTTTCAATCGTCACTGCCTAATTGGAAAGTACTGTAACTGACATGTAATCCAAAAAGTAACAGCAAGCCATCCAATGAAGAAATAACAGGAAGCCAGTCATTCTTGCACCAGTGAAATGGCTTACCCCAGCATGAATAACCTTCAGAATAAACTGAGACACCTAATATGAGCAGGTATTGAAGATGGCTAACACCTGCTGGAGTACACAATCACTTGATTCATCTTGTAGATATATGGCACCAGGTAGCTCTCCTCCCTCCCTTCCGCCACCTTTCACAATTTGGTTTAACAATTTTGATAGTTGTAATTGGAAGGTTTCAAATTTGTCTGCTGGTTACCAAAGAGCAGCTGTGTAGGATAAAGGGGTTTTCGAGAAACTTATCAGTAATCTTACATCCATCTATAGAGGACACATTTACTTCAGTTGTTTTATGCCAGTTTATTAGTATCTGCCCTAATAATAGACATCAATATTAGAAACGTAGGTGTCCATATGTGCCCTTTCTAACACAAACTCGTTTGGCTTGTTGCCTCAGCAACTACAAATTAGATCGAGATATTAAAGGGGGTCAACATAAATGGACAAAAATAAGAGTTTGTAGATGACATTGTCACATTGTCAGAAGATGCAGCTGAACTGGAAGACATGGTAAATGAACTGAATCATGAAAGCAACGAGGGGAAATAATGAAACGATATGCTCAACAGTAATGCTTTCAAGAAGAAAATTAATGTATATCATGTGGAAATAGAACTTGGAAAGGAGCATGCTTGGTATCACTATACTTAGTGATATCAAGTAATACAAATATTTCAGCTGGAAGTCAAACCAATCACAGACATTGTTTAAACAAATGGGTTGGTTAACAAAGGAGAAACATATTACAGATAATCAAAATTAATATCTATATAAAAGCTTTGTAGTAGTAGGAAAGATGGTCCAAAAGACATGTAGGATGACAAACATTATATGGAATGATGAAATGAGACAGTTCATAAAAGTCAACTCTGGATGGCCATCAGCCAACACAGAAGGAACTGGTGCTAACTGAAGACTTCACTCAAGACACAAGGAAGTTGCGTTTAACGGAAATCTTCACAGGGTCTACCAGAGTTGTCAATGAGGGTGTTTCCAGACTAACAACCTTGTGGGTCTACCACAGTTGCCAATGAGGGTGTTTCCAGACTAACAACCTTGTGGGTCTACCAGAGTTGTCAATGAGGGTGTTTCCAGACTAACAACCTTGTGGGTCTACCACAGTTGTCGATGAGGGTGTTTCCAGACTCACAACCTTGTGGGTCTACCAGAGTTGTCAATGAGGGTGTTTCCAGACTAACAACCTTGTGGGTCTACCACAGTTGCCAATGAGGGTGTTTCCAGACTAACAACATTGTGGGTCTACCAGAGTTGTCAATGAGGGTGTTTCCAGACTAACAACCTTGTGGGTCTACCACAGTTGTCAATGAGGGTGTTTCCAGACTAACAACCTTGTGGGTCTACCACAGTTGCCAATGAGGGTGTTTCCAGACTAACAACCTTGTGGGTCTACCACAGTTGTCAATGAGGGTGTTTCCAGACTAACAACCTTGTTGTCAATGAGGGTGTTTCCAGACTAACAACTTTGTGGGTCTACCACAGTTGTCGATGAGGGTGTTTCCAGACTAACAACCTTGTGGGTCTACCACAGTTGTCGATGAGGGTGTTTCCAGACTCACAACCTTGTGGGTCTACCACAGTTGTCGATGAGGGTGTTTCCAGACTAACAACCTTGTGGGTCTACCACAGTTGTCGATGAGGGTGTTTCCAGACTAACAACCTTGTGGGTATACCACAGTTGTCGATGAGGGTGTTTCCAGACTCACAACCTTGTGGGTCTACCACAGTTGTCGATGAGGGTGTTTCCAGACTTACAACCTTGTGGGTCTACCACAGTTGTCGATGAGGGTGTTTCCAGACTCACAACCTTGTGGGTCTACCACAGTTGTCGATGAGGGTGTTTCCAGACTAACAACCTTGTGGATCTACCACAGTTGTCGATGAGGGTGTTTCCAGACTTACAACCTTGTGGGTCTACAAGAGTTGTCAACGAGGGTGTTTCCAGACTCACAACCTTGTGGGTCTACCACAGTTGTCGATGAGGGTGTTTCCAGACTCACAACCTTGTGGGTCTACAAGAGTTGTCAACGAGGGTGTTTCCAGACTCACAACCTTGTGGGTCTACCACAGTTGTCGATGAGGGTGTTTCCAGACTCACAACCTTGTGGGTCTACCACAGTTGTCGATGAGGGTGTTTCCAGACTCACAACCTTGTGGGTCTACCACAGTTGTCAATGAGGGTGTTTCCAGACTCACAACCTTGTGGGTCTACAAGAGTTGTCAACGAGGGTGTTTCCAGACTCACAACCTTGTGGGTCTACCACAGTTGTCGATGAGGGTGTTTCCAAACTCACAACCTTGTGGGTCTACCACAGTTGTCAATGAGGGTGTTTCCAGACTCACAACCTTGTGGGTCCACCACAGTTGTCAATGAGGGTGTTTCCAGACTCACAACCTTGTGGGTCTACAAGAGTTGTCAACGAGGGTGTTTCCAGACTCACAACCTTGTGGGTCTACCACAGTTGTCGATGAGGGTGTTTCCAGACTCACAACCTTGTGGGTCTACCACAGTTGTCAATGAGGGTGTTTCCAGACTCACAACCTTGTGGTTCTACCACAGTTGTCAATGAGGGTGTTTCCAGACTCACAAATGTCAACCTGTCCATTCCCAACAAAAGATTGAGTTGAACATGCCAGTAAAGGAAATGGCAACAGGGACTGTTGAGAAAGATTGTGTAGCTTTGCATTGATTACACGGCCAGGTTCTCATTACATCCCTCACATTCCACTAACTGGCTGCTCTCATCTTGACATGTTGTAGTTAGTTATCAGATGTTCTTAAACAAGTCATACTGTCTAGCAAAATGGTTTTAGAATTGTAGTTCAAAACAAAATTTAAAAAATAAAATTGGATGGACGGACAGACAAATCACACTGACTGAATGCCTGTTTGTGAGCTGAAGGGATCAACACTGACTAGTGATGCTGTGTTCAGAACACTGGTTCAGCCTAATCCCATCAAAGACATGCAAGTCACAAGGACCTGACATGCTTGACCATCATTGTGTGAGATAGCAGCCCCAGGGTAGCTCACCAGCCCCAGGGTGACTACAGTAACTGTCCACACCAGCCCCTGAGCTCCCCTCTGGTAAATGTCCTTTCCACCTGGAAGCTGTCTCAGGATAATGCTATCAATAAACACCAGACTGGCAGATTGGAGCTCTCTCAGAACAAACACTGTCAGCCCAATACTGCAATATATAACAAACAAACAAATATCTCACCACTCTGTATTACCCACAATAAAATAAACATTTCTAATATCAAAACCACAACCTTGGCAGTCAACACCAGCAGACAGGTACAGATATCATTATTCTACATGTGTGGGCAGTCTGTTTTCTAAATCTACCACACACTGTTTATTTATTGTTCCTTCTGATTAATGAGACCTGGAATAAATTAATAGTGCTAGGAAGTGATAAAAAGGGTTTAGATTGTGGGGAATGGCACTTGTGTATGTGAACCCACTGACATATCTCACTTGATACACAGTCAGCGCAGAGGAAATACTTCTTCCAGCTAATGCAGGACATAACTTAACTAGCAAAATAAACAATCTTTCTGAGTCATTATCATGGTTTTCCTGATAGGAGAAATGACTGATGATTCAACAAAGAAGAATTTCATTTTCCAGTGGATATTGCTATTGCACCAGTAGCCATAATTCTTGTTCTTTGAATCATATGGGTGTTGTCACCCATATCACAAATACAGCTGATGACAACAGACATTGACAGTTGGAGATAGTCTGCCTGCACAAGGGTGTAACCAGACAGTTCTCTGGCCTACAGAACACAATATATGTTGCCATGTCCTACAACTTCCAACATACTGTGCAAAATTAACGGAAACTTTCAAATTGTTCATTTGTCAAAATTAATGTCCACATTTTTAATCTGTCCCAAAAATAAGGAATTAGTTTTTTCATGAGACCAGTGTTGTTTTTTGCATAGACCTTTACCCAGGTCCAAATGGACCAATCTGACCATGGCTTCAAACATGTCAACACAACTTCATGTGAATGATTCTCAATCAGAGTGAATCAACAACACATTTAAAAAAAATCCTCTGCCTTTCAGCTTTTGTGTGTGTAGGAGACATGGCTGTCTTTTTTTGGGTGTGTAGGAGACAAGGCTGTCTTGTTTTGTGTGTGTAGGAGTCATGGCTGTCTTGTTTTGCATGTGTAGGAGACATGGCTGTCTTGTTTTGCGTGTGTAGGAGACATGGCTGTCTTTTTTTGGGTGTGTAGGAGAAAAGGCTGTCTTGTTTTGTGTGCGTAGGAGACATGGCTGTCTTGTTTTGTGTGTGTAGGAGACATGGCTGTCTTGTTTTGCATGTGTAGGAGACATGGCTGTCTTGTTTTGCATGTGTAGGAGACATGGCTGTCTTGTTTTGCGTGTGTAGGAGACATGGCTGTCTTTTTTTGGGTGTGTAGGAGACAAGGCTGTCTTGTTTTGTGTGTGTAGGAGACAAGGCTGTCTTGTTTTGTGTGTGTAGGAGTCATGGCTGTCTTGTTTTGCATGTGTAGGAGACATGGCTGTCTTGTTTTGCGTGTGTAGGAGACATGGCTGTCTTGTTTTGCATGTGTAGGAGACATGGCTGTCTTGTTTTGCGTGTGTAGGAGACATGGCTGTCTTGTTTTGTGTGTGTAGGAGACATGGCTGTCTTTTTTTGTGAGTAGGAGACATGGCTGTCTTGTTTTGTGTGTGTAGGAGACATGGCTGTCTTGTTTTGTGTGTGTAGGAGACATGGCTGTCTTGTTGTGTGTGTGTGTAGGAGACATGGCTGTATGGCTGTCTTTTTTTGTGTGTAGGAGAGATGGCTGTCTTGTTTTGTGTGTGTAGGAGATATGGGTGTCTTGTTTTGTGTGTGTAGGAGACATGGCTGTCTTGTTTTGTGTGTGTAGGAGACATGGCTGTCTTGTTTTGTGTGTGTAGGAGATATGGCTGTCTTGTTTTGTGTGTGTAGGAGACATGGCTGTCTTTTTTGTGTGTAGGAGACATGGCTGTCTTGTTTTGTGAGTGTAGGAGACATGGCTGTCTTGTTTTGTGTGTGTAGGAGACATGGCTGTCTTTTTTGTGTGTAGGAGACATGGCTGTCTTGTTTTGTGTGTGTAGGAGACATGACTGTCCTGTTTTGTGTGTGTAGGAGACATGGCTGTCTTGTTTTGTGTGTGTAGGAGACATGGCTGTCTTTTTTTGTGTAGGAGACATGGCTGTCTTGTTTTGTGTGTAGGAGACATGGCTGTCTTGTTTTGTGTGTGTAGGAGATATGGGTGTCTTGTTTTGTGTGTGTGTATGAGACATGGCTGTCTTGCCAAAGAAACAATCCACTAAAAACTCTTAAAATTCATCATTTATCATCAGACACTCTCATCTGGTTTGTAAAGGTTTCCTAACTGCCCATTTCAAATGTTACATAATTTTACTTAAAACTGCATCCTCAACTGGTTTAGCCTATCGCAAATCCGGTTTGTTTATGTCCTAAAATGTAGTGTGTGAATAGAAATATCCGCAGTCAGTTTAATTAAAAAGTGCATATTTTTTCAAATCACCAAGAGAATTGACTTCAGTCATTAGATCTGGTAAGGCTCAAAATAGTGGATATCCAAAATGGTAAACACTTTATGGGGTCAAGGCTGATCATGGGCGTGACTTCCATCCTCTCGCCAATCACATGACAAAGTTTTGAAATTTCACCAAGGGTAAAATTTTTTAATTTTCAGTGTTTCCATTTTCACTTTAATAAATTCTGCATGCAGAATTAAATAATTTAACAGTTTGTCTAATTTCACAAAAACTACATATAAAAGTTGCACAAACGAGCTAGCATGTCATAGTGGATACTAGGTAGGTTTTAATTTTCGCAAAATGAATTTGAAATGAGACGAGCAAAAAAATCAAATTGATGAGGTACCTTTAACAACAGAACTGTTATATGTCTGAATATGCAAACAGCAACAAGTGTCACTGGAAAAAACATTTTTGTCACACAAAAAAAGAACAGACGTCAACTGAAGGAATGTACATTGAGGTATGCACAGACGTCAACTGAAGGAATGTACGTTGAGGTATGCACAGACGTCAACTGAAGGAATGTACGTTGAGGTATGCACAGACGTCAACTGAAGGAATGTACGTTGAGGTATGCACAGACGTCAATTGAAGGAATGTAGGTTGAGGTATGCACAGACGTCAACTGAAGGAATGTACGTTGAGGTATGCACAGACGTCAACTGAAGGAATGTACGTTGAGGTATGCACAGACGTCAACTGAAGGAATGTACGTTGAGGTATGCACAGACGTCAACTGAAGGAATGTACGTTGAGGTATGCACAGACGTCAACTGAAGGAATGTACGTTGAGGTATGCACAGACGTCAACTGAAGGAATGTACGTTGAGGTATGCACAGACGTCAACTGAAGGAATGTACGTTGAGGTATGCACAGCTCAAATGCAGAATTCTTGTCGAAATAAAACAAACCACAAATTTATATCCCACCCTGAATAAAACTGCAACAAAACAGGAAAATACAAAGGAGTTATTGCAATAAATTCTTCCAGGAATACACCTCAGTGTTTACTGTTAACTTAGCTCGACAAGGTAACAAGCACATTACCAGATGTTGTGACTAGAACATTCATCCAGATGTCACAATAATTTCCATCCAAATATAACAAGCTGTTTGCAAATAATTGCAGTAATTTCTTGACAATCACCATGCTGCTATAGCCTGGCTGAGATCTATGGTAACTGTTGAATGCTCAGACATAAAATCTGTGTTATTGCTTGATGCAGTTGTCATTTCTTGTAATTCCAACTTATATTACATGTACAAATTCTACATCAATGCCGAAAGATTACAACACCCATTGTCCTTGTGCTGAGAACCATGGCATATGAATGGTGACCAAACATTATAAAGTTTTTCTTTCTTGCCAAAAGGTTTCGTGAAAGCAGCAAATGTCACAGTACATAAATATAACTTGGCTTGGTGGCTATACTTTTCTTTGTCATCATTATCAAAACATAAGTCTTCTCAAATATTTGACAAACTAGCAAATAATGAAAGCTGCCAATCATTTATTGAAATAGATAATTGTTGACTTTTTTAAACAATGCAAAACCTGACACATACCTAAATTCCTGCCATGACTGGTGTCTAATTGTATAACATTCAGGTATAATGACCACTATGTTTGACATTGTTTTCCCTCTTAGGACATTTGTAGTTAGCCCTCTGGAATCTCAGTCCATCCAAGGACTGTATGATGTTATGCAAGTGGTCACCAACTGTTAATTGCCATCCTTCTAATGCAGCAATCAATTCTACCCATTCATCCCTACAGAAGTGCTCTAAAAAATTCACATATTAAGCAGATAGATTTTTTCAAGGAACTCGTTATGATGGTTATGCTAGATGAATCAAATGAGTGGTCTGAAGCCACACTGAACACAGACATCTCAAACCAGCCATGATCCAAGAAAGTGACAGATCTGGCACTGGTGGGGCTGACTATAAGATAAAAGACAACCCATGGTTTAATCAAACTGAATAAAATAACTGTCTGCCTACACTGAACCCATAAAATAGAGGAGCATTATTAAAACAACACAAGTTTGACCACCAAAACCATGGCTAGCCAACACACCACAGCTCAACCTGCGACCATCACATTCAGGGGTCAACCACCCCATCAGGGGTCAATCACCCCATCATCCACCCAAATAATCCTGACAATCAATGTTAACTTCAATGTAAGGAATGCGATATCCACAACACCAGGAGTGGTTTATCACACACAGTAGAGTCTAGTAAGACCCAGCCCCGGGCTACTGAATACAAGAGGTCCAGGGGCAATGAGAGAATGGTGGGGTTGGTTCTAGTTAAGGTTGCCCCCCCCACCAGGCTGCACTTGACATGGTGTGGGGGTGTTGTGGTTGCCTGTTGACAAGCCCCAGGCTGTCACCCCTAATGGGGGGGATGTGTTGAGGCTAGCAGAAGGGATGGGGTGGTGCCAGGAACACTACATCCATATATGGAAGGGAAGATGACATGATGATTCAGAGTACTGCTTGTAATGACATTGTGATTTTTATAACGAGATTGACGATGATGATAACGATGAAGATTACATTATTGTCATAATGATGTCACTGTTGTTGATTATGTAATTGATGATATCTTGTCATCAGTGATGCAATAATGCACACATAAAAGTTGACAGTGATCATAGCCATGATGCATTTTTGTACAAGATGTTGTCACTGTTTATGACCCTTCACATTGTGTTTTATTTTTGTGTTTAGTGCAAAAAAGCATACACTTGCAGGAACTACATCTGAATGTATTAGAGCTAAGCCTGCAAGTATGGTCTCCTGAAGACTTTATGTCCAAAGAAACTAAAATAACTTCCCCAAAAAACAACTGGGGAACAAGGTATATTCAGGGATATCTTTGGAAGAACCCAATGGGCATTCTGGCAGTGCCATGGTGACATATTCTGGCAATACCATGGTGGCACATTCTTGCAATACCATGGTGGCGCATTCTGGCAATACCATGGTGGCACATTCTTGCAATACCATGGTGGCACATTCTGGCAATGCCATGGTGGCACATTCTGGCAATGCCATGGTGGCACATTCTGGCAATACCATGGTGGCACATTCTTGCAATACCATGGTGACACATTCTGGCAATGCCATGGTGGCACATTCTGGCAATGCCATGGTGGCACATTCTGGCAATACCATGGTGGCACATTCTTGCAATACCATGGTGACACATTCTGGCAATGCCATCGTGACACATTCTGGCAATACCATGGAGGCACATTCTTGCAATACCATAGTGACACATTCTGGCAATACCATGGTGGCACATTCTTGCAATACCATGGTGACACATTCTGGCAATGCCATGGTGACACATTCTGGCAATGCCATGGTGACACATTCTGGCAATACCATGGTGACACATTCTGGCAATGCCATCATGACACATTCTGGCAATACCATGGAGGCACATTCTTGCAATACCATGGTGACACATTCTGGCAATACCATGGTGGCACATTCTTGCAATACCATGGTGACACATTCTGGCAATGCCATGGTGACACATTCTGGCAATACCATGGTGACACATTCTGACAGTGCCATGGTGGCATATTCTGGCAATACCATGGTGACACACTCTGGCAATACCATGGTGACACATTCTGGCAATACCATGGTGGCACATTCTGGCAATACCATGGTGGCACATTCTGGCAATTCCATGGTGACACATTCTGGCAATACCATGGTGACACATTCTGGCAATACCATGGTGACACATTCTGGCATTACCATGGTGACACATTCTGGCAATACCATGGTAGCACATTCTGGCAATACCATGGTGACACGTTTATAAACAACAGCTGACCATCTGTACAGGACCAACAGTTGCATTCCTGGAAACTTCTTAGAATCTGAAACATTGAGAAAAAATAAAATGACAAGAAACAAAGGATGTTATGTCAGGGTAAATGAAAGCAATGGACATTTGTACAAGGACAACTTGGAGAAGAGTTCCACTCAACTATTGTTTGTGAAGCTCTCCACCGTTCACACACCAAGCTGTTCAAACAATGACACATTCACTCTAGTTGGGAGATAGTTCCACCAAGACAACAGGAAACACCCGACTGCTTAATTAATACAAATTTGCTCAGAATACTTGGCAACTGAATTCATAATGATATTACACAGACATTCTTTCCATAATGTTGAGCTGCTGTGAAATGTCTGACTGCTTTGTATAAATTTACTCAGAATATTTTGCAATTTAAATCATAACTCAATACATCCTTTCCATACATTTGAGCTGCTGCCCCATAAGCCATAATAGTCTTACATAACAACCTTACAACCTGAGCACTATAACTGGCTGTACACTGTCTTGCATGTGTAGAATACATGATTCATTAGCTACTGAATTCTTACATCAAAAGCACATATTCTGACAAGTGCTATCATTTTAACTCTTACTAATCTGTGGAGCTTCAGTGCACACAAGGTAGCCAGAAAATTGCCCGCTCAAGTGTGGAAATGGTGCACTTCATGCTGGCTGCAGGAGGATGGAAGTTGTAAAGATGAAAGGGGGATGTGGTGGTTTAGGTGACTAAATATTTTATTGGAAGATGGATTAGCATTCTCAGGGCCTGGGTCACCAACCACACTCAACTCGTTATGTCAACACAGCTGCAAAAACTGAATCTGGTATGTGGTGATTCCAAAACTTCAACTCAGTCTAATCATTGTTAATCACCATGATGGTGTGAGGGAACTACACCATGAAATAAAACAAATTCTTGATTAGGGCAGGGTTAGGGGTTAGGATTAGAGCATGTTATGGTTGTGGCATGAGAGGATCTGATTAACAGCCATGAGGCTCCTTATTTGAGATTTAAGAAATAGATTAGCTAGTAATAGGTATTTATTCTGGAAGGCAAGTGTAAAGATGTCCAATCTAGATTATACATATTCCAGTGGTGTTATGCATGCCACCCTCAAATGCACAGAGTAGGCTACTAATACAGGGTTCTACTGTTATTTTGTTTGTTACCCCTCATTATACTCACCCGTTTCACCACACACAATGAAATGTAATTTGTAAATATTCATAATGTAACGTGACAGCAGGAACAAATGGGGCAATGTCTTCCCTTGTCCACTATCAGGTTGGTCATCAGTTCGCTATGACCAGTATCTTCATGACTAGTATTGTCAAGAGTCTCAAGACTGGTATCTTCATGACTATCTCAGAGCAACCCAATCATCATCATCAACGGGCTCGTCCACCTTTATCAAGCTCTTCATGAATGTCACAATCTATTTCTCTTTTTTTTCAGATTTTTTGTTTGTACTTAACTGACAACAAGGAATCTGTCGACCAGAGACTCTTGGATGACATTACTGATTGTAAACATTGTGGCTAGGTAAAGTTGTCCTACATTAAACAATATGGCTCTCATGCATCTACACAGTTTTGGTGCTTTCAATCACACTTGTAGAAGACCTATTATTAGATGTCCCTGTTTCTAAATTCAATATTACTACCCTCAACAACACCTCCACAAATGTGCCTCAATCACTTCTGCCTGTTTGTTACACCCCCTCGCATTGGCTGTCATCTCTATCTAAGTTAATCATAATTTGTTACACCCCCTCGCATTGGCTGTCATCTCTATCTAAGTTCTTTGTCCAGTTTCTGGCTAGTTTCATGCAACAAAAACCTGATAACAATATCTTCTGTGATGAGACAATCTTGGATGAAATTACTTATCTCACAATACTGGCTACCCGATATATGTTATGTTCGACAAGCACTAAAGGGAAGGAGATGAGATAGTTAGACAAGACATTAACAATCAGTAGGTATCTACAATATTGAACTAACAATATGATTGCTGCATTTTAAACAATACATTTAAATAGTATAACGATACAGTCAGTGACAATATTTTCACAATATTGCATTCACTGGTACATGCAAAACTAATTTAGTATAAAATTGAATGATGCAACATGACGTATCAATTATTTGATCAAAATTTTGTTTGTCGTTTTCATCTAATCATATTTTATACATTTTGTTGGAGGCATTTTACTGATACAGCAATACTGTATATGTTTGAAAATAAAATTCCGCCATTTTGCTTTCTTTGTTGGATCATCATTCAAACTATGCAATTTGTCCAGAGACCCCACATCAGTGTGTGAACTGAAGTCACCGCACAACACCACTCACTGTAGTCACATATCATAAGCTTCACACATCTATTGATTGCAAAACTAAACATACTTTCTTTGTTAATATCAGGCATTCAGGGTAAACTATAATGCCCCACACAATTACCCCATTCCATTCGCTTGCATGCACCTTGATTACAACACTGACACTTTGCATTGCCTTTTACTAGGACAAGGTTTGCCCTTTGAAGTAGCACAATATATCAGACGGACAAGTCAGAAAACTAGATTTACTATTCAGCCTGCATTACGATCCGTTGCACACTCCTCACTTATTGGGTGCCTGTCTAATCAGATTAAGCAGCAAAAGGGTGCTTAGCTTATCAGAGCCATGCTGCTCGGGAATAAACTGAATAAAAAAATAACATATGCACTGTAAGGGTGTTGATAAAACAATTCAGATCTGTTGCTGCCTTGCTTCCCTCGTTGCAAAGTAATTGCCGGCATATGAAAAAGAAACTTGAAATGTCTTTGAGAGATTAATAAACACTGTTGGTACTTCTATCTGGTAACCAGGCCAAGGGCAGTTAAATATCACACAAAATGAGCTAAAACAGAAATGGTCATGCTGTAGCTCAGACACGGCTGCAATGAGAACAGACACATTACATGACTATGGCTGCCAATATTGCACCGGGAACCTGTACAGGAATGATTTGTAAAGAATAACCATTATAAACCTAGTAGTATGAAATAAACTCTTCGCAAACTCATGCCTATGAACAAAATCAACAAGAATACATACTGGAATGCATCCAAATAAAACATTACCAACACAATGTATTGGACAGTGGCCTGTTTAATAGTGTGCATTATATTGTTAAGTGTTTCTACTCAGTAAATGATTTAGTTAACATCTCGGTGATTTATTCTAAAGAACACAATTTTGGTTTCTCAAACTCAACCCTATGAAAACACTTAGATAACAGTGTTTAAGTTGGAGTGTCTAGTGAGGCCATGAAGCATGCTTAATCCCCCAAGTAAACACGTCATTCAAGGCTTACCTGAAATGAAAGTTCATGGGTAACCACTAAGTCAGTTCATACCAACAGGTCTGGTGTCATTACACAAGTTTTAAACTAGTTAATTTATGTCAAAGTGCACGTTTAACAGTGAACAGAAAGAAACTGGAAGAATTTAGACCAATGTTCTTTTGAGTTTTGCCTCTCAAGAAATGTATTATTTCCCTAGATATTTCGACTATCGTCTGTCTATCGGCAGACAAGTTTCTTGGGAGCTAAAACAATATCAAGGGAAAAAAGTATTTTTTAAATTGTTGCTATACTAGGAAAAAAGCATGCATTTATATTTTCAGAAATGTTGCAAAAAAATTTAAAACATGGCCTTGTCCAGGAAGTATTAGTACAATTTCTTTTAACTCAGAGGAGTTTTGTTTTTTACATTATTATGTAGTGTGAACAATTTTACTTTATTTAATCAAAGCTGTAATAATATATAATGCTAATTCCTTTGTTCACGGACACCATACAATGTACAAGTTCATCATGGCTCCATATTTGTGTTAACATAATGAATTAGCGTGGTTACATCAACCATAACAGTTTAAGATTTCATTAAACATATACAGTCCTACACACAACCACAATGGAAAATTTATACTACATTCCACAGACCACACACGTAAACACAGCATGCTTCATAACCCATGTATTTGCACCATATGGTACTTGGCCATGTATTATCACTTATCAGTCTACACAACAGAACTAGATTCCTCTGTGTCTCACTTTGAATCTAGTAACACATTCAAGAGCATTAACAGCATTCACCTGTTCTCACACTTTACCAATACATTTAATTTAATACAATAAATTGTTTTTGTATCTATACAAACAGCAATATCCTACAAGCATTGGTTTTGTACTATGGAGTTTTGTCCTACAGTGGTGTGGTTTTTGGGTCTGTAGTGTTGTGGTTTTTTATATGTGGGCAATTCTGTGCGTTGAGGGTTTGTCTGTAAAACCTTGAAACTGTATAGGTATAATCAGACATACCTAACTTTAGCTACAAGTGCATACAGTTATTTCAAGGAACACTGAGTATAATTATGTCAAACACAGCATCAAAAATTATATTTATTCCCTGACAGTGATGAAGTGAGCTGGTGCAACTTCTTAATGCTAAATTCCAAAGCCAGCCACCATCTATTATCATTATTCATCTTCAAGCCTTATGTCACAAGTCACATATATTTCCCTCAACATCCACCAAAAAACAGTTTGAAGTGATCAGGACAATCTACAACCGAACAGATTTTCACATTACAAACAATTTCAAAATAATTTATTTCCAGATATAATACAAACTAGTTAGTTCTAATTAAAAATACACTTGTAATTTCATAAATCTGCACACTGAATGGAGTTAACAAGTTGAGGTCCACCTCCTGCAGGCATACTGACCTGAAGGCACATCATGCCACTGAACTAATTAATGTTGTGATGCTACCATCCCTCACAGTGAACATCCCAGGCTCAACCGATGCTACCATCCCTCACAATGAACACCAGGCTCAACTGATGCTACCATCCCTCACAATGAACACCAGGCTCAACTGATGCTACCATCCCTCACAATGAACACCAGGCTCAACTGATGCTACCATCCCTCACAGTGCACACCAGGCTCAACTGATGCTACCATCCCTCACAATGATCACCAGGCTCAACTGATGCTACCATCCCTCACAATGAATGCAAGGTTCAACTGATGCTACCATCCCTCACAATGATCACCAGGCTCAACTGATGCTACCATCCCTCACAATGAATACCAGGCTCAAATGATGCTACCATCCCTCACAATGAACATCCCAGGCTCAATTGATGCTACCATCCCTCACAATGAACATCCCAGGCTCAACTGATGCTACCATCCCTCACAATGAACACCAGGCTCAACTGATGCTACTATCCCTCACAATGAACATCCCAGGCTCAACTGGTGCTATCATCCCTCACAATGAACACCAGGCTCAACTGATGCTACCATCCCTCACAATGAACACCCCAGGCTCAACTGATGCTACCATCCCTCACAATGAACACCAGGCTCAACTGATGCTACCATCCCTCACATTGAACACCAGGCTCAACTGATGCTACTATCCCTCACAACGAACATCCCAGGCTCAATTGATGCTACCATCCCTCACAATGAACATCCCAGGCTCAACTGATGCTACCATCCCTCACAATGAACACCAGGCTCAACTAATGCTACCATTCCTCACAATGCACCAGGCTCAACTGATGCTACCATCCCTCACAATGAACACTGGGCTCAACTGATGCTACCATCCCTCACAATGAATGCAAGGCTCAACTGATGCTACCATCCCTCACAACGATCACCAGGCTCAACTGATGCTAACATCCCTCACAATGAATACCAGGCTCAACTGATGCTACCATCCCTCACAATGAACACCAGGCTCAACTGATGCTACCATCCCTCACAATAAACGCCATGCTCAACTGATGCTACCATCCCTCACAATGATCACCAGGCTCAACTGATGCTACCATCCCTCACAATGAATGCAAGGTTCAACTGATGCTACCATCCCTCACAATGATCACCAGGCTCAACTGATGCTACCATTCCTCACAATGAATACCAGGCTCAACTGATGCTACCATCCCTCACAATGAACACCAGGTTCAACTGATGCTACCATCCCTCACAATGAACACCAGGCTCAACTGATGCTACCATCCCTCACAATGAACACCAGGTTCAACTGATGCTACCATCCCTCACAATGAATGCAAGGCTCAACTGATGCTACCATCCCTCACAACGATCACCAGGCTCAACTGATGCTAACATCCCTCACAATGAATACCAGGCTCAACTGATGCTACCATCCCTCACAATGAACACCAGGCTCAACTGATGCTACCATCCCTCACAATAAACGCCATGCTCAACTGATGCTACCATCCCTCACAATGATCACCAGGCTCAACTGATGCTACCATCCCTCACAATGAATGCAAGGTTCAACTGATGCTACCATCCCTCACAATGATCACCAGGCTCAACTGATGCTACCATTCCTCACAATGAATACCAGGCTCAACTGATGCTACCATCCCTCACAATGAACACCAGGTTCAACTGATGCTACCATCCCTCACAATGAACACCAGGCTCAACTGATGCTACCATCCCTCACAATGAACACCAGGTTCAACTGATACTAACATCCCTCACAATGAATACCAGGCTCAACTGATGCTACCATCCCTCACAATGAACACCAGGCTCAACTGATGCTACCATCCCTCACAATAAACGCCATGCTCAACTGATGCTACCATCCCTCACAATGATCACCAGGCTCAACTGATGCTACCATCCCTCACAATGAATGCAAGGTTCAACTGATGCTACCATCCCTCACAATGATCACCAGGCTCAACTGATGCTACCATTCCTCACAATGAATACCAGGCTCAACTGATGCTACCATCCCTCACAATGAACACCAGGCTCAACTGATCTGCTGCCTGAAGATACCATTTATGGTTTGCCAAATGTGAATTGATGGTACTATTCAGGAATTTGGAATAAAGCCACAACAGCTCAAACAAGCTACCAGCAGTTTACCAGAAAGCCCAGTGATGGAGTGATTTGCCAGTACACCTGTATTTGGACATCAATCCCAGGGTGTTCCACAAGATTGACATGGACCCTACCCATAATAGCTTATACAATGAGATCCAACCTTTTGTTTCCCACCTTTTGTTTCCTTCCTGTTGCCCAGGTAACACAAATGTTTACCTTGTAACTAATCAGTATCACTGGTTAAGGAAATTATCCTTAATGAAGTAGATTCTGTAGAAATCCAGTTAGTGTCATATATTCCCAATCTGCACCATTCATCCTCTATCCTGTGTGTGCGACTGTGCATGCATGTGTGCGCGACTGTGCATGCATGTGTGCGTGACTGCTTGTATATCTGTATGTGTGGGTGCGTTTGTGTTACCTAATTATTTGCTCAATTTTAATTAATCTTTCTGGAAGCAGCCACAAAGAAAGAAATGACATACACCTTATTGCCAATGTACATAAATGTCAATACTACCTGCAAGTAATTGTTTTTCTTAATAAAATAACACAAGAAATTTATAATTAGCTTATTAATAATGTACATGTCATACAATATTATATTACCTTGTAATTGAGCTTGAACTACACAACCAATTCTGGTCTGTAAATGCCAGCAGTGCAAATAAGGTTATAAACAGAATTAACAAATATCTGTGGGACAGACCATACCGATAAATGAGTCTTTGTAGATTCTTAGCTTCCTTGTCCACAGGCCATCTGGTGCCTATGCAGTGAGTCTTCTTGTTAAAATGATCTCTTTCCATTAACATACTAAGGGTCAGAGTCTACAGTACACAGCAATGGCTAGGATTATTGTGGTACTTATTGTGAGCATGGGACAGGTACCAATGTGGATTGGGTCCCAACCTGGATGCTCTCAACATAGGAGCAGATCTCAACAGTCTTCATTTGAACAAGGACCCTATTTGAAGCAGACCCAACAATGATGTGTATCCCAATAGTGAGAAAACCTCTACGAAGAAAGTCTTAAAAGGATCGTAACATGAAAATGGTCTGAACTCAAAAAGGATCTCAACATGGAGAAGATCTAGCCATACAAAGTGTCTCTACATGAAGAAGATCTAGCCACACAAAGTGTCTCTACATGAAGAAGATCTAGCCACACAAAGTGTCTCTACATGAAGAAGATCTAGCCACACAAAATGTCTCTACATGAAGAAGATCTAGCCAAACAAAGTGTCTCTACATGGAGAAGATTTAGGCACACAAGTGTCTCTACATAAAGAAGATCTACGCACACAAAGTGTCTCTACATGAAGATGATCTAGGCATACAAAATGTCTCTGCATGAAGAAGATCTAGGCACACAAAGTGTATCTACATGAAGAAGATCTAGGCACACAAAGTGTCTCTACATGAAGAAGATTTAGGCACACAAAGTGTCTCTACATGAAGATGATCTAGGCACACAAAATGTCTCTGCATGAAGAAGATCTAGGCACACAAAGTGTATATACATGAAGAAGATATAGGTTCACAAAGTGTCTCTACATGGAGAAGATCTAGGCACACAAAGTGTCTCTACATGAAGAAGATCTAGGCACACAAAGTGTCTCTACATGAAGAAGATCTAGGCACACAAAGTGTCTCTGAAGTTATTGTGTACATGAACTGTTCCAGGTTATTCCACACTGATTTTGTTAAATCTTGTTAAATCAGTGTGGAATATCCACCACAGAGATGTCACTGCAAACAATGACCTTGATGCAGTGAAATATGATATATACAAAATCTTATCAATGCTTAATTACTCAACACATTTACAACCACTGTAGGTGAGAGACACATTTCTCTAGTTGTTGTAACCAGTATTTCAGGAGGATTTCATGTTTGGCATTAGCTTCAACAGAAGCAGAGCTCCTGAAAGACATACAATAAAAATCACAGATCATTTCCCCAGAGCACAATGAAATGAATAATGCAAGGGCCAACCAGCCCACTTGAGGGTCTTGAGAACCCAGAAACCTGGGAAATTAATATTTCAGCATGGAATGCTGCACACGACCTTAGGGTCATAGCATGCTATTTGAGAAGGTAACAAAGCATCCCCTAGGCTAGATACTGCCTCAAAGCTCTTGGCAATAGCAACATCACCATGCAACATGCAATCTTTTTGACTGCTTTTGTTTCTACTGCCTGTCATGAAAACGGGAAACTTATGCTAGCATTTTTGCTCCAAATTTAAGACACTGGAATATTTTGTTGTACGTTGTTGAATATGAATAGCACTGTGATCAAAAACCACCCTTTTAGTCCATCCATTAATCAGGGGTATTATGGTTATTAACCCTGGTGGATACTCTCCGAATGTGTATTTGAACTTCGCCCCAATTGCCACATCAACCAATCACATTGCATTGCTACAAAATCACTCGATTCAGTAAATGTAGCTTGCATTCATTTCATATCTGCAATACTTAAAAATTTTGGCAAGAGTAACATTTTAAAACCATTTTAAACTAGACTATTCCTTATGCCATGCAAAGTGTAAACTAATCTAGACAAATTCTTCTGCACTGAAGATAAATATTTATATAAGAAAAAGTAGCTTGTAACAAAAAGTGGACTTTCTTTACTAACAACGCAAGTCTGTCTAGTCAAGCTATTCTAACAGTATTACATTGCTGCCTGTTTGGATCACGTTCACATGCATGCTGTACTTGAAAGGAACGGATAGCCTGAAAATCATAGGGCCGCAGCCGTGGCTCTGTCCAACCGTGTAATTGATGCTTAATTGATTCAGGAGAGGATATTAGAAATTAATTAACAATACCAGTAAGGTACCACCAGTAGGGCAAACTAGCCACATAACAAACCTTCCCCTTTAATTATGAAAGGTACTGACCAGTAGATTAATCATGGTGTCATGTTGCCTTTGAAAATCTTCATACTAAATGGATATAATCTGCAATAATATCAGCATGACGTCTTTCTAGGAAATTCTGCCTCCACAGGATACAGCTAGGATTAAGATAATGCAGCTATATTTATCTTCTGATAGGCCAAAGCTTTGTTGATACAGTTCAACTTTGTTTTGTCTAGATCTATCCAGCCACAAGGTTGTTTAAAGTTGACAACATACAACTTAGTGTACAACACTAAAACCTGGAATACATTATGTTCTTCAGAGAAAATAAAACAGGTTTCTTTCAATCTGACTATTTAATATTGTAGGGTACCACAGAGAAATAGAATAAGCTATACAGAATGTCTTAGAAACAAGTGGTGTGGACTTAAAGAGTAATGATTCTGAGATGAAACAAGAGGTACGTAATGTAATCTAACGAAAAGTATGAGTTTACACTGATGGGTTTACTCAAGTGTTGCAGGTCAACTAATTAAACATTAAAAGGCATCCTGTAACCAGACTCATATGCTCTTCATCAAAGCTCCCTTTATTAAGGGGTAAGGCCAACTAGTTCTTGTTCTGCTGCCCTGCCCTGGGATTTTATCACTTTCCACTTCTCCCTATCGGCAGCCTTCTCCTTATCGGCAGCCTTCTCCCTATCGACAGCCTTCTCTCTCAACTTGTCATCCTCCTCTGTCTTTCTTAACGCCATCTTCCCATTTTTCTGTGACCTCGCTTTTTGACTACTTCAACTCCCTAACCAGCTCCATAACCAGCCCTCCTCCATCTGCAGCACATCATCCGCCTTCTTTCTGTTCTTCCCATTAGGCTGAACTGCATCCCAATCTCTTCCATCAGGTCATTCCTCCTCCTTCTGTCCACCCTATTTGTACTCATTAAGCTTTAGCTTAAAACAACAGAACACACCAATTCTTATCTTGCACAGGATCTCACAGTTCCTGCATTGGTCAGTACTGGTCAACACTGGTCAATTTGTTGTTGATAGTTGTATCACTATAAATATCTGAACATGAACACATTTGTAATCTTATAAAACTGACCGTGATTACTCAGTTGTGAATTAATGAATAGTTCACACATGGTAACTTCATCATTATAGAATAGTTTGTGGAGAAGTCAATGGGTGCTCAACCACTAGGTCCAACAGGAACTCAAGTGTACAGCACTCTAATCAGTCAAACTGTCATAGCTGAGTACTTTGTTTATACCTTTACCTTCTACTTTCAACACCACAAGTTTGAGCTGACAAAGAATCAAGATCATACAAAGGTTATGAATTCCCAATCCTTCCATGAATATTTTATTCACTTTCTACTTCAGTCTTTGTATAACAAAGACTACACAAAAGGCAGTAAAATCTTACCTTAATCAAGTCTGTCTTAGTGATAATGTGATTATGATCTTTATAGTCATCCCCAATTTACTTCAATCATCTCACCACTGGTAAGGCTTCCTCACCTCTACAAACCTTGTGTTATGACATTCCCTTGGGCAAGGGCACAGTTTTTGGATTCTTAATTATGGGGGATCTAGTTTTAATTATGGGACAAATATGGGATAAACGTTGGAGTGGTCTAAATAAGGGGTATGCTTTGGTGGGTATCTCCCAAATTTTATATTTTCATCAAAGTCCTTAAATTCCTAAAGATGTAAATCACAATTATTATTACTTTATCGATACTGAACACAAAATAGACACATCAAAGTGACCATTAGTACATGTAATTCATAAAACGTAAAACTTTCAAAAAAGAATGTAGGTATTAAAAAATGTGTCACTAATGAATAGGGTAGATATTTGTCATAGCCATACAACTTTACACATTTATACTGTGGGTAACTGCAAATTTAATGGGGCAAAATGAACAAATGAATCTGGAATTACACACAGATAATAGTAACACAGACAGCCATCTTTCACATTCTTATGTCAATGTTGTGTACTTGCGGTATTAGGGTTTCTTTACATTTGGTAATGGCTAATCCAATGTTGTTTGCAGCAAACAAATGTGACAGAAGACATACGTGCAACTTTTGTGAAAAAAACACTCTAAGACAAATGCCTTAATGCATGGGCCACACAACACACACTACAAGACAAATGTCCTAATGCATGGGTCACAACACGCACTACAAGACAAATGCCCTGGTGCACAGGCCACGACATATACTACACGACAAATGCCCTAATGATGGGTCACAACACATACTACAAGACAATTGCCCTAGTGCACTGGTCACAACAGACACTATAAGACAAATGCCCTAATGCACGGGCCACAACACACACTACAAGACAATTGCCCCAGTGCACTGGTCACAACAGACACTATAAGACAAATGCCCTAATGCACGGGCCACAACACACACTACAAGACAAATGCCCTAGTGCAAGGACCACAACACACGCTACAAGACAAATGCCCTAATGCATGGGTCACAACACCAAAGAAGTCGTAATATATTCTATGATCACATGGAGTAACATTTAGTGATCAAAGAAGTAAGATATGCCAACTTAAAAAGATACTATATAATTGATTTAAGTACATACTAAGCGACACTATGTGTACAACAAGTCAATATTTTTCCTAGTAAAGAAGAGATAATCAGAAGAAATCATGTAACTAGATAACCTTTTCTAACCTGCTGAAGACACCAAATTTGTATGCACTCACTTGCAAGACTGCATATTGGTGGTCAAGTAATTCTTGTCACTTTACCAAACACCAGCTATTTATGTCTTCATGAGAAGCCTGTAGAAATATCCCCGTTAACCAGTGGTGGTAGTAGTACATGTACTATGCTACCCCTGGCAGATAAACCTGTTGAAACATGGAACTTTCAATTTTTCCCACACCATGTATGAATGCAGGCTGAATCATTTCTACTTTGTCCTACTTCCTGTCATAGGAGCATTGGTTAACACAGCAACACTAAGTTCCACATTTCAATGGGGTTATCTGCCAGAGGTACTGATGTACTCAGCTGTTCCCCTGGTGGTGAGGATGGTCTGAAACAACCTTAACTTTGTCATCATTTCAATGGGGTTATCTGCCAGAGGTACTGATGTACTCAGCTGTCCACTTGGTGGTGAGGATGATCTGAAACAACCTTTTAACTTTGTCATCATGATAATGAAGTAGTGCTGACATCTATTGGGAGTGTGCCAAACTAAATCTGCAGACAGGACACCTGGCCAACAGAGAGTGCAATAGCCTAGAGTAAAACCACTACGATATACTGCCGCAGTGGGGGAGCAGATGAATAGGTGATTTCTCCAAACAGCTTCACTCAATACTCACAATTTTCATGCAGCTTTGAGCCTGATAAAGAAGGCGTATCACTAGAGTAAACATACACAGAGGCTTTGTGCATTGAACAGCCAGCACAGACATTGGCCCCACAAGGAATCAGAGCTAGCACTGAGACATTGGCCCCACAAGGAATCTCAACCCTGATAAGATGGTGAACACATTGCCGCTCACAACAAAACAATGACAGATTTGGATTAAGCCAATATTTGTTGAGAAGAATCAATAGAACTAACATATGGTCCAGTGATATCACTTTAGCCTACACTTCATCACAGTGTCTTATCTCCCAGTTGACCACAATATCTTCATCAGATCAGCCATGGATTATCTCAATAGTATCAGTAGAGGAGATACTGTTTGAGCACTGATCACAACAGGCTGATGTGACAGGTCAAAATGACATATCTACAACAACATGTCACTGGCAGATGTCTTTAAGTGTCTCAATCCAGTCATTAAGAGATAAAATATTTTCCTTGAATAAAAATAATGTTCATGCCAATGTGACTGGTTCTCAATAAAAAAAAACCCGGGTTTAAATCCTTGTGCTGCCATTTCAAAGCTTTGGCAACTTTTTCGTTCCACGTTGCTACAGTTCACTCAGCTGTATAAATGAGTACCTGGCTACAGACAGAGGTGGATATCTGGACGAATAATCTTCGTGCAGTAATTGCAGCATGGCTGAATGCTTCCCATAGAAGTCAAAATGGCACTGGAATGAACAGGTCTGCCAGGGGGTGAAGTGTAGAGTGCTTTGAACATTCCCAAGGATTGGATACCGCGCTATATAAGAACATACCTTTTACGTTTCATTTCTAACAACTCCTTTGTTACTAACCATCTAATATAATTGATCTATTTCACACAATTAATGCACTGATGGATAAATTCCTGATGCTCATGCTATTAAAAATGTAAAGCTTGCCTAAAGCAATTAACACTAAGGTGATAGACCAGTCAGTACATGTAACTGGTCTCATGCCCAAACCCATACAAACTGAGGCTGAATGCCAACTACATACAAGCCCTAACGTGTTGCGCTGTAGTGAAGCATCAGGGCTCAGACCACTATTTGTTTTTCCACAGGTGACCATGTTAATGTTTTTTATTCCTGTATGCGAAGGAACAATTCAGATTTATCACAATGGCACACGTTGTTGCCTGTCATGTCACTCACCTGATGAAGAGTTTTTGTAAAATCCTACAATTTCTTTTTTAAATCAACATAGGTGATGCTCCTATCATGTCACCAAAAACGAGAAGGTTTTGTATACATATGCAGGGGGTCCTTCCTGACCTGCCCACCATGCAGCCAGTCAGTCACCATAAGCGTAACCCTCTCATCAGCATAACTATTGTAGTCCTCAAATATGCCAATTTCCCTCTTCAAAATTTGGGGAGCAAAAATTCACAAAAGAAGTCAACATCTTAAAATCACTGGCACTTTATTCATATGGCCCATGATCTGCCCCATCACATTGCTGCTAGCATTGCTACAAGCCCATGCATGATGCAAGAGTGTCAAGAGCCCATGATCTGCCCCCATCACATTGCTGCTAGCATTGCTACAAGCCAATGATGCAAGAGTGTCCAGGGCCCATGATCTGCCCTATCACATTGCTGCAAGCAAGGCTACAAGCCCATGCATGATGCAAGAGTGTCCAGGGCCCATGATCCAACCCCATCAAGAGTGTCCAGGGCCCATGATGTGTCCCCATTACATTGTTGCTAGCAAGGCTACAAGCCCATTCATGATGCAAGAGTGTCCAGGGCCCATGCATGGTTTGAAGACAACATATTGTATGTACTAACTGACACATCAACATCCTTAGTCTGTGTGGCCCTGTTTAGTCAACATACCCTATCTGCAGGTGACACCACAGCTAGATTATCACTTGTACTGTAGGGAAAGTGTCACTGAACAGAATGTCACTGCCAGGTTAATTCATAATAGTGGAAGCAAGGGTGTGTACCCCTTGGCAGCCAGGGAGTCTATTCCACTGTATTTTACCCTTGTGGTGAATATATGCCAACATCCAGTTTAAAAGTTAAGCGTGTTGACAAAATGCTTGTCAAACTTCTAGGCAATTTTCTCATTGAAACTTTAATTACTTTTAATTATTCCCAAACTGTAGAGTTGCTGACCTGATATGTCAAAGTAATAGGAATAAAAAATATCAAGAAAATATCATAATAGGAAAACTATGTAGCTGTCACTGACAAAACAAAGTAAGTAAATTCCTTGTGCAAGAACAACTCCTACTTAACCTATGAAATGCCGACTGAAAAACCTAATCATACCGGTAACAAAGTATGATAAGATGTCTGTCTACCAGAAGTGTGCAGCCAACATAATCATAAGTCTCATTTCATAATATGTATAAAAACTATTTCAATTAACAGGTAACACAAACTATAAACCATAAGTCATTACAATCTCAACATTTGATTATAAAAAATTTCCTTTATCCTATGTTTCGCTATATATATTTCCACTCAATAAAAACAAGTAGTTACCATGCAGCTTTGGTATTAATGCAAGAAATCATTTAAGTGAAATATGCTAGTCATATAAATCAGTCACAACAACCCACACCTCATTATTGCATTGAACTGATCATCGATCAGAATGGTTGTCAGTTCCTGTAACTTTTCAATGAGTCTATTTGTACTGCATTTATATGTTCTGTGAGTACTACTGACATGTAACAAAGTAAAAGTACTTTGTTACAATACTTGAGTAGATATTTCAAGTAAGTGGGATATAACAAGGAGTCTTGGACTCACTGACTCCTACTAATGGCTGTGAGTCTGGAGGGTGAAACAAGGAGTCTTGCACTCACAACATATGAGAAGTCAAAGCCTGACAGTGCAGACCAAAAAAGAACAATGCCTGTCTGCTTTTTTGTGCAAATTTTAATGGTTGAAAATTTAAAAACAGCATTGCAAAGCCACATTTAAAGCAATCAAAATATCATATTACACTGCAAACAGAAAGGCAACTGTAATAGTCTGATCCACGAGAAACATGGGATATCATCTAACAGCTTTTATCCAAACCAAGTGTCCTATATCTTCATTACATCACCTCACAAATAATACATGATTTCATCATACATACCATTAAAAACTGGCAGACGTCTAACACACTATTAAAATCTGGCAGCCGGCTAACATACCATTAAAATCCGGCAGATGTCTAACAAAACCACTGCCAAGATTTATCAGCTAAGCAGCTATCTCTTATTTCAGTCCCGGCCATGTCACTAAGTGTTTTTGTAGCAGATTCCTCTTGTTTTTCCTAGTTTTGTTATCTGATGGTTGTTTTTTCTAGATGACTGGAAAAGCAACTCCTGAGTGAGCCTGTCTCTGGTATCTAAACTAGTGCAACATATCTCCAATTTTGCCAGCCTGGTGTCTGTTCCAATCCAGAGGCCTGTGAAAAGATTGACTTAGTTAAAGATGCAAGCTTTGCAAAAACATAGTAAACTTTCAAGTTAATAATTTTTTTTAATCGTGTAGTTCTGTAAAGAAAACATGACCATAATTATGCAAATCCAAATAGGAGGGAACTTTAAATGTATTAATTAATATTATAGTATTAATTATCCCGTCAAGCTTGTCTATATCTGGAGATATGCTTCATTCCCATAGTCCCTCTACATGCCATAAGGAGTGATAAATATGGATCAATGGGTCATCTCACATCAATCTCCTAATCATTGTAGGCTATCATCATTGTTTGACCTCATGGATCAAGTTTTCGACTTTCAATATATTGATCTTAGTGGGCTCGTTACTCGTCATTTAATGTGTCACCTTCCGTTCATCCCAAGGTCCTTTGTGATCCTCTACTAATCAATACCACTATAATTATTAACTTGTTTGTAGTCATTCCCTTCCACTTTATTTCACAGGACACCAGTATTGTGACGGGCATCTAGTCCATAAAGAGACATTCAGAAGTACTTGATGACCTCCCCATTACGCTGCAATATATCTTGGTGGCACCCACTGTCTGTTTGATGCATCTACTTGGGACATTTCACTGATCCACTGGTCAGAGCAAGACCATTTCTCTAGGTTGTATAAAAAATTGTCAGTCCCACTGACAATGTTTTTAAACAGTCGTACAGCATGAGTCCTAAGACAAAGCTCAACCTGGGCAAGCCCGCTTTCTCTGTAGCTGTACCGAAAATTATTATATTATGAACTGCTGCACATGCATTATCTCTTCCAATGTCCCCACCCCTAAAACAACTGTTTACTGGTTGAGGATACAGCCCAGACAATATCCATCCAACTCTTAATTACAGATTGCATTTGCCTAGCCATTAACAAAAAACAACCATATCAATATCCATTATGATTATTCTTGTGACTGTTAAGTGTAGCCTCTAGTTTTTCTAGGCACCTATTACTGTGACAACATTTGCTGAATCAAATATCTTTCTTTCATCGGTGTTTGGTGAAACTGCAAAAAAAACATGCATGCACATGCAAAATGGTGATTATATTTTAAAGAGCAGTCTGATTGGACTGTGTTAGTGGAAACATGATGAAATGACGAGATATGGTAATTATTACATGCACAGAGTAAGTATAGGATGTAGAGAAGTATAGGGTGTAGAGAAGTATAGGGTGTAGAGAAGTATAGGATGTAGAGAAGTATAGGGTGTAGAGTACAGGCACAATGCTCAGGTCTTGGTGCTGTATATTACTGTACTGACTTAAGTGTCTGACCAGCTGGTGATTGTTCACTTACTGAATGACAATAATTTATTACTTGCAAAACAAACAAATTGTGTACATTTCCGTTTTCATATAACACAACTATTTATGGTATGCAGATTTTGGTAACCTTAATCCAGATGGTATTACACTGGACTTCAGTAACAAGAACAAGAAGTTTATTTTTGACCCCAAAAAAATAACAAATAATGGAACAATAGAGACATGCATCAACACAAATAAAATATATGCACATATATAATAATACTGGTGTGCATACATCTTTAATGTTAAAACAAGTAGGGATCAGTGGCTCCCATTAAGACATACTGTCGCTATCATAGGAGCCACCCCAGTTATGACTAATAATGTTTTTATTTTGTTGGCCTTTTTAATTACATGTCTATCTCAATTATACAAGCATGCGGATTTTATCTGGCAGTAAGTGTTTTTTTTATACATGTTAATATGGTCAAGTGTGTGTAAGAGTTTCCATCCATTAATGAACAATTAGCATTGCTGATTTTGGTGACATGAATAACAGTTTGGAAGTGTACATGTGTCTTTATATGTTTGCAGAAGAAAGTTTTTTGCATAAATTGTAAAGCCTCGCAGGCTATGAGTATATATCTTTTCTTTCACTATATCAGAAGTGTGGTTTATAATGAATGGCAAATTATACTTTAAGACATTTTTTTGCAAATTCATGTTTAGATCTGGCAGTATGTATATTTTTAGACTTCCGAGTGTCATGAAGGTGTATATTAACATTTGGAGTAATCTGCCAGTTTAATAAATAGACAGGTAAGTGTCTATGGATGTATTTAAAGTAAAATTTTAATTCTTCTAACTTTAATTGATCTTCTATCTTTAACAAATTAAGTTGCTTAAAAAGTGGCTCAGTATGTGAATTATATCTGCTTAAAGTTATCATATGAACAGCTCTTTTCTGAATTTTAATTAATCTGTTTCCTTTGTATCCCCATGCCATAATACAATAGTTTATATGTGATAATATTAATGAGTTATATAACACTTTTTTATTTCTAGAGGCAAAACATATTTTAGCCTATTTAATATGCCAATCATTTTTGAACATTTATTACCTATTTTTTCTGTATGTTTTTTCCAATTTAAATTTGAATCCAGGATTAACCCTAAGAAATTAAATTCATCCACTTTTTCAATATTTGTATTATCTATGTTAAGTGTAAGGGAATGTATACCTTTACTGAGGACATGAAAAATCATATATTTAGATTTAGCTTTATTTAGTGATAGTTTATTTATTTTTAACCATTCAACAACTTTGGAAAGTTCAGCATTTATTACAGATTCAATTGTGTTATCTTGTGTATTATCCCTAAAAGATGTTAAAGTACTAAATAATGTTGTGTCATCTGCATACATTATAAATTTAAATATGCTACTAGCTTGTGAGAAGTCATTTATATATATGATAAATAGCAATGGCCCAAGGATTGAACCTTGTGGGACACCAACTGTTATTGGAAGAATTTCAGACTTTATTTCTTCAATTTCAACATACTGTTTCCGATTACTTAAATACTTTTTTAACAGAAATAGACCTGCATCATCAATGCCATAATATCTCAATTTGTTTAATAAAATTGTGTGGTCAATTGTGTCAAAAGCTTTAGAGAGATCGAGAAATATGTTAATTGGAACGTCATTTTTATCCATTTGCATTACAATTCTATCTACTAGTTCTAGTGCAGCATATTCAGTTGAGTGGTTAGGTCTAAAACCGTACTGATTATCAAAAAGCAGTTTAGTATCATTGAAATATGATGATAACTGAGAAAAAATTATTTTCTCTATTACTTTAGCAATCGTTGGAAGTAGAGAATTGGGCCTGTAATTTTTAAATAATGTAGGATCATCTTTCTTAAATATAGGAATTACTTTGGCAATTTTGAGTTCATCAGGAAAAATTCCTGTGTTTAACACTTGGTTTATTAATATGGTTAATGATTTAATTATAGCAGGTTTTTATTAATTTTGAAGAAATACCATCAAATCCACAACTATTTTTTGTAGGAAGACTTTGTATAGTTTTCTTTACAGTTTCCTCATCAATATTCTGAAATTTAAGTACCGTATTTATGTGTTTATTTAAATAATAACTATAATTTTTATTGCCATCATATTTAATATCATTTGCAATAGTCTGAGCTATGTTTGTGAAAAAAATATTAAATTTATTAGCAATATCTTTTTTATCTGATATTTTATCATCATTTTCTTTAAAGAATGTTGGAAATTTGTTTTGTGTTTTTGTCTTAGAGAGAAAATCATTTATAGTTTTCCAAGTATTTCTTATATCGTTTTTGAACATATTAAAACATGATTCAAAATATATTTGTTTTGCTGCATGAATGTTTGTCTTTAATATTCCATTATATGTTTTAAGGTTAATGCTAATTGTTTCATAGTTCAGTGAATCTGGGTTAGTTAATTTTAATTGTTTATAAAGTTTATCTCGGTACCGGATTGATTTGAGCAAACCCTGAGTAATCCATGTAGAATTTTTATGCTTATATTTATCAAATTTTACTAATTTACCTGGCATGTGCTTATTTTTAGACCGTAAAATTTCTTTAGATATTATATCATAATTTAAATTTGGATTAGCATTTGGGATTTTATTAAGCTTGTTGTAAATGTCATCTGATTTAATTTCATGTCTAACATTCTGCATTGCCTCTGTGCTTAATATATTTATTTTTACATATTTAGGAGGACGTACTGTTTTTTGGGTAATGCCTAAAATCATGAAGTATGGCTGATGATCAGAGAATCTTTTAGTTAATATCCCTGCCGTACTTTCTAATACAGCTTTACCAAGTTTACAAAAAAAGTTGTCTATCAGTGTTCCGTTTGTAACAATCCAGTACCAAAAGCAATGTTCGTTTGTTGTGTAAAAGTATTCGTTGCAGTGATAGAAATAAAAAATATTTCACTTATTCCCCCCTGGACAAGTCAATTTTTGTCTGCCAAAAAATGTACTTTGTCTGAGAAACTGGTGACAGGAACCAAAATTACAAACTTTAGGAAAAAAAAACAACAACAAATTACTTAATTTTAGGCAAAAACTACTACAATCTTTCTGCTGTTCGGCTGCAAGAAAAAACTATATAATTAGAAATAATTTCTGGGTCATTAACAATGATTTTCATCATGAATATTGAAAGTAGACATATCACAAGAAGTGTACCATTATTTTTATAATGCGGATGGTGGAAGTTGTTGATAATATTACGATGTTGCTGATGGGAATGAGACAATTACTTTCCTTGCCTTTTTTCATATCCTAAATTGACACAAATTATGATATCATAATGTTACAACTTGAAATACAAGAAACTGTTTGCATGCCACCATTGTTAGTTATTAAGTATATTATATTATGTTTAATTTGATATGTATCATAATTATATGGATTAATACTGGTTCAAACAATAAAAATATTCCACTAAAAGGTAGCTATACTCTAGCCTACTATTTCCAAAGTTCAACAAATATGTCCATCTATGGAAGCCAGCTGAACGTTGGCCAAGCTGAACGATTTTCCATATAGTGCTCAGCGCCGACATGGACAAACAAAATATAGCATCGATCACCAATTCGTAGATTTTACCATGAGAATGGCATAGCTAGAACGGGGCACCCAGCACACAGTGAGATTGGCATAGCTAGAACGGGGCACCCAGCACACAGTGAGATTGGCATAGCTAGAACGGGGCACCCAGCACACAGTGAGAACGGCATAGCTAGAACGGGGCACCCAGCACACAGTGAGAACGGCATAGCTAG
This sequence comes from Lamellibrachia satsuma, assembly GCA_033239005.1. Lineage (NCBI taxonomy): Eukaryota > Metazoa > Annelida > Polychaeta > Sabellida > Siboglinidae > Lamellibrachia > Lamellibrachia satsuma. The sequence goes on along the minus strand of BSQZ01000001.1, from coordinate 17,292,907 downwards.
AACGGGGCACCCAGCACACAGTGAGAACGGCATAGCTAGAACGGGGCACCCAGCACAAAGTGAGAACGGCATAACTAGAACGGGGCACCCAGCACAAAGTGAGATTGGCATAGCTAGAACGGGGCACCCAGCACAAAGTGAGATTGGCATAGCTAGAACGGGGCACCCAGCACACAGTGAGAACGGCATAGCTAGAACGGGGCACCCAGCACACAGTGAGATTGGCATAGCTAGAACGGGGCACCCAGCACAAAGTGAGATTGGCATAGCTAGAACAGAGCACCCAGCACACAGTGAGAATGGCATAGCTAGAACGGGGCACCCAGCACAAAGTGAGAACGGCATAACTAGAACGGGGCAGCCAGCACAAAGTGAGATTGGCATAGCTAGAACGGGGCACCCAGCACACAGTGAGATTGGCATAGCTAGAACGGGGCACCCAGCACACAGTGAGAACGGCATAACTAGAACGGGGCACCCAGCACAAAGTGAGATTGGCATAGCTAGAACGGGGCACCCAGCACAAAGTGAGATTGGCATAGCTAGAACGGGGCACCCAGCACAAAGTGAGATTGGCATAGCTAGAACGGGGCACCCAGCACACAGTGAGATTGGCGAAGGCTCTAATCTGCGTGCACGTATCGGAAAACTGACGTACTACTAACCCTGACGGCAAATTGATAAAATGCCAACATGCTATCGAGATCACAACGTGTGCAATTGATGGCAAACTCCTTCTGCAGTTGAATTTCCTCAAACAAAAAGTTTGCTATTGCGCATGCGTCAGTGTATATTGTAAATTTTTACGCATCCACCAAATAACTATAAAAGGACATTCTGCTTGCCTAAGCAGATTACCACCTGTCTCGGACAAACGGACAAGTGTTATTTCTAATGCTGCATTATTCACATCAGACAATGCTCAAAATGGGCATTGTATGTCACAAACAAGTGTTGCCATCTGGGTGTCATGTATTGTACATTGTATGCCACAAACAAGTGTTGCCATCTGGGTGTCATGTATTGTACATTGTATGCCACATACAAGTGTTGCCATCTGGGTGTCATGTATTGTACATTGTATGCCACAAACAAGTGTTGCCATCTGGGTGTCATGTATTGTACATTGTATGCCACAAACAAGTGTTGCCATCTGGGTGTCATGTATTGTACATTGTATGCCACAAACAAGTGTTGCCATCTGGGTGTCATGTATTGTACATTGTATGCCACAAACAAGTGTTGCCATCTGGGTGTAATGTATTGTACATTGTATGCCACAAACAAGTGTTGCCATCTGGGTGTCATGTATTGTACTTCCAAAACCAGACTCCCAACAGTTTTAAGTACAAACACCCTCATACTTCATGTGTTCTTATTCTTAATCTGTCCTAACTCTATTCCTCAGTCTGCGCCTCGCTAACACAACAAATATGTGCAGCTATCAACTTAATTGGTGCATAGCATTCAGTGATTATCAGCAGCCTTAAATCCTGTTAGTGATACATAAATCTAGCCAGTACCAGGACATAGCATCAACTGTTTACAAAACCGCACCATATAATAAATTACACATATCTCATGTTGTAAACTTGAATTCCTAGAAAAAAACATACAATTGAGCAATTGTTTAAAGGTCAAATGGAAATAAGTGCTTGCATTTTTTTTAAATCCTGATTTGTCGTATTATTTTAAATCAATGTGTTAAAGTTCTGGTACTGTCAAAGCAATACAATTAATGAAAATTTTCTTAAAAAAAGGCTAGCTTTGCTAAAGAATAATGGCAAAAAACCTCCAATTTAACTACTAATAATGTTCTTGTGTACGAACTGTGTTAAAATTAAAGTGATTGGTGCACTCACTTCCTTGCTAATGTAAGTCTTTATGTTTCAATAGACAATAACACTGAAATAAATCACTTTTTTAATGCAATCAGGAAAACACCTGAGCTATTCAACACAGCAGACTCACATTACTGCAATTAATTGGAATAAAATGTATTGAAAATTAAAAATAAGTGATCTGGAATAATGTAGATGGATATATATTTCAGCATAACCTCAATCTTGATAATGAGTGTTCTGTTCAAGCCAATCGGCCCCAGTGAAAGGTATACAGAATTAGTTCGTGGCTAGGAATACAGATCACAAACTGTGTGCTGTTTCTTTCCAACAATACATTGCAGAGGCTCAATGAAAATCATTGTGCTTTTACCCTGTCACTTCTTTTCATACAAATTAACTTTACTTTACTACACCAAAAAATCAATCGATAATTGCTCAGAGGTCGAATCATGTTATTTGATAATGTTCAACTGACAAGCAAGAGGTTTGCATGTCGACAGGTAACACAAGCAAAACATTTCCTTTTCCCTGAACCACAATTCATCTCAATCTGCAGCTTGGGCTATCATGCAATCACTTTCTGTGTGCATGCAGCCATGCACGCACATGCACATGCTTTGATAACAACACCTCAACTTTTCATCTGCTTCCAACATTGTAGTGGTCATAATGTTTGCATCAAATCCAAACTGTCCTGTGTAATTAACTAATTATCTTCACATCCTTTCTATTATGGGCATTTCAAAGCTATCCTGGTAGGAGAGTCAATCACAACACAAACAAATAATTTTCTCTGTAGCTTGACATTACAACCATGCACTGTTAAAGGCATCATGCATACAAATAATGTATACATGTAATTTGTGAAGAAAACTGACTTGATTTCATGTTTCAGAATCCCAACTATTACATTGTGAATCAGTCATGTGATGCTTCATTACTAAATGTAATTATTATCATGTATGATTGGACACAATACTTTTAAATGTACTGCAAATACTTGCAATTTATTTTAAGTATTACAAATACATCAATACATTGTTGCATTTTCCAAAAAGTATTGCAAATACTTGTAAAAGAACCGCAAATATTTTAGTTAAAGCAACTGATTAATTGTCAGAATATATACTTAGAAAATTGGTTTAGTATTTTCTTCATGCTAGGTATTACACAATTGTTTATTGCAAAGATGTGATGAATACTTTCATGATATTATGGATTCTTAGGGGCAACAAAGCATATATTATTCTAACTATATTAAAAAGAAACCAAACATATCATTATACTGCATTATTTTTTGAAATATTGCAAATACTCTACTGCAAATTAAAAAAAATATTGCAAACTGCAAATATTGTACCCATCCATGATGCAGGCACACATCTACATCACAGCTACATTACAGCTATCACAGCTATTACAGCTACATTACAGCTATTACAGCTACATCACAACTATCGCTGCTACATCACAGCTACATCACAGTTATCACAACCACATCACAGTTACCAGGCGGCACGTACATCATTTGCACACGTACATAAGCAAATTAGATACCGAGTGGAAAACATTGGGAATCGGTCTGTCAATAAAAATGACCAGAAGCCAATTACATACTTTTTTAACAGTTCTTTTAGTTCTGATGAAATATAACTGCTATATATCTATATATCATGGGAACAAACTCAGAGCCCAGACCAGTCTGAGCAAGTATCAACAATGCCACAATGTGGTGGAAATTGATTACTTAATCTTGTTTCATAAGCAAACAATTTCATGCTGGTTGCCACCATTCTGTCTTGGCAATGGGTAAATCATATCTGATGTTGACTGTAGTAATAATTACGAAATTATATCTGTGCTTTGACCACCCACATCGACATGGCCCTGGGGGGCCAGTATCATGTATAAAACAGCATTATACCATTCAGCAGTATGCCATTACTTCCAGCTGCATACAGCAAATGTCTGTTTCAAACTTGGGTTTCAGAATATCACCGTTCACCGACTTCAAGTTTAAGTGATGGTCTGCTGTCTCATGTGGCATTGATGCGAATGTCTAAATTCACACCTACAAACTTGTGTAAATATCACAGAAAATACCGCATTGCATTTGCAAATTACAGGTAAAACCATATGGATAAAAATCTAAAATATACATTCTCTGCCCACTCCCATAAAACACAAGTCAAAGGAGAGAAGTAGTGGACCTAAAGTACACCCAATTGAAATGTTCTTAGCAGTATTTTTAAAACCTGAAAGCTTAACTTAATGATCATTGGAATTGTTTTTGCAATTTACTTAACACAATGCAATAAACAATAATGACAAAGATAAATATGACAATTTTTTTACTTTGTTTCCTAACTGACTGAGAGTATATCCACAAAAATAATTTAATTAAGAAAAGCATGACACAGGTAATAACTGCTTATTAAATTTTTTAATGCTCATTGTTTTAAGGTTGATACATTACACATAATATTTGGGTTCAGTGACTGCTACATGGGGCTGGCAGACCCCACAGAAAGACTGCAGTTCCCACATCCATAGTTAATGTAATGCACTATCTTTAGAATGTAGAATTTTTTTGTCATGAATTAAGTGTACAAACAAGTACAATGGAGTGTAAAATATACATAACAATTAAAGTGGAAACAGTCATAATTACACATACATTCACGCAGAACTAAAACAGGTGCATATGTTTAACAAGATCTACTTAATTATTAATAATTTGATGCATAGATTACCTACATAAGTCTCTGCTCCTTTGTCCCATGGGAATGTGCCCCTTTTTCTAAGGAGCAAGTTGATGACAATTGTTTGGGAACAGATACAGCCATTGGGAGTTGTACACTCAAGTGAGTTATTTCATTATTTTAATTCATTGTTTATTGAAGATATTTCCAAAATTCCAGAAGTCATTTGCAGCTTAGGTGCCTCCACCTGGTGAACATACTGGAAATAACTTTTAACTAGAAGTCAGAATTATGAGGCAAGATCATAATTACACTTTCAGAAGACGCACAATGCTGTTAACCTGATAAGCCCTGAATTTCTGGGGGAGTTGATTTTGTTTCAACCCATGGGATTATGAAATGCACTGTAAGATGTAAAGTCTTCATCAAAACCCTTACAATATACACATATTCTGAATCACAGAATATTTATCTTACCAATGGTAATAACACTATCAATGTTATGATTAACTGTGGCTAATTAGCATATAATTAGCATATGTAAACAATCGCAAAGTGAAAAATTAAATACAAAATCTAGTTTTATTTTGTCACTCATGGACACAATAAAGCACAAAATGAAGCAAGTTTGGTACTGCAAGGTAGGCCTACATGTCCTCTATGAGCAGCAAGAGAAATTATAATAATATCTACATTTACCTGTGAAATATTACAATTAGCATGCAAGTACTATGATTTTGGTTGATCGCATATATACATATAAAGCACACAAAACTGTTCACAAAATGCATAATAATGAGTGTTTCATAGGTACATATAATCTATTGACATATATATCAGAGCACACCATGTATTGTAGTATAATAACTGATGGAAAAGAAAAGAAAAATTCAAGGAATATAAATGCAGTAATTCTGCAAATGTGAGTGAAATGTTACGTCAAAAGACAATGAATACAGTAAAAACACATCATTGACACATCGATATTGTTGTCTTGGCCGCTACTAATGTCATTTACATCTGAATTATCGGATGTAAAACCCAACAGATGCAATGCCCGCTCACAGTCTTCATAACCATGAATCGTAAAACGTTGACAAAATATCGGTCACTTTCAAAAAATTTGCAAAAATACTAATAATTGACGGATCGATTCGAGAAACGGCTCAAAACGTCCGCATATGTGTTGTTTTAATCCGGGCACCAACAGCATAACCAAAGCGAATGAGCATGGCGCCACATAGCGATCAATATGAACACTACACCCCAACACCGAAATTTCGGTGTTCAGGGTGCATCAGGTTAATGACTGTTAACATCTTCCATGCGTTTTAATTTGTTGACAAAACCGTCAAGATGCTACAATAAAATTATTTAAAAGGTGCAACACAGAACAGTCCCATAACAGCTTGCGGGTTCCCCTTTTAAAATCAGTTTTTACAATGGTTCCTCGGTGGCTAGAATGACAAACGATGAATCATCTTAAAAGGATTCCTGCTTCCTTCAAAGTATCCCAAAGATGTGAATGTATACGATTGTGATTCCCAGGTTTTAAACGCTCGTCTCAGGTTTAGGACGTCCAAAATCCTGACATAAAAAACTGTCATTAATTGGCTCAGTTCACGCTATTGTATTGTAATGTATTTCACACACACAGTGACATCATACCAGAGCCCAAGAACAGGGGTCAGGTAGCAAGAGCTGCAGCACTTGTGCAATTACTACATGCCAAAGAAGCACTCATTGCCTCAGGAAATCAAACCCAAATTTAGAGTTTGTGCCAAATGAGAGGGTGGTGTAGAAAGGTATCTGATACATTAGTAATTCAGCAGACAGCATGACTCTCTGATTAGCACTCATCAGTGAATCTTAAACACCAGTATATAAAATTAATGTAGTAGAGAAATTACTAAAGATTAAGGGAACTTTTTCAACACACAATGTTGTCCACGCTGTACACATGACTGATCCAGACAGAATATTCCATGATTCCTTATCCCTAGTCCCCCTACCATGTTCTCTAGTTCCCTTGCCATGTTCTCTAGTCCCCTTGCCATGTTATCTAGTCCCCTTCCATGTTCTCTAGTCCCCCTTCTATGTTCTCTAGCCCCCTACCATGTTCTCTAGCCCACTCCCATGTCCTCTAGTCCCCCTTCCGTGTTCTCTAGCCCCCTTCCATGTTTCCTGTCTATTCCCTACTCAGTACTGACAATGCCTGTCATTATCAGGCACTCTGCAGCAATTATCTTTATCATGCAAATTTGCCTCTGCCTGGGGCAGATTGGGAAGATTTTCAGTGATTAAAGAAAAATCAAAGTCAGTTATTTCTGCAGTCAGCCACAGCTAGAAAACACATGGGTATGACAGGTACAATTATTCTGACTGATCACCAAGATGCCCAATTATTTTTTTTAAGGCACCTTTGGCTTAGAAAGTATCTTAGATTCTGTCCCAGAGGAACTGTTCTAATTCCACAGGCCATGTATAATTAATTTAATTAAATAACCATCCAGCAGTGTCTTATCCAATACTACAACCACAAGCTACACGCAGACACTGTTTGTGACGGCGATTTGGAAAAGTAGGAACAGGATATTACACCATAGTATCAGTTATTCATCATTCATCTTAACAACGTATTAATCACATCAATATTTTTAAAAAAATTTTAATTTATATATTATGTTTACATTAATCTATGATATATTTGCTTTGAGCTTTTTAAGGATATTGCGCTTTTAAAGAACTATTATTATTACATACATATTATTATTATTGTGCCTTTCTGTTGGTGCAGGCAACTAGACTATGTTTATTATGTTGTGTCAAATGCGAGTGTCACACCTTCAAATGCATGTCACAACTACTGCATACAAAATGAGCGTAGAATATTGATAGCTCTTTAGTATGTATTTTTGTAGAAATATTTGGTTTTTAGGCCAGAATATTGAAACATAACTTTAGTTGTATGTGTTCATGTGTGCAAAGGAGGTACTTGTATCACAAATACACTATTATTATTTGTCATTTTGTATTCAATATAACACACAATCTGATTACTAACATGTCCTAGTAGTCACTACAGCATATCACACTGTACATAGATACGATAACCACTGATTAATTCATGTACGTATGTACCTAGTGAGTGACACAAAACTAGTGAAAAACCTTGCTGTCAGTCAGATGCTGCACATGGATATAGAAATGTTCTGACATTTTACATCTAAATACTGCAATAAAAAGCGAAGTACACATGTACATACATGTCATATGTACATACTGTGTACATAACATTCTTTGTAACTGGTTTCTAGAATGAGCAGAAGTATCGCTTAATAATAATACATTTCTTATACAGCGCCCCATCCAAATAATACGATCATGTATACTTTTGTAATAAAATCATACACATTTTCAATAATAATGTTCATAAATCTGCAATTACTGCTAGTAAATAGAATAAAATATATTCTAAATTTCTGTTTTCATGCTGTAATAGGTGGAACACAAGGTTCTTCAAATATAATGCCAATGGTACAATCTAGTACCAATGGTACAATCTAGTGCCAATGGTACAATCTAGTGCCAATGGTACAATCTAGTGCCAATGGTACAATCTAGTGCCAATGGTACAATCTAGTGCCAATGGTTGAAGTGTTGCTACCAGATCAAAAATATAAAAAAACATTAAAATGCAAATCTATTCAATCCAATGCTGTTTACTGGTGCTCATTTTCCACATTTGATAGATTATCCTTACAGGTCTCATAATTCTCCTTAAAGGTCTCATAATCACCACAGGTAGACAGACTGAACTTGCCAAAATGTAAACATAGATGAGACCAACAAAACCTTAATATATATCTCAACACCTCCCAATTACTTTCTCTCCATGTTATTTGAGCCTAGCTGAGAGAAAACTAGATCCTCATTAAGTGCCATACTAATGGACACCCACAACAGTTCTCAATGCTAATGGCTCTCAACAATTCAAAGATCTTTGTCCCATCATGGCTCAGTAAAACCTATAAAGTCACAGTATAATCAAGTCAGTTTTTAAATGAAATGCAAGCTATTTACTTCCGCCAAGCTTCATCCCTCGCAGTGTAAATGGAAATCTGAACTCTCATGATTTTGTAGTTTTACATTACAAAAACCTGCCTATCAACCACCCAGTACATGTCATTGTTTGAGTTCTGTTTAATCATGATTGCAATTATTCCTGAATATTATTGATAAAATGTGATCAATAGAATGATGTAAACTGCAATTTTTTTATCAATGTATTTCACCTATTAACTTGATCTCAATCATATTTTTTAATATTTGGCAAAAATATTAAGTACGTAACTTACTCAACAATTTCCATATATCAATTATAACCCCAATTCTAGTGCAGGCACTATTAATGCAATTCAGTTATATACAATTGCTTTTTGATCAGCAGCTTTACTTGATATGGATGATGAATTGAATTTCAGTGAAATGACAAACCTGGGTTAATTTTTGGAGGCAATTTTCCCAATGCTGTATAATGTACAGCACTGCACGAGTCTTAATTACCCAAGTCACATGAAAAAAATGTTACCTCATAAGGTAACGCTCGCTTCATGAAATTTTCCAATTTGCAATTCATTATTCAACAGCTGTCCTATAGATTTTTAATGTTTTCGGATCGAGAAAAATGAGGCTGGGATTTTACTGCTAAGCACAAATTTATTTGGATAAATTTTACCCTTTTTGTCAACACTTATGTACATACTCTAGACGACTAGCTGGTGTACAGCTCACAAGAAGTATCTATTGTTATATTAAACAGAATTGCATTTTGCAGTGCATCATATTTTATGCGAGCTGTTACTCTTGTCCCTATTGCTCAAGCTATCAAGGGAGCAATTTATTGCTGGAGCTAATTGCCAGAATCACTCATTCCCAACCAGAGCTCAATGATGAAGGCTGGTGCTCATGATTTTGTTGAATTGATTAGTTAGGCCTTTCATGGTTGGTGACAATATAAAGGGCAACATCATCCAGATGTCAAACTTTCCAAAATAGACATTATACATTGATATAGTGTCCATGACAGTTGGCCAGCCTGATAGGGTAGCTTGTTGTAAGCTGTGCACCAAGTATCTTGACGTAACTAGATGATGGTGCCACCAGAAGGGAAGCCGGGAAGAACTATATTTGGTACTCCATACAATACCTAAACCAACTAATGATTCTATTAAAATGGTTATTACATTTCAAAGAAATTAGTCATTTTATATGCCAATTTTTAAACTTTAAATATTTTGCAAAAAAATGTGAATCTTATCATTCTTAATGTTCTGGTCAGATAAAAGTGTAGTTCTGTAATTCCATGCTGAAGACCTGTCAGTGTTCTGTAGTGATGCTTTGTATCAGAACCCTGTAATCACACCTACAAATATGGCCCTGCAAATGTTCTGAAAGATAGCTGGCGATTCAACCTAGACACACCTCTACTTAGCCTCCACAAAATAACAGGTTGAACCAGCCAGAAAATGTCAACAACCATTATGGATTGAGGTTTGATACTAACATCCCTTGGTGGTAATAATTAAGCACAATTACGATGGTACTTAAGAAGAGAGCAGCAGGGAAGGAGACAAAGAACTTCCACATGGTCAAGTTGCACCACTGACCAGCCCATCTGTGTCACACAGAAGACAATGACACATTCGCTAAGGGGAAGTGTTGCAACATGATTTATGTCAGTGCTGTAACTCAATCCACAAACAATGTCTATATTCTACAGCAGGATGTTAGGTAGTACAGGCTCTGTAATGGCGGTTGTAATGAGATAATTATCTGGCTGTCACCTCTGACAAACTTCACATACACATAGTTAAAGCAGACATAAAATGTGCATAACTGTTTATTATCATCACCATAGCAGGACATGCTTTGGAGGGATATAGTGCACATGATCAATATCGGAGAAAAGTTATTATAATGTTATTAATTATCTAGAAACAGTACTGCTTGCGTATTCTGGTTAGTTACATTATGTTCATTTATAATGTAATTTTTTATTAAAATCTCAACTAATCCTGGAAAATATTTCTTCCAATTTGGCACAAATAGTGTGTAAAAACTATGTTGAGATTGGATTTTCTGCAGACAACTTGCAAAAATTATTACTATTTCAACTGCGTCTTAACAGCAGTGTCTAATTCCATGCCAATCCAAGTCCATGCCAGTCCAAGTCCATGCCAGTCCAAGTCCATGCCAGCAAGCAGACTCCTGACAATCACAGCACTTCAAGACAACCAAATAAATGTAATATGCCATGCGGTGATCTCTGATCCATCATCCATGGGAAATGTGCGTGATGACTTTTCATGTTTGACTTGAGCAGGATGACACTTAGGACACAACAAAGACCATTGTTACTCAAGTGTGTGTGATCATGCTGAAGATACGATTGTGTCAACCGGCCCTGTCACTGCTGGCACCAAGTCGCCCTCATCTAGTCATCAGCCACTGGCACATCACACATTAACCTGCACAAATTAAATAAAGTTTTCATTAACAGTGCAAATGAAGCGACTCCATGTTACAACATTCAAGTGGACAGAACCTATGGCAATTGTGCCTGAAGCACCAAGAGAGTCAAGGGGTGAAGGGAGGCATTGGTGGAAGTTGTTTGAGAGCAGCAGTCGCAGCAGATGTGTTATGTTTAACAGCAGATGTGTTGTGTTTGATAGTAGACATGTTGTGGTTGAAAGCAGACATGCATTTTTTTACAGCACACATATTGTATGCGGCAGATGTGTTGTGTTTTACAAAAAATATGTTGGTTGACAGCAGACGTGTTTGACAGATGTGTTGTGTTTGACTGACAGCAGATGTGTTTGACACAAACATGTTTGACAGCAGATGTGTTGTGTTTGATAAAAAAATGTGTTGTTTGACAGCAGGCATGTTAGACAAAGACATGTTTGACAGCAGACACGTTTGACATATGATGTGTTTTACATCAGACGTGTTTCACATCAGACATTTGACAGCAGACGTGTTCATGGGAAACACCGAAGCCACACATGTAATTGTCATAGGAAATTAGCCCTTCTCAATGTTGCGTCATACAGATGGTGTCTCCCTAATCATAATATCATTTACAGCTGTCCTCATAGATATGTATCTGGGTACTTAAGGATATGTCAAAAAGACAACTTTGAAAAGGGTTGGGGGTATTTAAGAAAAAGGTGGCACTTGAGATAGTGTAAATTATACCTGCAGCTTAAAACTTGTGGTTTCATCTCTGGTAGAATGAACCGTTTACAAAATTCCGAACCACTAGTTTGACTAGTTGAATGCTATCTTAGTATGATATTTATATCACAGAAAATTCCTTTTTACTAGATCTTATCTTACGAGGGTGGTCACAAAAGTGTACTGGGTACAAACATTGGTTCCTTAATCCTTAAGACAAGAAATGGTGTAAACATTTCTGAGCTAGATAGAAGTTTATCTGGTGACATAACCCGAAATGTTCTTTGTTAAAACAAAACACTGCTTAAAACATTTTAGATGTCAATATTTTATTTTAAATAAAAAAATTACCATAATTTTTATGTGTGGTACTAGTCAAATGTTTTGCATTTTGCATTTCACAACATCCAAACATCCAAAGTGTGAAATAATTGTAATTAGTTTCTTAACTAATGAAACTACATTGTAAAATTCCAGGAATTGTTTGAGTAAATGCTGACTTAATTAATTATCCATTGCCAAATAAAGTACCAATAAAGTTGGTTGCATGAATAAATACAATGAGAAAATATCCTATGACAGAACTATACAATCTAACCATTATCATGATAACCTTAATTGAGATCTTCTTAAGGATGATGTGTATAGATAATGCAATTAATCATTATGACAATAAAAAACAAATCAACAAACTCCCAAATAATTACTTTTACAGGTGTACATTGAAATTAAAGCTACAAAATTATAACTTTAACAGCATTTTCTGTCAACATTTACCTTAGATAAAATATCACATTTACATACACCTCCAGTTAACTCTCATTTTGCACTGAAGGTAAGCACACTGAAACAATGTGCAACGTGTTCCTGGTGACAATATTATGAAGGCAAGCACACTGAAACAATGTGCAACGTGTTCCTGGTGACAATACTTATTATGAAGGTAAGCACACTGAAACAATATGCAACGTGTTCCTGATGACAATATTTTGAAGGTAAGCACACTGAAACAATGTGCAACGTGTTCCTGATGACAATATTATGAAGGCAAGCACACTGAAACAATGTGCAATGTGTTCTTGGTGACAATATTATGAAGGTAGGCACATTGAAACAATGTGCAACGTGTTCCTGATGACAATATTATGAAGGTAAGCACACTGAAACAATGTGCAATGTGTTCCTGATGACAATATTATGAAGGTAAGCACACTGAAACAATGTACAACGTGTTCCTAATGACAATATTATGAAGGTAAGCATACTGAAACAATGTGCAACATGTTCCTGGTGACAATATTATGAAGGCAAGCACACTGAAACAATATGCAACGTGTTCCTGGCGACAATAATTATTATGAAGGTAAGCACACTGAAACAATGTGCAACGTGTTCCTGGTGACAATATTATGAAGGTAAGCACACTGAAACAATGTGCAACGTGTTCCTGGTGACAATATTCTGAAGGTAAGCACACTGAAACAATGTGCAACGTGTTCCTGGTGACAATATTATGAAGGTAAGCACGCTGAAACAATGTGCAACGTGTTCCTGGTGACAATATTCTGAAGGTAAGCACACTGAAACAATGTGCAACGTGTTCCTGGTGACAATATTCTGAAGGTAAGCACGCTGAAACAATGTGCAACGTGTTCCTGGTGACAATATTCTGAAGGTAAGCACGCTGAAACAATGTGCAACGTGTTCCTGGTGACAATATTATGAAGGTAAGCACGCTGAAACAACGTGCAACGTGTTCCTGGTGACAATATTATGAAGGTAAGCACGCTGAAACAACGTGCAACGTGTTCCTGGTGACAATATTATGAAGGGAAGCACGCTGAAACAACGTGCAACTTGTTCCTGGTGACAATATTATGAAGGGAAGCACGCTGAAACAACGTGCAACGTGTTCCTGGTGACAATATTATGAAGGGAAGCACGCTGAAACAACGTGCAACGTGTTCCTGGTGACAATATTATGAAGGGAAGCACACAGAAACAACGTGCAACGTGTTCCTGGTGACAATATTATGAAGGGAAGCACACAGAAACAACGTGCAACGTGTTCCTGGTGACAATATTATGAAGGGAAGCACACTGAAACAACGTGCAACGTGTTCCTGGTGACAATATTATGAAGGCAAGCACACTGAAACAACGTGCAACGTGTTCCTGGTGACAATATTATGAAGGGAAGCACGCTGAAACAACGTGCAACGTGTTCCTGGTGACAATATTATGAAGGTAAGCACGCTGAAACAACGTGCAACGTGTTCCTGGTGACAATATTATGAAGGTAAGCACGCTGAAACAACGTGCAACGTGTTCCTGGTGACAATATTATGAAGGGAAGCACACTGAAACAATATGCAACGTGTTCCTGGTGACAATATTATGAAGGGAAGCACGCTGAAACAATGTGCAACGTGTTCCTGGTGACAATATTTTGAAGGTAAGCACGCTGAAACAATGTGCAACGTGTTCCTGGTGACAATATTATGAAGGTAAGCACACTGAAACAATGTGCAACGTGTTCCTGGTGACAATATTATGAAGGTAAGCACGTTGAAACAACATGCAACATGTTCCTGGTCGCAATAATGCTGTTTTGCTGAAGGCAAGTAAGACAGAAATGAGCTGTAGATAATGAACCATGTCCACAAAGACTTGACATGACAGGAAGAAGGATGAGCCAACATTATCACTAACAAACACAGCTTCTCTTCACCACTCCATCGCAGCCAAAGCACAATTTGTCACTGAATTTGTTCCATCACATTAAAGAATGCTGATGAAAACATCAATGGGCACACTGGAGTGATACAAAAATGCCAATTAAAGAATTTTATTAATTGAAGAGCTCTTGTTTTCCTATTTCTTCAGCAGTCACACTGTGTTGTTGTTCTATGTTATTATTCGTTGTTTGTTACTGTACACATCACACACAATATCTGGGGAAGGTGATACATTTTCACAGAGATTTTACCCTTAATAAGTCTTATGATAATTTATTGATAATCATTAACTTTGAACCCTCCACTGGATTTCAAGGAATTAAGACTTTCTATGTATAAATATTTTTTGTTTTGTTGGGCAGGCGGCAGGCAGGCAGGCAGGCAGGCAGGCAGGCAGGCAGGCAGGCAGGCAGGCAGGCAGGCAGGAAGGCAGGCAGGCAGGCAGGCAGGCAGGCAGGCAGGCAGGTTAGGGAAACAGAGGGAAGCAAGCAGGGAAGAACATAAAGGGCAGGAAGAGTGGGATGTTAGACACACATGTATACTGGAATACATTTCACTCAGAACTATTTCGAAGGCATCATGTAAGACATTGCTTTCAGGTAAGTGTTGTGGCAGACCCATTGACATAAATAGAACACCCATTAGTAAAACAAGACCACTAAGCTCTTATCAGTTGACACATGATAAAGTGATGCCGGCATGGACCAGTGACATTCATACTGCTGCAAGGCAAGAACCCACTGGAGGCCCAGTGTTTATACTGTACAGCACCCAATCTTCATCATATATCTATAGATATACAGTACTAATAAGAGATTATTACTATATAGCTATATATACCTAATACCTTATTACATGCACAATCTATCCATGCACCTTGTATATCAAATACCATAACATATTAACTATAACAGTAGCACCACTAGACATGATCGAAACTGAACTTTCTGAAGTGCTCTACACATGTATTAGATACTGACTGCAAGAGGTCAAAATCTCATTAAGATCTGTTGGACATTCTTCTCTAAGGTCCCAAAAATATTCTTTTCCCATCTTCCAACACATTCCCCAGCTGCTCCATCACAGCAATTTCCACCTGCAGATCAAGATCTCTCGAATGTTATCTAGCCAACTTGCCCAAGGACACGCCTCATGTAAAGAAATGTGCTCTCTCATTTAAGCTGTCAATTGTTTTAGTAGGCAACCTTTCACATGGTTTGTCAAACAAATGCATAGAATGCAATGAATGTTGCAATGTGTACAGAATGAGTTACATGATAGTGGTTCATACAACGAAGAAAAGGCAAACAACGACCAAAAAGGGGAGAGCCTCATTAAATGCAGATGACTTAATAAAGAAAAAAAATCTTATTAATGAGCTGACATCTAGTAGAGTTTTATAAGAGTTACAAATATGCATACATGCACGAACACATTATTTATAAAACTGAATCCTACCCCTATAACATTTTTATAAGGGGGTGATTAATGATGTAACTCTATGGGCAGACCAAATAGCAGGCCATATGTGCAGCGGTAATGACAAGATTGAGTTAGACTTAGATGTGAACATGATGTATGATGGGGTGATGGTGTTCTGGTGTCCTGCTGTGGCCATTTTGTCACCAAGCCAATCACTGTGACAATGACCATGACCATGCATGTTTATGACATCACATTTATACTTGGCACTTCACACCATCAGTGACTAGACTTCTGAGGTTTATGTTGTCAACAAGGGCATTAAAGTTAAGACCACCATTTTTGTCAAGAGTTCTTGCTAAGCTTTCAGAAAAACAAATTTATTTTGCAATTTCCATACTCTATTTATGTTCTTCCTCATTAAAACCAATCAATTATTTCATTTTTTTCACAGACATTATATTTAAATTTGTATTCCTGAAGTATACATCTGCCTCGCTCAAAGACAATCATCACAGTAATCTGGTTGTCATGACGAGCAATGCCCATATTCAATGTAGGATTTAAAAGGCTGACTTACAATGTGGTGAACTCTCAGCCAAGTGTATCAACATTATACAATAACATGAATTAAGATGTTATGTGATGAACTCTCAGCTAAGTGCAACAACATTATGCAATGACATGAATTAAGATGACAAAACTGTCACTGTCATTTCTCTCCCTGTCAGGTTGATCGACATTAAAGGGAAACAAAAGTCATGGTTTTGAGGATATGCGACTATAAGAGTTACTAAAACATAACCATTTACAACTACAATTAAGAATATCACGCCAGTGGTTTACTAGGAAAACCTTGTTGAACACACAGCATCTTAATTTCATGGGCCGTGCCATACTGTTAGATGATCCTATGTCACAAGTGTATTCTGGTAATATACGCTTGCCAAATGAAAATATATTTGTATACACAGGTCTATTCCTATCTTGCAAATAGGAAATGGCCATGCTGTTTGCACCCAAACTCAACTCATGTAACATATTTTGGCCTCTGTTTACTAAACTATTCCACTTTCTGACAAAATAACATGTTTTTGAGACTGCTGCGGTTCTGTGTATGCCGGCCTCACTTAATACGTCATAAGGTGTCTAGGTTACCCGATTTCATAGAACTGCACATGCGCTTATCCGTCACGCTTGTTAACTGTCAGCCCTCAGTCAATCAGAGAAATTCCTTAAATCTACTACTTTTAGAACACATTTTGAGTAAACCACTGGTGTGATATTCTTGATTTTAGTTGCATATGGTTAGTTTTTATTAACTCTTTTAGGTACATAGCCCCTAAACCATGACTCACGTTTTGCTTTTATGCCAGTAAAAAATACTGATGCTCTAATCTCAATCAAATCCCAATATGTTCTCAGCAAACTTACCTTCAATACGATGAAGGAACTACATAGATTCATTTTGGTTGCCAGAACCATAAAACCATCATGAAGAAACGTGTCATTAAGTGGCTGTCCCACACTACAGTGACACAGCATGCAGCCCGTCACCAAACTGTCCACTGAATGAAACAATGGGCAGTTAGAAATGAGCAGTGTGACCGCCCTGCTCCAGCAGAGAGGATGTTAAGCATGGGCATGAGTTAGCATCAGTGGACATTGTTATATGATGTACTGGATCTCCTTGCTCCATTGTTGCATAATGTACTGGATCTCCTTGCTCCATTGTTGCATAATGTACTGGATCTCCTTGCTCCATTGTTGCATAATGTACTGGATCTCCTTGCTCCATTGTTGCATAACATACTGGATCTCCTTGCTCC
Source organism: Lamellibrachia satsuma (assembly GCA_033239005.1). Lineage (NCBI taxonomy): Eukaryota > Metazoa > Annelida > Polychaeta > Sabellida > Siboglinidae > Lamellibrachia > Lamellibrachia satsuma. Next base: position 17,275,130 of record BSQZ01000001.1, on the reverse strand, counting down.
GTTGTTGTATGATGTACTGGATCTCCTTGCTCCATTGTTGCATGATGTACTGGATCTCCTTGCTCCGTTGTTGTATGATGTACTGGATCTCCTTGCTCCATTGTTGCATGATGTACTGGATCTCCTTGCTCCGTTGTTGTATGATGTACTGGATCTCCTTGCTCCATTGTTGCATGATGTACTGGATCTCCTTGCTCCGTTGTTGCATGATGTACTGGATCTTCTTGCTCCATTGTTGCATGATGTACTGGATCTCCTTGCTCCATTGTTGCATGATGTACTGGATCTCCTTGCTCCGTTGTTGCATGATGTACTGGATCTCCTTGCTCCATTGTTGCATGATGTACTGGATCTCCTTGCTCCATTGTTGCATGATGTACTGGATCTCCTTGCTCCATTGTTGCATGATGTACTGGATCTCCTTGCTCCATTGTTGCATGATGTACTGGATCTCCTTGCTCCATTGTTGCATGATGTACTGGATCTCCTTGCTCCATTGTTGCATGATGTACTGGATCTCCTTGCTCCATTGTTGCACTGGATCTCCTTGCTCCATTGTTGTATGATGTACTGGATCTCTTTGATCCATTGTTGCATGATGTACTGGATCTTCTTGCTCCATTGTTGCATGATGTACTGGATCTCCTTGCTCCATTGTTGCATGATGTACTGGATCTCCTTGCTCCATTGTTGCATGATGTACTGGATCTCCTTGCTCCATTGTTGCATGATGTACTGGATCTCCTTGCTCCATTGTTGCATGATGTACTGGATCTCCTTGCTCCATTGTTGCATGATGTACTGGATCTCCTTGCTCCATTGTTGCATGATGTACTGGATCTCCTTGCTCCATTGTTGCATGATACAGTGGATCTCCTTGCTCCATTGTTGCACGATGTACTCCTTGGTCCATTGTTGCATGATGTACTGGATCTCCTTGCTCCATTGTTACATGATACAGTGGATCTCCTTGTTCCATTGTTGCATGATGTACTCTTTGCTCCATTGTTGCACGACATAGTGGATCTCCTTGCTCCATTGTTGCATAATGTAGTGGATCTCTGTGCTCATCGTCACAGACCAAGAATAACATTTGGCAAATTGATTGGTGTAGGAAAAGGTGTAATATAAAAATGTCAGCACGAAATCAGAAATACCAAAATAAATTGTGTTTGAAATAATGAATAACGCTGCAAGCCTTAAACTGTGTGTTGTTGAATAATTTTCAGTAACTAATAGCAGCACTGTAATCAACATAAACATAATTATTAATCTACAGTCATTTGATCACAAATAATGGTACTTCTAAAATAGAACATCATATACAAATGGATTTTCTTATTACATTAACAACCTATGTCAGTTAAAAAGGTACTCGATTACTGTTTTTTCCAACCTTTTAACCTGTTCTTCTAACTCTGCTTATATTTAATCCATATTTGTCTGTGTGTGCGTGCTTGCAACTTTATAGACATTCGTGTTGTGTGCGTGCTTGCTTGCATGCATGCATGCGTGTGCATGGCTGTTTTATTGGGAAACTCTTCAAGACACCACACATAACTGCATACCCATCTGCTGAATAGTATCTATATCTATTATTTCTATAAATCAGCTGAGCTATAATGGGAACACAAATGTGTGACTATTGCCAAGATTTAATCAATAAAATGGTACTTATGCCTTATTATTTTTATTCTCTTAGAAGGTAATATTAGCCTAAGTCAGAGCTTGTTTATTAAATTAACTTATGACTTAAGGTGGTCGATTACCTTGAAATCAAGGTATCTATGCATCATTGTTACAACAATTAAATCAACACAAAAGTATTGTCAATTGAAACTATGTCCATAATGCCAAAAGTAAACACAAATTATACATTTATTGGTAAAACAACGTTAATAGAAACCGAAACCATTATAAATAAAATGTTACACATGTGGCAACTCTCACGGATAACCAGGATAACTTCTATTGTGGAATTGTTACAGAAAATTGCACTACATTATTTTTGTTCTATGTATATAGAAATAATATATTAACATTTTGGCCAACTTTTACTGAAACGACTCCTTGTAGGCCAAATGTGGGTTTTCATAACAATGTTAGCATAATATGGCATTTTGTGATAACATTTAGTTAGGGTTGTGCTTTGAAGATAGCAAAACCTAAATTTTTGCGTGGGAAGAGTTTTCTCTTTGTATACAGAGATAAATAATTAATTAACACGTTGGCCAACTTTTACTGAAATGCCATTACTCATTGTTGTCAAATATGGGCTTTGAAATTTTTTTCGCTATTTTTGCTGATGACATAGCTGTTACGTTTAGATATTTTTAAAATGTGCACAGGATCCCCCAACTTTGTTTGCCTTTTATACAGATGATTAATAAATGACCATTTCTGCCAAGTTTTACTGAAGTGACATTACTCCTTGTGGCTCAAATATTTAATAAATATTATCAAAATGTAGAGGTTTTCCCATGACTTAATAAATTACATAAAATAATTCATTTTACCATTTTTTATGCGAGTTTGACATATTATGCTTTATATGACATGAACATATCAAATTGCAATATTCCTGCAAATTTTATATTTGAATAGGAAACAAATTTCCTGTCATGACTGATTATGACCAGAGCACAGTATTTTGTTAATTTTGCTGGTGACGGAGTGGTTACTATGTCAGATATTTCTAAAAGTTTCTCAGGACCCCCAACTGTTTTTGTCTTTTTTAGAGATAATACATGACAATTTTAGCCAGTGTTACTAAAAATACATTACTCCTTGTTGGTCAAATATTGAATATTGTCGAAATTTAGCTAAACTGTGGTTTTTCCATGACTTAATAAATTACATAAAATAACTAATAACATACCCACCACCCCCAAGGTACCATTTTTCTTATGCGAGTTTGACATATTATGCTCTATATAATATGAACATATTCCTGCAAGTTTTTATTTGAACAGTAAATAAATCTCATGTTATGACTGATTATGATCACAGTAAAGTATTTTGCTAATTTTGCTGGTGACAGCTGTTGCTATATCTGATATTAAAAAAAAAGTGCACGGGACCCCCAACTTTCTTTGCCTTTTGGGGGTCTAATGGATTTCGAACCTTTAAAATTTAAAGTTTAATTACTTTTATTTCAGGGTAATCAGCTACCTTAATTAGTAACTATTTGTACCAGACTAACATATCTCCATTCTGCTGAGACCTAGGCTAAGCATGGACAAAGATTTTTGGTCAAAATTAGATGGCAGATGTTACCACATATTTTTTGCCACCAGAATAAATCTTGTGCTGACTACAAAGTGAAACAGTTCGTTTTGTTTAAAAATATGTAACATGTTAAGTAAAAACTTGCACAATGTCACTCCACGGATGTTAGCTATGCACATATGATATTCAAGACAAGATGATCTGATGCACTTTTACCAAAAAACGTTCATGTAGGGCCTACTATTAGTTGACTGAGCAAGTCATGTTATTGGCTCCAAAAAGAATTAAAAAACTTGTCAAGTATAAAAAATATGTCTCTCATCTCGTCAGTAACGTCAACCAAGGCCAAGTCTAAGCAAATGGCCAAAGGCAAAGGCAAAGCGCCAAGCGCAGACGCGCCCATGCCATATCATATGGTATGGATTCATCTAAAACAGCCGTGCCATGTTTAAACTTCAAACCTAAGCTAGTCCCAGGTCAAAGACATTTCAGCAAAATGGTTCCCATTTACTATACATGCATACGTTATTACTGCTTGCTAGGAACACGTCATTCCCGCCTACAGCCAGTAAAGGCTAAACTAAAGTAAAGCGTGGGCACCGCCACCGGTCCATGGGCATGGCGGGCGTGGATACGTGGTAGCTGCAGTCACGTCACCTAAACGCCATTTGCGTTGAATTTATAAAAAAAAACAGAGCGAAGGCCCGCCACCAAAAAAATGGTTTCGTCTGTCACAAACATTTAGTGAAAAGTGCCTCTTCTTTCATGGCAAAATGTTACTGACTCGACCCACGACACTCACCGACACCGTCAGTGACAGTGTCACCGAACTCACTGTCAACGTCGACGTATACAAGGCCCAAGCGTCGCACGTGTCTTTGGCCAACCCCACGAATCTGTAGTTCAGCTATATGTATTTCTCAAATAATTGGCAACAGGTATGCTAACTTACCGTTCTTACATGGCTACGGAAAGAATGTGATGTAGCAAAAATTGGAACATCTCGCAACTTTGTCAAAGAATTAATTTACCTGTTGTCCGCTTGGGCACATTTAGTTACGCGAATGCTGTTCGCTAGAGGGCAGAACTGTTTAACTGACGAAAGTTAAAAAAGCTTTTAGGCTTTACTATAAAATGATAGCACTGCTCCTCAGCCACACTATAGGGATGTGTGTGCAAGGAGGCTGAACACTATAGGTTGCTTCCGTGTCCTAATGAGATAAACCTGTTGACCAGGGTGCAGCAAGACAAATATTGTGTAACTTTGGTGTCCCTCCATTTCTACAACAATCGATGCTACTGTGTCTGTGGCGACAACCTTAAAATGCCGACATCCAAGACCTGGTGGTACTAAACAATAAACATTCCACCCCCACTGCCCCAGCTGTCCTTAAGTTTATCTTCATCACGTTAAATCCATCTAAACATATTTAGCACTCCCCAATCTACTTGGATAAATTTCCATTAGACAAAACAGTAATATGCACACCCACCACCCTATACATGTTTCCAGTAAGAACAACAAACTGAACGTAACTACATTATTTTTATTAACAAAAACAAACAAGCAGTATTGTCACTATCAAAGCAAATACAGCAAAGTAAAAGCTGATTTCTTACCAGTGCTGTATACAAGTACCCAAGTCCAATTGTTTGCTGAACAAAATTACAGACCACCAACAAAACAGTAAAAGCAGATAATAATGCTACCAGAATAAAAAGATAAACCACCATCTTGTTATACCTAGCATTGTACATACGAAACGCTTGCATAGCATATGAATTTACAAATTTATAAATCTATTTAAAGTATCCTCAAGGAGCGATATCAGGGAATCATCAAAATGGTAGGATTTATTGCATAATCTCCCAAATTATTATTTACTCTTGTGGGGCTACAGTGGGCATAAAATGTATCGAGATAATTCCTTACAGGGCCAAGCCTTATGTAAACTCTGCTACCAGCCTAGCTTTTAAGTTAATAGTCTATCTACTTCCACTAGAGATTCCCTTTGAAGACAATTAAGGGTCATAAACAACCACTCAACTATGGCAATCTAAGCCCCAACACTTCCTGAGAATACTTAACAGTGAAAAGCAATTTAATTTACAAAAACAACAATGCCATTGTCCAACAAAAAACATGCTTTGAGGGAGAAGAAAGCAAAATATTTGCTTGTTTTTATTCTGCCAGGACCCATTGATGGCATTCACCCCTGAATGGTTGTAACTCCACCAACAGACTGCCTTCTACCATAAACTGGGTGATTTGTCATTTGCGATGATGTTGAACATTGATAATGTCATATTCTCAAGAAACCAACTTGTATAGAACAGCCACATTTTCTGTGTTTTGCCAACACAACAAAAAGTTCAAACTGGCCATTGACTTAAATTTTTGACATTTTAGGAACTAACAGAGCCTGAGTTACAAAGTCATCTTTTATTGATTCTTTTTTTTATTTAGGTATATGTACATGGAAAACAAGTGTGTAACATTTCAAGGATATGAATACTGGCTAATAATATATTCAGTTAGTATTTCATTTACTTAATTAAACCAACAAAACCCTGCAAAGAATATGCACAAAATGCCAACACCAGTTGTAATGTCAACCGACCTTTGTAACAATTAGTTTATTCTTCTCTATGGCCATATCATTGAAGCTGTGAAAAGTAACACAGTTTAATGTGCAGAGTTGTTGAAAATAGCCATATAAATAATCCAGGTAGTACTTGATGACTTGTGACTGAAGAACATTCATTTCACTCTTGTCGTTACTGTTCCACCATGCAAGTGATAGCACCTTCATTGTGTTCGTAAATGCAGCATGACATAGCAATTGCATAATTGCATATAGCCTCAGTGCAGGTAAGAAACATCTTTTAAAATCACCAATAATGTCAACCGTATTCCTGTGACAATAAACATGCTGCCGTATGTCAAGTGAATGTAGTCATTTCTTTGCCTTCGGCTGGAGTGGCTGCCCCCGATCCTTTCCCCGTAGTTTCATACCTTCAACCGATCAAAACAGTGCAATGTACAGTAAAACCTGCTTTAGTCCATAACAGACACCTGTCTATAACGGACACTTTTGAAAGTCCATAATTACTAGCTATTACTTTGCACTGTCCACTAACTGCTCACAGTGGCCACCTGGCCAATGTGGACAATGTAATTTGGACCAATCATTCACAATCACCCTGTCACTTGCGGACAGGTCAAAGTGCATTGACAATCTGCGAGTCATCTAGCTGAGCCAAATCTGATACCCACTAAATTTGCTAAGTATGTATTCTGTGTCATACCATCTGCATAATGTCGTCAAGAAGTATAAGAAATGTGCTCCAAATAAGGTGAGCCTCTTGTCTAGCCCCAGCTTAGGCTACCATCAGGTACGTAAACTTTCACCCCTTGGACATCAAAGCCGTTTCAGCTTCCTTTCTGTAACTCCAACCTTGCTTTGTTTTGACATGCAAAGATTCAGTCCAACTCTCGGAAGCCACGCTCCAACCAAAGTGAACGAACAAGGAGAAATGTGTCAATGTTACTATCCATCCAACTTGCGGATGAGAGGGGTAAAACAAATGGTGATTACATAATACATGGGACCGATAACGGGCCCCATACACCACCTGATTTCCATGCAGTGGAATGCAGTAATGCTGTGTGATTAATGACATTTTCACCAACTAAGTTTATGGCCCACATATAAAGTATACACATGTGTTGTTTTATTAACTGTAGCTTCGTACCGTTCACGACAGTACCAACAAGCGACCATAACAAATTATAATGGCGCCACCTAGTGATTATCCACTTAATCAAATTCTCCATAACAAACACCTGTCCATAACGGACATATAGATCCGGCGATGTCTGCTATGGACAGGTTTCACTGTATGTCAATTTGGGAAAAATACAATTCTAACTAATCCCAACAAGCAGCTTTATAATGACATGTATATGTTACAGTCAATCTGCGTAACCAGTCATTTCACGTAATGACTGACATGTTTAGGCATTATGCGAAATGACTGTTTCACTCAGGCATTTTGCAAAACGACTGGACATTTCAGTTATTACACGAAATGACTGGAATTAAGGCACTGTTATTAAACAGTTTGACTGGTGACCATTTCAGTCATACTGTGTAATAACAATTTGTGTACTTTTGTCATTATATATTGTTCCAATGTTAATTGTGCATTAATGTCAGCTTTCATAATTCTTCAGACATTCACATTACTCAAGTAAATAAACATGTATGCTATGTATTTGAAAATGGCAACATTTTGCTAATAATTTATCCCTGTCTGGTTACAAGACGCTCCCCGACAGTTTGATTGACAGTTATCTCACTGGTGTTCTCTGATTTTATGAACAGGTAATGGATGATCCAACCATTCTCCAACTGGGAATGCTAATTGCTTAACAATTGGCTATTGTGCCTATAAAAAGAACACAATCAGTAGGTCTTAATCACTTGCCTCTTGGTATAGCTATCACAATGGCACAGGATAATTACGAAGTACAATTTAAGGAAGAACTCTACAAAAGGTCTCAAATATGTCAAAAACATCTAATTCCCCAAATAGAATATTTCAATACTATAAACAACTCAAACTTGCGGTAACTAGTGAATCTTCGAAGACACACCATGGATACTACAATACTCAGCAAGTACCAATTTTTATTTGAAGTTTCTTATGCTGAACATTGTTTCTTGATTTTCAGTGTGAGAAATTTACCAGACATTTCACAGTTTGAGGGGTAGATAGTAGTCCATTTAATTAAATCAAATATTCCAACCTATAATAAATGACGTATGGATGGAACTACAGTTGAATACTCTTCCAAATGCACCATAGCTAACATGTAATTATGTAGCAATGGCATCATACCATAATTATGTCATATAAATTATTCCACAGCCCTAGGCCAGACAGGTGAAAACTTAGGCTATTTCTGCCACAAAATTTTTAAGAAGCTTAATATCAGACACATGCAATTTTGGTGGCTTGCATAACATGATGTGGTATCATTTTGATTTGGTAGTGGTTAAATTTCACAATAGTCTGAGCTGCCCTAACAAGTGAGAACGAACCATATGACATGCTAATAACTAATCATCAATTTATTATTAAAGTAAATTGTCCTTTTAAGATCAGACATGATTTGATTTGTCGTCTTTTATAAATATCCTCTGGATAATGGGTATGATTTCTCTCAGTGGCAAGTATACCTACTAGTATGCTTCACGTCTTTCATGATAACTAGGGAGTATAATAATTATTTAGTAATATTTGTTGAATACAATATTAGCTTTCACCAATACTGTGATGTAAAATATTATGAATTTAACATTCTTGGCTTAAAAACAACAGGGTATACGCTCTCATCCATATCCATACATATAATTATGAGAATATGGCATGTTGTTTAATTTGTTTGACATATATTGTGGAAATGTAACACATTGATACAATTTCCAATGATACAGTAGACTACTGCAAGTTGTAGAATCATAATAAAGTTATATGTTGTTCAATAAAACAGTGTTGTTGTGTCTTAAGTATGCATGAAGCATTTCCAACAGTTAATTTAAGATACACAATAGAAGACAAATTGTAATTGATACTTCACAGTGTTTGCTCTGGGTATAATGGCACAAAGCGCACTTAGGGAGACTGGGGTATTGCACCTCGTAATAAAAACATTAATTTGATGATAAGTGGTTTCGATCATATGGAGTAACTTCGATTCCTGGTGTTCTACACTTTCCAAAGCGAACCCGAACAATAATTTTAAATCATAATTTCATTACGATAAGTTGAGTGTGAGAAATAGACAGCTGCTAGGTGGCAATTTCTGAAAATATTGGGCTAGGTAGATTAAAAACAGCAAGTTTGCCCACATCACTTGTCATTAACCAAGGGAAGCACTGTTTCAGTTATTACATGAAATGATTGCACCTCTTTTCCAGTCATTTCGCGTAATGACTGAAATTTTCAGTCATTTTGCGAAATGCCTGAGTGAAACAGTCATTTCGCGTAATGCCTAAACATGTCAGTCATTGTGTGAAATGCCCATGGGGATGGTTCCTACATTTACAATTTTTTTTAATTCATCCAGAGTTGGAGCCTTCATACGAAGGGTAGTTCATAGTTACGTACAATTGTTTGCAGCAATATGCATGTTTTCTACAATTGTTCTCAGTTACGTAACCCATGCAAACATTTGTATAACTTCCTTCGTATGATACGAACACTGATCAGTGGGTAAGAACGCTTCGTGAAACTGGCCCCTACTTAGCGTGCAGCATAACAAAACATGGCAAAATGTGTGCATTGAGAAAATGCATAGCTCAAAGTGATACATATCTATTGGTCATTGGTTAAAATATAAGTAAATTCTGTCAACTTTAAAAATGGCTGATTTGACACCGTATGACCCTCCTAATAAAAACACTTTGAACAATTGAAAGTACAAACAAATAAAATAAAATTGTATAAAGAAAATTAAAACATTATGTCAATCTGCACTGTTTTTCATAACTTTCTTTTTGGGCAAACATGCCAAATATGAGCACAAGTTCAAACCGAATTAAATATCTACATTTTAGTAGTTAGACCATTGCAACAATTCTGAATTGAACTGAGGTATTTTATGCCTTTATCAGTTAAAATAAATTAGAATACACCAATTTAAAAGTAATCTCCATTGTCATCATCAACACCAATGGTTGTCCTGGTCTGGCACTGACTTTCCAAAAAGTTGATATCACATATGGCAAAGTTGATATATACTCACACATTCCCCCATCTAAATCACCAATAAGCTCCACTTTCAATACTGGTCAGTAAATCAACATTACAGCACAATCCACATCCACATAGGGAAACTACACAACTGTGTATATCAATCAAACAAGAGCAACTACACACCAATGCGTATTTATTTTGACATCGCATATCTCTCAAAATAGAATTGGGGTGTTTACAATATGGGTTGCGTAAAAATGCAGCTGATACAAGAAAAAATGTATTATTAATTTTTGTTTTTATTATTAATACTTACCAGGAGAACACATTTGGGATATTCCTTTAGGCAAATATCCTTATCACCATTTTTTTCCAACAGTTTTAACAGTTACATCTTATCCACCAGAGTGCACCACTTGTCACAGAGGTAGCTGTCCCATCATGTGCCGGTACCCTGTCTCTTCCAAGTTCATATGCAATTTTCTCAAACTCGCAAAGAGGGGAGGAAGGGTGGGACTATAATTCATGTGTTCTCCTGGTAAGTATTAATAATAAAAACAAAAATTAATGCAATTTTTTTATTTTATGTCTTAATCCTGTTACCAGGAGAACACATTTGGGGTGAATTTAGGAGGGTCGTGTATTGCACACGCTAAACGCTCTAATGTAGAACTTGTAACCTGTGAATGAAAACCGTAGTTTCTCTTCAGTTTTCCCATCTGTGTGCATACAAATAATCAACCAACTCTCATAGCCTGTAAACTTATTGACCAGCCACAGTTGTTTAAAATGTACCTACCATCTAGAACGTATATCCCTCAAATAGAAACTGGAGAACGTACTCTTTGCTCTCCAAGTGCCTCCATAAAATTTCCTGTGAAGGCGCTCCATGAAACAGACAAAGCTCTTACTTCATGAGCAGATACTTTGTGTAGTTCTAAAGACTTAGGATTAGACCCTTCCACTGTATGTGCTATCTTAATGAGTTTCACCAGCCAAGATGATATTGTGGCCTTCTTAATCTCATCTGGTTTGGATGGTTTATAGGAAATGAATAGTTTCCTACGTCCTTTTCGCAACTGAGAAGATGACGTCACCTTCCTATAGTGAAGCAAAGCTCTGAACAGCCATAATTTCCTATCAGGGTTCTCCCCCCCTCTCACTGATGTACACCCTTTGTAAAAGCCTTCAGCTTCACAGGATCATTCACTGCATCCAAGACTTGATTCTTTGCTATAAAATCCAAGGCTGGATACAATGTCACCAATGTCTGGTTTTGCTTCTGCCTAAAACGATCTGAATCAAAACACAGAGCATGTAACTCAGACTTTCATCTACCAGAAGCCAATGCTACTAGGAAGATGGTCTTCAAAGTCAAAAATGCTTCAAATAAAGTTTCTGCAGTGGTTCAAAAGGCGACTTCAGAAGCGCTTTAAGTACCAACGGAAGATTCCACTGAGGCACTATTTTCCTCTTTGGAGGCTTTTCCAGGTGAAACAGCGCATAAGAACTCCTAACTCAGGTGACTATGAAAACTCTTTTCTAGAACCGAAGCTTGACAGGGTAGCACTAATAGCTGACCTGTAGCCTTTTACATTCTAGGATTTAACCCTTTTTCATGGAAAAGGTGAAGAAAGAAGTCTGCTAATCTCGGAATAGAGATCTGGAAAGGATCGATCGATTTTGTATGACACCAACCAGCGAAGATCGTCCATTTACTGTCATAGACAACTCTAGAGGATTGTCTCTGAGCTCTGGAAATCTGGTCAGCAGCTTCCTGCGAAAAGCCTGTTTGGGAGGGATCGCTGGTAAGCCTCCAAGCGTGTAGGCACACTGCTTGGAGTAACTGATGTCTCTGATGGTTTTAATCTGTAATAATAGATCTTCCCTCTGTGGTAAGACCAAAGGAAAGTCTACCAGCTGTTCCAATATTCTGGCATACCAGAATTGATTGGTCCATTTTGTAGCTATCAGTATTATCTGGCAAGGATGGTCTGTGACCATTTTCTCTACTACTCTCCCCAGTAACACATATGGGGGGAATGCATATATGTACATTACCTTCCATGACATTGCACCGATCCCCAATGCTTGAGGATCTGCCATTGGAGCAGGGCTGGGTCCAATTATGTAATTGTAATTGTAATTGATTACAGCAAAATTGTGTAATTGTAATTGATTATGGTTTCAATATGTTGCTGTAATTGTAATTATAATTGTTATATTTTGTATAATTGAAAATTTATTTAAATTACAATCAATTACAGTACATTTCATATCACAAACTACCAGAACGAATTGTCAATAAAAATATAATTTAAGTCTCACATGAGTTGAAAGTCAAAACTAATAATAACATATTATATATTTATATTTAAGTCTCAGTATTCACTGTCTGGTGGGTACTGGTCAGTGGTGCTAGTGGTGGGTAGCCTTAGCAATTAGCCTTTTCAGTAAGTTGGTAACAGCCAGGAAGCAATAAACAATGCACAGACATTGTCAGACAAAGGTTAAGCTGGTATTCAAACAACATGGAAAGACCTGTAGCCTGATATTGCTTCAGAAAATATCAGCTCAGTGAAACATTGCAGAGTTAGCAAGCCAATTACACCCCTTGTGTTGTGGTGGGTTGGAGACAGGTCAGGTGGCAAGGACCGTTTATATGGCCTCTCCCCTCATTCCCAGCACAAAGCAAAGGGCAGACCAATTAAGAATATCAGCTTAGAGCAGGAGCTACCACCTCAAAGTAAACACATCATACCCTATTATTAGTATTTTCCAAAGAAAAATTTAAGAAATGCGCACGGATAAATGTCTGCATTGGAATATGTCCTGTAGGATTATGTCTGGATATTGCATTGTATTTTTATATAATAAAAATATGTTTTAAATGGCTATCTTTTTATTTAGTATAATTCAAAGTCACAATTCAACAAAATGTACAAACATTACCGTTATATTTGTTTATCAAGTGTGTAAAAAATATTGAAATTCAGCAAAACGCGCAAAAATACATAACTAACAAATGCAAAATATATTTGGTTCCGCATAATGTAATTGTAATTGTAATTGAAACAGTGTAATTGTAATTGTAATTGATTTGGAAAATTATGACTGTAATTGTAATTGAAATGAAAAATTTAATGTAATTGTAATCAAAATTGATATAATTTTGTGTAATTGGACCCAGCCCTGCATTGGAGATATTCACACTGGAAGTCTGTTATTTAACCTTGTGGCAAACAGATCCAAATTGGCTCAATGACCTGAGTAACGAGGAACTTCATCGTTATTTTCCTATCCCATATCTAAGCGAGCAATGATTTTCGTCACCGTAGCCTGTACAGCAGCCTGTGATTGCTGCAATGTCTTAATTGCTTGTAGCAATTGTGAAGATTGACCAGGAGATCCATGTCTCTTCATTTTCCTCCGTTTTCATCTAACGAAACCAGCCTTAGCCAGATTCAGTAACTGGGTATCTCTGGTCTGGTAGCCGACATTGCTGGTACCAGATGTCCAATCTACAGAAGACCGAACATCCGGAGATATGAAGAGATGACTCTTCGATCATAACCCCTCTGAATGACCGCTCAATCGGTGTTTATAATGACCATCCAATCGCAAACTGCAACATTCGACACCTGGATAACCTGGGGTTCAGCTCCTGCCGTGAACTCCCACTAATATCCTTGGCACAAGCCATCTGCAATGCCAAACAATGCTGCAAATCTTCAAGGTGTTATTATCCACTTATAATTGTTACGTATCGTCATAACAACCACAAATAACCTAATACCACCAACCACCAAGTCAAACCAGTGATAACATTTCAAAACGTTATGTAACCATGTATACTAAAGAACACACTGATTAGGCTACACTACTTCTAAAAGATTACATGATTATCGAATGAGGTCAACATCGCCAACGCTTTCCTCTGGCCTTTTCACAACATCGCCATTCAACAAAAATATATATATATACCACAATTATATATATATATATAAAACAACTACTAATGCACTACTATGCATAACCATCGTCATCATACATATATTCACGGCATGTGTATATAAAACGTCGAACTTTGCCGAGTTTGTTCCCAATCAAAATGACCTATGCCTAGGCTAGCATCAACTTGACACCAGCCTAACTTCTCAAATTACAATACCAGTTTCAAATAAAACATTGTTAAGAAGCTTAATATCAGGATAATCGCATACACGGGCACAACTTAGTAAAATACTTAGCTGTGCGAAACATGTGTGCCTTAAGAAAATCACCACAGAAAGAGATAGGGTACAGACGCATGATGGGACAGCTACCTCGGTGACCAGTGGATAAGAAGTAACTGTTAAAACTATTGAAAAAAATGGTGGTACAGATATTTGCCTAAAGGAATATACCAAATGTGTTCTCCTGGTAATATGATTAAGACATAAAACCATGTATTTACTTTAAACCGAGACATCTCCAAATGGTATATACAGGTACCCACCGAGCGTGCGTTCAAGTTTGGCGAAAATCTGTTGGTTTGGAATTGCTCGTCCACCCTCATAGTCGTTGATGACCTGTTGTTTCTCATTGACACGCTGCAAGAGACACACTACGATGACAAACAGTGCAGACAGGCTCACAGAATGTGCAAGAGACACACTACGATGACAAACAGTGCAGACAGGCTCACAGAATGTGCAAGAGACACACTACGATGACAAACAGTGCAGACAGGCTCACGGAATGTGCAAGAGACACGCTACGATGACAAACAGTGCAGACAGGCTCACGGAATGTGCAAGAGACACACTACGATGACAAACAGTGCAGACAGGATCACAGAATGTGTAAGAGACACGCTACGATGACAAACAGTGCAGACAGGCTCACAGAATGTGCAAGAGACACACTACAACAAACAGTGCAGACAGGATCACAGAATGTGCAAGAGACACGCTACGATGACAAACAGTGCAGACAGGCTCACAGAATGTGCAAGAGACACGCTACGATGGCAAACAGTGCAGACAGGTTCACAGAATGTGCAAGAGACACACTACGATGACAAACAGTGCAGACAGGCTCACAGAATGTGCAAGAGACACGCTACGATGACAAACAGTGCAGACAGGCTCACGGAATGTGCAACTGCCACAGATACACAGTGATGACAAACTCTGCGGCATGTAAGTGATGCTGAAAGCCCATTTTAGAGGCACAGCTTATCAGTGCCATTTAATTACTATACAATTACATATTATACAATTACAAGCTTGGGTCAGGCCTAGTGTTAATGGGCCTGGAAATAAAAGTTATTTTGTTATACTTGCACGCGCACACACACGCACGCATGCATACAACAGTGTATAACATTTGTTATACATGTACAGACAACATAGCAGTGGGCCCCCATAGCACCATAACAAGTGTCATATTTAATAATTATTCAAGGGTGCATTCCAGTCAAGTTTTCCTGTCTCAAACAAAGGGAATTAGTAATAGTAGGCAGATGACTTAATTGGCCAATCTCTGTAAATTGCTTAGTAAGAAAGATTTGGACAGTGATGTGGTTGTATTGATTGTTAGGTGCGAAGGTGTGAAATGTCAATGTGGCAGAGGGTGTGCAGTCTCAGGCCCAGCAGTGTAAATAACATTATATTCCTAAACAGCAACATGAACAAGTAGAAGAAGATAATAATAGACATGCTCAGTATTCATGAAAACATTACACAATATTAAGATAAAATTTAATATACAAGTAATGTTTTTAAATATTGCATTTAATAAAACAATACGTATTTATTATATTTGGTTAATGGGACACAGCATGAAAATGACGGCCCGATTTTCGAGCCAAACTCAATACCTACCAGGCTTCGTAAAATTGACAATTCTCATAAATTACTTGGAATACAGAGCCCAAACTTAATTTTTTTAATATAGATCATTGTGGAATATTTGGTGAACATTTCAAGTGAATTTGAGACCAAAGAATGTGAGGCATGTGTTGATTTGAGATGGAATGACCCATATATTTTATTAACTGCACTGGAATTGTCGGACATATCATTCAAGATTGAAACAGTGACAACTGAGAAAATAATTGTCACACCACCTAGTGAGTAAAAAAACCCTATATTGACTCCCAGTTTGACCCGTCGGAGGTGACTGACCGTGGCGAGTTCCTTCTGTGTGAGGCCCTTAGCTTGGCGTGCCTGTTGGATGAGTCGAGCCACGTCCATACTGACAGTGGCATGATGCAGTTCCTCCGTTTCCCGGTCCAACTTGGCTGTGTTCTTGGACGTCAGATGTTGCTTGTTCTGACCAGCTGCGACTGACAGCGACAGATCAGTTGAATCATGTGTGTTATAACTGGGTATTCAACAACAACTGAAATCTTGGTTATGTACCAAAGTTTACATCTAGTCCTTGATGGCATTTTAGTTGTGTGTGTTACAACTGGATATTCAATAACAACTGAATTTAAGTTTATTTAAGTTTTAATCTTCAATTCTTCATGTTGTTATTTTTTATAGCAGTAACATGTATTTTTTTTACTGTACTAGGAATACATGGTATTAACTACTGCAATCTAACTAACGGCTTTCTTCACTTTGCCTACTCCAAACAGCCACTTATGGGGTTAACATAGGAGTGTTCATGTGTCCCACACAATCTGACATACAAACAATTACTTACATTTCTTTGATGTTTCTAATTCCAGACCTTGTCTCTGAGCGATGTTCAATGCCTGTAATTACAAATGCCGTTTTATGCACCTGTGCACAGCAATAAATTTGCAAACACATAAAAGGTAAACATTCCCCTAGTCTCATTAGATGTATAACATCTAATGTCAATGTCCCTTGAAAAATTTATTTACCAGCCTTTCAGTAACCTGAATTTTATGTGGTTTAGGAGACCTAAAGATGTTTGTTGGGCAAACAAAATGGGATAACACAGAGAGAAGAGAAGAATGTTGATGTAATTACACATGTATGCTAACAGAGGTGTTAACTACTGTTGATGTGATTACACAAGAATTTGTGTAATTTTCATTGCCATGGGTGTTGCAAAATCTGTCAGTGCTGTTCTCAGCATAGCGCCATGGAAGATAGCGCTAACAGTGTTCATAGCTGTGCGCCAAATTGCAACAATTGTAAACACATCAAAGACATTGTTGAGTTGCAGAAATACAACTCTTGCTTGACAAGGCAGTATAGTTTTAGCAAAGTACTGTAGGGGCTAGTATATTGTTGTATAAGGTGAAATCTTTAAATTGGGCAATTCCACTGTGCTCTCTAGGCATAGGCAACACAATAAGGTACGTTCTTATATAGCGTGGTATCCAGTCCTTCGGACTGTTCAAAGCACTTTACGCTTCACTCTCTGGCAGACGTGTTCATTCAAACGTTATTTCGACTTCTCTGGGAAGCATTCAGCCATGCTGCAATTACTACAAAGACTGTTCATTCAGATATACATCTATCTGTAGACAGGTACTCATTTATACAGGTGAGTGAACTGTGGCAACGTTGGATGAACGATATTGCCAAAGCTTCGAAACGGCAGCAGGAGGATTCGAACCCGGGTTCTCTCGATTGAGAGCCTGACATTTTAAACGCTACGCTACCGTGCCCCATAATCATGGCATTGCTCTCATCCAATCAGCTTGATGGTTAATGTTATATAATGCAGACAAATGCAAGTGTGCGCACTGTGCACTATGGTTGCAATAATAGGCAGTATGACTACTTCATGACCCATAGAAACATCACATAAAGAAAAAGATCTAGACGCGATAATAACAGACAGGCTTGAAGTAACAGAGCAGTGTGCTAAAGTATCCAATAAGGCATGATCAATAGAGTCATCAAATATGAGACCGAGGAGGCAGTGGTACAACTATACAAGTCTCTTGTAAGACCACATCTGGACTACTGCATTCCAGTATGGCACCCATTCAAGCAAAAAGACAAACTTATTAGACAGTATGCAATGTAGGGCTGCCAGGATGATACCACACTGGAGACATATGGAATACCCAAGAAGGCTGAGACTGTTAAACATCACAACTCTGGAGAATAGGCAATTGAGAGCTGACCTACTAAAAGTTTTCAAAATATTCAACGAGAGTATATTTCCTGTGAACTTCTTTGTCACGGAGAATGAACAGTCTGCAATAAGAGGGCACCCATTCAAAATCACCAAAGTGCACCCAAGATTGGATATATGGAAGTACCCATTCACCCAAAGGATTGTAAATGACTGGAACTGACTTCCGGTCCTTTGGATGCAGCGGTTATATCTAAGAATATCAAACAATTCAAGGGGCATACAGACAAATACATGAAGCATAGGGCAGAGGATTATATTCTATTAATTCTTGACTCCCTTCCTCATCATCTACTCAAATACACGTAGAAGATGAGGATCAAGGTAAATCAAGGTAAAACATACTAAGAAATTCTGTAACTGCAAACTTCTTAAGTCACAATTCTTAAAAGACTTATTCTCTTGAGCCTTATACTCCACACGCCTCCCCCCTTCTGGGGGTAACATAGGAGTTTCAATAACATGTCAATTACAGTTAGTTCTTGTAAAAGTAGGGAAAAAAATTGAACAATGTGTTAAAATAACCATGATCAATCTTGTGTCAGCGATTCAGTACTCAACAAAAGTATCACACAGTGTTATCACATGTATTTGCCTAAAACAGATTTAGATTTCATTTACTGTACATAAAATCAATAAATTAGCATTAGTTCTTTCATAGATCTACAGAGATCTTGTGAAATTACAATGCATAGCTATTGATAAAAGCATGACAATCTGCCTAAACAGTATGTTGCAATAGTGCCAAGCTGTCAGTAATGATGCAATAACTCATAACAGCATTCATGACAGCTGCCTTGTGCTGCCTCATCCATGTCCATGATTTTCATTTAGACCCTCCAGACCATATGTCCTTACCTACTAGTTCTTTCCATCTGACTGTTAATAAATAACAGACAATTAAAACCATATCATATTACATGACACGTGTCCTTAATAAATTTAGGATATTATTACTTTTACATATTGTAATTTTATTGTAAAATGATAAAATATTGTTATAACATCTAGCCCCTACTTGAAAGGCCGTGGCTACGCGTACGTGAGCCGTATCTTTAGACCTCGAGTCTAAAAGTACGGCAGTCATTCTGCGCATGCGCATACCTTTGGATTTCCGGTTACGTGAGCCGTATTTTTAGCCTAAATTCTAGAAGTACGGCAGTCATTGAGCGCATGCGCGTAATTTCATACGTGAGCCGTATCTTTAGCACTCGGTTCTAAACGTACGTGAGCCGTATGTTTAATCACTGCTTTCGTTGTTTCATACGCGAGCCGTACGTTTAGCATTCAGTTCTAAACATACGTGAGCCGTATTTTTAGCAAATTTTTCTACAAGTCCAGCAGGCAGGCACTTTGGTCTTGCATTTTTTGTGAGCTATAATTAAAGATGTATACATTGGAGGGAGCAGTACTTAATGGCTTCGATACTTAATACCGACTTTTTATGTAGACATTTTATGAATTTACTAGTACATGTAATATATGTAATGTGTGTGTGCGTGAGCATTTTTAGTCACTGCTTTCGTTGTTTCATACGAGAGCTGTATGTTTAGCACTCAGTTCTAAACGTATGCGAGCCGTATTTTTAGCAAACTTCTAGAAGTACAACAGGCACTCTTTGCTCTTGCATTTTTGAGCTATAATAAAAAACTGTGTGCATGTTACATTGTAGGGAGCAATAAATAATACTGAGTGATTATATATATAGACATTTTATATGTATCTACCGATATGTGTGTGTGTGTTTGAATGAACACAAAGCAACATTGTAGTGAACAACCAAGATAGTTTTATTAACCAAGCATAAATACAATTTAGATGGATGGATGCCTTGAATACATAATACACAATTGAAACCCGGTTACACAAGAACATATTAGGGTTGAATAAGGTGGTTTAATAAAAAATGGACTCAATCCATCATCCTCTGATGCAATATACATGCTAATATGTTTGTAATTGTATACATTCATGTTAAACGTTTAGATTATATGGTGCGCATGGAACATACTTTATAAAAGACGTTTCTAAATATCTTGCTCTACTAATAATGGAAATCCTGGCACATCATACTAAATTAATTATAAGTCAACATATTTTCTACATGCTAAAACAGAACTCATGCACATGGAATATACCAAAATATGTGTCTAAATACCTTACTATACCAATAACTGAAATCCTGACCCATCATACTAAATTAATTCTCCAATGACATATTTTCTACATGCGAAAACACGAATGACCCTAATGTAAAACATTTCAACAGTGAACATGTAAAACACAGAATACACTAATGTAAAACATTTCTACATAGAACACACTAATGTAAACATGTACATGCTGCACTAATTAAAATATTCTCAATATGGCATCTATTACTATAATGTACTAATATACTAACTAATGTGTATGGTGTGTACATGCATGTGCATGCATTGTGTTCACGTGCTGTACATGCATGGTAACATCTAAGCACACATGTATAATATACCTGTGTGCTTAGATGTTACCATGCATGTACAGCACGTGAACACATTATATGGCAGACACTGAAGTGTTGATGTGTCACTTGAGCTGTCTGGCTGATGCGCTGCAGTTCACCGAACACACGTCAACCTATTAACATAAAGTGCAAACACCTGGCAGTAATATGGAAAGGCGATAGTCACACAGAAAACGACAACGTGTGTAGATAATTGATGGAACTATTTATCAGAGTGAGATGCAGCATGGTTGAAATCTTCAAATGCCAGGGTTACTTGTATTTGGTATTTGACCAGTCATGGTATGTGTGTGTGCGTGTGGATTTGTTAGGTATGTGGAAACCTTCCATGTCATGCCAATATACCAGAGCCAGTTTCCTTGGTGTATGTGCTTGTTCTTTGACAACACACTGATATTATCACAGAGATGTATGACACCCATTACATATCCAGGTTGTTCTTAGGTGTTGTAATGATGCCCACACATCTGCCATGAAACCAATCAAGGCAAGCATCATACCCTACTGACAAACCACCATCAACATCCCCGTCACATACCTTACATTTCCCCACCCCATTCGGTGTGACCTTACCAACCCCATGAAGGGGTGCTTCCCTCGTGGTTGTGTTCCTCGTTTAAACAAAAACAACAAGCTTCGTGGCATCTTGTGACAGCCGTATCCACAGACCAACAGGACACTGTTGCTGGGTAGTACTGAAAACAAAAATAATGTTTACGATGTGCTATACAAACCAGCCATAGATCGTGCATATATAAACATTAAGGCATATCAATGACCATGCACTAAACAGTATTTGTTGTAGGACTGCTTTAATGATATCAACAGTAACCACTGGCGCTATCTAACGAGCTCTGACATACGTGAATTCAGATTGGCATTCGATTCCGAAGTTACATTGTCATTAACCAC
Organism: Lamellibrachia satsuma; assembly: GCA_033239005.1. Taxonomy (NCBI): domain Eukaryota; kingdom Metazoa; phylum Annelida; class Polychaeta; order Sabellida; family Siboglinidae; genus Lamellibrachia; species Lamellibrachia satsuma. The sequence continues at coordinate 17,253,607 of BSQZ01000001.1, read as the reverse complement.
GTTGCCCAGCAATAGTTGCCAATATAAGGCAGGATTCACTAACCCCCGTTTTCTATGTTCGATCCCTAACACTAATATAGTGGTATTTGTAAAATAGCAACAACTAGGTAGCTAGATTAACAACACACATGATTAAAATAAACCGATACATAAAATACAAATAAACACAAATGCATAACTGTCTGGGAGGATAACCAACATCAAAGTAGAACGAACGAATAACTGTAACTTGAACGATAATGCAGTAATTGCCAGCCCAATGCGATGTAAATTCAGATAATTGTGTTGTTACCAAACGTTGACGTTGTTATGCAATGAATGTTAAAAAAATAAACAAAGAATCCATGCCTAAAGAATACTTACTGATGAGCCTGTCACTGCCTTTTGCTGTTCGATTTGAATGTTTTTCCACCGCGCATACAAGGGTGGACCCATATACAACACGTCAACAGTACTGGCTACTGTCAGTAGTTGATCTCGGCAAAAACAGCGCTTCTTGTGTGACTCTATCGATCCCGAGCTGCGCTTGTACAAGTTGACAAATTTCGATTGTTTGTAATGACTAATTGCCGTTTCTAAATTAGATAAACTAGAAAAAATCGCGCCAACTTGTATTGCTTGATCAAACGCCATTAATTTTCGAACGGGATGATTAATGCGCGCGCAGATTTAGAGCAGGAAATGAAAAACGAAAACTGATGCGCGCGCAGCCTCACGTACGTTTAGACCCCCATGCTAAAGATACGGCTCACGTACGCCTAGACACTTCGTACTTGAAATGAAACAGTTAACATTTTACAACATTTTGTAGAGAAGACATTTCCTAACATAGATTTACTGCTGGTTGTGTTTTGATGTTATGTTTATATTTACGTCATCACAAGTTTTCCAGTCACACGCTTTGACACCAATCCATGTGTTGAAGAACGTTGTTCGTGTCGTGATGCAACGAGTCGAATCACCCAACGAGTCACCTTATATGGCCATGGGGGCTGTTTTTCGTGTCAAAACCTACCTTTTCAGTATGCAGCTGCCCGCTCTTTGGCATACGTTTCTTTGTCACATAAGTTACATCACGTTCATCCCAACCGCTTTGTGCCATGATTGTTTATTATTATATATAAAACGCGTTTTGTTCGAGTTTAACAACTTCTCGTGAGAGATGCGAGTTGTTGGTTGCTTATGTTGATCAGAAGACAGCAATCCTCGGCGACGGCATGACCAGTGGAGTTTGCCTAGTTGTAATATTTTTTGTTCCGCTAATTCATAATTATGTATTATATACTTTAAAAGCTTCCTAATTATGTTTGGCCTTTATATTTACACCTGTTGGTTATCCAGTTACTACAACAGACTGACATAATCGCAAAATGTTGCAATCTATGCAAACATCAATAATTAAAAACAAAATAATATGACACATACAGTGAAAGTGCAACATTAAGGTACATAGCGCAATACATATAAGATGTGTTAAAAAAAAATTGTATGAGGGAAATGATGAGAAGTCATATCTCAAGTAGCAAATGTGCTACCAAAAAATAAATCGCAACATAATATGATTTAACACGTCTCTGAGGCTGCAAGCATCATATGGGAAATTTATGTTGGCAACGTCGGACAAGCAGGTTACTGCGTTCTTGTTCACGATTATGATTTTTTATTATCTTGTATAATACCAATGAAACGTATGTTTTAACTGAAATGATATGTTGCTTCAAACGGACGTTTATCCATTGACATTCTTTACGCGTTCCAGAGCTATAATATAACGAGACATTTCCATAAGGGACCCAGTCAACAAGAAGCCGGACGTGTTATTTCCGGAAAAAATTGGTACGAAAACACGAAGTTTGCTATTGAAAATGTGATTTATTCCGCATTTATGATGCATTCAGTTTGAATATTCGAAAAGTAGCAGTACATAACTATGCGTTGCTTAAAGGGTAAATGTAAATTTATGTTATGCGATTAATAATTTATTCTCAATATATGTTGTTTAACTTGGTTTATTATGCACATCACCACTCCACTGTGTGATCACTGCACTGGAGAAATATGCTATATATTTATAGTTTTTAGTCGTTATAGTCTAGTTTTTATATGGATGTAATATTCCGGAATAAATTTATTGAATCTATCATAAATTATGAAAATAAATTTGTGCTTCAAAAATGTAATTTCACAATTTGCTTTTCTGTTATAACATCTATTTTATTGACAGAATAAAAAAACAATCAATTCAGTTGTTTGCTAGTCTTGTTTTCAGACTCATTTTGTGGAAAAATTTAACGTGTTTAGTATCGACTATGACATGCTAGCTCATTTGTACAAATTTTATTTAGTTTTGTTAAAATTATAGGATGTGGTAAAAATTCAGCAAAAACAGGCAAGAGTGGTTCAGCTCTATATAGTGTGCATAAGGCTAAATCTGTGCTCACACTTTTGCATGTTACCTGATTTAACAATCAAAGTCAATTGTTTAGATAATTTGAACAAATTTCACTTTTATTAAACCAACTATTCACACACTACATATTTTAATATCAATGAACCTGATTCGCGATGGGCTTTAGAAATCAATTGAGGGAGTTTTAAAATACAAATGTAAAGCTCTGTCAAATTTCCATACCCTTTGTGAGTAAAAATATTCATGGCGTGCCCAGAAACAGACAAGGCACAACAGCTCTAACCTCTTTATCCATGACACTTGACCTAAACAATTTACGTCAAATCATAGTTAATGGTTTATGCGACAGTCTGTTTCTGTTAATTAATTAATTGGTGAACCCCTACTGGGTATCATGTCAATGGTTGCTATCTGTTCTATGAACATTGGGCAAGACCCAATAGTTCTTTGAATTTGGAGGCATCCTGAGGCTCAACCAACTGCGCCTTCATGATGTTCCAGACAGTTAAGGTGCAGAGGAAAAATCTTATCAGATGATAAACTTTTCTACAAATTCTTATTAGACAGACAGACAAATGGTATAAACAAGGCAACATTTCCCATATTTGATGACATGGTGTGACACTAAAAATGGCTGCAAGCTTGCCTAACTGCCACATGATAAAGGAAAGGAAAATGTCCAGTTGAGCTATATATAAAATAAAATTAAGTACTGGAGTGTAATAATGCCTCTCTTGTAAGTTATAGGTACAAAGTTATATAGTTTTTATTGTGTTTAAATGAACTACAGTTTGTTTTTGTATGTAATTTGACCAAGTATCTGTTTATAAATATCAACCTTGCCATTTGCCAAGATGTAAGAATAGATTTTGTACCTTTATATTGCTATAGATGTGCTAAGTATATAGGACCTACTTATCTTATATGAGATATATCATAGTTTATTTATGCTGTGTGCATATTATATTCCTACACTTAATGCAAAAGCACAGAAACGTACCACAATTAATTCGTACTTTCATACTGTTTGTTCTGATTTATAAATATCGACTTTGCCATTTGCCAAAATGTAAGAATAGATACAGTTTATATTATTTTACAGTAAAACTTTGTACCTTTATATTGCTATAGATGTGCTAGGTATAAAGGACCTACTTATCTTATGAGATATATCATTTATAGTTTATTTATGCTGTGTGCATATATATTCCTACACTTAATGCAAAAGTGCAGAAAAGTACCACAATTAATTATTTTTTCCGTGTTGTGTATATTGTATTTATTCCCCTGACTGTATTTGTTGCATTTTCCTGTGGTTTTATTTCCTAACTTGTTAACATGATTTCGTCATGTATCTTCTGTAGAAATTGACATCAGGAGGTCACAACCAGAGCTAGCCATCGCCTAGTCATGCTTGACGTCACAGTGAAAACACTGGATGGGAAGAACCGATCCTTTTCGGTGCCGGATGATGTAAGTTTTAGAAAAACAAGTCCATCGCACTGGTTGAATTATCTAGTGAGAGTTAACAATGGATCCTGTTTTACTTTTTAGCACAATATTTCAACATGGTACATGCAAATATATCAACATGTTACTTTTTGCATGTAAGGTTACAGCAATAAACTAAAATTAAGCAATTGTCAGAATTAGCAAATGCCTGATACTTGCATTGACTAAGTTTAATGGGTGAACTTGGTGCCGACGAACATTCGATCTGCTTCCCTGACAGAAATTACATTCTTATAAAACAGTTCATAATATTCCAGATTACTGTTTCCTGTGTGACGACAATGCTTGTTGCAGTTCTAATTTGTGCAGGATTACTTGTGAACTCATAATAAATTATTTAGAGTAGATACTCTTTGAGTTTAATGTAAATTGTTTCTGTCCATGCTCATTGTAATGTAATTGCCCATTTGTTGTTTTGTAGATTCTGGTGACCGATTTCAAACTTAGGATAGCACCGTCAGTGGTAAGTTCTTTTTCATTCATTTAGGCCTTACTCTTAGGATCAACTCAACTGTGTACAAATGAATAATTGCTGTGTAAAATAACTAGCAAAACATCATGGTGTTGGGCCTATGCACCTATAAGCAGGCATAGGGCAATTAACTTGCATAGTTAATTAATTAAATTACAATTAACTAAGAAATTATTAATTAAATTAACCTCACATATTTCTCAGGTAAATTAAATTAACCTCCCAAATTCTTCAATTAAATTAAATGAACAATTATTTTAATTCAACTAACAATTATATCATGTGTTGGTATAAATGTTTCGTCATCATCATCTGGTCGAAAGTCTTGGGATTTGATGGCTCGCCATTCAGCTCTCTCCTTCATACATGCAGTTAACACCTCTGTATCTGTCACAGCATCCGATTTTAGTACCTCGACTTAGCTAAGAACGGGCCATCCCCTTGAAGCACATCCGTGCATCAGCTCCCAGAGTATTAGTTTTGACAATGATGTCCCCGCTTGCCTTATGATGTGCCCAGCAAACCGCATCATGCAGTCCTGAATCTTGTCTGTTACCCTCATCATACAACTCTTCATTTGTTACATGCTCTTTCCAGTGAACATTGAACACTATTCATAGTAGTCTGCTTTTCCAGAGATTTGGTCAGTGTCCAGGCTTGTGATCCATACAGGAGTACTGATTCCACAGTGGCCACGAAGTGAGGTTCCTTGAGATATTTGATTCCCATATTTTCATTATCTTGTTTGCTGCAGCCCACGCAAGGCCTTTTCTGATTTGTATGTCCTCCTCAGTGGAATGCACCCATGAACCTGGGTATTTGAAGTCATTCACCTCCGTCAGCTTTGTGCCATGGAACAGTTTCAGCTCTAGTTCTTCTATGTTGTATGCCATTTCCTTTTTGACTCAGTTCACTAACTCCTGTGCTTGCTTTATTTGGTCAGACAGTAAGGCGATGTCATCTGCAAAGTCAAGGTCTGTTATCATCTCTGGTTTAACTCTTCTGCTCCTGTTTTTGAGAGTAAAGCCTAGTTCATCTTCTCGGCCATCAATTGCCTGCATCATCACATAATCAAGTACACTAATAAAGAGAAAGGATGCCAAAGTATCTCCCTGAAGCACTACCGCGATTATATCAAACATAGTTGTCTCGCCATCTGGTGACAAACTGACAACACATTGGCCTTTGTGTTGGTGCACGTGTCTTTGATTGACAGTTCTAGCCTTTCTGGAATGCCATATGCAGATAGAATACATAAAACGTGTTTTATATATAATAATAAACAATCGTGGCACAAAGCGGTTGGGATGAACGTGATGTAACTTATGTGACAAAGATACGCATGCCAAAGATCGGGCAGCTGCATACTGAAAAGGTAGGTTCTGACACGAAAAACAGCCCCCATGCCCATATAAGGCGACTCGTTGCATCATGACACGAACAACGTTCAACACATGGATTGGTGTCAAAGCGTGTAACTGTGGAAAACTTGTGATGATGTAAATATAAACATAACATATCAAAACACAACCAGCAGTAAATCTATGTTTGGAAATGTTATATCAAACATAGTTGTCTCGCCATCTGGTGACAACACATTGGCCTTGTTGTTGGTGTAATGTCTTTGATTTACAGTTCTAACCTTTCCAGAATGCCATATGCTGCTATGCAGATAGAATTTTGAACATCTTTCCTCGGTGGATTGAGTCGAATGCTTTCTTAAAGTCGATAAATGTCAACACTGCTGGGAGATTTCTCGTCCTTGCCCCTTCGATGATTCTGCATACACTCCAAACGCGCCAAACTGTTAGATAACCCTATGTCATGGGTGCCGTAGTCTGGCAATATTTGTTCGCTAAGTGAAAATATGTATATATATATTTGTATCTACACATAGTCCTATACTTACCAATATGATATGGCCATGCTGTTTGCATCTAAACTCAACTTATGCAATATATTTTGGCCTTTGTTTACTAAACTTATCCCATTCTGACTTAGCAGCATACTTTTTGCGATTTTGTGTTCCTTCTGATGGCCGTTTGATTCTGGTCAGAGGCACTTGATGCAATTCACTGGAGTCGCGTTCTTGGAACTGCCAGGTGCTTATTGGACGCCCAGTGAACATGTCAGCCCCAGTGTAGTTGAGGACTTGAGGTCTGACCAGAATATCCCACTTTTAAAACCAATTGTGAGAAAACTACTAGCGTTATATTCTTGATTGTAATTATAGATGGTTAGTTCTCTTTTAGGTACATTACCCAGGATTTACCCCAAAACCATGACTTTTCTATTGTTTTAACATGACACCTGAAAAGCGTTAACCTGCTCCCACCATGATTAAACTATGGAATAACATATGCTGCTTTTTTAGAAACAGCTGTTAGCCAGTACACAGGAAAGGAGATTTGGCACACATATAAATATATAATATATATAATATTTTATATATATATATATATATATATATATATATATATATATATATATATATATATATATATAATATTAACATGCAAAGCGTCTCCATCGAGTGCACTCTGTGTTTGCAGGAGATCAGTGCCGACACACAGCGTCTCATCTTCCAGGGACGAGTGTTGCAAGATGACAAGAAACTAAATGAATATGGTAAGAGATCTGTCTTCTGTTTATCTCTCTTGTCAGTTCAAGTTAGGGAAATATGCCGGCATCAGTGAAGTGTTACAAGTTTAACCACTGGCACTGTCAGTGTAGGGAGTCAATTATATTTAGCGTTCTGAGTGTTTGTGGTGGAAACGAGTGCATTCGAGTGCTATCGTACAAGTATTATGACTATAGTTTTATTATCAATGTCGTTAAGTAACATACCAGCTAGCTGCTTCAGAAATAATCTTTGTTCATGGCAGACGTCAATGGGAAGACCCTGCACATTGTCCAGAGGCCACCACCACTGGCACCATCTACTGGCACGACTGGGCGATCAACGACAACACCGACTACTTCAGCCAATGGTGGCAGGCGTACAATGTCAGGACAGGTGTCAACGTCGGCCAACGTCATTGTTGGTTCCCTGGGCATACCCCAAGATGCCATAGATCCCGCCCAGGTCCAGGTTTGTGTTGTCTTTGTTGACATATGCACCGAACCTAAAGAAGTCTCCATACGGAGAAACATGTTTTGTGCTGTTGAATCAGGAAGATATTCAGGTTCACATACTCCATTAAAATCTTTGAATTTATTTTGTATGTCTGACATCTTTAGAATTACCTTACCTTACCTTACAAGTTGCTGTATTGTCTTGAGATTTTATGTAGCAGATAATCAAGTCATGAAAGTGGATTCTTTTTTTTACGAATTAGGAAAAAAATAGATATTACAGTTCCACTTGCAAATACACAGTTGAGGGGTAGAAATTAAGAACAAATTATTACTCGTCTGGGTGGTAAATATATATATATGTTGTTTTACCTAAGTATTACATCATAACATTCAAATATCTGTTAATTCTGAATTAGTACCCTTGTGCAGGGATTGTCTGTGATTATGCATGTGCTTGCATTACACTGCATTCGGTTTGTTGTTTGTGTGTAGTTTGGTACATGTGCATGTGACAGGTCTGTTTGATGCAGTAGTGGTGATGTTGTAGAGTGCGGTGCAACAGGCCCTGTCAGCCTCAGGCATTGTGGGTCCAGGCCAGAACATCCTGGTACAAACTCGGATCAGTGTGAGTGCTGCCTGTCACAACATGACATTGTAGCAGTAACAACACAACTAGTGAATACCAAGCTGCTTCACTCAAAGTCGTTCCATTTTCTAAATTGGAAACTGTCTGTATGATGACACCTCAGTGTAAAAGTACAGAGAATGATAAAACTTTGTAGTGTACGGAATCAACCTATATCATCACCAGACTCGACCCAAAAGTATACCATAGCAATATTTTTGCAGATTTATACTGAGGCACCAGCATGTGGATGGTTTCCAAAAAGGTGCTTTCCTATCAGAATGATGCAACTTGGTATTTACTTGCTCTGGTAATACCTATTTCATGGACATCAACTATAAATTTGTATTACAATCGTTGGCAAATGTCCGAATTTCCACCTAGCTATATTCTGATGACAACATCTTACACACGTTGAGTAGGCTGCATATTTGGCCAGTGTTCTCACTCAGGCAGACACTCTGTGCTACCCATTGTTGCTTTATATTCGGTGTTGCCTAGTTTCAGATTTGTTTAAGCTAGTGGGTTTACTCTTATGAACCATACACCAGTTAAAATGAACAATTGTGATGTGAACCTGAATTTATGCTCACTAAGCACCAGAAAGTTAAATGTTTTAAATGCTCTAGGCCGTACTCCATGATAACTAATTATGTTGCTCATAAATGAGATTTTATTGAATTGTATTGAATCAGCATTTTATACTGGCAACACTGTATATTAAACTGTAAGGCAAGGTCTGGTTTTCACTGTATTTATCAAAGAACAGGAGTTATGGTGAATTGTTTGAGCAGTCAGATTGGAATTTTCATTTCCCTTGAATCATCTCTAAAGAGTAGGCCGTGACTTGATCTATTCAACTGTTTCAACAGCCAGTCTTTATTCACAACATGAGTTCCAGTTAGGTTAATATGAACACGATATCTTGTCTTTCCTTTAAAAACTTTCCTTTTCACTCATCTCTTTTCAGATTATTTTTTGCCAAAAACAAACCTATCTAGTATCCACTAGGACAAGTTGGCTCATTTGTACACATTTTTTATTTAGGTGTGATGAAATCATTGAACAAAGTGTTAAATAATTTTTTACTGGGTCCAGTCAAAATTTAGCCCAAAAAGGCCAATGTGGTCCAGGTGTATATACACTTTCACAAGTTATGCAGTCAAAGTAATTTCTTTTGATGAATCTAACAAAAGTATGTTACTCTTTTGTTATACTGACTGTGCATATTACTTAAGCTATTCACACACTACAAATTTGAACAGTCAACGAACCTGATTAGTGACGGGCTGAATGAACTGAGGAGGGAGATTTAAAGCTTCGTGGTTAGTTGCATGCTGCAGTGTGTGTGTGCTGGTGTCAGTGACTGGTGTGTGACCATCAGACGCTTACTTGTGTAGCTGTTTGTCTGTCTCTTGTAGGGAGATGGCTCCTCTGTTGATGCGCGTATCAACCTTGGTCCGGCGCCGGTTGAGAGTGAATCACAGAACCGTCTCAACATGGTCCGACGCATGATCAGTGGCGCTACACGTGTACTCAACAGACTGGAGGTGGGTTAGGCGTCATTTTAACTTGGTGGAAGTTACACCTCTACTGAGACACAGATAAACTAGAGGGCATGAAATAGCTTTAGTAAACGTGTAGAATGGATATAAAGAAACCTTGTGTGAATGTGTTTAAAAACAGACTTAACAGTTATCTAAGCATGAGTGTCCCACATACAGATTAACATTATGCATTCTATAAAACAGTGGCTTGGTTGACATGCCATCTGCAGTTCGTAGATTCAGAAGGCACATTTTTTATTTGTTTCGGATAACAAATGCACAATAAAAAATTCAGAATAAAGAGACCTATGACATATTAAATGTAGTGTTAATCGCCAAAAATATACTTGATTAGTGCACCTTATGGATTGATTCTGTTTGTGTGGTAGATATATCATGTTGATATTGATGTATGTTCACATGTGATTCAGCATCCCAACAGCAACGGTGCTAACACTGCACAAATGGACACTTCACTGAATGGGGATCGACCATCGACTAGCACCGAATCTGGCACAGCTCGTGTTGTTTCACCAATGGACACTAGTGCCACACCACTACCACCAGAGGGCAGATCTGGTGCCAGCACAACTCCACCACCAGATGGGAGGCCTGGTGCAAGGACCACTGAGTCGACTGGTACCACTGATCAAGGCAGACCACAGTGAGTCTCTCATCAAGTGAACCTGTCAACTGTCACTTGTTTTTACTCTTACTGTGCTTTTACAGTAGGTTTAAATGGATTTTTTTACTAGAATGTGTAAAGCACCATATATCTAGTTCATTGGTATGTACAGTCATTAAAAAACATACAGTGCATGCAGTCATTAGAATAATAAATGTATAATATAGTTAAAAATGTAATTATTATAAAAAAGTGACTGTGGCTTGTGTTGCAGACACCCAGCACCTCCTGCCCTGGCTGAACTGTTGTCAGACATATTTGACGTGAACCACAGGCTGCAGCCCCATTTGGCGAGGTATCGCGACCTACTGCAGCGTGATCCACTGTTCACTGCTGACGTAGGTGTCATAAATAAATGTGCCTCTGTCTCTCTTGCAAAATTTCTTCAAGTTCTACTTTCACACACATGATCTATCTTTTTACTAGCTCATCTTTGCCTTTGCAGCGAATATATATATGTATAGATGTTTCTTGTTTAATTCTGCATTGTAGACCTTGCCAAATTTCCCTCTGGTAAATGTTGCCCTTTTTTATGTATGACTTTATACAAGTCTTATTCAAGAAAGATAGTTACTTTTTAACACCATATACTGTAAAACATAAAACAATTATTTATGGAGTTAAAAAAACAGTTTTTTTTACGTTTTGTCTTTAAAATGATTAAATTTGTTCTCTACACATTGTGAATGTTGCTCATTTCTTGTAAACACGACCGGTAGTTATTTTACTTTACATTATAAGCACTAATAATTCTCTGACATCAGTGATCTGGGCATCACAAATGGTGTAAGTTTGCATTATTTTCATTCCTTTTTTGTTGTGCCAGGAGGGGAACGATTTACGAGCTCGACAAGCGGAGTGTGACTTGGTGGCAGAAGCGATACACTACCTCAGTCACACATACCACAACATTAGTGACGTCATGATGAACCTTAGTCAGGCACCGCCCCGTCAACTGCGGGCCGCCCCTGTACCCATGCTGCCACCTGGTGTATTCATGCAGCATGTGCCTGCCCAGGTGAGTATTGATGGTAGGGGTAGTCAGGTGGCAGGTTCTTGTTGACAATGCCCAGTGGGTTAGATAGGTTGACAGTTGACAGCATATAGTCATAAAACAAAAGTGCTGGCCAGTTTTACCTGTGCTAATGTGTCAGAACACCATCCATATACTGGTATTGACCCCTATAGGGAGTCAGCTATGGCATAGCTGTCATACACGCTTCCTGCTCTGTGTCTCATGCCATGCACCACTAGGAAGCAGCCCTGGCCACTGCCCTGCCAGTGGCGGGAACAACAAACAGTGGGTTAGATATAGAGACAGTCATTCTATGAGTCTATGTTTACCCTGTGTGTGGACACTTTTACCTCCCCTGACATAGACGTATGTGTATGTGTGCTTACTGCGGTGTATGAAGAGATCTTCACTTGTGTTAATGTATGTTTGTAGGCTCACATTAACCTGCTTCGTCCTGGTACAATGCCATCCAATTCAGACTCAACTTCATCAGCTGTGCCTGTGTCAGTGGCTTCTGGCAGTGCATCTAATGCAAGCACTGGTGCTGCCTCTAGTCTCGACAGCACCACTCAAACTGCAGTGAGTTGCTTTAGTTTTACGACTGATTAAGGCTGGATGGTGGCATTGCTAGCACCATATTCTCAGTAGAACTTTATATGCCATCCAGCATAACAGAAAAACATTGTAGTTATCTAAAGCACATTTTGAACCATTTCAGTCATATAATATTCTAAAAATAAACAGATGCAACAAGTTTTTAACAAAACAAAATGAAAGGGTGTGTTTTCGCTGCACAATGAAAGTGGTTTCGTGCTCTAATATTTTGCTGTTGAAGTTCTTGAATTAAAATTGGAACAGTTTGACAACCTGAATCCAAGCAGTTGAGGCTGTCTTAGTTACACCATCTGTAGGATATTTTGGTACAATATGTACCATATATTATGTTGCAAGTTTTATGACATGTTATTATGTGCCATACAGGGAAATATGCATTAATATACATTGAATGTAGAATGTTGTGGAGCTCTGAACCATCCATCTCATTGACCAGGCACCCCGCCAGACGCCACCTACAGGGGGTCCTGCCCCTCAACCCGTGGGCACATCAGCCAACGGTCAGCCATACGTATTCATGGAGGTTGGCCCACAGTCGGTGTCTATCAGTAGTGTCACATCCCACGTTGTTGACGGCCCAGCGGCTCCTATAACCCAGAGCACGGCAGGCACCACAACCACAAGTATGTACCAAGACATCTGCTAAAGCTAGGTTTACATGAGGCAGTGTTATCACATTGAAGAAGTGATGCCATTGTATGCGACCATGTTCCAGCTTGTGGCAATCTTTTTAATGACGGAGCAATCGCCTCGTCATGGCGACGATATCGCCTTGTGTAATCCCAACTTTAGTCATTGAACATGCTGAGAGTCGTGAAGTTGGCACCTTGTGTTGAAGGCATGTTTGTAACTGTAGTTTGGGGGTCTGTTGTTGCATGATCATTGTATGCAACCAACTGGTCATTGAATATGAACAACTGTGTCTGGGGATCATAATGGTGTGTGTAGTGTGGTTGTCTGACTGGCAGAAATCAGTCTAACTGTGTAGCTGTTTAGTAAAGTAGAAAACTTTATTACTTGACAAAGAAAATGGCACAAATAATTGAGGTTTTTAGGATATGGTGAAACAATTATGAACTTTTATATTAAAAAAAATTATTCCCCCTTGCTCCCGTTAACTCACATGTATAAATGTGGTAAAATTAAATACGGTAAAATTATCCAGATGAATATCTTTCATGCTTTAATTACAGCATGACTGAATTTTCCCAACGAAGTTGAATTGGTGAGTAAACAGGTTTGCCACGGGGTAGAGTATAAAGCACCTAAATATATCATAGACAGCAGAAATTTACTGATAGTCATTTCATGGTACAACAAATTTTTTATTTGCTGTTTGTTATAAAAGTGGTAGGCATAATACACTACTATAGGATTCAGGATTTTGCTTACAGGATTCAGGATTTTGCTTACAGATGTCTGCACTGGTACATCAAGAAATACTCAACATACAAGTACAACTCAATCCACTCAACCAGGCCAGCCCCATGCCGGGGCCGGGCCACGTCCCACAGGACTAGGTGGCATGCAGCTTCCAGAAGGACTACGTAGCATCGGTAGTATGCTAGGTGGTTCGCCATCCTTCATGCCGCCTGATCTCCTTCAGAACATCATCCACATGGCCACCAATGCTGCAGTCCAGAGTCATGCAGGCCACCAAGGTAAGTGTTATCATTGTACAGCGCCATAGGCTGCCATGGTAAATGTCATCATTGAACAAGGCCAAGTAGGCCACCATGATAAGTGTTATCATTGTACAAGTCAATATGGCCACCACGGTAAATGTCATCATGATATTAGTGTAACACCTGTTAAACCAGGCACCTTGCCACTACAATGAGGTGTGAGGTAGCCCTGACAAATGACAGTCCAAGTGTCAGATAGTCATCAGTGCTGTGATATGTCGTGATGAGGTCTAGATAATGTCTACACGTACACATTGATCTTTTGCTGTTCTCAAAGTCATCATAGTGACCCAAGAGGGTGACACGCCACCTACACAGACACCGTCATCGACAACAAACACAACATCGTCTTCATCAGCAACAACTACAGTGAGACAGGGTGGGAGTGACACCCCCACACCGAGCAGCAGCAATACTGCAGTGCCCTCTAGCAGTGGCACAACAACTGTGACAGGCAGCAGCGGCAGAGATCAACCACACAGAGCTACACTGCTCATTCCCGGGCCACCACCAGGTGGACACGGCATATTTCGGCCACCTGGTGCCGAACTAGTTGAACCAGTTGATCCGTATCTTCAGTGCCACTCGCGCTTCTTTCTAGGCCAAAGGCACCCAGAGGGTGCTCATGTAAGTTTTCTGACTTCGTTTTAAGCATCCTCACTTGCATACATTTCTTGTGTGAAATTCAGCGATGAAATTACCACTTTGTCCATATTTGGAACTATCATTATTTGAAGTGTTAAGAACAGGGAGACTAACTGACAGTGTTAATGTGATGGCCGACACCTTTTGATGTGCTCAGTTTCATCGGTATTGTTTCATTCACACGATGGTGAACATTTCCTATTTAGCTTTGATGATTATTCTCGAAAGAATTACAGTCTAAGGCAGCAATTGTGTTTACAAAATTTATGCTTGTCAACAACAGTGGGTATTAAACCAGCAAGATTTGTGACATTGACAACATTTAAACTGAAGTAAAGTAGACACAACTTGTAGTTCTGCTGACAGCGTCTTGTTGTAAGGGAACTTATACGGCGCAGTACCTGGTCCATGTGACCACTCAGTGCACTTTACACTCTACCACCTTGCAGACTTGTTCATTCCATCACCAACTTCAGTCTTAGACATCGTGACAGTTGGCAGTACTGACTTGTTTATACCTGTTGATTGCAGACTGGGCCTGAAGGTGTTGGTGGAATGGTGTCTAACCTACTGAGCTCTGTCTTTTCTCAACACCAGCATGCACATGGTAAGTTCTTTACACTTTGTTAGGATGGGTTTTGTGAATTAAATTGCAAAACTTTTCCTAGAACTAACACATTTTGTGATGTGTGTAAATTTGGTTTCAAACTTGATGTGAGAAAATAAATCCTGCATAAACAAGGTAAAACTAGTAATAATAATGAAACTTCTATAGTGCCAGAACACGAGAGTGAGGGACTGCCGAGGATTTAAGGTGGAAATACAAGCTACAAAAATATATCGTTTTTTCAGAAGGTAGCTACTAGCTATAGTTTCACATGATTTTTAAGTGATGGGGAGTTTATACCAGATTTTAGGTATGGCTACAGAGAAAATAGTGACTGACCTTATATATATGTTTGTTTCATGGCAGCGATGTCACATCAACAGCATCAACAACAGTCAAGTAGCACGGCTCCACAGGGCAGACCTGAACCAGCAGGACACGTTCCTCCCCCCATACCCGCATCAAACCCCTTCGCTTCTCTGCTGCAGTCGCTTGTTAGGCAGCCGGTCCCAGGTGCTGGTCCGTCTGCTGGGCCACGGCCAGGGGCTGGGCCTTTCAGGGTGCAGTTCCAAAACATCCAGGTTGGTTGGTTTTTCCCTAAGGCTGTAAGGGAAACCCACCAGGAACCATGGTGCATTGTATGATTCCTGCATAATGTGCTGTACGTACACAGTGTCATTTGTATGATGCCTTAGAATATTTGTGTGCTTATTTATGAGTATATATTTGCACTATTTGTCTTGTAGATGTCATGAGAAAGTTCTGTTTAACTCTTAATTTCAAACTTAATATAAATATTTGTCAATAAAATATAACAAAGAAACTACATTGTCCACTTGTCATAGATGTTCACGTGTCTGTGTTTGTCGCATCTGTGTGGCCTTATTGTCAAAGTGATGTACAGAGATGACACTGTTGCTCTTGTTTGAAGCAGTCCTCTTTTCCACAGCCACAAGCACCACGTGCCAACACCTCAACACCACATGGCACCGCTCCACCACGCCCTGCTGCACCGGGAGGAGGTGGTGCAGTGTTGTCAGATGAAATATTTGGGCAGTTGGTGCAGGGAATTGGCAGTCATCTATCGCAGGCAGCCACTGGCCAACAGTCGTCAGAGACGATCGCAGACTTTCTGCACAACCTAGGACAGGGCTATAACATCTCTCCTGGGGAAGGTATGGATGTCTTCTTTTTGTATGTGATAACATGCACAAAAAACCTCCCAGCATGTTAGCATACATGCAAATCTGAAATACTGAATTTTGCACAATGTAATAAAATGTCTAATTTGTTGGCAAAATTGAGAAACGCATTGTTTCTGGTGACCAAAAGTAGACCTGTCATCTTCAATGCTAACTCAATGTATCTGCAATTTTGGATTGAAGAGTGAATGTGTACATGCGTGCATGCATGCTGCAGGCATGCCCTCTGATCTCTTCATGTGTGTGTGTGTGTTGCAGGCATGCCCTCTGATCTCTTCATGTGTGTGTTGCAGGCATGCTCTCTGATCTCTTCATGTGTGTGTGTTGCAGGCATGCTCTCTGATCTCTTCATGTGTGTGTTGCAGGCATGCCCTCTGATCTCTTCATGTGTGTGTTGCAGGCATGCTCTCTGATCTCTTCATGTGTGTGTTGCAGGCATGCTTTCTGATCTCTTCATGTGTGTGTTGCAGGCATGCTCTCTGATCTCTTCATGTGTGTGTTGCAGGCATGCTCTCTGATCTCTTCATGTGTGTGTCTCAACACCTGACATTCATTGACTTGATGTCAGTGTTCTTCGGCAACCCTCAGCCACTGCAGTCACTGCGGACACCCCTGCAGCAGTTCATGCATGAGCACGTGCTGCACGGCAACCAACCGACCGTGGAGAATATCGACCAGGCCGTCGCTCGCATCCTCGATGACATGAGGGATGATATCAACGCAACCTGTGTGAGTCTCACTTAGATCACGTGGAATGGTTTTGTGAAAGATTACTACCTTATGGGCCTTATGAGCTAGTAGGCCCGAAGAGGATAGGTAAGGTAAGTAAAGATTACCACCTCTGCTCTTGGGTTTGACCAACTGAGAGAGACTATAGATTTTTAAGTGATGCTGGCTGCAAACATCCTTCAACCCAAAATAATTGGGGGCAGGTTCGGCAAGGTGTGACAATGAAAACAATGTCAGCCTTTCAAGAGTCGATCAAGAGAACTGTTATTAGAATCCTCTTGCTGCATTAATTGGAGCATGGTTGAAGTTAAATTGGGTTGAAATAAACATATCTGCCAGGGTTTAATAGGGTTAGGTGTATCCTAAAGATCGAGATAAGCTATATATATATATATATATATATATATATATATATATATACATACATACATGCATATATAAACTGTACAGTTTAATTAGAAATCTAAAACCCTAAAATGTAAACTTCTTTATCCAGCACCCACGTAAGTTTTATATTGTTCAGAATCGGTTATGTATTTTGTTAAATTGACATTTTAGTAAGTTTTATTTAATTTATTTTGTGACCAACACACCTTTAGAATATGATGTGGCAAACTTAACTTTTGGTCAGTTATGTGTCAGTTTTGAGACTAGCCAGAATTTATACATAGTGCTGTCCTCCATATGTTGAAAGAAACATCCCAATAACTGACAGCTTGACAGCCATTGTTTGCAACTGCAGGCGGACGTAACAGCCAGAGATGACATCAACTTCAACATGACGCTGACACGCTTCCTTCGACAGCAACTCACCATTACCATCAGGATGATTGTTAATGTGCCAGGTTTGTTCTCCTGTTCCTTTTCTATGAGTGGTCATGTGTTCTGGAAAAGTTAGCAATATTTTTTAGTCCCATAAGTCATCTGTCTTGTCTGTGTGCATTGGAGTTATGCAGAATTTATAATAAGAAAAGAAATTGTGTTTCAAGATTCCTCCTGACGTTGTGTTGTATGTTGTATGCTATGTTATTAATTGTATGTTATCACACTGAATTAGTCATATTTAAATGAACACATGTAAATGTGTCATATTATGATGTTCATCAATCACCAGGATGCTGAATAATGCTCTGGTACCAGTTGGTTTCACTAGGCTACTCGGGCACATTGGTGTGGTATCGTAACTACTGTATAAACATTCACAGGAAGGCATCATGTAGGTCATAAACATCACTGAAGGTATATATATATATATATATATATATATATATATATATATATATATATACAATATCATATACAAAGCCTTTACCACACTAAATGCAGTTGTTCTTAATTATTCAGCCATATAACAAAAGTATAAATTAGAAGATGTGATCTTATGTGTACATTGTTATACACCACACATGCATGCCCACATGCATTACATGCTACAATCTCGCATGATATCTGTTGCTTGTAGGTGATGACCAGCACTTTGGACGTGATCTGTGTGAGAGATTGCGTCGCGTCATCCATGAGTTTGTTGTGCTCAGTCAGTACTGTCTGGTGGGAGGTAGGGAGGCTGTCGAAAGGATGGTTCAGAACAGACTGGTGAGTTGGGGGGGGCTTCTCTTTGTATCTTGTCACTTGTCAGTGATGTCATTTGGCAGTAATTTCACCTGTCAGTGACTTGATGAATTGTGCACCCAAGGAGTCGCGACTGTGTGCATGCCAGGGTCACTGACTCAACATCCAGGCATCAGTGCACACGCTGTTTATGACGCAACTCAATTATTAGCACATTTTTGTTGCACACAGTGAGGGAAAATGGACAGAATGCCCCTCTGTGAATTTTAATATATTCTGTCATAAAACCAAGATTATTTGTGAAAATATTGGTGGGTTGCTAAAAGTACAGTTGTCAGTTTGTGCTGCAATCGTTGTAACAAGTCATGGTGTCTGCACTCGGAAAATGGCGATGTTTACAATTAGATTGTTCATATTGTTGTGTCTTAACAAGTGATGTAGTGTGCAGAAGCTTTAACATTTGGCTATGATATATATGTAAGGAGAAATAACTAGTTAACGACCCCACAGTTTGGTTTTATCTCTCTGTTGTGTAAATCTTATGTCTTACCTTGTCCACAAAGTTTAACGGTGTAGTTAACAAGACATCATGTTACTGTGTCTCCCACTAGTGATGTTGTTTGTGGCAGGCGATTATTTCGAGTGACGTCACCCCAATGATCCAGCAGTGGATGACAGGAATGACGCTGCAACAGCTGCGTCAACTCATGCCCTCAATCACCATCAGCTCCAATGATATCCTGCACTATGTCGTGCGGCGCGGCTCTGAATTATCAGACACGACATCAGTCACTGACATGACACAGCGCGACCATGCCACTCAGGTCAACATGCCGGTCACGGTCGCTAGCTGTCAGACCGAGGTAGGTGTCATCTACTGACAGTTGGAAAAACATAATTTTGTTGGAATATTCTGTCAACACCAAGTGCATGTAGGCATAAGCAATACATTTGCACAAACGAGCTAGCATGTCATAGTGGATACTAGAGCTAACATGTCGCAATGTATACTAGAGCTAGCATGTCATAGTGGATACTAGAGCTAGCATGTCGTAGTGTATACTAGAGCTAGCATGTCGTAGTGGATACTAGAGCTAGCATGTCATAGTGTATACTAGAGCTAGCATGTCATAGTGTATACTAGAGCTAGCATGTCGTAGTGGATACTAGAGCTAGCATGTCATAGTGGATACTAGGGCTAGCATGTCGTAGTGTATACTAGAACTAGCATGCCGTAGTGGATACTAGAGCTAGCATGTCATAGTGGATACTAGAGCTGGCATGTCATAGTGGATACTAGAGCTAGCATGTCATAGTGTATAGTAGGGCTACCATGTCATAGTGTATACTAGAGTTAGCATGTCGTAGTGGATACTAAAGCAAGCATGTCATAGTGGATACTAGGGCTAGCATGTCGTTGTGGATATTAGAGCTAGTATGTCATAGTGGATACTAGAGCTAGCATGTCATAATGGATACTAGGGCTAGCATGTCGTAGTGTATACTAGAGCTAGCATGTCGTAGTGGATACTAGAGCTAGCATGTCATAGTGGATACTAGAGCTGCCATGTCACAGTGGATACTAGAGCTAGCATGTCATAGTGTATAGTAGGGCTAGCATGTCATAGTGTATACTAGAGCTAGCATGTCGTAGTGGATACTAGAGCTAGCATGTCAAGTGGATACTAGGGCTAGCATGTCATAGTGGATACTAGAGCTAGCATGTCGTAGTGGATACTAGAGCTAGCATATCGTAGTGGATACTAGAGCTAGCATGTCATAATGGATACTAGGGCTAGCATGTCGTAGTGTATACTAGAGCTAGCATGTCATAGTGGATACTAGAGCTAGCATATCATAGTGTATACTAGAGCTAGCATGTCATAGTGGATACTAGAGCTAGCATGTCAGTGGATACTAGGGCTAGCATGTCGTAGTGTATACTAGAGCTAGCATGTCGTAATGGATACTAGAGCTAGCATGTCATAGTGGATACTAGAGCTGGCATGTCATAGTGGATACTAGAGCTAGCATGTCATAGTGTATACTAGGGCTAGCATGTTGTAGTGGATGCTAGACCTAGCATGTCATAGTGGATACTAGAGCTGGCATTTCGTAGTGGATACTAGAGCTAGCATGTCATAATGGATACTAGGGCTAGCATGTTGTAGTGTATACTAGAGCTAGCATGTCGTAGTGGATACTAGAGCTAGCATGTCATAGTGTATACTAGAGCTAGCATGTCGTAGTGGATACTAGAGCTAGCATGTCATAGTGGATACTAGAGCTGGCATGTCACAGTGGATACTAGAGCTTGCATGTCATAGTGTATAGTAGGGCTAGCATGTCATAGTGTATACTAGAGCTAGCATGTCGTAGTGGATACTAGAACTAGCATGTCATAGTGGATACTAGGGCTAGTATGTCGTAGTGTATACTAGAGCTAGCATGTCATAGTGGATACTAGAGGTAGCATGTCGTGGATACTAGAGCTAGCATGTCGTAGTGGATACTAGAGCTAGCATGTCATAGTGGATACTAGAGCTGGCATGTCACAGTGGATACTAGAGCTAGCATGTCATAGTGTATACTAGAGCTAGCATGTCGTAGTGGATACTAGAGCTAGCATGTCGTAGTGGATACTAGAGCTAGCATGTCATAGTGGATACTAGGGCTAGCATGTCGTAGTGTATACTAGAGCTAGCATGTCGTAGTGGACACTAGAGCTAGCATGTCATAGTAGATACTAGAGCTGGCAT
The DNA here is from genome assembly GCA_033239005.1 of Lamellibrachia satsuma. Lineage (NCBI taxonomy): Eukaryota > Metazoa > Annelida > Polychaeta > Sabellida > Siboglinidae > Lamellibrachia > Lamellibrachia satsuma. Next base: position 17,232,452 of record BSQZ01000001.1, on the reverse strand, counting down.
GTCATAGTGGATACTAGAGCTAGCATGTCATAGTGTATACTAGAGCTAGCATGTCGTAGTGGATACTAGAGCTAGCATGTCATAGTGGATACTAGAGCTGGCATGTCGTAGTGGATACTAGATAGGTTTAATATTTCGTGATATTGTTCTAAAACGAGACGGGTGAAAAAAAATTAATTGAGGAGAGAGCTTCAACCCGTGTTGTTGGTGCAGGCGATGGACACAGACCCTGAGGCAACGGGGGTGTCAGCAGCAGTAGCCGTAGAAGATGAACTTCAGGAGGATTTAGAAGAGGAAGACGAGACAAGGCCACCAAAACCCAACATTCCCAAGGAGGTCCTGGACTGTCTCGCACCGCCGCCTACAAAGGAGTCTGATGACATCGCTGTTGTGCTGGGCTCTGAGGACTGGCATCGTGCAGTGCCTTCAGTGAGTGGCGCGTTATCATAGATACACTAGATCTACAGTGGTTACATTAAAACGTCACTGATTTTCATTAGCCACTTATTTGTAGTCTTACTAAGCTCAGTTAAATTAACTTTCAAAAGCAACATACAAGCTTTTTCATTATTCAAGTGTATAAGTGGCAAAAACTGTTCAACTAATGTACCAGGTAGCACCATGTATCTAAAAATATTTTATTTGACCACCAGGGGTACCATTTTTACATAAATTAAATTGTTAGTTGCATGTGTTTGTTGTCCGTCAGGAGTTGTTTCTGTGATCACATGAGATGTCAGTGTTAGTTCTGTGTGTTTGTTATCTGTCAGGAGTGGTGTCTGTGATCACACGAGATGTCATAGTTAGTTGTATGTGTTTGTTGTTTTTCAGGAGTGGGTGTTTGTGATCACTCGAGATGTCATAGTTAGTTGCATTTGTTTGTTATCCTTCAGCAGTGGGTGTCTGTGATCACACAAGATGTCAGAGTTAGTTGCATGTGTTTGTTGTCTTTCAGGAGTGGGTGTCTGTGATCACACGAGATGTCATAGTTAGTTGCATGTGTTTGTTATCCTTCAGCAGTGGGTGTCTGTGATCACACGAGATGTCATAGTTAGTTCTGTGTGTTTGTTGTCCTTCAGCAGTGGGTGTCTGTGATCACATGAGATGTCATAGTTAGTTCTGTGTGTTTGTTGTCCTTCAGGAGTGGGTGTTTGTGATCACGCAAGATGTCATAGTTAGTTATATGTGTTTGTTGTCCTTCAGGAGTGGGTGCCTGTGATCACACGAGATGTGCGCCGTCAGACACGTCAGAGTCAACAGTCTCAGCAGGCAGGCTTCAGTGAAGCCTACATCTCTGGCATGCCAGCCAAGCGCAGGAAGGCAAGTCTCTCACATCAGTACTTCCACTATAAATAATACAACAGTAGTATGAAAAATGCCTTTGTTATTGTTTCTCTGTTTAGCTACCAGTTTGATAGGGCATATCCAAGGTGATTTATGTCAGTTACACTTAAGATAAACTTGAAAACAACCAATTTATAGGTCAGAAAAATAGGCCATGCGAGAATGCGATGTTGTTGTCGTATGTTGGCCTATGTTGTTATCGTGTGTTGACCTATGTTGTTATCGTATCATATCTAATGAGATCAGAATTACAGCATTTTCATTTCAAATACATTGATTATATATATGTTAGTTAATATTAATTAGTGTTGAATAGGTTGGTGTGAATTAGTATTAATGGTGTTAATTGTTGATATTTGGTTGTGGTACTCATTTATGATTCCGTAGCTATTTTCTTGTATTTAAAATTTTTATCAGTGTTTATACTCAGAATATACGTTACATGGCAATACCAATGACTTACGCTACCATAAGTTTCCATATATAATATGCCCCCATGTATAATATGCACCCTGACTTTTGCTAAATTCTGATAGAATTTCTATATTACCAAGTATAATACGCACCCCAACTTTTGACATTGACCCCTGATTTTCCCGCTTCTGATAGTTTGCTTGAAGCGCGACTCACGGTTGGCCACTGTCATTTCATCAAAGTTCGTTTGTATGATAATCCTTCAATCCACCTCAGAATCGTAAACATGTCACGCAAGTTACGGCATTGCCGCCGGCAATATATCATGACGATATATCACCTCGTCAGTCATGTAAGCCCTACGTAACTTGCATTTTAGCTTGCCCATTGCGCAACTGATTAAATTTGTGCTTGTTAGAACTTACTTTACGTTGTTCTGCTCTCAATTTTTAATTTATACCAAGCTCTATTCTGATGTGTTACATGCACACTTTTTACTGCGAAACATACATATGGTACAATCATCTTTATCTTTAAACATGGAGTCACACAGGCTGACATTGACTATTCAGGTCGTTCACGTGATTCAAGAATGCCAATCATGGTGCCTTGGCACTCAGGGAGCAACACATATTTGAGCGTATTAACCCAACACTGTCCACACATTTCTGCGTTACGCGCTCCTGGTGATGCTCCCGTTCGCGTACGCTTCCCGCTCATTGACATCATAGTACTGGTGTTCCAGTAGCGTTATCCATGTCCAGTCGGAGAAATTTTTTTTAGCCCTATCACCATGTATAATACACACCTGGACTTTTAAGTAAAAAATTAAGTAAAAAAATGCATATTATACACATATATATACATTATGGTATGTGTTCACATAGAATGATATGTTATTATATTATAATATATATTATTTATATTGGTGTTAGTTAGTTAACGAAGTATAAGTAACTGTATATAACTGTCATGGTGGCCTGTATGTCAGCGATCTTTAAGGTCTTATTGCAGGTCTCCATGGATCAATCAACATTTTATTCACAATTGTCATGTGTTATGACTGTACTCTTTTGTTCATGGTTTGATTTTAATAAATATATATCTCCAGTCCCATCTCCCTTTCCCTATCTCCCTCGCTCTCCCGCTCTCGCTCTCTCTCTCTCTCTCTCTCTCTCTCTCTCTCTCTCTCTCTCTCTCTCTCTCTCTCTCTCTCTCTCTCTCTCTCTCTCTCTCTCTCTCTCTCTCTCTCTCTCTCTCTCTCTCTCTCTCTCTCTCTCTCTCTCTCTCTCTCTCTCTCTCTCTCTCTCTCTCTCTCTCTCTCTCTCTCTCTCTCTCTCTCTCTCTCTCTCTCTCTCTCTCTCTCTCTCTCTCTCTCTCTCTCTCTCTCTCTCTCTCTCTCTCTCTCTCTCTCTCTCTCTCTCTCTCTCTCTCTCTCTCTCTCTCTCTCTCTCTCTCTCTCTCTCTCTCTCTCTCTCTCTCTCTCTCTCTCTCTCTCTCTCTCTCTCTCTCTCTCTCTCTCTCTCTCTCTCTCTCTCTCTCTCTCTCTCTCTCTCTCTCTCTCTCTCTCTCTCCTCCTCTCTCCTCCCTCCCTCCCTCCCTCCCTCCCTCCCTCCCTCCCTCCCTCCCTCCCTCCCTCCCTCCCTCCCTCCCTCCCTCCCTCCCTCCCTCCCTCCCTCCCTCCCTCCCTCCCTCCCTCCTCCCTCCCTCCCTCCCTCCCTCCCTCCCTCCCTCCCTCCCTCCCTCCCTCCCTCCTCCCTCCCTCCCTCCCTCCCTCCTCCCTCCCCCTCCCTCCCTCCCTCCCTCCCTCCCTCCCTCCCTCCCTCCCTCCCTCCCTCCCTCCCTCCCTCCCTCCCTCCCTCCCTCCCTCCCTCCCTCCCTCCCTCCCTCCCTCCCTCCCTCCCTCCCTCCCTCCCTCCCTCCCTCCCTCCCTCCCTCCCTCCCTCCCTCCCCCTCCCTCCCTCCCTCCCTCCCTCCCTCCCTCCCTCCCTCCCTCCCTCCCTCCCTCCCTCCCTCCCTCCCTCCCTCCCTCCCTCCCTCCCTCCCTCCCTCCCTCCCTCCCTCCCTCTCTCTCTACCTCTACATCTCCGTTTGGTCCAAATAATATATGTTACACAAATAGTTATGGGTTTCTTGCACACGTCAGATGATGTCCCAGGAAAGTGGAGAAGGGATGAATTCCAATGACAGCAACTCAACAAACTCTGCATCCCACACCTCATCATAGTGACAGTGACAGTGGAACACATGGAAGACGGTAAACTATACACTGAAAGAAAACAGCTGTGAAATTTCGGTGTGGCTGCTTTATCAAACTAGGTTGTAAGCCGGTATGCAGCACCAATGGCCTAGCAGGGCTGGTTATGTCGGCTTTCCATCGTACCCTTGTATTTGCATTAGGTCTTGTTATCTGCTCTACATTGTCTGCATGTTGCTTGATGTCCTTGTATGGACGAAAACATATACGAAACATTGTATTTATATAGTACACATTGCAGTGTTAAAATTGCTTGCATGTGTATGAAAACTGCAAATCATGTTTGCCTTGTGCAGACGTCCAATACAAATGCAGTAGTAGAACAGCATCTGATGTGTTTTGTTCAGATGTTGTTGCATCATTAGTAACTAATCTTGCACATAGTCACATCATAATAATGTACAAGGGAAACTAACCTGCAGCAACTTGTATAGGTGATTGCTGTGTGTATTACTGCTATCTTGGTCGCCTGTGAGGTACTGTGAGGTCAGGTGATGTGCTTGAAATATCCTATCACGTTGAATGAACACCTATGGTTCCACCTGCTAGTAAGGTACTTGTCATCTAGAGTGGTACATGACTGACTGCCACACACACTTAAACACAGGTTGTCGTGCAATACCTCAAGCAAGGTCATGTCTGTCTGTGGTCACACGTGCCAAAATTGAACTTGCAATGAGCATTGAAACTGCAGCAACACAGGAAATATGTTGTCTGCTGCACTCAGCAAACATGGTTTATTTATCAAGCAGCAAGTAGCTGCCATGTTGATAGAGATGGGAGTTACCCGATGTAGGACTTGACTGATTATTGTATTATGATTTAATTTTCAGGCCAGGTGCATCAGAATGCAATCGGAAGGAAGTATTCCGTGTGGAAGTTCTTTCTCATTGCAAGCAGTTCAGTCACAGCTTTGGCGTATTATATTTTAGAAACTATTTAGCATTGTAGACATGGTGTTTATGTTTTCTGCACAAGTTTTACTAGTAAAAGCAGTTATGGAAATTGCAGCTTTGGTCATCAGATTTATTATAAATCATCTTGCTTGAGTCTACGGGGTCAGAATGAGATGAGAGATGCTCTTCTTGGTCGTGATGACACCTGTGAAACAATGCATTGCCTGATAGTGGCATGTCTACATGGTCTAGTTTATTACATATATGTATATATATACTCACACAGCCACTTGAGGTTATTTTATTGAACGTGATAATTTCTATGCTGACAATCGTAATATTATGCTTGTTGTATATCTGGGAACCTTCAGCGTAATCATTATCATCGCTGTAATACACAAAGTTGGATTTGAACTGGACTGTAAATAACGAACCCTGGTTGTATGTTGCTAATTAAAACTGATATATGTGAGATATGCCATTTGAATTAATAACTTAGGAATAGGCAGTTTGTACAATGTTGCTAGTGGATCGGTTCAAAATAAAATGCCTACTTTGGAACAATGAACTCAGTGTGTAGTAGTCTTTATATACAGGCATGTTCCCACATCATGGGACGTGTCTTCATTTACAGGCATGTTCCCACGTCGTGGGACGTGTCTTCATGTACAGGCATGTTCCCACATCATGGGACGTGTCTTCATTTACAGGCATGTTCCCACGTCGTGGGACATGTCTTCATGTACAGGCAAGTTCCCAAATCGTGGGACATGTCTTTATATACAGGCAGGTTCCCACATCGTGGGACGTGTCTTCATGTACAGGCATGTTCCCACATCATGGGACGTGTCTTCATGTACAGGCATGTTCCCACATCGTGTGATGTGTCTGGTCTGTGAGAGGCAGTACACAGATTGAAGCAGTAAGTGCTGTATAATATGTTTCTCAAGAATTGCCAAGAAAGCTAAATCTCTGGCCACTAATTGTCTGTTGAAGTGGTGTTATTTATTGTTGGCAACCACTTTCTAAGCAGAGCTCCTATAAACAGAAACAAGTTGTTGCACAAACATACACCAAGTGTCATTCTGTATTCGGTGTAAAATAAGAATCCAATTTATCCAAGTATTAATGCACATCTGCACAACTCACTGCAATAATGCAACAACTGGGTTACGGAGAGTATAAGCCATTTAGCACGTTCTTTTTTATATAATATGACAATAATAGATTAATAATGTTATACTTCCATGGCCGTATGTCTGTGGTAGTTACGTTCATGAGGTAAATTCGCCTGAAAATTTAGGGGCCAGCTGGCCCCTGAACTTTAAAAATTAGGGGCCTAAATGAAATTTAGGGGCCAATTGGCCAGGATAGCAGGTTTCATCTATTAATTACCAGATACTGAGGCGCATATTTTGTGCGTAACACCAGCCTATCTATACAGCATAGAGACCATGGCGATGTGGGAAAAATAACGAGAAAGCCAAGTTGCGGAATTAACTGGATGAGAAGAATTGTGGGAGTGAAAAAGTAAACTAGCAAAGAATGGAGCAGCTGAGGGAGGAGGTTGGCATGAGTGAGAGTTTAAAGAGGAAACTGGTGAGGGGTTGGTTAAAGTAGGCTGCACATGTGTACCTAATGGAAGGGTGCAGTTAACAAAGAGAGCCAATTTGCTCAGAGTGGAGGGCAGAAGGAGAAGAGGTACACCGTGACTGAGGTGGGAGGAGTGTGTGAAGACAGATTTGGTAGGATTGAGAGGGGAGTGGAGAACTACAGCAAGGGATATGTGAGTGGTGACAGGTGGTGGAGATGGCAGTGAAATGGGTAGTGACAGGAGACGGAAAAAAAATTTACGCAGTATCAATGCCAGCCTCACCCCGGGCTTCAGGGATAAAGAGTAGAGTGATGCCAGCCTCACCCCGGGCTTCAAGGATAAAGAGTAGAGTGATGCCAGCCTCACCCCGGGCTTCAGGGATAAAGAGGTATCGATGCCAGCCTCACCCCGGGCTTCAGGGATAAAGAGTAGAGTGATGCCAGCCTCACCCCGGGCTTCAGGGATAAAGAGGAGAGTGATGCCAGCCTCACCCCGGGCTTCAGGGATAAAGAGGAGAGTGATGCCAGTCTCACCCCGGGCTTCAGGGATGAAGAGAAGAGTGATGCCAGTCTCACCCCGGGCTTCAGGGATAAAGAGGAGAGTGATGCCAGCCTCACCCCGGGCTTCAGGGATAAAGAGGAGAGTGATGCCAGTCTCACCCCGGACTTCAGGGATAAAGAGGAGAGTGATGCCAGTCTCACCCCGGGCTTCAGGGATGAAGAGAAGAGTGATGCCAGTCTCACCCCGGGCTTCAGGGATAAAGAGGAGAGTGATGCCAGTCTCACCCCGGGCTTCAGGGATGAAGAGAAGAGTGATGCCAGTCTCACCCCGGGCTTCAGGGATAAAGAGGAGAGTGATGCCAGCCTCACCCCAGGCTTCAGGGATAAAGAGGAGAGTGATGCCATCCTCACCCCGGACTTCAGGGATAAAGAGGAGAACAACAACAATACGTACATAGCTGAGCCACCCAAACCAAGGCCCAACTTGGGCCTTGGTTTGGGTGGATCAGTTAGCACCTCCCTTGCGCCGAGGGGGGTTAGTTGAGCAGCGGCGAAAGAATGAAAAATTAATATATCCATCCATTGGTTGTAGTCATTTCAAAAGATTAGGATAATCGTGTCAATCAAAAGTGTCAAGTGGGTGGATCTAGGCTGGTTATTCAATGAGAAATGGCAGTCAGAGCTAATGTAGGGGAAGTTGGGGCATGTCTGCACTTTGAGTCATGTCTGCACTTTGAGTCATGTCTGCACTTTGAGTCATGTCTGCACTTTGAGTCATGTCTGCACTTTGAGTCATGTCTGCACTTTGAGTCATGTCTGCACTTTGAGTCATGTCTGCACTTTGAGTCATGTCTGCACTTTGAGTCATGTCTGCACACCTCATCAGTGTTTCGTTACAAAACTGTGTTCTACTGGTTGCATCTAAATAATAAACTAAAATGTTGTTTTTGCAGTATCTTATGCAATTTTATATACATATTGATATATATATATATATATATATATATATATATATATATATATATATATATATATGTATATATATATATATATATATATAAAACTCACTCCCTCAATAATATATGCATAATGGTTTGTCTGTGCATTTTTGGAATATGTGTCATTAATGTTGTCGTTGCACAAATAAACTGTACCGCCATAGACAATTTTCCCGCAGTCGTTTGGGGCATATCCACATAGGCATGTGCGGATGTGCGCCAGTCGTGTGTGGATATGCCCCGGTGCAGTAAATTAATTTACATAATGTGACGGTGTGATGTAGATGTTACGCCTATGACTATGTGGATGCTCATCATCTAACCCATGTTTCATTATGCAGGGGTGTGACAGGAACCTAGTTGCACTCAAAAACATTTCCAGTATACAATCCTTGAGAATTTCTCTAACTGAACCTACCAAAATACTTTTTGGATTTCTGACAAAATTATACCCTTTTTAAGTTGAAATATACACCATTGAACATGGAAAATATGGACTGTTCCATTATATATATATATATATATATATATATATATATATATATATATATATATATATATATATATATATATATATATATATATATATATATACATATATATATATATTAATTCACTAACATATTTGATTCACAGTTCAGTGGTACCTCTCTTGTCTATCCTGTATCGTAAGAACGTTTTTTGACATGTCAAAATACATACCCTTAATTACCCAATAATTTGATATCCTAAATATGTTGTATGCAGTAGCGTGCATTGTACACAGAAAGCACACCCATAAAACGTGGAATTTGTTTCAAAGATGGTATATTGGAAATGTATTGAGTTGCCCCCCCATACCCACCAAAATGTATTGAGTTGCCCCCCATACCCACCAAAATGTATTGAGTTGCCCCCCACCCACCAAAATGTATTGAGTTGCCCCCCCATACCCACCAAAATGTATTGAGTTGCCCCCCATACCCACCAAAATGTATTGTGTTGCCTCCCATACCCACCAAAATGTATTGAGTTGCCCCCCCATACCCACCAAAATGTATTGAGTTGCCCCCCATACCCACCAAAATGTATTGAGTTGCCCCCCACCCACCAAAATGTATTGAGTTGCCCCCCCATACCCACCAAAATGTATTGAGTTGCCCCCCATGCCCACCAAAATGGTGGGAGATTGGCCTAAAAATAGGTGGGAGGCAAGATTTTAGGTGGGATGTGTCAAAGGCAGTAAACGTATGACATAGTGATTTATCTAGAACATTTGTCCTTGCCTAGTTCCTTCAATGAAAACCTAGTCGTGAAGATTAACTTACCCTAACTACATCCACTAGTAGCACTGCTGACTCCACAGGAAAAGGATATATGCTTCAAAGCAGGTCAGTGGTTTGATTAAGGACACGAAGAGGCTCTGTAGTAACGTGTCTGTGCTTTCGAGAAATAGTTGAGGCACAACACAGGCAATCAGGAAGAAGGAGCATGACAGACAAGACCGACATTACTCCCACTAACAACGTTCCACCAATGTCAGTACAATCAGGAAGAAGGAGCATGACAGACAAGACCGACATTACTCCCACTAACAACGTTCCACCAATCTCAGTACAATCAGGAAGAAGGAGCATGACAGACATGACTGACATTACTCCCACTAACAACGTTCCACCAATGTCAGTACAATCAGGAAGAAGGAGCATGACAGACATGACCGACATTACTCCCACTAACAACGTTCCACCAATGTCAGTACAATCAGGAAGAAGGAGCACGACAGACAGGATCGACAGTACTCCCACTAACAACGTTCCACCAATGTCAGTACAATCAGGAAGAAGGAGCACGACAGACAGGACCGACATAACTCCCATTAACAACGCTCTACCAATGTCAGTACGATCAGGAAGAAGGAGCACGACAGACAGGACCGACATTACTCCCACTAGCAATGTTCTACCAATGTCAGTACAATCAAGAAGACAGGACCGGCATTACTCCCACTAGCAACGTTCTACCAATGTCAGTACAATCAGGAAGAAGGAGCATGACAGACATGACCGACATTACTCCCACTAGCAACGTTCTACCAATGTCAGTACAATCAGGAAGAAGGAGCATGACAGACAAGACCGACATTACTCCCACTAACAACGTTCCACCAATCTCAGTACAATCAGGAAGAAGGAGCATGACAGACATGACCGACATTACTCCCACTAGCAACATTCTACCAATGTCAGTACAATCAGGAAGAAGGAGCATGACATCCAGGACCGACATTACTCCCACTAACAACGTTCTACCAATGTCAGTACAATCAGGAAGAAGGAGCATGACAGACAGGACTGACATTACTCCCACTAACAACGTTCCACCAATGTCAGTACAATCAGGAAGAAGGAGCATGACAGACAGGACCGACATTACTCCCACTAACAACGCTCTACCAATGTCAGTACACTATGCTGACGTTATACTGAGTAAGGACGGACAGATCCCTGCAAAACAACATGAAGTGCAAAAGGGCCTCGCTGCACATGAGTAACATATTCTAGTCAAGACAAAGAGAACATTCTTCACCTGACGAAAAATCGGATATAAAGCATGGTCACTAAGACGTTGCAGCAGCTTGCAGGACAACAGACAATACGTGTGAAGGCCGGTCGTCTGCAGTTAGAAGTGAATTGATGAATAGATGATGAGGAAAATCCAGGTACAAATATATCTCCTTCTTCTGTCGGACTATAGGAGAGACTGGGGCACCATGCTCAGTTGGGCACCATGCTCAGTGGGGCACCATGCTCGGTGCGGCACCATGCTCGGTGGGGCACCATGCTCGTGGGGCACCATGCTCGGTGGGACACCATGCTCGGTGGGGCACCATGCTCGGTGGGGAACCATGCTCGGTGGGGAACCATGCTCGGTGGGGAACCATGCTCGGTGGAGAACCATGCTCAGTGGGGCAAAATGCTCGGTGGGGCACCATGCTTGGTGGGGAACCATGCTCGGTGGGGAACCATGCTCGGTGCGGCACCATGCTCGGTGGGGCACCATGCTCAGTGGGGCAAAATGCTCGGTGGGGCACCATGCTCGGTGGGGCACCATGCTCGGTGGGGCCCCATGCTCAGTGGGGCACCATGCTCAGTGGGGCAAAATGCTCAGTGGGGCAAAATGCTCAGTGGGGCAAAATGCTCGGTGGGGAACCATGCTCGGCGGGGAACCATGCTCGGTGGGGCAAAATGCTCGGTGGGGCACCATGCTCGGTGGGGCACCATGCTCAGTGGGGCAAAATGCTCGGTGGGGCACCATGCTCGGTGGGGCACCATGCTCAGTGGGGCAAAATGCTTGGTGGGGCACCATGTCCGGTGGGGCACCATGCTCGGTGGGGCCCCATGCTCGGTGGGGCACCATGCTCGGTGGGGCAAAATGCTCGGTGGGGCACCATGCTCGGTGGGGCACCATGCTCGGTGGGGCACCATGCTCAGTGGGGCCCCATGCTCAGTGGGGCACCATGCTCAGTGGGGCAAAATGCTCGGTGGGGAACCATGCTCGGTGGGGCACCATGCTCGGTGGGGCACCATGCTCAGTGGGGCAAAATGCTCGGTGGGGCACCATGCTCGGTGGGGCACCATGCTCGGTGGGGCAAAATGCTCGGTGGGGCACCATGCTCGGTGGGGCACCATGCTCGGTGGAGCACCATGCTCGGTGGGGCCCCATGCTCGGTGCGGCACCATGCTCGGTGGGGCACCATGCTCGTGGGGCACCATGCTCGGTGGGACACCATGCTCGGTGGGGCACCATGCTCGGTGGGGAACCATGCTCGGTGGGGAACCATGCTCGGTGGGGAACCATGCTCGGTGGAGAACCATGCTCAGTGGGGCAAAATGCTCGGTGGGGCACCATGCTTGGTGGGGAACCATGCTCGGTGGGGAACCATGCTCGGTGCGGCACCATGCTCGGTGGGGCACCATGCTCAGTGGGGCAAAATGCTCGGTGGGGCACCATGCTCGGTGGGGCACCATGCTCGGTGGGGCCCCATGCTCAGTGGGGCACCATGCTCAGTGGGGCAAAATGCTCAGTGGGGCAAAATGCTCAGTGGGGCAAAATGCTCGGTGGGGAACCATGCTCGGCGGGGAACCATGCTCGGTGGGGCACCATGCTCAGTGGGGCAAAATGCTCGGTGGGGCACCATGCTCGGTGGGGCACCATGCTCAGTGGGGCAAAATGCTCGGTGGGGCACCATGCTCGGTGGGGCACCATGCTCAGTGGGGCAAAATGCTTGGTGGGGCACCATGTCCGGTGGGGCACCATGCTCGGTGGGGCCCCATGCTCAGTGGGGCACCATGCTCAGTGGGGCAAAATGCTCGGTGGGGCACCATGCTCGGTGGGGCACCATGCTCGGTGGGGCACCATGCTCAGTGGGGCCCCATGCTCAGTGGGGCACCATGCTCAGTGGGGCAAAATGCTCGGTGGGGAACCATGCTCGGTGGGGCACCATGCTCGGTGGGGCACCATGCTCAGTGGGGCAAAATGCTCGGTGGGGCACCATGCTCGGTGGGGCACCATGCTCGGTGGGGCAAAATGCTCGGTGGGGCACCATGCTCGGTGGGGCACCATGCTCGGTGGAGCACCATGCTCGGTGGGGCCCCATGCTCGGTGGGGCACCATGCTCAGTGGGGCAAAATGCTCGGTGGGTCACCATGCTCGGTGGGGCACCATGCTCGATGGGGCACCATGCTCAGTGGGGCAAAATGCTCGGTGGGGCACCATGCTCGGTGGGGCACCATGCTCGGTGAGGAACCATGCTCAGTGGGGCACCATGCTCGGTGGGGAACCATGCTCGATGGGGCACCATGCTCAGTGGGGCACCATGCTCAGTGGGGCACTATACTCATCGGGTTTCATTTATTCAATTTAAAGTAACTGAGGCTGATGATGCAATATTGTAGTAGTGCATCATACCGCGCACATTGCCAGTAACTTTGAGCGAGCTGACGTTATTTTGCTTAACATTATCGAATTTAGTAGCTCTTACCACGCTTGGGGCACCACGCTCAATGTGCTTCATTCCCCAAACGCTTGATTCTTCTAATGCACCCAATGTTTAACTTATAAATGTTGTAATTACAGATATATTATATATATATATATATATATATATATATATATATATATATATATATATATATATATATATATATATATATATTATATATATATATATTATTATGTAAACGTAAAACTCACGGCGGTGACACGCCATGTGATGTCGGGCAGGATGCAGTGAACCAGGTTGTGGTTGATGGGAAATCCATTTACCGAGTTGTTCTGAACCTGGAGATTTCCCGCCATCCGTTAGCAAGATATGTCAAGCTGCGTTTAGAGGGCCAGGCTATATTTGAATTGAAGACCAAATTTTCGCATCGGCTGGTGTTCAATAAAAACGAAGAAAGTGAAACACTATTCCTCCTATTTTCATTTTCCCACGTGTCCACTTTTAAGAACACATGCTCAACGGTGCTCCTCATGGGTCAGTAGGAGTTGCAAATAAGTCGGGATGGATGAACAATGAGAGTTTTGTATCTTATCTACGGCACTTCATCAAATACACCAACTGCTTCAAGAACAACAACAACTGATCATGGACAACCACGACACTCACGTCACGTTAAAGGTGGTCGACTTAGCAAGAGGAAGTGGCATTGTTATCCTCACACTACAGCCACACTGTAGTCACAAGTTGCAGCCACTGGACCGCGCTGTATTTGGGCCTTTCAAATGATTTTACAACTCAGCATGCAACGAATGACTGCTGAACCACCCTGGTAAACCAATCGCGATTTATAACATCGCTGCTATCGCTGGGGTTGCCTATCCCAAAGCGTTCGTGCCAGTAAACATTCAGTCGGGATTCCATGTAAGTGGCGTGTTCCCCTTCAACAAAGATGTCTGTGGTGAAGATGAATTTCTTGCAGCTATTGCGACGGACCAACCTGCACCGGATGAAAGTGAACCACCGCCCCCTGGACCACAGCAGTAGACAACACCGCCCCCTGGACCACAGCCGTAGATAACACCGCCCCCTGGACCACAGCAGTAGACAACACCGCCCCCTGGACCACAGCAGTTGACAACACCGCCCTCAGGACCACAGCCGTAGACAACACCGCCACCTGGACCACAGCAGTAGACAGCACCACCCCCTGGACCACAGCAGTAGACAACACCGCCCCCTGGACCACAGCAGTAGACAACACCACCCCCTGGACCACAGCAGTAGACAACACCGCCCCTGGACCACAGCAGCAGACAACACCGCAACCTGGACCACAGCAGCAGACAACACCGCCACCTGGACCACAGCAGCAGACAACACCGCCCCCTGGACCACAGCAGCAGACAACACCGCCTCCTGAACCTCGGCAGCAGACAACACCGCCTCCTGGACCACAGCAGATTACAGTTCAGTATCATGTGCCGCAGCAACTTGACATGCCACCAACGTCTACAGATTCGTTGCAGTACTCGCCTGTGACGCCAGACCTTATCCGAAGGCAAAGCGAAGAACAAAGCCTGTTAAAGGAAGAAAACGTGGTCGATCGCATATCTTGACAGACACGCCAGAGAAGCAACAGTTCACTGAAGACATGCTGAAACATAACAAGCCTAAACCACAGAAGACAACGAATAAAGCAGCATGTAAACAAATATATCTTCAGCTCCAGTCAGATTCTGATACAGAGGAAGCAGTGACAGACCTATCGATGGTAGACAGTGGTGATGAAGAACTGGATGCAACCACCCTGGGTCCCAATTATTACGCCATGGTGAAATTTGCGTCTAAGAAGGCCCATTATGTGGGCATGATCGTTAAACCAATAAATGAATTTGCTGGCGACTTTGACGTTACCTTTCTGAAGTGTAGTCAGAAGAGTGTTACTGCTAGCCGGTTCACAATCCCTGACGAGGAAGACATCGTCGATGTGCCGATTGATGACACTGTTGCGCGCTTGCCGTCTACCAGTGTGATGGTTGGTACAACCCGCACGAAGAAGATGGTGGTGTTTAATGTTGACTTATCTCAGTATTGCCCTCAGTGAAAATGATGCACCATTCTGCGAATGTGCCTACTGAGTAGGGCATATGGCCTACGGAACAGACATACGGGGCATGGCCGGTTATTAATAAAAGTGTTTGAAAGACAATGTTGTGATTATTTGTGTGATACTAGAAACTTCAACTTGTAATTTTTTTACAAAATATTACAAATTAATAAATTACACAATGATAACTAGAATTAATAGATTGGTATATAAAATAGTTCCCACAGTATCTTATATCACTTAATTACATATGTGAGCAAGGTGTCCCACGTACATAAGCACGGTACCCCGCTAGTGGAGCACCATGTTAATTTTTATGGAAACATTTCATTTTTAGTCTCTTCTCAACTATAGAGATTATGGTTGAGCTTAGCATACCATTTTCAAATTTATTATACCGAATATATTTTTGGCACAGGAGGAATTTAAAAAAAAAATAAGTACATGGTGCCCCGGTCTCCCCTATCAAAGCATGTTGCTCGTGCCAGTAACGTTTGTAACCGTACAGATGGACATTATGGAAACGTATGTCTGCTGCATGAATGAGTCGACACAAAATGCCTACTTCGACCGCCAACAGGTAACACTCCACCACCAACTGGTAGTGCACTGGGTGATGCGGTTACTTATTAGCTGCAACA
This sequence comes from Lamellibrachia satsuma, assembly GCA_033239005.1. Taxonomy (NCBI): domain Eukaryota; kingdom Metazoa; phylum Annelida; class Polychaeta; order Sabellida; family Siboglinidae; genus Lamellibrachia; species Lamellibrachia satsuma. The sequence goes on along the minus strand of BSQZ01000001.1, from coordinate 17,216,717 downwards.
AAAGTCCTACACGATTGTATCAGATAACAATGGTCGCAGCAACACATCTCAATACGCCTTCCTTATGGCTGTGTTGCCACTTGTGAATGCCACATATAGAAAACAGTCCGAGTTCTCACGACACTGTAACTGGTTCACCACGTCAAGTTATTCGGCTTAATTATCTCCCGAGCAAGTTGTGATTATATATTCGAAACAAAACACCTTTAAAATGTTAAATTAAGAAAATTGCATGAAATAAAATCTCTAAAAAACAATAAAGATTCCATGTTTGTATAGGGTTACATGGCATAACAAGTTTTAAGTGGTTTTCCTGGACATTTTCTTCTTTATGATGAAGGATAATGATATAGCCAAATTAAAGATATATTGCGCGTCCAGCGTCACCAATGTCAGTCATTTGTTTAGTTCATATTTGGCAAAGTTCCAATCCCGGTACAAAAACGGCAGATGTTACAGTCAAAGGTTACTTATCAAAGTTACTGATTATGTGCCGTATAAAACAACACTGTTATGAAAGAACTACAGTAGTTGAAAGAAGGCCTATCCAAGAAAAAAGCAATATGATCAAACTAACAATGACAGAAAAAACCAAGTCAAGTTTTCAAGTAAAATGTCATGTTGTACACAAAAATGTTTGGTTACAAACTCCTCCATAGATCAGCCATATGAAATGGTCGATGTATGTTTGTTGCGGAGTAACTATCCCGACTAGTGCACCAAGGCTGCCCTATCTCGACTAGTGCACCAAGGCTGTCCTATCCCGACTAGTGCACCAAGGCTGTCAAAGCGAAAGGGTAGCTAGGGAATTAGCAAGTTCCCGATAACATAGGAACCAGTGATGTCACGTTGTGGTCCTACGTAACGACGACGTAACCTGGTTCCCAGACCTATACTACTAGTCTACTAGTAGTAAAGCCAGGAACCAATCTAGCGGCGAGGAAATGAGCTAACAATGTAGTAAAATTATACCGTAGTCCACAGGACAAGTAAAAGTTAATTTCCTGACAATAGCATCATGTAGTATTATCAATGCCGTTCCGGATACGTGACTGTACAGAAATGACCTCACAAACGCCTCGGGGAAACGGCAAACGGCCAAGCTGACGATCGCCAGGTTTGAGTTCTTCTTATTTTCTAATTATCAAGAGAAACAAACAGGAAACCTACAAAAAGTTACGGAACAGTGATAAGATAAGTATAGGTGTATAGTTTATATAATTATTTATTAAGCTATTGCCAGTTTTCCGTTAAAGTCCCATCTGGTTGCATATTAGAGTAGGGGAGACCGGGGCTAGTTGTTACAATTTTCAGTTAAAGTCACTTTTTGTAAAAAGTATGTTAGATGCATTATTACTGTCAACATATACATTAAATTTATTATTCGTGTTAATAAAATGTACCATACCATTGATATTCCATATTGTAGTTAGGTAGATATGTGAAGTTTACCAGGCGCGGTCGACTGTAACAAATAGTTAAAGCAAAGAACTTGTGGATCACAAAACAAGTGTCACTCGTACATGTTACAGTTATTACATTAATTTGATTATACACACTTTTACATCTTATACACATTGTACATAATAATGTAGGTGTTCATAGCTTCATACATTAAGCTCTTCATTTTTAGTTACCAAAGGGAACTCATTCCCCGGATTCACACATAACAAACAATTGTGAATTGAATATAAATTATTTAGTGGAGTATAAAATAGTGAATGGCAATAAATATATGTAAAGCGACTTCTACTTGATTGAATGATACACACACGTACGCACACACGCACGAACATCCACATTTCAATTAATCGTGAATATTTACTAATTGCTCAAATAGGGCTGTGCCATAAAAATTTAACAAGATTGTCGCCCAAGGCAAAACATCCAGATGACAACTGGACAAGAAAGCCATTGGCTCATCGAGAGTCCAAAAATTTTTCATATATGTGTAACCCGCCCTTCTGAGATTTTTGTTATTTTTGTTTGACGCTGCTAGCATTTACAGTACTTGTTATAAACAACTAAAACAAGTACACTGGGCTTCATATGTGAAATAAAACGTTCACACTTAGTGGTTAAATACATTTTGTTCTTTCAGTCATTGTCAGCACACAACTCGCTGACTGAGCCATTGGTATGTGCCGCCCGAGCGGTATTACAATTGTAACAACTTGCCCCAATACAATTGTAACACCTTGCCCCAATACAATTGTAACAACTTGCCCCAAACACAATGTTGCAGTTGAGCTCACGTGGACGATAACAGATCCTGAATGTCAGTTTAACTTCTCCTCAGCATAACCCTTTATACTATATAGTAGACATGTTTCAAGTTTTATTCACGAAACATAAAACGTGGCTGCGTGAGATGATATTATGTGCACATACAAAAAACGTTTTAGGCGGTTAAAAAGTTATTTTTGTCTACACCTCATTAATTTTGTATTCTTTAGTCCCGATTTTTGGACATTGTGTCTGCTGGTGGACTTCCAACCCACTACTGTTGATGATAAATCCATGTGTGCCATGTTTTCGTAAACACCTCTGTAACAACTTGCCCATGTATACAACTAGCTGCGGTCTCCCCTTCACGGATTCAAAAATATTAATTTTGAGGCTGAGCGGACTTCGACTGCAGTCCAATATATGTTCACCACGTTGTCAAAACTAACGAAATGCCCCACAATAATGTTGACTATGAGCGGGCATTTTCTATGGTAAACAAGATTGATACAGAGCATAGCTGAGGTGGATAGTGAAACCATTGTTTCCCATAAAGAAGAACTGTAGTTCCGATTCACATAGCTATGAGTTATTTTCTATGTAAACAATAGTACGCTTCATTTGTATTTCTTTGTTGTGTTTGCCTTGATGGATATATATATGAAGGGTTGAAATTATCGGTCGCGCATGTGCGAAGCGACCAGGTGCAAGGCAACCGGGTTTGCGCGGGGCAACGTCGATTGTCCAATAACCTAAGTCATTTTGATCGTCACAGGTTAACATGTATGTCATTATTTTATACTTTGTTTGCGCAGTGCACCAACATCCTACATAATAATCACCAGGTTCAAAAGATGATGTTGACAAAGTACTGGAAGAAGAAGAAACTAGGGAGGACAGAAAGTCGAGGGTACGTCTGAAGTGAGTCAACAAAAGCTTCGTCATATGGGGAAGGATTAGCTCCAGGCCACCGACCGCCTCCATCAAGCTATCCTACATCAGGTCTCGGTAAGAATAACAGTTAACGCCATTACACAACAACAGTTGTTATTTGCCATGTTGGTTGTTTATACAAACAAATCGTGATTAACGAGTAAACAGTATTTGTCTCGGGACCCGACGACTCCAGAAGTGGCTACAATAAGTCGGCTGGTGCCTAAAACACCCTGCCACTGAGTACCAATGGTGCCTATGACACCCTGCCACTGAGTGCCAATGGTGCCTATGACACCCTGCCACTGAGTGCCAATGGTGCCTATGACACCCTGCCACTGAGTACCAATGGTGCCTATGACACCCTGCCACTGAGTGTCAATGGTGCCTATGGCACCCTGCCACCGAGTGCCAATGGTGCCTATGACATCCTGCCACTGAGTGCCAATGGTGCCTATGACACCCTGCCACTGAGTGCCAATGGTGCCTATGACACCCTGCCACTGAGCAGGTAATACGGTCTCTCGCCATTGTACACGAGCTTCTAACATTTAAACGTTTATCACGGAGTAATGACCCTGAAACATCTATATGAAACATCTAGATGTTTCATCTAGATGAAACAAAAAAGGCATTTGACTGTCTTATAAATTGGATGATACTTTTCGTCAAGCAGCTGAAAGTAGTAGATGCATACGAGTGATGAATAGGTGGATGCACAACAGCTGGGAGACGAGTGCGGCAGATGGCCGAGACGAAGACGATGAGCCGTAGAAATCAGAGGACATCGTAGAAATGAGTAGAACAAAGTACAAACGGATATATGGTCATATGGAAATAATTATATTTCCTGATAAAATATCCACACGTAGTACCAACAAGCAAAATCGGTTATATTCCATCTCTGTAGGCCTAATAATACACATTTCTCGTGTGCATTTGGTTGAGGCCGGGTGAATAAAATTATACCATGGAGTTATTTTGGTCTGTGGGTGGGGTTCAGAGGGCTCGCACGAAACCTCCTTTTTACAAACCATCTTTTTTGGAAACGAACTCCACCCAATGTTCACAAAAATGCTACGTTACAAACCCTTCCATATAAAATTCCAGATATGTTTTGCCGACTGTTCCCACTCGTGTGTTATGAAAGCGAAAGGAGCGGTTGTGCTTTGAGATATTTGTATAATTACCATACGAGCGTACAACTATAGGATTTCTTCTACATATTATGTGATGCTAGCAAGCATGGGACATGCCAGATTGTAATCCCTTGCACCGACGTACTATCAGACTGTGCATATATTCACCGACATGTATCGCCGTAAACAACTATTGAAGTAGCCAAATGTAGTTTCAAGTTTTGTTATTGGCCATTCCTGTTACATTAATGTGTTGATTCAATTAATGAGACTGAGTATGCTGATTCCATTGTTTCTCGGCTACATCTTCTTCCCTTTGTGATGAGATCACTCCACATGTCCTTTCCTGACACATTTCCACTGATAATGTGCATCACCACAATGGATAACAGGCCTATTAGAAAACACATTTATGTCTGAGGCCTACTCCAAACTCTTCTGACATCTCTGTCACCTCTCACCACCGCTGATGACTCCTCACATATTGCCTCCACCATACTGTGTTCTCTCTCTCCCACCTGACGGCTCCTCACATATTGCCTCCATCATACTGTGTTCTGTCTCTCCCACCTGACGGCTCCTCACATATTGCCTCCACCATACTGTGTTCTGTCTCTCCCACCTGACGGCTCCTCACATGTTGCCTCCACCATACTGTGTTCTGTCTCCCACACCTGACGACTCCTCACATGTTGCCTCCACCATACTGAGTTCTGTCTCTCCCACCTTACGGCTACTCACATATTGCCTCCACCATACTGTATTCTGTCTCCCACACCTGACGGCTCCTCACATGTTGCCTCCACCATATTGAGTTCTGTCTCTCCCACCTGACGGCTCCTCACATGTTGCCTCCACCATACTGAGTTCTGTCTCTCCCACCTTACGGCTGCTCACATATTGCCTCCACCATACTGTGTTCTGTCTCCCACACCTGACGACTCCTCACATGTTGCCTCCACCATACTGAGTTCTGTCTCTCTCACCTGACAGCTGCTCACATAGTGCCTCCATCATACTGTGTTCTGTCTCTCCCACCTTACGGCTGCTCACATATTGCCTCCACCATACTGTATTCTGTCTCTCACACCTGACGACTCCTCACATATTGCCTCCACCATACTGAGTTCTGTCTCTCCCACCTGATGGCTCCTCACATATTGCCTCCACAATACTGTATTCTGTCTCTTACACTTGACAGCTCCTCACATATTGCCTCCACGATACCATGTTCTGTCTCTCACACCTGACGACTCCTCACATATTGCCTCCACCATACTGAGTTCTGTCTCTCTCACCTGACAGTTGCTCACATATTGCCTCCACCGTACTGTGTTCTGTCTCTCCCACCTTACGGCTGCTCACATATTGCCTCTACCATACTGTATTCTGTCTCTCACACCTGACGACTCCTCACATATTGCCTCCACCATACTGAGTTCTGTCTCTCTCACCTGACAGCTGCTCACATATTGCCTCCATCATACTGTGTTCTGTCTCTCCCACCTTACGGCTCCTCACATATTGCCTCCACCATACTGTGTTCTGTCTCTCCCATCTGACGGCTCCTCACATATTGCCTCCACCGTACTGTGTTCTGTCTTTCCCATCTGACGGCGTCTCACATATTTCCTCCACCAGACTGTGTTCTGTCTCTCACACCTGACGGCTCCTCACATATTGCCTCCACCATACTGTGTTCTGTCTGTCACACCTCCATCCACCTCTTGATTCCAAACGGTAGTTCCAATGGTGATACGTTGGTGGTGTGTTATTTCTGAAATGCTTCATCACTCACAATATATGAAGCATACAATGCTCTGCATCTGCTGCGATACTTTCAGTAACATGTTTAAAAACTGGATATCTGGATGTCAACACTGTCGTCTTGTCAATTACAGTGAGTGAAGTAAGTATCTCTTAATTATTCAGTTTCTTTCGGTTTGATACACATGTAAATGTTGTTATGTGTAAATAATCTCAATAAAATATTACATTTAAAATAAGTTGTATTAGCTGAGTATACACTGTTATTGTATATTGTTATGGCATATATTATTAAATAGCAAGCACACAAAACATACTAAACATACTAAACATACTAAACACACTAAACATACCGAGCGCGCCACGCATTTTAATGTACTGCAAATTACTTCTGCGCGAACTCCCTTTTTAAAAACAAGCTACGGTCCTGCCATGGCATCGTAGATGTTCAGGTTGACGCCCTTTACACACCCTTTCTAACGACCACATTATGTACAACTAAAAATTGTGTGCCGTGTTCCGCCATAGAGCTTTTATACAAGCACAGGTCTTTTTCCGTTTTTATGACACAGATTAACCTCACTCATGAGGTCCGGTCGGTAACAGGATGTGGGAAACATACACGAACTGAACATAGAGACAATATATCAAATGAATATGATATCAAGCACATGGCAATTTAATTCAGACTGAATTTACAAGTAAACGTGTGGGTCTAGTCTACAATTAGATAGAGTATATGTATAGATTACAGTGGTGTCCTCTCGACAGCTGTACGACTCAACCATTATTAGCAGTCATCATTAGCGACCTCCGGTGTCTGTCACAAACAGTTCGGCTGTGGGGGCCATTCCAAAAGTCGCAACAACTATTCCATCTCAGGGATAGTGTCAAGAACAACTAGTCCGTCTCAGGGATAGTGTCAAGAACAACTAGTCCGTCTCAGGGATAGTGTCAAGAACCCAAATCGGATCACCTCCTTTCATCATCTTCCGTACGCTGTAAGGCAAGTTTTTACAATCGAAGACACATTTTCCTGCATGCGTGTGTGTGTGTATGTGTGTGTATGTGCCTGTGTACATTTCTCTAAAACAACAAGCCAGCTTGACTAATAACGATTAGCAATAGCGGTTTCGTTTAGGAATGGTGATAATAAAGACGCAAAGGGCGTGCATGCATGCGTGAGTGCCTGAGCATGTGTGTATATGTATATGCATTCATTCATGCATGCATGTATGTAAGTATGTGTGGAAGCATGCATGTAAGCATGTATGTGCGTGTACATATATATATATATATATATATATATATATATATATATATATATATAAATATATATATATATATATATATATATATATATATATATATGTGTGTGTGTGTGTGTGTGTGTGTGTGTGTGTGTGTGTGTGTGTGTGTGTGTGTGTGTGTGTGTGTGTGTGTGTGTGTGTGTGTGTGTGTGTGTGTGTGTGTGTGTGTGTGTGTGTGTGTGTGTGTGTGTGTGTGTGTGTGTGTGTGTGTGTGTGTGCGTGCGTGCGTGCGTGCAAGTTTGTGTGCATGCGTACGTGCTTGCGTGTGTAACGCTAAGCTAAAGTTAAGCATATCCTTTTGGATTCCAATTTGATACACCTCACATGTAATTCATGAGAAAAGTGAAAAACTACTGCTACAAGTGGATATGAGGTTCACTGACAGGGGTGGGACTTGGCAATATGGCTTCACTTACTGTCGGGTCAACATGGCGACCTCAAGCTTGGCCACGGTCAGGAGACACTCCGCTTCGTTGTAGAGGAACTGCAACGACCCCGCACGGACAGTAGTACATTAACTTCCGTGTCATGTTCTTGTCGGCATCCAACTGTCAACGTTTATTATAAATGTGCGTGTGTGCATGCGTGCGTGCGTGTGTGCGTGCGTGAGTGCGTTTCTTACCGTGTACTCTTCTAGATCAGCATGTCGTTCTTCAGTCTAAAACAACAATGCGCACGTGGTATATATCAAATGGTACATTTTTGCGAATTGCACCCCCTTGTAATTGAACGTGGCCTACGACCTTGACAGGTTATCTGTGCTCCTCCGCCCGCCGTCCAAGACGGTTGACGGGGAGCAAACCGAAAATTAATCATTTTATATTTATTTCACGTGCCTGATAATTTTAGCAAATTCAAAGTTACGGACTATGTTCACTATCATCGCAGTCAGTCGTTATTATTTTTTAAAACAATTTAAACGCCTCCCATTTTTGTATGCGATTACGTAAACAATAGTTCCGTCGTCACTGCATGCGATGACCGCGTTACGATGTAAACAAAAAGTCCCGTCGTAATCGCACACATCCGAGTATGAAATCATAACCGCACCCTTGTATTAGACCATGGACATATATTTATATTTTATTGTAAATATAAGTCCATGATTTGACAGAACACATTTAATGCGTGTATGATAACGCTTTAACGCAGAAAGGAACACTCGCAATATTACAAATGGAGTGTTAAATTGTGACGTCATACGGGCGCACCAATGCTTCGCGGCCGCATCTGTCGAAAATACTCGGAATGATGTTGTGTGATTCAGGCAATAGTAGTATCATGTGCAGTTGTTACGCTGTTTTGGCGAATGTTTTGAATGCAATACAACGTACCGCATTGCCTTGCTTGTTAGGGACGCAGTGGCTTGTTAGGGACGCAGTGGCTTGTTAGGGACGCAATAAGATGATTGAGAATACATGAACCAAAATATGGCGCTGTTTAGTTGTGGTGTCGTTACAGTACACACACGCATGCACCACAACATACGCATGCACGCATACACACGGGCACGCACACACACACGCATGCAGGCAGGCACACTCGCAGGCACGCACGCACACACGCACGCACGCACACACAAACACGCACACGAAGACGCGCAGTCGCATGCACCCAGAACGTGACTACCTTTGGAATGTGAATTATCCATCACGGCTCGTCAATGCCCACGTGCAAGCGCGTCTAACCGTCTGACACAATAAACGTACCTTCTCGACGAGGCAGGCTCTCTTCTCAGTCAGTGTCCGGATGTGGCCTTCGTTGAAGAAGATGTCGCGCTCCACCGTCGCCAACATCTCGACGTCTTCCTGCGTGGCTGGAAGTCAGCAAGCGCGACGAGTCAAAACTCGGTTTAAATCGACGTTTCAATGTTTAGTTGGTTACGTGTCTTGTGCATGTCACGAATAACGCGCTCTGTGAGACTCTGGAGTCCATCTCCGGCCGTTTTGTTATTATATCAATGGCAAATAACACGTTTTATTTGCTTAAGTATTTTGAATGAAAGCACATATGCAATTTGCTATGGTACCGTTACTGATGCTAAATTACGCGTAATTAACATTTCACTAAGAAGGTGCACTATACAAAATTCAGTATACAAAACTAAGCCTAATAACGCTTGTGTTCATTATTTAAAAATATTACCCGTGCTGCCTGTAAAAGGCATTGCAAACCCACAAGACGTGGTCTAATAGACAACCGTGTCATGGTCACTAGATAGGGAACAGATTAAAGTCGTCCTACTCTATTTTCGAACGGAGAATATAGCAATTTTTGCATAATTGCAAAACTGGAAATAGCACCGGCAGAAAGAAGAGTTGTATTACTGGACGAATACGTGTTTGGGTGTAAGGCTGGAGTTTGACGATGTGCTAAGGCCGTAGCAGCCATCAGTGTGCAAGAGCTGCAGGACATCTTTGTCAACATACCCACTCTCACATGTCGTGTCTTAAATTATATAGCTTCCAAGTAAAGTTGATCACCGTGTGTTCTTTGATAAGTTAAATTTGTCAAGGAACATTCTAGTCTGACATATTGTCAAGTTGATGAGTACGCTATATTCATGTGTCAGTGTGTTTGAAGTTACATGTATGTGGGGAGCGGTGGTCTAATGGCTAGAGCACCCGCCTGTCGATCGAGAGGACGGTGGTTCGATTCCACCTCCGCTGTTTCGAAGCTTGGGCAATTTCGTTCACCCCACTTTGCCCGTGTCTTTCGGAAGAGACATTAAAAGCCGTTGGTCCAAACTCCTGCGTTAGCTCAAGATTGGGCTGTTTGGAGTATAACTACTTGAGATGATGTATATTGTTGACATGCTAAAAAAAATAAAAAGCAACATGTGTAATTACGAAAGCTCTATCATGAAAAAGGTGGTGAATTAAAAAAAAATTATTTACATTACATACGTTGGTGAATAAAGTCATGAACTGTTAATCTTTGAAAGCACATAGACTAGTTCAGTTTATGATAAAATCCGACATCTCATAACCAGCATTGTATGAAATCACTGCATGTACACATAGCATACATAGGCCAGCGCGCATGCACGCGCATTCACTTACACGCACGTGGCTGATTGATGTCAGGGAATATAATTTGTTTTTTCTCATCGACGGAATTGTCCTTTCCCTTCCTGTGATCCTGGAATAAAAAATATATTTTTACGCCGATGATACACCAGCTGAACTCCCTGTGAAGTCGAGTTGGTGTTGAAATGAACAGGTCGGCCAAGGGGTGAAGTGTAAAGCACGCACGCACGCAAGCATACATACATCACATAAATGCATACATGCATCACATAAATGCATACATACATCACATATATGCAAATATACATACATACGTACGTACATACATACATACACACGCACGCACACACGTATGCGCACGCACGCGCGAACACACACATACGCACGAATGCATTCACACTCAGTTTTAGTTTGTGACAACTTACTCTACCCCTCGCTATTGGTGTGAAAGTGTCTGCAAAATCGTCATGCAGTTTGTTTATTAGTGAATGCTTCGTTATTGGCAGAAGAACGCTTGGTTGGACGGGTCGCCACATGTAGGTCTACCTGTTCAACATCCTCCTTCCTCTCAGTCGTTGTTTTTGTTGTCTTTGTCAATTCACTGTGGCTTATTCTCTGTACCATCTGTCATACAGCGTGCAAAGCTAAGTCGCTAAATTCCTATAATATTATAGGCCAACTAAATTAAATAAATTACGAATGAGTGTAACACAGTTCATGCAAATACAATTCAACTTTTCAATTTGTGTACTTGCACACATGCTTACACGCGTACAGGTGAACACAACACACATGCTTACACGCATACAGGTGAACACAACACACATGCTTACACGCGTACAGGTGAACACAACACACATGCTTACACCCGTACAGGTTAACACAACACATAAAACACGTCAACACAACACATCACCACACACTTAAATTGATTATGCGTAAGACAAAAAACATACTTTTTTAATGTAGGAATATATGTTATTTTTAATTTGGGAGGCTCCTACGATAGCGACCAGTTTTGGTCTTAGTAGGACTCTCATGTCCCACAGCAAATATTTTTTTCTTTATTTTTTTGTTGCATAATGTATTACTTTGTTTATTATTTATTAAATGTTATTGTATATTGTACAGTTCAATAGTTGTATGTACCATGTATATCTGTATAATTTATATTGCCTCTCAATGTCATTTATCTGTTTTCTGCAGTTATCCTAAAGTCGTGCAAAGCAACATTGACTGTGCTGCCAAATCTTACCACGTGTAAATCATAGAAACACATTTTCAGCTCTTTCTTTCAGCACTGCCTTCCCCTACTAGCAGCACTTCCCACGCTAGGCCCAACCAACCCAGTGGCTCAACTAACACTACCTTCCCCTACTAGCAGCACTTCCCACGCTAGGACCAACTAACACTACCTTCCCCTACTAACAGCACTTGTCCACGCTAGGCCCAACTAACACTGCCTTCCCCTACTAGCAGCACTTCCCACGCTAGGACCAACTAACACTGCCTTCCCCTACTAGCAGCACTTGTCCACGCTAGGCCCAACTAACACTACCTTCCCCTACTAGCAGCACTTGTCCACGCTAGGCTCAACTAACACTACCTTCCCCTACTAGCAGCACTTCCCACGCTAGGACCAACTAACACTACCTTCCCCTACTAGCAGCACTTGTCCACGCTAGGCCCAACTAACACTGCCTTCCCCTACTAGCAGCACTTCCCACGCTAGGACCAACTAACACTGCCTTCCCCTACTAGCAGCACTTGTCCACGCTAGGCCCAACTAACACTACCTTCCCCTACTAGCAGCACTTGTCCACGCTAGGCTCAACTAACACTACCTTCCCCTACTAGCAGCACTTCCCACGCTAGGACCAACTAACACTACCTTCCCCTACTAGCAGCACTTGTCCACGCTAGGCCCAACTAACACTGCCTTCCCCTACTAGCAGCACTTCCCACGCTAGGACCAACTAACACTGCCTTCCCCTACTAGCAGCACTTGTCCACGCTAGGCCCAACTAACACTACCTTCCCCTACTAGCAGCACTTGTCCACGCTAGGCCCAACTAACACTACCTTCCCCTACTAGCAGCACTTGTCCACGCTAGGCCCAACTAACACTACCTTCCCCTACTAGCAGCACTTGTCCACGCTAGGCCCAACTAACACTGCCTTCCCCTACTAGCAGCACTTGTCCATGCTACGACCAACTAACACTACCTTCCCCTACTAGCAGCACTTGTCCACGCTATGTCCAACTAACACTGCCTTCCCATACTAGCAACACTTGTCCACGCTAGGACCAACTAACACTACCTTCCCCTACTAGCAGCACTTGTCCATGTTAGGCCCAACTAACACTACCTTCCCCTACTAGCAGCACTTGTCCACGCTAGGACCAACTAACACTACCTTCCCCTACTAGCAGCACTTGTCCACGCTAGGACCAACTAACACTACCTTCCCCTACTAGCAGCACTTGTCCACGCTAGGCCCAACTAACACTACCTTCCCCTACTAGCAGCACTTGTCCACGCTAGGCCCAACTAACACTACCTTCCCCTACTATCAGCACTTGTCCACGCTAGGACCAACTAACACTACCTTCCCCTACTAGCAGCACTTGTCCACGCTAGGCCCAACTAACACAGCCTTCCCCTACTAGCAGCACTTGTCCACGCTAGGACCAACTAACACTACCTTCCCCTACTAGCAGCACTTGTCCACGCTAGGACCAACTAACACTACCTTCCCCTACTAGCAGCACTTGTCCATGCTAGGCCCAACTAACACTACCTTCCCCTACTAGCAGCACTTGTCCACGCTAGGCCCAACTAACACTACCTTCCCCTACTAGCAGCACTTGTCCACGCTAGGCCCAACTAACACTACCTTCCCCTACTAGCAGCACTTGTCCACGCTAGGCCCAACTAACACTGCCTTCCCCTACTAGCAGCACTTGTCCATGCTACGACCAACTAACACTACCTTCCCCTACTAGCAGCACTTGTCCACGCTATGTCCAACTAACACTGCCTTCCCATACTAGCAACACTTGTCCACGCTAGGACCAACTAACACTACCTTCCCCTACTAGCAGCACTTGTCCATGTTAGGCCCAACTAACACTACCTTCCCCTACTAGCAGCACTTGTCCATGCTAGGCCCAACTAACACTACCTTCCCCTACTAGCAGCACTTGTCCACGATATGTCCAACTAAAACTACCTTCCCCTACTAGCAGCACTTGTCCACGCTATGTCCAACTAACACTACCTTCCCCTACTAGCAGCACTTGTCCACGCTAGGACCAACTGACACTACCTTCCCCTACTAGCAGCACTTGTCCACGCTATGTCCAACTAACACTACCTTCCCCTACTAGCAGCACTTGTCCACGCTATGTCCAACTAACACTACCTTCCCCTACTAGCAGCACTTGTCCACGCTAGGACCAACTAACACTGCCTTCCCCTACTAGCAGCACTTGTCCACGCTAGGCCCAACTAACACAGCCTTCCCCTACTAGCAACACTTGTCCATGCTAGGCCCAACTAACACTACCTTCCCCTACTAGCAGCACTTGTCCACGCTAGGCCCAACTAACACTACCTTCCCCTACTAGCAGCACTTGTCCACGCTATGCCAACTAACACAGCCTTCCCCTACTAGCAGCACTTGTCCACGCTATGTCCAACTAACACAGCCTTCCCCTACTAGCAGCACTAGTCCACGCTATGTCCAACTAACACTACCTTCCCCTACTAGCAGCACTAGTCCACGCTATGTCCAACTAACACTACCTTCCCCTACTAGCAGCACTTCCCACGCTAGGCTCAACTAACACTACCTTCCCCTACTAGCAGCACTTGTCCACGCTAGGCCCAACTAACACTACCTTCCCCTACTAGCAGCACTAGTCCACGCTATGTCCAACTAACACAGCCTTCCCCTACTAGCAGCACTTGTCCACGCTATGTCCAACTAACACAGCCTTCCCCTACTAGCAGCACTTGTCCACGCTATGTCCAACTAACACAGCCTTCCCCTACTAGCAGCACTAGTCCACGCTATGTCCAACTAACACTACCTTCCCCTACTAGCAGCACTTGTCCATGCTAGGCCCAACTAACACTACCTTCCCCTACTAGCAGCACTTGTCCATGCTAGGCCCAACTAACACAGCCTTCCCCTACTAGCAGCACTTGTCCATGCTAGGCCCAACTAACACAGCCTTCCCCTACTAGCAGCACTTGTCCATGCTATGTCCAACTAACACAGCCTTCCCCTACTAGCAGCACTTGTCCACGCTAGGCCCAGCTAACACAGCCTTCCCCTACTAGCAGCACTTGTCCACGCTAGGACCAACTAACACTGCCTTCCCCTACTAGCAGCACTTGTCCACGCTAGGCCCAACTAACACTACCTTCCCCTACTAGCAGCACTTGTCCACGCTAGGACCAACTAACACTGCCTTCCCCTACTAGCAGCACTTGTCCACGCTAGGCCCAACTAACACTGCCTTCCCCTACTAGCAGCACTTGTCCACGCTAGGACCAACTAACACTGCCTTCCCCTACTAGCAGCACTTGTCCACGCTAGGCCCAACTAACACTGCCTTCCCATACTAGCAGCACTTGTCCACGCTAGGACCAACTAACACTGCCTTCCCCTACTAGCAGCACTTGTCCACGCTAGGCCCAACTAACACTACCTTCCCCTACTAGCAGCACTTGTCCACGCTAGGCCCAACTAACACTACCTTCCCCTACTAGCAGCACTTGTCCATGCTAGGCCCAACTAACACTACCTTCCCCTACTAGCAGCACTTGTCCATGCTAGGCCCAACTAACACTACCTTCCCCTACTAGCAGCACTTGTCCATGTTAGGCCCAACTAACACTACCTTCCCCTACTAGCAGCACTTGTCCACGCTAGGACCAACTAACACTACCTTCCCCTACTAGCAGCACTTCCCACGCTAGGACCAACTAACACTACCTTCCCCTACTAGCAGCACTTGTCCATGTTAGGCCCAACTAACACTACCTTCCCCTACTAGCAGCACTTGTCCACGCTAGGACCAACTAACACTACCTTCCCCTACTAGCAGCACTTCCCACGCTAGGACCAACTAACACTACCTTCCCCTACTAGCAGCACTTGTCCATGTTAGGCCCAACTAACAGTACCTTCCCCTACTAGCAGCACTTGTCCATGCTAGGACCAACTAACACTGCCTTCCCCTACTAGCAGCACTTGTCCATGCTATGTCCAACTAACACTACCTTCCCCTACTAGCAACACTTGTCCATGCTATGTCCAACTAACACTGCCTTCCCCTACTAGCAGCACTTGTCCATGCTATGTCCAACTAACACTACCTTCCCCTACTAGCAACACTTGTCCATGCTATGTCCAACTAACACTACCTTCCCCTACTAGCAGCACTTGTCCATGCTATGTCCAACTAA
Organism: Lamellibrachia satsuma; assembly: GCA_033239005.1. Taxonomy (NCBI): domain Eukaryota; kingdom Metazoa; phylum Annelida; class Polychaeta; order Sabellida; family Siboglinidae; genus Lamellibrachia; species Lamellibrachia satsuma. The sequence goes on along the minus strand of BSQZ01000001.1, from coordinate 17,200,833 downwards.
CACTACCTTCCCCTACTAGCAGCACTTGTCCATGCTATGTCCAACTAACACTACCTTCCCCTACTAGCAGCACTTGTCCATGTTAGGCCCAACTAACACTACCTTCCCCTACTAGCAGCACTTGTCCATGCTAGGCCCAACTAACACAGCCTTCCCCTACTAGCAGCACTTGTCCATGAGTTAATAAAGTTCGATGAGTTCATTGTAGAGTAGGGTGAAGCAAAGTGCACCCCTTTGGGGACAAACAAGATGTGGCCTACTTATTTTATCTAAGGCGGAAATGGTTAACGCAGTTACATATTACCTCTTAACTAAATAATACTAGAATTATAGAACCTTACTAAAAACAACTACAAAAAAATCCATTTTAGTGGTTGTCCTGCGGGTGTCGCAAATTTTTACATGTGGGACAAAGCCCCAATAATGAATGGCTTATGTGTTTTGTATTTATTTTATTGAAACATTAAGTCTATTTTAGCAGCACCGATCTATAGAACCTATTTAGTTAATACGGCACATAAATGAACGCTTTTGACAGGTTATATATTATTATTATGAAGAACCTCCTATAACCTATCTGATAACCAATAACTGTTCCCGAATCCTTCACAAAATACGCTTCGCACACTGCGCACAAGATTTAACCAGATTTACCATCCACACCAAAGGCCCAGATGTCAAGTGGACAAGGAACCATTGGCTTATCGAGAGTCCAACAATGTTCATCTACCTCCTGAGATATGTGTCAACCTTGTTTTTAAAACATATTCCCGCTGCTGGCAGTTACACAATCTGTTCCATTAATTTATTGTCCTCTGTGAGTACGAATACTTCCTGATATCAGATCTACACTGATCCTTTCCTAATTTTACCTCATGTCTTCTAGTTCTACTATCTTTCTTGAGTGAGAAAAATATATTTCTATCGATATTTTCATATCCATTCAATATCTTAAAAACTTCAATCTGATCTCATCTTAACTTCCTTGTCTCTACAGTTGTTTAACCACATTACCCTCTGAAGCTACAATATCACACTGTTTTGAAACTTTCATACCAGCACTTATTGTTATTTCTAAGTCTTTTTCTTTTACAGTAGTACCTAGAACAGTACCTTCCATATTATAATTTAAATCCCATTTAGTAATTTTTCAGACCATTAAACTAATTTGTCTAGATCGTTTTGTAAATGTTGTTTATCACTATCAGTTTCTAAACACTTTTTGTGTCATCTGCTAATTTCAGTACGTTGCTTGTTATATTGCCGTCCAAGTCATTGATATATATTAAGAATAATAAAGGTCCTAATACTGATCCTTGCGGTACCCCACTCAAAAGTTATTTCCAGTTTGAAACCTCTCCATCTACTACAACACGCTGTCTTCTGTCAGTCAACCATTGTTCTATCCAGTCAATTATGCCACCCCCGATATTATGCGTTTTTAATTTAAGTAGCAATCTTTAATGTGGCACTTTGTCAAAAGCTTTCTGAAAATCTATGTAGATAATATCTACTGGCAATCCCTCGTCTATCCACTTGGTGATTTCTTCCTAAAAACGTAACATATTTGTTAAGCATGACCTCGCTTTTAGGAATCCATGTTGAGATGAATTTAATAATTTATGCCTAACAAGGAAGACCACCATATGGTTTTTAATTAACCTTTCTAACAATTTACAAATCACTGATGTTAAACTCACTGGTCTGTAATTCTCTGACTTATTTCTCGAACCTTTTTAGATAATGGTATGATGAGGCCAACATCCTACCTCCCACCTCTCACTTCAAACCTTTTCAGAGACCAACCAACCACTTCCCACCAACCGAAGACACAGTACGTTTTAAAAGGATTCATTTATGCAATTACCACAATGTATTTACATTTGGGGCAAAGCATATTGAAAGTGTCGTTGGAATTACAAAAATAACATATCCCATATTTTCGCCCGCTTGAATCAATAACATCCATTACAACAATATAGAGGTGACTTCTAAATAGTTATTTTACATTTGGGATTAGATAAAGTACTTATGCTGTATGATCGGTTAAAGCTGTTCAATTTGTTATAATAATTTGGCAAAAAAATCAAATTGGCAAAGCATAATACAGCATTAATAATAATGATAATAATAATTGACTTCTATGGCGCCTATATCCTCAGGATCCTGAGCACAGAGGCGCAACAAAACATAATTATTTAGCATAATCGTGAACAGGGACGCGAAAAAGTCAGTATCAGAACGACGGACAACCGAACATTTATGGTGGAAATACAATTTGGAATAGATATGTCTTGAGTTTTTTTTCGGAAAATAGCAATAGTTTCAGATGTTTTCAAAGTGATGGAGAGTTCATTCCAGACCCTAGGCGCAGCGACAGAGAAAGCATGTTTACCCAAGTTAAGTTTTGTTTTAGGTACAATAAGTTGTTTTACAATCGATGATCTTAGCTGCCTATGGATATTTGAGACTAGCCATGTAGGGTGGTTGTTGTGTAGATAAGAATAAGATAAGAAACTGGAAGCCAGTGTAACTGTTTAAGTAGTGGTAGTGACGGTGAAAACCGAGGCGCCCTGAGAACCACGCGTGCCAGACAATGTTGTACTCGTTGGAGTTTAGCCAAGTCTCTTTTAGCAATGTTATTTAGTAGTGAATTACAATAGTCAAGGCAGCTACTAATTAATGCTGTTGATATTGTTTTAGCAGTATATATAGATATGTGACGCCGAATTCGACGGAGATCACGAATATGATAGAAACAGGATTTACATACTTGAGAAATAAGCTGGCGAAAGTTGAAGTCACTGTCAAAGACAACACCTAGATTATGAACGCTATCTGATGGGAATGTATCACTGCCAAGCAGTTTAACTGGAAAATGGTTGACGACTCTTTTCGTTGTTGTTTAGCGCCAATAATAATACGGTCTGTTTTATCTGGATTAAGCTTTAGCTTACTTGATTCCATCCAAAACAAGATATCAGTAAGACAATCACTTAAAGTCGAAACAGATTCTTATGCCTTTGATTGAGAAAGGGATATGTAAACCTGTGTGTCATCAGCATATAGGTGATGACTGAGTTTATGATTAGTAATGACTTGGCTGAGCGACGTAGTATATAAGCTTAACAGAACAGGTACAAGGACGGATCTTTGTGGCACTCCGAATGGAAGGTGTTGTGGGCAAGATAGTGCGCCAGATATGTTAATACTTTGATATCTATCTGAAAAATATGATTTGAACCACCGAAGACCTGGGCCAGAAATGCCAAAATATCTATAGAGGCGTTGTAAAAAGATTAAATGATCAATTGTGTCGAAAGCAGCTGAGAGATCAAGTAAAGTGAGTTCTGTGACTTTGCCATTGTCCATGTTATCAACTATATCATTGTTTATCTTGAGAATATGTGTTTCGTTAGAGTGGAATCGTTTATATTCAGACTGTAGAAGTGTTGGAAATGGGTTACACGATTTGTTAGGATATTTTTAAATAATAATGAGAACTTCATTAGTAGTTGGATCTGCCGAAATAGAGGGGGTGTGCTTGCCCCACCATCATTTGCCTCTTTCACGTCAAAACATACTAAAATATTCGCTTTTCTTTTATTCAGTACATATTATAATCCGAAGTTATAAGGAGCACACACATACATACACTGCAGCAAGTATTTTTTAGTTACTATATATGTATATATGTATATATATATGTATATATATATATATATATATATATATATATATATATATATATATATATATATATGTATATATATATATGTATATATATATATATATATATGTGTATATATATATGTATATATATATATATATATATATATATATATATATATATATATATATATATATATATATATTTCCCTGTAATACTGAAATTGCACCGATTAATATCTCACATGTAGAATGTGCGCAGTACTGCCTACATCAACGACCCGCTGAGATTCGGGTCTTACCCATGTCAAAGACGGATTTTACCCATGTCAAATACTTGTTCTCTTCTGCGACTTTCTGAGCCTGTTCATCAGTGCACAATGTCACCGTCGTCTGCACAGTCTCATCCTTATGGTTGACAACCTTGGCCCTTCCCGCTGCAACGACCAACATAGCGGTTAAAATCATTTTCCTTCTTTCATATTTACCGTGAAAATATAACTCCCCTTTACCACTGATTTTTGGACACAAAAACCTTTTGTTCTGGAAGAACACGAACTAATTTGCTCTTCCAAACACTGCCATTGTTCAAATAAAGTATAAATCGTGCTGCACAGGAAAATGAGAACAGCAGGTATGGAACCGTCCTCAAGAACGAACCATCCTCAAACACGATCTGTCCTCAAGCACGAACCATCCTCAAGCACGAACCATCCTCAAGCACGAACCTGTCGCAATCATCGTAAACATTGCACCGAACTATTTGTAGCATTCCTTTGTGGTCAGGCACCTTCTTACAAGTGTAGTTTTGAGTGAGATAGGAAATCAAATCTAGAAATATTTGGGCGCCGTAGCGTAGCGGTCAGAACGTCGAGCTCTCAATCGAGAGAACCCGGGTTTGAATCCTTGTGCTGCCATTTCGAAGCGTTGGCAATTTCGTTCATCCCACGTAGCCACAGTTCACTCAGCTGTATAAATGAGTACCTGGCTACAGACAGAATAGTCATCGCGCAGTAATTGCAGCGTGGATGAATGCTTTCCAAAAGCCCAAGGACTGGATACCGCGCTATATAAGAACGTATCTTTACCTTTAGAAATCACCGTACATAACCAAAGGTGCAAGTGGACTTTGTTTGAAAGGGTGATGCACAAAACACACTATCAGTGTAATGTACACAGTTTAGCTACAAATGCTATGCAATAACGTATTATGTTTTGCTCCTCATGAAATCATCACTATTTTAAAATCGGTCGGTCGGTCGGTCGGTCGGTCAACTCACCTACCACCAAGTTGAATATGAGCGGTCGCAGTGCGGGTAGCGAGAAGAGGACACCAGCGACGACGTCCGTCAACAAGATGATGAACTCGAGGGGGTAGCTGACGTCACAGTGTCCCGTCAGAGGTTTCTGATTAAGCTGATAAATTACAGCGCATAACATATAATGTCGAAGACGTTGAGGCTGAAGTACAAATGTATTAAATACATTAACAGAGAATATTGCTGTTTATCATTATTTTATCGTTAAGCCGAACATTTATACACCAATATTCAGGTTGTGTCGTCCAAAGTTGCAACACACTTCAGCCCTTGTTGACAGGGGTTTTCCAAAACTGGTTCCACATCTTTTGGAAATATTTAGCTGTGTTGCAATCATTGTGATAACATCAATTCACCCAAGTGCATTAGTTTGTACAGTCAAACTATTCATTATTCCATCTGAATATAGTGAACAGTCGGTTTTGAATAAAGTTGTCCCGACATGAAAAGGCAGCGAGGTATTCGAAGCTCCGCCACAGGCCTGTACATTGCACACAACGTACGACATCAGCAGCAACACCGTGTTGACGAAACAGCAACACCGTGTTGACGAAACTGCAACACCGTGTTGACGAAACAGCACCACCGTGTTGACGAAACAGCAACACCGTGTTGACGAAACAGCAACACAGTGTTGACGAAACAGCAACACCGTGTTGACGAAACAGCAACACCGTGTTGACGAAACAGCAACACCGTGTTGACGAAACAACAACACCGTGTTGACGAAACAGCAACACCGTGTTGACGAAACAGCACCACCGTGTTGACGAAACAGCAACACCGTGTTGACGAAACAGCAACACCGTGTTGACGAAACAGCAACACCGTGTTGACGAAACAGCAACACCGTGTTGACGAAACAGCAACACCGTGTTGACGAAACAGCAACACCGTGTTGACGAAACAGCAACACCGTGTAACGTGTTGACGAAACTGCAACATCGTGTTGACGAAACAGCAACACCGTATTGACGAAGGTGTTCGGTTTCACGGTGTTGACTTTCGCTCTTACCAACAACAAATGTGAACTTACATTGTTGTCGTCTTGCATGATATACCTCAACGCGTTCACGCCGGTCTCGTAGATAATATTCTTCATGTTATCTACAAAGGCCATTTCACTGACGAGAAACCCTGCTAGCGACTCGTCACACAGTTATCAACAGAATCTAAAATTAATGTATGCCTTCAACGTTCCGTGCTTATAACGCCACAGGCGATGCCTTTCCCGCAAACTATTTGTTGTACGTCACGTCTCCAATAACGTTACGCAGTTGACGACCGATACAGAATCAGCCAAGTAGTAATCTTTCACTGACTGACGCTATGCGTCACAGCGTTCGTATGAGATATAGTGTGAACTAGGCACTCCGTAGCTGACAGTGATTTTAATCAGAAAGAAAACACAGAACCTCCTTTCATTCACCATGGCAACCTGATGTAATTATAGGTTATGTCCATCGCACAACATTCGTACCTGAGATAAATCAAGGGGTGTTTAATGTACTTAATAAAATGTTTATAATGGTTTCCAATGCAGACACAACTCTGCCTAAAGTCTGCCCATATTCATCACTTCGTTTGAATACACGAATCGCAATGGATAACGTAGCGCGCTGACGTCACAGTTCGCCCCAGTGAGCACATATGCCCGATATTCGTCTTTCTTCTTCCATTTAAGGTCAGAACTCTATGTTTACCACTTATAAATGTGGCTAGAGTAATTTTTGAGCCGTGATCACTACTGCGTGGCAGCGGGTGGTGTAGCGCTGGTCCGTGTTGGTCAGAATATGTCGCGTCTGCGTAGTTTAGCAATATATTAGTACAGGACTATATGATATACAGGCCCTGTAGAATAATACGGACTATATAATTGTTTTATGTTGGCATGGTAAGAAGGCACTGTCTAAACTCTAAACCTTTCTACTGACGGTTGGCTAGCTAATTCTTGTGTGCTCTTGTTCCATAGTCTGATGGCGCTGGGTAAGAATGAGTATTTGTAGGCGTCGACGAAGATGAAAGTCTGGTAAAAGCGATACGCGCTGCGTTTGGTGCGTGTTGGTGCGGCGGCGAGTGACTTCGTTGTCTCATCAACCAGTTTGTGTTTGATGCGGCACAGCATCACCAACTTGGCATCAGCTCGTCTTCTCTGTAGTGACTTCCATTCCAAACTACCACTGTGGACTATGCCATTCTTCTTGAGTGGGGCTACTCCGCTGTTGTCGTTTTTCTTGCATTTGATGAAAGACCAAAACTTCTTCAGGTTACCCCCATTCTAGTTGCTTTCTCCTATCATGGAGTTGCGGCACTCTGATTGGACAAGCTTCTTTGTAGCCCGGTACGTTGCCATGTCCTGGCCAGACCTGGTGCGTTTGGGCCTTCTTGTAGTATTTCTTTTTCTTTCTAGACAGGTTTCTTATCTTGCCGTTGACCCAGGGCTGGGAAGATAGTTTTGTTGGAACGTGATTGGCCAATACGTTTGGGCATTTGGCTATAAATAATGTCCACAATGTTTCCACATGTGTGTTTGGGTTGTATCGGGTTTGCGTCTCTTCAGCGAAAGCAGCTAGATCTTCCTTGATCAGTTCAGTGTCTGCTTTCTTCCATATGTGGATCTTCCTCTGGACAGGTATTCGTCTTTTTGGCACATGATCACTAAACCCTGGAAATGGCTCGCACCTGCTGACGAGGGAGGGTCGATTTGTTAAGAAGACATCTATAGGTGTTGTCAAGTCTTGTCGGGAAGGTGACCATCTGTAGTAAGCCCAACATGGCAAATGTGTCGATGAAGAGTTCATTTATCCGTTTAGTGTACTGATGTTTCGATATGGTGTTTGTTTGCCAATCGACATCCGTGTTCCAAGCACTAGCCCACACTGGCAATGGTGTTTGTAGGCCAATCAACATTCGTGTACCAAGCACTAGCCCACACTGGCAATGGTGTTTGCTTGCCAAGCAACATCCGTGTACCAAGCACTAGCACACACTGGCAATGGTATTTGTTTGCCAAGCAACATCCGTGTACCAAGCACAAGCACACACTGGCAATGGTATTTGTTTGCCAATCAACATCCGTGTACCAAGCACTAGCACACACTGGCAATGGTATTTGTTTGCCAATCAACATCCGTGTACCAAGCACTAGCACACACTGGCAGTGGTATTTTGCCAATCAACATCCGTGTACCAAGCACTAGCACACAGTGGCAATGGTATTTGTTTGCCAATCAACATCCGTGTACTAAGCACTAGTATACACTGTTGCAATGCTCCAGCGTCGGCGAGCGTTGACGCGCACCCACTAAAGCCCTGTTCACACAGACAGAACTAATTATATACTTCATTTCACTTATTATTTTAGTTTCATCTTCCAATCTCCAAACGTTGTTGAAAATAATGTTGTCTAAACACAGGCTATGTTAAATATTAAACTTGTTCTCGGGACATTTTTGTTCTGGGAACAAAAATCTGGCTAGTAGCAGAGGGCAAACATTAATTACGAGAAGCGATGAAGGAGTGGGAGGAGGTGTTCAATAAGCACTGGAGGAGAGGAAGGAGGTGTTCAAGAACCGCAGGAGGAGTGGGAGGAGGTGTTCAAGAAGCGATGAAGGAGTGGAAGGAGGTGTTCAAGAACTGCAGGAGGAGTGTGAGGAGGTGTTCAAGAAGCGATGAAGGAGTGGGAGATGTTCAAGAAGCGCTGGAGGAGTGGAAGGAGGTGTTCAAGAAGAACTGGAGGAGTGGAAGGAGGTGTTCGAAAAACACTGGAGGAGTGGAAGGAGGTGTTCAAGAAGCGATGAAGGAGTGGGAGGTGTTCACGAAGCACTGGAGGGGTGGAAGGTGTTCAAGAAGCACTGGAGGGGTGGAAGGAGGTGTTCAAGAAGCACTGATCGAGTGGAAGGAGGTGTTCAAGAAGCACTGAAGGAGTGGAAGAATGTGTTCAAGAAGCACTAGAGGAGTGGAAGAATGTGTTCAAGAAGCACTGGAGGAGTGGAAGGAAGGTGTTCAAGAAGCACTGAAGGAGTGGAAGAATGTGTTCAAGAAGCACTGGAGGAGTGGAAGGAAGTGTTCAAGAAGCACTGAAGGAGTGGAAGGAGGTGTTCAAGTAGCACTGATCGAGTGGAAGGAGGTGTTCAAGAAGCACTGAAGGAGTGGAAGAATGTGTTCAAGAAGCACTAGAGGAGTGGAAGGAGGTGTTCAAGAAGCACTGAAGGAGTAGAAAGAGGTGTTCAAGAAGCACTGGAGAAGTGGAAGGAGGTGTTAAAGAAGCACTGGAGGAGTGGAAGGCGGTGTTCAAGAAGCACTGGAGGAGTGGAAGGAGTTGTTCAAGAAGCACTGAAGGAGTGGAAGGTGTTCAAGAAGAACTGAAGGAGTGGAAGGAGGTGTTCAAGAAGCACTGAAGGAGTAGAAAGAGGTGTTCAAGAAGCACTGGAGTAGTGGAAGGAATTGTTCAAGAAGCACTGAAGGAGTGGAAGGTGTACAAGAAGCACTGGAGGAGTGGAAGGAGGTGTTCAAGAAGCACTGAAGGAGTAGAAGGAGGTGTTCAAGAAGCACTGAAGGAGTAGAAAGAGGTGTTCAAGAAGCACTGGAGGAGTGGAAGGAGGTGTTCAAGAAGCACTGAAGGAGTGGAAGGAGGTGTTCAGGAAGCACTGAAGGAGTAGAAAGAGGTGTTCAAGAAGCACTGAAGGAGTGGAAGGAGGTGTTCAAGAAGCACTGAAGGAGTGGAAGGCGGTGTTCAAGAAGCACTGGAGGAGTGGAAGGAGTTGTTCAAGAAGCACTGAAGGAGTGGAAGGAGGTGTTCAAGAAGAACTGAAGGAGTGGAAGGTGTTCAAGAAGCACTGAAGGAGTAGAAAGTGGTGTTCAAGAAGCACTGGAGTAGTGGAAGGAATTGTTCAAGAAGCACTGAAGGAGTGGAAGGTGTACAAGAAGCACTGGAGGAGTGGAAGGAGGTGTTCAAGAAGCACTGAAGGAGTAGAAGGAGGTGTTCAAGAAGCACTGAAGGAGTAGAAAGAGGTGTTCAAGAAGCACTGGAGGAGTGGAAGGAGTTGTTCAAGAAGCACTGAAGGAGTGGAAGGTGTACAAGAAGCACTGGAGGAGTGGAAGGAGGTGTTCAAGAAGCACTGAAGGAGTGGAAGGAGGTGTTCAAGAAGAACTGAAGGAGTGGAAGGAGGTGTTCAAGAAGCACTGAAGGAGTAGAAAGAGGTGTTCAAGAAGCACTGGAGTAGTGGAAGGAATTGTTCAAGAAGCACTGAAGGAGTGGAAGGTGTACAAGAAGCACTGGAGGAGTGGAAGGAGGTGTTCAAGAAGCACTGAAGGAGTGGAAGGAGGTGTTCAAGAAGCACTGAAGGAGTGGAAGGAGGTGTTCAAGAAGCACTGAAGGAGTAGAAAGAGGTGTTCAAGAAGCACTGGAGTAGTGGAAGGAATTGTTCAAGAAGCACTGAAGGAGTGGAAGGTGTACAAGAAGCACTGGAGGAGTGGAAGGAGGTGTTCAAGAAGCACTGAAGGAGTGGAAGGTGTTCAAGAAGCACTGAAGGAGTAGAAAAAGGTGTTCAAGAAGCACTGGAGGAGTGGAAGGATGTGTTCAAGAAGCACTGGAGGAGTGGAAGGTGTACAAGAAGCACTGGAGGAGTGGAAGGAGTTGTTCAAGAAGCACTAGAGGAGTGGAAGGGTGTGTTCAAGAAGCACTGGAGGAGTGGAAGGAGATGTTCAAGAAGCACTGGAGGAGTGGAAGGGTGTGTTCAAGAAGCACTGGGGGAGTGGAAGGAAGTGTTCAAGAAGCACTGAAGGAGTGGAAGGAGGTGTTCAAGAAGCACTGATGGAGTGGAAGGAGATGTTCAAGAAGCACTAGAGGAGTGGAAGGAGGTGTTCAAGAAGCACTGAAGGAGTAGAAAGAGGTGTTCAAGAAGCACTGGAGGAGTGGAAGGAGGTGTTCAAGAAGCACTGGTGGAATGGAAGGTGTTCAAGAAGCACTGAAGGAGTAGAAAGAGGTGTTCAAGAAGCACTGGAGGAGTGGAAGGAGGTGTTCAAGAAGCACTGAAGGAGTGGAAGGCGGTGTTCAAGAAGCACTGGAGGAGTGGAAGGAGTTGTTCAAGAAGCACTGAAGGAGTGGAAGGTGTACAAGAAGCACTGGAGGAGTGGAAGGAGGTGTTCAAGAAGCACTGAAGGAGTGGAAGGTGTTCAAGAAGAACTGAAGGAGTGGAAGGAGATGTTCAAGAAGCACTGAAGGAGTAGAAAGAGGTGTTCAAGAAGCACTGGAGTAGTGGAAGGAATTGTCCAAGAAGCACTGAAGGAGTGGAAGGTGTACAAGAAGCACTGGAGGAGTGGAAGGAGGTGTTCAAGAAGCACTGAAGGAGTGGAAGGAGGTGTTCAAGAAGCACTGAAGGAGTAGAAAGAGGTGTTCAAGAAGCACTGGAGGAGTGGAAGGAGTTGTTCAAGAAGCACTGAAGGAGTGGAAGGTGTATAAGAAGCACTGGAGGAGTGGAAGGAGGTGTTCAAGAAGCACTGAAGGAGTGGAAGGAGGTGTTCAAGAAGAACTGAAGGAGTGGAAGGAGGTGTTCAAGAAGCACTGGAGTAGTGGATGGAATTGTTCAAGAAGCACTGAAGGAGTGGAAGGTGTACAAGAAGCACTGGAGGAGTGGAAGGAGGTGTTCAAGAAGCACTGAAGGAGTGGAAGGAGGTGTTCAAGAAGCACTGAAGGAATAGAAAGAGGTGTTCAAGAAGCACTGGAGGAGTGGAAGGAGTTGTTCAAGAAGCACTGAAGGAGTGGAAGGTGTACTAGAATCACTGGAGGAGTGGAAGGAGGTGTTCAAGAAGCACTGAAGGAGTGGAAGGAGGTGTTCAAGAAGAACTGAAGGAGTGGAAGGAGGTGTTCAAGAAGCACTGAAGGAGTAGAAAGAGGTGCTCAAGAAGCACTGGAAGGATGTGTTCAAGAAGTACTGGAGGAGTGGAAGGTGTTCAAGAAGCACTGGAGGAATGGAAGGAAGTGTTCAAGAAGTGCTGGAGGAGTGGAATGTGTTCAAGAAACGTTGTGGGAGTGGAAGGGAGTGTTCCAAAAGTATATATATATATATATATATATATATATATATATATATATATATGAATACAACTATGATAAATTGTCCTTTGGAATGAAATCATTTATTAAATACATGTAATAGGTTTGTGGTTGTTCCACCGAATGTTTTAACAAGTTGCTTGGAAGGATGCATTCATGACTGAATGTGTTTATGTGTATAAATTCTTAGTGATATATATATATATATACATATATATATATATATATATATGCAAACACCGAATGTGCAGTTATACATATGCTATGTACTGCATCGTGCTTCACAAAATACCGCTGGCAATGTTGGCCAGCGCAGCCGCCATCGGTGCGTTCTCCTTCTGCAGCGAGACCTTCACCTTCCGCAGCAGAGTCACGACGGCGCCATTGTTTGGTTCCGTTGCGAGTGCCGCCTTGAGGTCGTTGCATGCGGCGTCGTGCTCATTCTGCATGACATAGGCCTGAGCGCGCCGAAACAGGCCTTTCACGTTGTTCGACTCCAACGCCAGCCCTCTCGTACAGTTAGCGACGACAGCCGGCGAGTTGGCGTGCTTCAGCTGGCAGGCGGCTAGATTCAGATAGCACTGACAACGCAGTTGTCTGGCGAGCGAGCGCCCGTCGGTTGAAAGTTCGTCGTTATCGACCAGGAGGAGATACTTCAGAGCGCGGGAGAACTTGCGGAAGGCCCACTCCGTCGAGCCTTGGTGGTAGAGGTGTGCGCCGACAGACTTGTACTCCTGTGCCCGCGTCAGCTTCTCCTCCGAAGAGAGTCTCCACACGTCGGTGGCTCGAGTGACGTCTAGCAAGGAGATGTGCAAGACGGAGTCCCTCACGCCGCCCGCGCCTTCACTGCCAACAACGTCAGCCGTCTCAACCGAGCCGGAGTGCACGCTCGTTTCGACTACGTCTGGTGTTGTGCTGCTGTCGGTTTTGGCAACCTCGCCACAACAGTTCATTCTCTCGTGTCCGCAATCACGCTTGCATTGATCAGACTGCATTAACGAACTGGAATTATTTGCGTCTTCATTTATATCCACACTCATCTCTCGGTATTCACGTCCTGTGTGATCAGATACACGCTGGTAACTCCGGTGGAACGTGTTCCTTTCATTCTCCTTCCGCGCATCTCGCGTCATCTGTATTTCACACATTTCACCTGGCTTCATCGTTTCCACACATCGTTCGATGGTGTCGTCGAACGCGTTGTCTGCCGAGCCGATATTTATCTGGCGTTCTCCTATCGCACATTCGTTGTTTGCAGCTACCAAGGAATCGTCGCCCGAGACATGACGGATAGCGACTCGACACATGGACCCTTCATTTGGGGTAGTCGGACCATAACCCGGACGAAGGAGTTTCCTGCTTTTGATGACGTAAGCGCAGGATTTCACTGGCATTTTCTAAAACATAAGTTCATCACCGTTGATAGAACTGTCATACATTTTGAATGTATATCTGTTATTCACAATGATTCTTATCGTGAGTCAGCAAATGGGTATTAAACCTACTAGCGGTTAGACGAAAGATACAGAACGGAACCAATGACTGAGCGAATAAGCCAAAAAGATGCGTCAGCACCAAGACGCCAACAGCGAGGAGGAAGAATGGCTGCGTGTCATTTGTGGCGAGTCGTACAAATGAATTGTACACCTCGGGAGGTGTGGGCGCAGTGTCAGTTGTACGCCTACAATGACTACACGTCAAGAATGCGTTGTTTTATCTTTGCTAACTGTAAGTCCGATAGTGAATTAATGGTGTACGTGTGTTGATTATTTAAATAAAATAAAAAAGGATGCATTTTTACATTTATCATGAGTATGTTTCATATCACTATTCATATTTTACACAGTAGCTGCGTGAGATGTTATTACGAGGGCATACCCAAAAACGTTTTAGGCGGTTAAAAAGTAATTTTTTTCCACGTCATTAATTTTGTCTTCTTAACTCCCGATTTTTGGATAATGTGACAGCTGGAGGACTTCCAACCAATTACTATCGATGGCAAGTCCATAAGTGTGCTGTTTTTGTAAAATGTCTCTGTAACAACTTGCCCCTGTATACAACAACTGGTCTCTCCTAGTGTAGCTCCTCTTTCAGAAGGACCTCTGGCTCATTCCATGTCAAATTAACCAATTGTCAAAAAGTTGATGTCTCAGAATTTACTTCAATATTAACCAATGAATAAGTAGCTATGCCTGAGCACTCCTGCACCAAACTAAGGATTTGCATGCAAGTTGTGCCTGTAATGCCCTATAATGTAAACAGGGGGTAAGGTGCTGTTTTTAGGTGCTTCTAAATTAAGAAGTTTACAAGCTACATATCTGAAATTTACTGAATATGTAGACATATTGGTGCTGCTTATCTATGCAAAATTCAAGAATGATAAGACAAAAGACAATGGGTATATTGGGTGCACGAAAAAAACACATTCTGGGAAGGATTTCAGCACTCTGTATTCCATTGTTGTCTTAGAGTACTATGTCGATATTGCTACCATCTATTGTCTGGTATACTGGCAATAACCTATTAGTTCAATAGGTTTCTAGTTGACATAGTTTCAGAATAATTCAGCCTTAAACTTTTTCTATATTTTACGAATTTCAGCACCTAAATTGAGAATTTGGGACAAGTCCTATGACCACCATTTTTAACTGTGTGTCATCCTTTATTAGGTAAACAACATATTAAAATTTCAGGATGGTATTCTGCCACTTTTATTTTGGATATTTTTGGCCAATTTGTGAGAAATCTAGGAAAAAAATGCCATTGGGCAGAACAGTAACTTTCAGCTGCATTATAAATTAAACAAGACATAACATTTTCTGAAAATTGGTTGATTTGACATGAAATGACCCCTCTGTATATTTTGTATACATGCTGTATTCAGTTGTTGCCTAGAATTAATAAAGGCATTTATTATTATTAACTAAGCTTACTACCAAATGATGATGACATCATAGGAGATGTAGAAAACCTCAGCCCATTAGGAAGAAGCGACCACTGTATATTAACTTTTGAAATTCTGTGTACAATCAAACTAAATAGTTACACTAAAAGAAGAAAGTATTACAAAAATGGAGATTTTGATGGAATGAGGATTGATTTTTCAAAAATAAATTGGAAAACCAAATTTAAGGATTCAGACAATAATGCAAATAGACAATGGGAAATACTAAAGACAGAATTAAAACAATTGGAAGAAAAATACGTACCACAAAAAGAAATCTCTAACCACAGGAATGGAAACTTTCCCCTGAATACCAAAACTAGAAAGCTGATTAGACATAAAAAATAGATTATGGACAAGATATATGGAAACAAGAGATGGGAAGAAATATTTAGAGTACTGCAAAGTTAGAAACAAAATCAGAGCTTTAACATGAAAACTTTGAAAGGAGTTTGAAAGAAATGTAGCTAATCAAACAAAAAAGAACCCAAAAGCCTTCTGGCAATATCATAAATCCAAAATTACAATCAAACCAGGAATTGGTAAATTAAATATAGATCCAACCAAATCCAACACTACAACAGATGATGGGGAAAAAGCAAATATTCTAGCAACCTACTTCGCTAGCGTATTTACAAGTGAAGAACCATGGGAAATACCAACTATACCAAGAGTTGAGACTAATACAACGATGGAAGAGTTAACAATAACTGAAAGCAAAATATTATTGGCATTGAAGTCTAAATATAAACAAATCCCCTGGTCCAGATGAGATAGGAGCCAGGCTACTGGTGGAACTTTCGAAATCAATCTCGCATACATTATGTACAATATTTGAAACATCGATAAAAACAGCTAGTATCCCAGACAATTGGAAAGAAGGGACAATTTCAGCTATTTATAAAAAAGGAAACAAGTCATTAGCAAGCAACTACCGCCCAGTAAGCATTACAAGTATTTTATGTAAATGCTTGGAAAAGATCATTAGAAACCATATTATAATAATAATAATAATAATGTTTATTTCAGGCAAAAGCCCTTATATATATATATATATACATACTATACAAGTAAAAAAACAAACATATAAATATGTTGAACGTTATAAATATGTTGAACGTTAAAGGTACATGTAGTGAGAATAAATATATATATATATACAAATATACATACATGTCGAGCAATAAAAAATATGTAAAATAAGTTAAAATAAAATATATATATATATATATATAAAAGTACACGTCATGAATTAAAAGCATTCATCCAATGTTTGATCATTGGACTTCAATAATAAGTGAAAGTGTGGAAATAATTCACAAAAAGTATATCATCGGACTTTTCTAACCGGCATAAAGGCTAAATATTGGTGAACGAATGCATTCGTCAAAGGATTTTACATAATTAGTAGCAAACATATGACTTGCACTACAATGGGGTGATAAGTTGTACAAAATTCTAAAACTGTTGTTATAAGCAACAGTAATACCTTTCAGACTCTGTTTTTTAAAATTACACCAAAGATTTGAGGTATACATTTAACCATTATTGAATATATGAAGGAAAATTTTCTATTTAGCCAAAAATAATATGGTTTTATATCAGGGCGCTCAACAGTCCTCCAACTTATAAGTTTTAGATAACTGGACCTCGGGACTCGACAATGGAAATTACACAGATGTCATTTATATGGACTTCCAAAAAGCTTTTGACACAGTACCACATAAGAGGTTAATAAATAAATTGGATAGCTACAACATTAGGAATTAATTAATAAATTGGATCGAAACATTTCTGACAGATAGAAAACAAAAGGTGGCTGTAAATGGTAAAGAATCGAAATGGCACAATGTAACTTCTGGGATACCCCAGGGTTCGGTTATAGGACAGTTACTTTTTGTACTATACATAAATGACCTACTAGAACTAACCAAGTCATACATTTCTATTTGCAAATGACATCAATATATTTAGAACTATTACTGATAAAAATGACCCGGGCATTTTACAAGATGACCTAAATACCTTAGAGCAGTGGAGCAACAAATGATTACCAAATTTTCATCCAAGCAAATATAAACACATGACTATTGGAAATAATAACATTGGAGAAATCAAATATTCTATGACACTTAACAACTCCATACATCCGCTCGACATGATTGAAAAACAAAACGACTTGGGGGTTATTATAGACACAAAGTTATCCTTTGATGACCACATTAACCAAGCAGTAAACAAAGCAACAAAGATGACAAAAATAATTCGCAGAACTTTCCAATTTCTTGCCATTGTATAAAACAATGGTAAGAACGCATTTTGACTATGCCATAGCAGTATGGTATCCTTACAAAAAACATATTATTGCAATAGGAAATGTCCAAAGAAGACCAACAAAAGAATTACCAGGGATGAGAAAGTTAACTTATATAGAAAGATTAAAATTTCCCTCATTATCATATAGACATCTACGAGGCGATATGATTGAAGTTTTTAAAATAATACACAATCTATACAACATTGAATCTTCACCTAAACTCTTAAAATGGGAGGGTGCATCCTTCAGGACAGGAATAGAGGTTATACTCCAAAATTATTTACTCAAAGAACAAAAACAAATAAAAGAAAAATGCTTTTCCCATCAGAGTGACTGAACCTTGGAATTCCCTCCCGGAAACAGTTGTTCAAGCAAAATCTTTAAATACTTTTAAAAACCGCCTGGACCAATTCTGGTCCAATCAGGAAATTCCGTATAATTTTTAAGCACCATTAAAAATAGGAACTGGAATTCTTAAACTATTAATAGACTACAAAGAAGATCTGATCACTGTGGAGTCACAAGAATCCTGCTATCAGAACCATCTTAAGGTATCTATCTTAAGGTAAGGTAAGGTATATGACTGTGATTATGTGTAGTAATTCAAGGACTGTTATTTATAAAAAAAACACGAACTTAGGAAATATTCATCATAGTCTGCACATAGACATAGCCTATAGGCAAAATTGTTTTCTTCAAATTATACACCTTGATTTGGGCATATGCTCAAAACAAGAACTTGTTAATTGTGGAACATTACCTAATTATACTCTTCAGTCCAGAGTGCACATGTACACCGCTACCGTGTATGTACACGGATGTACACACACGTTTGCACTTTCAAGGTATGATTCAAGGTTTGACACACGCAAGCGCGTTGGCCTATAACATGTGGTCTTATTTAGAAAACCAAAGAAAATCCTGCAACATACAAAGAATGTGTCAGTATACAGCAGGTACATGGATGTACAGGCCTACACACATGCACACTCAAAAACGTACAACACCCACTCACTCGCACACATTTTAATGAAATGTTCAGACGAGACGGTAATTACATTATTATATTATGATTACACACGTAACATTTTTGTTGACAAATATTTTGTCTGAGCGAAGGTAATATTTTTGGAGTTTGGACATAGCTAAGTGGGGTCTGCCAAAGCATGACTGTCAAGAATTGAAACCTGAAAGAACTTTCCAAAAGGCTTCATACCTGGATACTAGTTTCTAGGACGGTCGTGTTTTCTAGCGAGTTTTGACATGAACCGGAAGTAGATTTACTCTTGCTGCGTTGGCATAGGGCGATAAAAAGGGCAGAATGGGAATACTTCTGTTCGAGGTAATTTTCGTTTTCTTATCATCTGGCCTAATAAAAATATATGCTTTATAAACTGAAGCAACAGTAGCTTGTTTAACTAAGCATACTTATTTGTTGGAATGAAAATGTTACAGTAAAGTTGGTGGTTTAAACGTCGTTTAGTCGATGAAAGGAACAAATGACTGACACAGTGTCAGTCAATGTTAGTGTTGGTGACAGCTCAGACAAATCTGCTGTCACAATCAGTCTGTAAATTGTAAGTTCTGTCTCTGACCAATATTGACCAAATCCACCACAGTGATATGAACCTGGTAAGCGTTCAATGCGAAAATGAAATGTTCACGTGTTCACGACACGGGCAAACCAAGCAAACATATCATATCACAGATGTATTATCTAAATTAGATTAATCAAACAATACTTTGGAATGGATTAGAACAGATAATAAATAGTTTATTAAAGACATCTTATAATTTTGTTCTTTATAATTTCAGATGTGTCAGTGAGACTTCAATCTGATATGTCATTTGAGCGGGTGTAATTGAAACGTTAATTTACCACGATAAGTATCACAAATGGATTTTGACATTATGTACCAGGTAATAATAAACCCTATTTATGTGGTTATTTTGTAAAAGGACATTTTTGTTTCCTAATTGTAGGTGTAGTGATCACACTTTCTTCAGAAGACATGTTTACCAAGTTGAAGCAGAAACTCAATGTGGAGGTGGCGAATCCAATGGATGTAGCGGGTGATAGGACTGTGAAGGTTCATGGCCCAGGACTTGCTAGTCCTGTCAGTGCTGAATGTCAGAGTATGTTTTCAGCTTTTTAGATGTTATGTTTCTTCTACTACTGTCTACAATCAAACCTGTCTTAACGACCACTCAATGGATAGGCAAAGTACAGGTGGTTGCTTAATGCAGGTAACTTAACATGTGAAACTCTTGTGAAAGGAGGTCTCTTGATGCAAATAGTCACTTGATGCAAGTGACCATTTGACTTCAAACAGCAAGGATAAAGACATTTGAAAATGTATTCTTTTGAAGCTTTATATTTAGAATTCGGTCACTTCTTTAGCGTCAAACTGAACCTTTCTCCAGTGTCATGTGACCATGTTGGTGGTTGACACGTTACAGTAGTTCCAGAAAGATCACAGGATGGTTACATCCCCATCTCTGTTTACCACTGATTGCATCTCCAGTATTTCTATTGCTTTGCTGATTTTTCTGCACTTGAAGTTGTTCTCTCTAAACTGCCGTCATGTGATTACATTGAGCTTACATTGGGACTCTAAAAGGTAACTTAGTTTTCTTCAATATGCAGGTTTGCAGTTCCCAGGCGCATCGAAGGAGACATCCCTTGCCAGAGACACAACAGACTCTGCCACTGGCTCATCACCTACATCAAGTCAACATGGCTATGAGAATGGGGTCAGTCTGAGGTTATGAATTGGTAAAGAAATTATCAAATTAACTAGAAATAATAGTTAGCATGTTGCATGTTGCTTTGTGTGTTTGTGGTAACTGAAACAGTGTATCATGGTATAACCTTCTGCAGGTATCTGGCTCTCTCCTTACCTCCCCAGCTAGGAAGAGACAAAGGTATAATATGTATTTTATAGAATAGACTGAAGAACGGCCATATCCGCTGTTGTCTGAAAATATGTCCTGTTATATATATTGAGTCCTTTTTTACTCTTTTTAAAATGATGCAAACTTCTGCATATACAGCAGAGACTTTGTACAGCACTTGTAAAATGTACAGTTTAGATCATCATTACCTCCACATACACACCAGAGACTTTTTACTGCACTTGTAAAGTCTACAGTGTAGATCATCATTACCTCCACATACACACCAGAGACTTTGTACGGCACTTGCAAAGTCTACAGTGTAGATCATCATTACCTCCACATACACACCAGAGACTCTGTACTGCACTTGTAAAGTCAACAGTGTAGATCATCATTACCTCCACATACACACCAGAGACTCTGTACTGCACTTGTAAAGTCTACAGTGTAGATCATCATTACCTCCACATACACACCAGAGACTCTGTACTGCACTTGTAAAGTCTACAGTGTAGATCATCATTACCTCATCATACACACCTGAGACTTTGTACTGCCCTTGCAAAGTCTACAGTGTAGATCATCATTACCTCATCATACACACCTGAGACTTTGTACTGCACTTGTAAAGTCTACAGTGTAGATCATCATTACCTCTACATACACACCAGAGACTTTGTACAGCACTTGTAAAATCTGCAATACAGATCATCATTACCTCCACACATTCACCTGAGACGTTGTACTGCAGTTGTAAAGTCTACAGTGTAGATCATCATTACCTGAGACGTTGTACTTGTAAAATCTACAGTGAGAAGCAGTGCCAGCCACTGGGGTTTGCGGTTGATCTGTGTTCTAGGAGAGGAACGAGGCAACGAGTAAAGAAGAAGTTCTGGGAATGCTGATAAAAAGAACTGACCAAGTGAAGAAGTTAGAGACCAGGGTAACTGGTGGGTTACCCAATTAAAGCTTCATGCAGATGTGCCTAAAGTGATCACTGTTAATTCTTTTACATTTCATTGCCAAAACTACAGTAAGATTTTACTCAGCAATCCTTTAAATTTGAATCTTAGAAATCTGTTTTTAAAGAAATGTTTCCAAATGCAATGAAATGATGAGAAGGAAAATGTAAGACGTCACTAAATTGATATAAACCTGTTCAGTTAACACTTCTGTTTGAATAAAGATGATCTAGAGTACACCAGTAGTATTTATCAAGTCATGTGACACATAACAATATTTTGGAGGGAGGTCAAGGATCTGTTTGACTATAATAATGAGCACACAAGCTGATTTAAATTTCAACTTTAATAATAAAATGTCTTAATATTATGGTTTGTTGTGTCAGTTCATGTATGTATATAGCAGTGATGACTTCAACATAAACTAACTGAAGTTATAGGCTGCTTTATAGACAGTGGTTTTGGGTGGAATTTAAGATGAAACTGGCATGCTTATTTTTATAATTTTCAGAATTGGCTGCCATCATCCGTGAGCGGAATAAGATTATAGAGAAACTTGAAAAGGAACAGCAAGGTGTGTATATATCTTGTTGTGTGTAGGTAACCAGGAATGTGTGTTGTGCACAAATACTGTATTATTTTGGCAGTACCCAGAAACATAATAGTTTATTTGCCCTTCAGCAGCAAAGGAAGATCATAAAGCCATAGCTGTAACAGTGATTAACAACAGTACTTACAGGGTCACTTGTTTATTGTGTGTGTTTGTGTGTGTGTGTTTGTGTGTGTATGCCTCTAGCAGCATGTTTGATATGTGTGTTTGATGAAATATTACTATTATTATGCTAATGAGATAACAATAAATATATCTATATTAATAATCATTCATATAAGGTTATTACAGTTTTAATATTTGTGCCCCCTTAAAATAAAAGGCACCATGTAATAATCACACACAGAATTGTTGCAAATTTTTTTCTCAGCCTGAATGTTTTCATCCTCTCCGAAGTTAGATTCTGTAAAAGCAAGAGGTATGTTCTTACATAGCGCGGCATCCAATCCATAGGATCACTCAAAGTGCTTTACACTTCACCCCCTGGTAAACTGTTCATGCAAGCACCAACTTGACATTTCTGAGAATCATATGTCTAGTTGACAATATGTAAAACAAACTCCTGAGTTGTGTGAACTGATGAGCTCAGTTTGTCGTGTTGTGTGTCACATTGATCACTGTTGATGTGAGTAGTTGTGTGAACTGATGAGCTCAGTTTGTTGTGTTGTGTCTCTCATTGATCACTGTTGAGGTGAGTAGTTGTGTGAACTGATGAGCTCAGTTTGTTGTGTTGTGTCTCTCATTGATCACTGTTGATGTGAGTAGTTGTGTGAACTGATGAGCTCAGTTTGTTGTGTTGTGTGTCTCATTGATCACTGTTGATGTGAGTAGTTGTGTGTGGATGACTGTCTAGTGGACATGATATTAGTAATTCCATGTACATGTATTAAGAACGTCAAATACATCATCAGTCTATCATTTATGTTACTGATCTTGCCCACAATGAGTGAGTGACACTGGGCAAACATACTGAACTCTTATACTCTCTTTGTATCTGCAGCTTCTGGTGAAAGGATAAAAGAACTGTGTCACCAGAAAGATGAGGAATCAAAGGTCAGATCAGACCTTGGCAAAGCAGAGCAGGTTCGGATCCAGTTCTGCTGGGAACAGACATCTCAATGCCCAATTTACACCCAGGGAACCCCAGATTGGGCCTACTTGTTTTCAGTTTAATCTGTTCATCTTCAAACAAGTATAATTAAATACACATTTATTAATATTAAGTATCACTGTGCAGGTTCATCCTCAGGGTTTTGAAAAGGAGGTTTGAGCGTACATAATGAGCCGGGAATTTGTGGGATGATTTCTAAAACATTTTACAGTTAAAAAATGCTCTCAAAAAAGCTGGATTCATTGAACCCCCTAATCCCTCCCTGAGGACAGGCATGCTGTCATATCAGTCATATAAATCTGATGCAAAATTTTAAGTGTCAAAAATAGTTTAGAAGTTTATTTGATGTCATTGTGGACACTAGATTGGTTAGATTTTTTTGCAAAATGAGTCTGAAATGAGACAACCGAAAGTTGTCAAATTGTAGAGGGACCTTTAACATCCTTGCCAGCTTCCTCATTTGAATGTCGTTTTACAGCAGTTGAAGAAAGCAAATGAAGAACTTGGCCAGTGCCAAGCGGAACTGCTGCAGAAGACGGAGCAAGAGGAAATGAAGGAGGAGAAGGTGGGACAGCTTGGGTGTGAAGTCATCAGTCTGCTCGAGCGAATTACCCAACTGACCGTAATCAGGTATGCACTGTCTGTTTTGTAAAATCAACTTATTTTATGGGGTAAAGGGAGCTGAGCTGCTTTAAGACTCCCCCCTCAATTCATTTAGCCCATCACGAATCAGGTTCGTTGATGTTTAGATCTGTAACGTGTGAACAGCTTAAGTAATATGCAGTCAGTTTAATAAAACAGTGCATCCTTTTTTAAAAAATTGTGGATAACTTGCAAAAGTTTGAATAGTATATACTGCTGGATCACTTTGGTCGATTTTTATATAAATTTTGACTCGGTAAAAATATTTACCCAGTCAAAAATATTTTAACAGTTTGATTATTACAACAAAACTAAATATTAAATTTACACAAATAAGCTGCTGTAATGGACACAACTGAGCTAGCCTGCAGTAGTGGACACAACTGAGCTAGCCTGCAGTTATGGACACAACTGAGCTAGCCTGCAGTAGTGGACACAACTGAGCTAGCCTGCAGTAGTGGACAAAAGTTCAAGTTTTGCAAACTGAGAGGAGTGAAATGTAACTGAGGAGGAACCTTTAAATGTTTGCTCTGCAGTGAGCAGCTGGAAGAAGAAAACAAACACAAGAGCAGGAAGATTGAGGAATGTGAGAGGACTCAAGAAGTACTGAGGAAGACTGCTCAAGAAACTGAGGAGAAACTGGCTCTGGTAACACAATCTTCTGATATTATTAAGTGTCTTCTGCTAGATGCGTGATATTGTTCACCGTCCTCTTTGAATAGTTTGGGCATATTTTGTAGGTTAGATGTGATGTGTTTAATTTGTTAGTAAAACATTTTGAATACACTGTAGAGGACTACTAGAAATGTTTGTAATAAGTAATAAGTAATAAGATTTATATGTGTTGTGATGTGTATAAGATGTTTAGGACAGATCAGTGTAGCTTTGAAGATGAGTGCGACTTGGCTGGCTGAATGGTAGTAAAATGGGTGTGACGTGTCATTGGGGGTGGCTTGGCAAGTGGGTGTGACGTGGCAAAAAATGGGGGTGGCTTGGTTAGTAGGTGTGGTGTGACGGAGGCATGGCAGAGAGGTGTGACTTAAAAAACAGATATAGCTTGATGGATGTACATGGCTTGGAAGAGTCGTTTGGCAGTCAGGTTTGACATGGGCTTAGCATGTGGGTGTAGCTTGGCAGTTGGGCATGGCTTGGTTGGTGGGTGTTGCTTGGCAGGTGGGCATAGCTGGGCATGTGGGTGTGGCATGTTGGGTGAGCATGGCTTGCCAGGTGGGCATAGCTTGTCAGGTAGGTTGGCTGGGTAGTATGGCTTGTCAGGTGGGCAGGACTTGTCATGGTGGGTGTGGTTTGGTAGGTGGGCAGTGCTTGTCATGTGGGTGTGGCTTGGTAGGGGGATTGGGTTTGTTGTGGTAAGTTTGGCTTGGTAGGTGGGCAGGGCTTGTCATGGGGTGTAGCTTGGTAGATGGGTGGAGCTTGTCATGGTGGGTGTGGCTTAGTAGATGGGTGGAGCTTGTCATGGTGGAAGTAGCTTGGTAAATGGGTGGAGCTTGTCATGGTGGGTGTGGCTTGGTAGGCAGGCGTAATTAGGCGAGTGGCAAAGATTTATTACAACAAATGTGTGAGACATTTACTGCACCAAACAGTTAAACTGTTTTATCTCTATAGATGTCATAATACATCCTGGTGTTGCTTAACAGAAATCATCAGAACATATGTGTGTGGAGAAAGCACTTGCTGAGATACAAGACCAGTATAACATACTGCAGCGCAATGGTGATCTTCACCAGCGAAAGGTGTGTGTGTGTGTGTGTGTGTGTGTGTGTGTGTGTGTGTGTGTGTGTGTGTGTGTGTGTGCATGCGTGCATGTGTGTGTGCGTGCATGCGTGCGTGTGTCTTTATTTACTCTTACATTGTTTCATGAGGTCAATGTATTAAGTGATTTATACTTCATTGCAATAGTGATCTTGTAACTTAGTATTTTATAAAAAAAATTATCTCTGAAATTAATTGCTAACAAACAAGGAAGTTGCTAGGTTAAATATTTAAGTCATATTTGTGTTTTACGGTATTCCGTTGTATACACCTGTTCAAGTTTAGATGATCATGCTTCAAGGAGTTAGGAGTTTAATAAATTCTACCATTTTTGTGCCCCAGTAAAACAGCAACAATTATACAACAGTTTGTATAATTTTCTTTATTTGTATTGCAACATGAACATAAGATGTGCTTTAAAAAATAATGTGAAAAGAAATGTGTACAAAATACTACTTTATTGCATGTTTCACAGAAAATAATGGAGTTTCTGCACTATATTTCGAAATAGTTTTTGCTTCTCTTGTGTTTTAATTGGCAAGTTTATTTGCCTGCTGTGTCAGCCATTTGTACTTTTGAATTTCATAATAAATAGTAAATACCTTTGATTGATATCCAGTTTGGTATTAGTGCATGATAAGTGTGGACATGTTTGTTCTACCCCAGTTAACAACCCTGTTGTCTGAAAAAGAGGACCACATTAGCCATCTTCAGGAGAGGGCACAAACCCTTGAACAGCGACTGCAGGATGGAAACCTGTCAGGGGATGACAGGGTAACCGCCCTCGAGAAGGAGGTAATAGCCTTGTCTGTGTGTCTCGGTCATAAAAGGTGCCATCATATCTATGTTTCTTTAATAAATCTAACACTGTAACCCAGAGGTTGTTTTCACTCTAAGTCAGAGCACTATGCAATAATTGTTATTTTTACGTTATCAGATATGGACTAAAATATAAGTACAATTGTTATTACATATCTTTATAAAACATTAACAATTGAATAAGATCCATCAATGTTATTTCAATTATAAAAAACAATGACTTCAATTATTATTTTTATTTAAATCAAATTTTTTTGAGACCGTTGTAATGTTTACTCAGACTGTTTAGTATGAGGGTTATGCTATTTGTTGACGGACCATGTGACACATATTGCTGAGTATGTTTTTAGAGGGACATTTGTATGTTTTTAGAGGGACATGATTGAAGAGTGTGTCTGTGGTGTGGCAGAGGATATGTTGTAGAATATGTATACGTTGTGTAAAGGGAAATGTTTGTAGAATAAGTGAATATATGTGTTCTGGGCAGCTGTTGTTGTGTGTGATGTGTAAAGGGAAATGTTTGTAGAGTATGTACGTGTTTGTAGAGGGACAGGTTGTAGAGTATATCTGTGTTTGTAGAGGGACATGTTTGTACAGTATGTCTGTGTTTGTAGAGGGACATGTTGTACAATATATCTGTGTTTGTAGAGGGACATGTTGTACAATATATCTGTGTTTGTAGAGGGACACGTTGGAGCTGAAGCTCACAGAGACTCGAGAACAACTCACCCAAGTGAAGTGTTCTTGGAGCGACAAGATCACAACACTTGAGAACCAGGTACTGTTGTTGTGCATGCTCTGGACAGCTGTTGTTGTCTGTGCTCTGGGCAGCTGTTGTTGTCTGTACTCTGGGCAGCTGTTGTTGTGTGTGCTCTGGGCAGCTGTTATTGTCTGTACTCTGGGCAGCTGTTGTTGTGTGTGCTCTGGGCCGCTGTTGTTGTCTGTACTCTGGGCACCTGTTGTTGTGTATGCTCTGGACAGCTGTTGTTGTCTGTGCTCTGGGCAGCTGTTGTTGTCTGTGCTCTGGGCAGCTGTTGTTGTGTGTGCTCTGGGCAGCTGTTGTTGTGCGTGCTCTGGGCAGCTGTTTTTGTGTGTGCTCTGGGCAGCTGTTGTTGTGTGTGCTCTGGGCAGCTGTTGTGCGTGCTCTGGGCAGCTGTTGTTGTGTGTGCTCTTGGCAACTGTTGTTGTGCATGATCTGGGCAGCTGTTGTTGTGTGTGCTCTGGGCAGCTGTTGTTGTGTGTGCTCTGGGCAGCTGTTGTTGTGCATGCTCTGGGCTGCTGTTGTTGTGTGTGCTCTGGGCAGCTGTTGTTGTGTGTGCTCTGGGCAGCTGTTGTTGTGTGTGGTCTGGGCAGCTGTTGTTGTGCATGCTCTGGGCTGCTGTTGTTGTGTGTGCTCTGGGCAGCTGTTGTTGTGTGTGTTCTGGATAGCTGTTGTTTGTGCTCTGGGCAGCTGTTGTTGTGCATGCTCTGGGCAGCTGTTGTTGTGTGTGCTCTGGGCAGCTGTTGTTGTGCATGCTCTGGGCTGCTGTTGTTGTCTGTGCTCTGGGCAGCTGTTGTTGTGCATGCTCTGGGCAGCTGTTGTTGTGTGTGCTCTGGGCAGCTGTTGTTGTGCGTGCTCTGGGCAGCTGTTGTTGTGTGTGCTCTGGGCAGCTGTTGTTGTGTGTGCTGTGGGCAGCTGTTGTTGTGCATGCTCTGGGCTGCTGTTGTTGTCTGTGCTCTGGGCAGCTGTTGTTGTGTGTGCTCTGGACAGCTGTTGTTGTGTGTGCTCTGGGCAGCTGTTGGTATGTGTGCTCTTGGCAGCTGTTGTTGTCAGTGCTCGGGGCTGCTGTTGTTGTGTGTGCTCTGGGCAGCTGTTGGTGTGTGTGCTCTGGGCTGCTGTTGGTGTGTGTGCTCTTGGCAGCTGTTGTTGTCAGTGCTCTGGGCTGCTGTTGTTGTGTGTGCTCTGGGCAGCTGTTGTTGTGTGTGCTCTGGGCTGCTGTTGTTGTGTGTTATCTGGGCAGCTTTTGTTGTGTGTGCTCTGGGCAGCTGTTGTTGTGCATGCTCTGGGCTGCTGTTGTTGTGTGTGCTCTGGGCAGCTGTTGTTGTGTGTGCTCTGGGCAGCTGTTGTTGTGTGTGTTCTGGGCAGCTGTTGTGTGTGCTCTGGGCAGCTGTTGTTGTGTGTGTTCTGGGCAGCTGTTGTTGTGCATGCTCTGGGCTGCTGTTGTTGTGTGTGCTCTGGGCAGCTGTTGTTGTATATGTTCTGGGCAGCTGTTGTTGTCTGTGCTCTGGGCAGCTGTTGTTGTGCATGCTCTGGGCAGCTGTTGTTGTGCATGCTCTGGGCTGCTGTTGTTGTCTGTGCTCTGGGCAGCTGTTGTTGTGCATGCTCTGGGCAGCTGTTGTTGTGTGTGCTCTGGGCAGCTGTTGTTGTGCGTGCTCTAGGCAGCTGTTGTTGTGTGTGCTCTGGGCAGCTGTTGTTGTGTGTGCTGTGGGCAGCTGTTGTTGTGCATGCTCTGGGCTGCTGTTGTTGTCTGTGCTCTGGGCAGCTGTTGTTGTGTGTGCTCTGGACAGCTGTTGTTGTGTGTGCTCTGGGCAGCTGTTGTTGTGTGTGCTCTGGGCAGCTGTTGGTATGTGTGCTCTTGGCAGCTGTTGTTGTCAGTGCTCTGGGCTGCTGTTGTTGTGTGTGCTCTGGGCAGCTGTTGTTGTGTGTGCTCTGGGCTGCTGTTGTTGTGTGTGCTCTGGGCTGCTGTTGTTGTCTGTGCTCTGGGCTGCTGTTGTTGTGTGTGCTCTGTGCAGCTGTTTGCAATGATCTCTTATTATGTATGTCATATTTGAGGGGTCCACACACAAATGAACTCTATGTAGTACAGATGAGCATCCTCTAATAAAAGAGTACCCAAATTTCCAAAGACAATGTCAGTTTGGCCATCTTTTACATAAAGTAAAATAAACATGCACTCTTCATGCATTCATATGAGAATAATTACTTTAATGCCAAGAACAGTTAACAGTTAAAATGTTCCTGATAATGGAGCCATCAGTTGAATATTTTTTAACTTTATTCCTATGCCACACTGAAGTTTTAGATTAAAGTTTTGCCCAAATGTTTCATGTGGAACCTAGCAGTGGTTGTTGTGGAATTGGCAACAAGATAGTTCACTCTGACATTGCTGAAATAGTTTCACCTCTTGAGTTGCTTGTGATTATTATATTTTGTGATTGATTGGAATACAAAGAGCTGTGTAAACCTCATTAGTGTGGTATGTCTGTTATGGGCAGTGGCAGGTAGTGTGGTGGCTCGGTGGTACGGTGGTGCGGTGGGGCAGTGGTTGGAACTTCGGACACTCAATGGAGAGAATCCAGTTTCAAGTCTATTTGCTGCCATTTCAAGACTTGTTCAATCCACTTTGCAACAGTTCACTCAGCTGTATAAATGACTAGCTGGCTATAAGCAGTGGTGGATGTGTGAATGATTAGTCTTCACATAGTAATTGCAGCATGGCTGAATGCTTCCCAGAGAAGTCGAGTTGGTGTTGGAATGAACAGGTCTGCCAGATCATATGGACTGGACACTATGTGAGAATGTACATTTAATTTTTTATACAGCACCACTGTTCTGGCTACAGTTTTCGCTTCTCTAAATATATATTTAGTGTTACCTAGATACTTTTGACCTCAGTCACACGAATGCATGTGCATGCACAGTGCACACGCACACAAAAGTGCATACGCATGCATGAATGCACGCATGTGCACACACACACACAATTATTTGTGCAACTTCTAATGTAGATTTCTAACCTGAATGAGAAGATTACCGAGGACAACGAGGAGCTGCTTCTGTGTGAGACGTCTGCTGAACACATGAAGGAACGCCTTCAGCAGCAGGTGAGCAGGTCTTGGCTGGCATGGCAGTTGATAGACAAGGCAGATTTAAATGAGAAATAGTCAAAATTGTGGGAATTATGATTGCTTGTGTGAATGTTGTTGTAGATATAGTGGAGCTTGAGGGTCTGAGAGGGAGTAGTGTATGATTGCTTGTGTGAATGTTGTTGTAGATAGTCCAGATTGAGGGGCTGAGAGGGAGTGGTGTATGATATCTTGTGTGAATGTTGTTGTAGGGGTCTGAGAGGGAGTGGTGTATGATTGTTTGTGTGAATGTTGTAGATAGTCCAGCTTGAGAATCCGAGAGGGAGTGGTGTATGATTGCTTGTGTGGATGTTGATGTAGATAGTCCAGCTTGAGGGTCTGAGAGGGAGTGGTGTATAATTGCTTGTGTGAATGTTGATGTAGATAGTCCAGCTTGAGAGTCATCTGGAGCAGTCTGAGAAAGAATGGTCAGCAAGGGCGGATTCAGCCGATGAAGTTCTCAGGGAGCTGGAGAAACAGGTGAAGTCTTGGGATCTCTCCTATGTCAGTGTCACTAGCAGGTGAAGAATTGAGATCTCTCATATGCCAGTGTCACTAGCAGGTGAAGTTTTGGGATCTCTCCTGTGTCAGTGTCACTAGCAGGTGAAGTCTTGGGAACTCTCCTATGCCAGTGTCACTAGCAAATTAAGTCTTGGGATCTCTCATATGTCAGTGTCACTAGCATGTGAAGATTTGGGATCTCTGCTGTGTCAGTGTCACTAACATGTGAAGTCTTTGGATCTCTCCTGAGTCAGTGTCACTAACAAATGAAGTATTGGGATCTCTCAAATGTCAGTGTCACTAGCAAGTGAAGTATTGGGATCTCTCCTGTGTCAGTGTCACTAGCAAGTGAAGTATTGGGATTTCTCCTGTGTCAGTGTCACTAACATGTGAAGTCTTGGGATCTATCCGGTGTCAGTGTCACTAGCAAATGAAGTCTTGGGATCTCTCCTATGTCAGTGTCACTAGCAGGTGAAGTCTTGGCATCTCTGCTGTGTCAGTGTCACTAGCAGGTGAAATTTTGGGATCTCTTCTGTCTCAGTGTCACTAGCAGGTGAAGTCTTTGGATATCTCCCATGTCAGTGTCACTAACATGTGAAGTCCTGGGATCTCTTCCTTCAACAAAACCTATTTAAATTAGGACAATTGAAGATACTGGCCAATGTTTCTATAAGATGATACTGGTATTTTATGTTTAACTGCTAAGACCACATGGCATTAAAAAAGATCTCCACTTTCTTTAATATCTGATGGGTTTCTTCCAGTTTCTTCCACTTTTGTGGAAAAAATATGTTTCTTCTGCATTGCATTAATGCTGTTTAATGCATTTTTGTAAATTGTGAAATAAACTCTCTGAGCCTACAATGTTTAATATTTTGTCATTTATTTATTATTACCAAATCAACAGATAGCTTCATTGTTTCATGTAAGTTTTGTTTTGGTAGAAGCGTGAGCTAGAAGCTGCGCTGGACCATGAGAAGAGGAGATGTGAGGAGGCAGAGCTGGGTATGCAGGAGAAAGTAGCGGCTCTTGAATCCCAGTGCGCACTGCTTCAGAAAGGCAAGGAGCTTGCCAAAGTCACAGCACGTGAGAAAATTGTGAGAATCACTTTTGTCAACAGGGATGGAAGTCCTGAAATTACTTTACTAAGAACTGCAATGCTGTGAAAGTTCATCAAATTATCAGTTCCTGTAAAATAGTTTGAGAATTGGGTCTGTTAAGTTAAAAAATGTTCCAGCAGCTGATGACTGTAGTCATGTCAGGAGGGCAGAGATTTTAGGGTCATTCATGAAGAGTCCACATTGGAAACACAATATTAAATGTATCACTAATATTATGTGTTATTCATACATACTTGCTGTAAGCCAGTTTACTTTAACATATCTAAATAATAATATAAAAAAAGGGAACTAAGGCAGTGAATACTTTGCATGGGTTAAGAGTGAAGCAGTGATATACACACGGTTAGTGGCATGTTTTGTCTTAGATATGTCTGGAACAAAAGCAAGAAGAATGTCTAGAGAAGGAAATTGATATGGAGCGGAAACTGACAATACTGGAGGAAGAACTTGACCAGCTGAAGGTAACCAGTCAATGTACAATCCAATTGTCTTATCTGGCAGGTCTTCTGGTCATTCAATACATATTGGGTCAACTGAAACACACTGAAACATGGGTTCTGTCTACTTGGTGTCTAGGGGAAATAAGATATCCCACTCAGGGGGTTAATATGTAACAGAGTAGGGGGGTTTCTATCTGAAACACACAAAACTTAATCATTTGTGAGGCTTAAACAGTGCTTCCTGAACTAAAAAATAGAACATGACTTCATTTGTAACACATCATTTTAATGATCCACAAACATGGACATTGTATAATTTGATCATCACAAATAGTGAAGACTAGCACTTGTTATTAAGGATGCTCAGTTGCATTACATGCATTTATAGTCAGACCAACATTCGATGTAGTTTGTTGTATTTTGTCAGATTCACATAAAAATCATGTTAGGTGATATCAGTAGACACATGATGATATCCTTCTGGCGGACAGTATATAGAGACATCCTCGATAACAGAGCTTGTGAACTTGCCAGACATCTTGTGTTTCTGTCATTTAAAACCAATCTTGTATGTGGGTGTGATTAATTGGATCAACCAGCCCCATCATCTGCGACTCAATGTGCCCAACTAAAATTAATGTAACACGCTCTAAACACGTGCTGTCAATTAGGGTGTCACATCACACACAAAGAAAGGCAAATTGTAGAAAAGTATATGGTTCAGTAGCCCTGCTGTTTCCTACCTACACAAGTTGGAACACTACCATTGTTGCATGGTCACGTGAGTTGCTTTTCAAATGCGAGCCAATTTTTTCAGATTTTTGTGGAACTTCCCACTAAATATAATGTTTCAGATTAACAAGAAGCAATTAGATGAAGAGAAAAGTGAACTGGTGGACGAGTTGAAGATGAACCGACAGAGAGAGAATCAGCTCTCACAGCAGGTAAGATGTGTTCAGGTGGAATTCTATTTAGTTTGAATTCTATTTACAGGAAAACTACTAGGAAAACCTTGTTGAATATACAACGTCTTAATTTCATGGGCCGTGCCATACTG
This sequence comes from Lamellibrachia satsuma, assembly GCA_033239005.1. NCBI lineage: Eukaryota > Metazoa > Annelida > Polychaeta > Sabellida > Siboglinidae > Lamellibrachia > Lamellibrachia satsuma. Next base: position 17,167,711 of record BSQZ01000001.1, on the reverse strand, counting down.
TTAGATAGCCCTACGTCACGAGTGTGGTATTCTGGCAATATTCGCTCACCAAATGAAAATGTATTTTTATACACCTATTCCTATACTTGCCAATAGGGTATATAGGCCATGCTTCCAAACTCAACTTATATAATATATTTTGGCCGTTGTTTACCAAACTAGTCCTCTTTCTGGCAAAATGACACATTTGTTTGAGATTTTGCACTGGTTCTGTGTATGCTGGCCTCCCTTAGTATGCCACTTGTAGTCTCGGTTACCACAATTTCATAAAACTGCGCATGTGCTTATCGTTCATGCTGGTTAACATGTCAGCCCTCTGTCATTCGAAGAAATTAATGGAATCTACCACTTTTTTAACACACCACTGGCATGATATTCTTGATTTTAATAGCACGTGGTTAGTTTTTATTTTCACTTAGGTACCTAGCCCAAAACCATGACTTTTGTTTCACCTTAAGCTTTCTTATTCTTGCCAAGTGTGCCCGCAAATATTGATTCCAGTACATTTAGCCTTACAAGCATTTGCCACCAGGTGGATCAGCTGACCAGTGAGCTGGAGAGGACGAGGGAAGCTGTGACGTCACACAGAGACTGTCTGACAAGTGTCCAGGTGGAGCTGCAGCAGTGTGTCCGAGGTATTGTTGTTACAGTTCAACCTTCCACTCAGTTGCAACCTGGATTTATACACCAGTGTTTGAAAATGTCCATTCAATCTCTTTTCTCGACTAATTTAGAATCCATCATAGAATCACTCATTATTAATGACAAGATTAGATCGCTCTTTAAGCAAAACATATCAATCATAAACAGTAAAATTTACCTAACTGCGTATTAGTTTGTATTTTACGGCATCGCGTAGGTCAAAGTTTTCCAGTTCCATTGACTAAATTTGAGGGCAATCAATCAGAACATTTAGGGCAGTTATTTGTAACTCCTGAAATGATAGCAAAGAAAATTAAGAAGATGAAAGATAATAAATCACCTGGAGTTGATGGGATACCACCAAAACTGCTAAAGGAAATTGTTGATCAAATTAGTACACCACTTGCAAACTTATTTAACTTGTCACTAGAAGAAGGAATAGTTCCTTCAGAATGGAAAAAAGCAAACATTACGCCGCTATTTAAGAAGGGATCGAGGAAGAAGCCAGAAAATTACAGACCAGTGAATTTAACATCAGTTGTATGTAAATTACTCGAAACATTAGTTAGAGACCACATGGTGGAATTCCTCATAAAACATAAATTAATAAATACATCTCAACATGGATTCCTAAAAGCAAGGTCATGTCTAACCAATCTCTTATGTTTTTTAGAAGAAATTACAAAGTGGGTAGATGACGGGTCACCAGTGGATTTTGTCTACTTAGATTTTCAGAAAGCTTTCGATAAAGTGCCACATAAAAGCCCATGGTATAGGCAATGATGTAATCAATTGGATAGAAAAGTGGCTTACAGAACAGAAGACAGAGAGTAATAGTAGATGGTGAGATTTCAAACTGGAAATCTGTTTTGAGTGGGGTACCACAGGGATCAGTATTAGGCCCTATACTGTTTTTAATATATATAAATGATTTGGAGGATGACATATCTAGCAAAGTACTCAAATTTGCAGATGACACAAAAGTATTCAGAAAGGTTACTAATGATACAGATAACCAAAGTTTACAGGATGATCTGGAAAAATTAGTTAAATGGTCAGAAAAATGGCAAATGTTATTCAATTTTGGGAAGTGTAAATGTATACACATAGGACATGGAAATATGGACGAGGAATATAAAATGGGGGATGCTGTACTAGGTAGAACCACACAAGAAAAGGATTTAGGAGTAACATTTAATGCTGACATGAAAGTTTCAGAGCAATGTGGGATTGCTGCTTCGAAAGGAAATCAAATTCTAGGGCTAATTAGGAGAACTATCACGTATAAGGAGAAACACCTAATTGTACCCCTGTACAAAGCAATAGTTAGATAACATTTGGAATGTTGTATTCAAGCATGGAGGCCATATCGTAAAAAAGACATAAATAAGCTAGAAAGAATACAACAAAGAGCAACTAAGATGATTCCAGAATTAAGAGACCTTAGTTATGAAAGTCGCTTATTACAATGTGGTTTGACAACACTAGAGACCAGGAGACTAAGAGGAGACCAAGTAGAAGTGTTTAAAATAGTGAATGGTTATGAGGATGTTGATAGGAATATGTTCTTCAAACTTAAAGAAGGCAGTAGAACCAGAGGACACAAAGCAGCATTAGTTAAGGAGCAGTGTAGGTTGGACATGAGAAAGTACTCTTTCTCACAGAGGGTGATAAATGAATGGAACAAACTGCCAAATGATTGTGTTAATGCTAGTAGTGTGAATATGTTTAAAAATAGAATTGACAGATATCTGATAAAGGCGGGCTACACATAGATGAGAAAATTGTTGTACTCTCGATAAGCCAATGGCTTCCTTGTCCACTTGCCATCTGGAACTTGTTGTTCGAGATGGCAATCTTGTTAAATTTTGTTAAATCTTGTTAAAGTTCAACTGGTTGTTCAGGAAGCATTTACAATTCAACTTGGAGCAAATTTTTAGTTGCATTTAACTCAAATGCATACATCTAACCTTCATGTTGCTATACTCAACAACACAATTTTGGTTGAGGTTGTTGGTGCTCTCCACGAGCTTTGTTATTGAAAACTGTTAAAACTTAGCCATACTTCACTGATGTGTCACAGAAATAATGTCCTCCGTGACACTGCAGCGTCTTTTTTAATATTACATTTTGGTCTTTCATCCAGTGAGCACATAAGTTAAATGTGGTAGAAAAGTGGTTGAAGAAATGTATTTCAGCCACTTATCACTAACTTTTCAATCTACACCATCACTCAGTAAGAATTTCATGACACATCCAACAACTTCAGTTATTGATCCCTCAGAATAATTGGAGGAATAACGATTGTTCCCACAGACAAGGACACATTGCTGCTGCGGAATGCTCAGCTCTTCCAGGAACTGGAGTCGGCCAAGCGTGTCCAGACAGATGTATGTGGGGAACTGAAGCGTGACGGCCAGCAGAAGGATGCAGCCATCACAGAACTGCAGCAGCAACTGCAGGAGCTGCAAACACAGGCTGCCACTCACAAGGGGAGGGTGAGCTGATAAGTTTTATAACATGGCCGGCCCACAGATGTGTTAAGTCTCCTGGAATTGTCAGATTGCCAATCTATCAAGTATCCCATTTTCCTGCACAGGAAAAAAAATTACGGGATTTCTAATGAAACAAACAAAATTTGTGTGTGGCCTAAGTTAATAAAAGATTGCCAATCTCTCTTTCATGCATATCCACAACAATGGCAGGGGTTATTTCTGCAGTTTTGTGCAGACTGGACAACAAAGATTTTGCTAAACAATTTTTATGACTGGAGTATACATGTTAAGTTTCCCGGAATCGACGGGACACTCCCATATAATATCTATTAAATCTCCTGGGCTCCTGCATGGGAGAACAAATCTCCGGGATTTCTAATGAAACAAAAAATATTTTGGTGTAGCCTCAGTTAACGAAAGATCGTCAATTCATCCTTATACTCAAGCCAATGACAACAGCAGGGATTATTTCAATTAAGTTTTGTGCAGACAATGGAGGCTTGGCTAAACAGTATCCCTGTGCCATGCATGCTGCATTGTCTAAAATATGCGTTAGCCGAATGATCCCCCATTATTTCTCATCAGTGTACAATTCTTTAATTATCCATTTAAATAATATCAAACAATACATCTCTACTTTATGCAAGTTCTGTTTAATTCATATATGTTTGCTAATTGTCACAATCGGAGCACATAATGAATAAAGAATAAAAAAAAAATTTTAATAGGTGTCATAAATAAAAAAATGCCTTTGTCACCCAGGATCACAAACTTTGAAGAAACGAAAATGCTTCAGTTCTAGTCCTGCCACTAAATATTATTTTAATTGCCATGATGTCTATATTAACATGTCAATGTACCATTTAATAGTACATGTGCAATGTATTGGGAACTAAAGCTGATCTAGTGTAATTTTTTTGCGAGGCGGAGGATGTGAAATACTCAAATTTACACACAATTCTCTTATACACTCTCTGAGGCCCTCCAATTTATGCACAAATCCCCAAGTCCTATTTATGCATAAATCTCCTGCATTTGCATTTCAGGAACTTAACACGTATGGTGGTGAGGATATGAAAAACTTATTTACTCACAATTCTCTGATACCCTGAACCCCTCCGATTTATGTATAAATCTCCTGCCCTGCTAGCAGTTACACAATCTGTAGACAATTTGTTCCATTCATTTATTGTACTCTGTGAGAACGAGTGCTTCCTGATGTCCAATCTACATTGATCCTTTACTAATTTTACCTCATGTCCTCTGGTTCTGCTATCCTTCTTGAGTGAGAAAAACATATTTCTATCAATATTTTCATACCCATTCAATATCTTAAAAACTTTAATCTGATCTTCTCTTAACCTCCTTGTCTCTAGAGTTGTTAAACCACATTCTTTCAGGCGTTCTTCATAACTAAGGTCTCTAAGTTCTGGAATCATTTTAGTTGCTCTCCTTTGTATGCGTTCAAGCATATCTATATCCTTCTTACGATATGGTCTCCATGCTTGTATACAGTATTCTAAATGAGGTCTAACTATTGCTTTATAAAGAGGTATAATTAACTTTTTTCCCTTGTATGTTATGTTTCTTCTAATCAATCCAAGAATTTGATTACCCTTTGAAGCTGCAATACCACACTGCTCTGAAACTTTCATATCAGCGCTTATTGTAACTCCTAAGTCCTTTTCTTTTACAGTAGTACCCAGAACAGTATCTCCCATTTTATAGTTTACGTTCAAGTACCCATGTCCTGTATGTAGGCATTTACATTTTCCAAAATTGAACAGCATCTGCCATTTCTCAGACCATTTCTCTAATCTGTTTAGATCGTTTTGTCAATGTTGTTTATCACCATCAGTATTAACCTTTCTAAACAGTTTTGTGTCGTCTGCATATTTCAGTACGTTACTTGTTATACTGTCATCCAAGTCATTGATATATATTAAGAATAATATAGGTCCTAATACTGATCCTTGAGGTACCCCACTCAAAACCGATTTCCAATTTGAAACTTCTCCATCTACTACAACTTGTTGTCTTCTGTCAGTCAGCCATTGTTCAGTCCAGTCAGTTATGCTATCCCCGATACCATGGGCTTTTAATTTAAGTAGTAATCTTTGATGTGGCACATAACCATATACAGAGAATATTTCTGCTGGAACATGTCCAACCCTTCTACCTGATGACACTGTCATGTCAGACCCTTCTACCTGATGACACTGTCATGTCTACCCATGACCTTATGTTGCTTTAGGTGACTGAGCTGGAGAACCAGCTAGAGTTGGCACAGGGAGCTCTCCAGTCTGCAGAGGTAGAGAAACTACAGGCTGACATAAGTGCGCTGGAGAATCAACTAGTTGAGAAGAACAAGGTAAGTGGTTCAAATGTGTTGTTGAACTCGTATTTGTTTAATGTCCAGAAAATTATATTATACAGAATTGAGAAGGGTGCCTAAATGGCTGTCTACTACCAGCTCACCTGAAGAAATTAACAAAATCAATCCGGGGTCTTAATATGTGTCTACAAGAAACATTTGCAATTACCAATATCTTAAAGTAGTGAATGTTTATTAAAGATGCCTGGCTAAGTGTTTTTGTATTGTAACTACTCATTAGATAAGTATTTGCAATATGTCTCCATTTACATATTTGGTTTAGTAGAATGGCTGGAGATATACCAGAATCTGAGGTATTATCTGCGTGCATGCGCATAGTATCATTCTAATACACTTATCTAGGAAGTATTCCAACATACAACAAGTGATGCACACAGATTATTCAATGATCCCTGTTTGTTTGAGAAACTTAAAAAAAAAATTTCTTTTATAAAAGATATTTTATACGATATAGAGAATGCTTGTAGTACTTCTTTTTTAGTCAAGTCGAGCTGCTTTCATTGCTTTCTGTTTTATGTTGAGTAATGTATTGTTTTAATTAATTTAATTTATTTTAATTATACACTATGTAATATAAATAAATATATTATTATTTTTATTCAGTTGTTCGACTCAGATAATTAATTCCTACACTTACACATCCTGGCAAAGTGAACTGTACTCTTGAGAATTCACAAACTTCTAGCGGGGACCAGCTCATGTGACACCAATGCTCATGTGACACCAATGCTCATGTGACACCAATGCACATGCAGCCACCATTTATTTAACTTGTACAATCTATATATTTTTAATTAATTAATATTAAATCAAATTGTCCTCACATGAACAACCAGTCTAACAATCAGTGTGCATCTGTCCGTCCGTCTAGTATCAGATGTTAGTTGTGTTTATAGTTGCCAATCTATCTGAAGACACAAAGCCTGAAGTGATTCGGAGGCTGACAGGACTGACTCTGAGTGTGGTTTACAGATAATCAAGCAGCAACAGCAGCGATTGAATGATTTGAAGAAACTACTACAACGGGAACTCAAAGTACAAACTATGCCCAGTGAACAATCAACCATGACCGGTGGCACCACATGTGCCAATAGTCGAACAAAGGACATTCTGCCAGCCGTCCACGGGTCCACCACGCAGTTGAACGAGTTACAGACTAGACACCAGGTGGCGCCTGTACAACCTGATGTATCCGCTTTACATAGTTCAGTGGCACAGTTGCCAAATTGGTCGCAAAACAATGCAGCGTTTACATCATCGATGATGACACCCTCATCATTAGTTAGTTCAAAAAGCACCCTAGCATGTGATAGCTGTCATCGGCCATATTGTGATGAACTGGATGGAGAGGATTACATTACAGACACAAACTTTCAGTATCTCAGACACGTTGTTCTCAAGTTCATGCTCAGTCGCGAAACAGAGGTATGTGTTAAGTTGACGACAAATCGTTATTTATTTGATCAGTGTTAACGTATTGCAGTGCTGTGTGTAAATATTATTTCTACATTTCCTGAAAATTAGAATGAAAATATGTCAGATTACGCAGCTGTTGTCTCCAGAAAATCAACATAAAATATGCACCATCAGTTTTCATAGAAAACGACAACATTTTGCAGAGCAATGCAGAAGATCATACTGTTATGCTGGTGAGCCACCAACAGACATACCACTATAACAGTGTACACTTTTTTGCCTGTACAGTGCAGAAGATCATACTGTTACCCTGGTGAGCCACCAACAGACATGCCACTATAACAGTGTACACTTTTTGGCCTGTACAGTGCAGAAGATCATACTGCTACCCTGGTGAGCCACCAACAGACATGCCACTATAACAGTGTACACTTTTTGGCCTGTACAGTGCAGAAGATCATACTGCTACCCTGGTGAGCCACCAACAGACATGCCACTATAACAGTGTACACTTTTTGGCCTGTACAGTGCAGAAGATCATACTGCTACCCTGGTGAGCCACCAACAGACATGCCACTATAACAGTGTACACTTTTTGGCCTGTACAGTGCAGAAGATCATACTGCTACCCTGGTGAGCCACCAACAGACATGCCACTATAACAGTGTACACTTTTTGGCCTGTACAGTGCAGAAGATCATACTGTTACCCTGGTGAGCCACCAACAGACATGCCACTATAACAGTGTACACTTTTTGGCCTGTACAGTGCAGAAGATCATACTGCTACCCTGGTGAGCCACCAACAGACATAACACTATAACAGTGTACACTTTTTGGCCTGTACAGTGTCCCAATCAAGATGTTTTTAATTCCAATTTTCAAAATTTAAATAAAAACATCCATCTTAACCTGCCAGTAACAGTTCAAGTCTTATTTTTGCCTTCTTCTCCTTTTATATAAAACCAATTCCTATCCGATTTCTTGCTATTGATATGTGTCTGCTCAACAGGCCCTACAGCTTGTCAATGTTGTCTCCATGCTGTCAATGATCCATGTATGTTTGTGCTCCACAGGCCGTACAACTCATCAAGGCTGTCTCCATGCTGTCAATTATCCATGTTTGTTTGTGCTCCACAGGCTCTCCAGCTCATCAATATTGTCTCCATGCTGTCAATTATCCATGTTTGTTTGTGCTCCACAGGCTCTCCAGCTCATCAATATTGTCTCCATGCTGTCAATTATCCATGTTTGTTTCTGCTCCACAGGACCTACAGCTCATCAAGGTTGTCTCCATGCTGTCAATTATCCATGTTTGTTTCTGCTCCACAGGCCCTACAGCTCATCAAGGCTGTCTCCATGCTGTCAATTATCCATGTTTGTTTGTGCTCCACAGGCTCTCCAGCTCATCAATATTGTCTCCATGCTGTCAATTATCCATGTTTGTTTCTGCTCCACATGCTCTCCAGCTCATCAATATTGTCTCCATGCTGTCAATTATCCATGTTTGTTTCTGCTCCACAGGCCCTACAGCTCATCAAGGCTGTCTCCATGCTGCTCAAATTCACTGTTGAAGAGGAGCAGCTGCTCCACGAGACACTCGAGTGGAGAATGTCCTGGTTTGGACCACGGCCAAAAGTTGGCAAGGGACATAAGACGAAGAAGGTTCCGTCTTGAGCATTTAGTCCTAGTCAACAGAACTGTGTCCTGCAAGTACAGTCTAGATGATTGGCAGAAGACAAAACAAGCATGGTCGATAGATGTGGGTTTATTGGAAGCTTGTCAGGGTTTCTGGCCATAGCTGTAAACAGAAATCATTCAACCATAGCTACTTATCAAGTGCAATATGTGGTTGCTCTCCTCATTATCAGACTGTAGTCTGGGGTGAGGCCAGCACCGATACTGGTCGTCGATTCTTTTCCTCCTTCTTCGTCACTAGTCCTGTTTCACTGCTGTCTCCACCACCCGTCTCCACTCCCCATCCCTCACCCTCGTTCTCCACTCCCACCAAAGTGCATCCGCTCTCTTTGTCAACCATGCCCCTTCCCTTCTTTCCACATGTCATTATTCTTGCAAACTTGCAGTTTCTCTTGTTTTTCTGTCATCGCCATGGTCTCTAGGCCATATAGGTAGGCTGGTGTTATGCATGAGTTAAACCCCTTTCCCTTCCAAGATATGTCTATCTCCCATCACCCCTTCCACTTTTCTCTATGCACTTGCTCCAGCTTGTATTCTCCTGCAAATTTCCATCTCTGTGCCGCCATCCCTGCAAACCACTCCACCCAGATATACAAAGCTGTCTTGTTGGTTCAGTTTCTTTCCATCCAGTCTTATATCTAGATCTTTTTTCTGCTGCCCAACCCCAAGCACCTCTGTCTTTTCTAGATTTACTCTCGGTCCATGTCTGCCAAAGATTTCCTTCCACTCTACCAGAGGGTCTTGAAGGTCTGCCTCACTTTCCACTAATACAGGCAGGTCATCTGTATATATCAACTTGCAGAGAATGTCCCTTGTCCTCGCTTTCCTGCCGATCACCTCCACTACTACAACGAATAACAGTGGGCTTAATGCACTCCCCTGTCTCAGGCCGACGTCCACCCTGAATTCCTCCGATATTACCGGTCCGCACACTACTCTACCTTTTGTCTCTTCATATGTGCCTTCGACCACACTCATCCAGGCCAATAACTTGACTTGTGTGTGATAGGTCATCAAACTATTTTGTCTATGTTTTGTCTGCTTTTTGTCATTTGTCCATGCAACCACTGCCATGGCATCAAGGTCATCTCGAGGGGCACGTTGATTAGTGTCTGATGATTGTAATAACAAAAGCATGTGCAAATGTACTCTCAAATAATGAAAGCTGCAGTAAATTTGACTTGTGTTGCTCTCAAAATATTCATTGTATAAATTAATTTCTGAGCTGTAAGACTAGAATTTTTAAGTGAAAACAGGATTTTGTTCTCTCAGAATTTGACTGAGCAAAGTTGTACTGCATTTAAAATGTAAATATGTTTATATCCTTTTGCTGAATAGTTGGCTGGTAATTAATACGACCAACATCTGTCATAAAATGTTTTACATGAAGCAAACTTTGTGCCTACATTATTCACTCAGACGACCTGATATTATTTGGGTGTGCATCATGTTTAAAATGAGCATGTCTGCTGTATGAATTTTTGTAAGCAAAATGTGTATATAATTCATATCTCATTTAACTATTTCATATATACGTAGTTGTGTGGATAAAAGTCCCAGAAATGACTGCAATGTATATGATGTAAATGAATATGCAAATGTAACATTCTGTATATTTGTATTTATTTATTTATTCAAAAGTAATATTCATAAGTAATTTTATCCATAACACGGACCAGTGAGTAATACACTTTTGTGGAAAGCTTCTTATCTTCGAGGGCCAAACTAATGACTGTATTAATTTTTATTCTACAAATAGTTTTTCAGACAAGTAACAACAGTTTAATTACTTACAAAATGTCCACATCATGACCCATATTATGATTGCTATTTAAGATGCTCGTGTGGTGTTTGTTGTATGCAGTGATGGAATGGCAAGCTGTGGGAAATATTCTCAAATATACTTGGTGTATCTTATCTTCCCTTGTGTTCTGTTCTGACTATATTTACATAGTTATGTGAATATATATTTGCACAATAGTGAGCAAGCACATAACAAGCTGTGTACAATACGTATTATTAATTAATATATGACATACTTTGTGCATGATTATTTATATATATATTATAATTTTGTATGAATGTAAACATGCACAAACAATGCAGCGCTACTGATATCACACACAGTTCAGGCACCAACGTATCCTTGTATACACATACCTTACCAATACACACACTATATATAGTGGACCCCACTTATTAGAATCACTTTCGACCAGAGCAATATGATTCTATTCAGTGGCTGATTCACTTAAGCTGCACATTTTAATTCAGCGGGAATAAAAAATGATCCTGTCAAAGCCAATATATTTGATTCTGCTAAATGGCTGATTTTGTTATCCACGATTCTGTTAAGCGGAATGCACTGATACAACAGCCTTGACTTTTATACATCACGCTGCAGTATGCTTATGCCATGAATATAAATAAAGTCTACTATGCACGCGCTACCTATGGGGAATGTGCCCTCGTTACATCAGTAAAGTTTTTGATATGCAAAACTCCAAATCTGTGTTTGTGCGACTGGTCATGTGACTGTTGGAGCACTGGCAGTCACATGACCAGCTTCGTGTGCTTGGAGACTGCTCCGCCATGCAAACTTCTTGTTGCACCAGTTACAGCAATGACGTTTCTGAACGGTGTGCGCGTACGCTAGATGTCGGGCAAGGTCCATATGTCTTGTGAATTTCCGTTTGCATTTTGGTTTTGCACATCTGTAACAACTGGGGTTGCTAGTGCTGCTCTGTGGGTTGTCATCATGTAGCTGCCCTATTTGTTGTGGGCGACAACCAATAACTGGCAGAACCCTTGGTGGATGTTTGCATGCCGAGATAGTTTTCTGCAAAATGCTTGATGATGAGAAATTATGCACAACTTGTTTGCCGATGGGAGTTTGTCTACCTCTTGGCAGCAGTCTTTCACTCTGACCAATGGCAGCAATGACATTACTCTTTTTCACAATTTTGGCACAATTTGTGTGGTCAGAATCACCTTGTTTGGTGATGACTGCACCACTAGGCTTGTGGTCTGCTGGTCTGTTGTCATTGTTCATGTCTCGTAGGACTGCACCACTGCGCTTGTGGTCTGCTGGTCTGTTGTCATTGTCTATGTCTCGTAGGACTGTACCACTACACTTGTGGTCTGCTGGTCTGTTGTCATTGTTCATGTCTCGTAGGACTGCACCACTACGCTTGTGGTCTGCTGGTCTGTTGTCATTGTTCATGTCTTGTAGGACTGCACCACTACGCTTGTGGTCTGCTCGTCTGTTGTCATTGTTCATGTCTCGTAGGACTGCACCACTACGCTTGTGGTCTGCTGGTCTGTTGTCATTGTTCATGTCTCGTAGGACTGCACCACTACGCTTGTGGTCTGCTGGTCTGTTGTCATTGTTCATGTCTTGTAGGACTGCACCACTACGCTTGTGGTCTGCTGGTCTGTTGTCATTGTCTCGTAGGACTGCACCACTACGCTTGTGGTCTGCTGGTCTGTTGTCATTGTCTCGTAGGACTCTACTGAATGCAGTGCGGGCAGGAAGTACACCCAACGCTGTTGCTGCATTGTAGTATTCCATGTATTCAGAGTGAGTGCCATGAACGGGCTGTCCGTATATGAAGTCAAGTACGGCTTTCATGCCAGCCGCTGACACACCGTCAAAGTGGAAGTGGTCTTTGCCCGAGGCCAGGTTCGCCTTGAACTGGTCACTCGCACACATCAGCATCAGACGATGTGCGCGAAACTCATGTTGTTGGCACTTGTCACTGTGTGGAGCCACTGTCAGGGTGACATCGCAGAGAACGTCAAGGTGTCTCAGTTGGTTGGCCAGCTGCCAGAAGTTGGTCATCCAAGTGTTTTCAGTTGTTTCTATGCGAGGCTGGTCTCTGCAAACACAACAAGTGTTCTCAGTTGTTTCTATGCGAGGCTGGTCTCTGCAGACACAACAAGTGTTCTCAGTTGTTTCTATGCGAGGCTGGTCTCTGCAGACACAACAAGTGTTCTCAGCTGTTTCAATGCGAGGCTGGTCTCTGCAGACACAACAAGTGTTCTCAGTTGTTTCTATGCGAGGCTGGTCTCTGCAAACACAACAAGGACACACACTTTACAACATATTTGCACATGACAAAAATAGCTTTGTACATTGCATAAGTTCTGATTCTACCTCCACTATGACAACGAGCAGATTGCATGGCAATAGGGATTTATATTACATATAAACAGACAGCAGGCACAAAAACATCATATATTTACCTTACCTATCATTTACAAGTTTATCACTATTTCATAATAATTGATGCAATTGTTCACATATGTTAAAATGCACATAATTTAAAGGCTATAAAAACGACTACTTGGAGATTGAGATACCTATATTCTTTGCAGCAAATGTAACTTAAAAATTTGGCTTTACTTCACTGCTGTGATGACTTCACTGAAGGAAAAACATGCACCTGCTTTCAACTACTCCGATGGCTACTCATCTAAAAATTTAAGATCTTTTTCCATGACAAATTCAATACCAAATATAAAGAAAGTTTGTTCAAACACCTGTTAGGAGTCATTTATTTATTTAATGATCAAAGTGAATTGATTAAAGAAGCACACTGCTCAGCAATACGCAGTCCATTCCATCTTTGTCGAATTACAAATTTAGTACTTATTTAATTCCCATTTTTAAGACCTTTTCAATCAGTTAAAATGCAATTTAAGAACTTTTAAGACTTTGCATACACCCTGCTATCCCTACCTTCTGCAAAAATCTCAAGACATATTTTTTAAAACTGCATTTCAACCCTAAATCCTCGGCAGTTCCTTGCTCCAATGACTTCTGATGACTCATCACACTTAACGATTCTGGTTGGTTGCACCTTTAAGCTCGGGTCCTCAGGATTTACGTGTTTACAAGTTTTATTATTGGTAGCATTACTGATGTTGGACAGGATGTTTACTATGTCAGAATATTTATTTCTTATATCTAACGTGCCTTTGTCACACTTTGTCTACTTAATCAGTCTCGTACTTGTCTGTTTCTGAAGCAGTTTGCTTCCAGCAACTGGTGTGTCTTCCTGTAGCCACACCTCTCTCACACACAGCAAACTTACACTGCACAGGACAAAGACTCGTTTCGTGTTTCCATGACAACAGGCGTTGCTACAGGTGATGAAGAAGGTAACTGTTTCTCTTCCAGTGCTGAGGATTCAGCCTTCCTGTGAACATCCCACTTCCCGTGAGCCTCGAGTTCTCCCCGACAGACAGAGCCCAGCGGGACGCCTTCTGCCAGTGGGGATTCACATGCGGCTGGGGTGTCTGACGACCGACAGACACGGCAGTGAAGGTCCATCTGATCAAAGTCCAGTTGTATCCATGGAAACTGCTGATGCCACCGCTGCTCCGTGTAGCCCTCCGCTTCTCGCAGCAAATCAGTGGCATCACCTGGTGTGAGAACAAAGTACACATACACCACTGTCTGTCATTGAAACATTTCTGCAGGAAATTTCATGAGACTCGACCACAATGTAACATGTTTACTTGTAATACATATAGAGACGGCCTTGCATCTCCTCTCTCATAAACACAAGTTGACTACAGTACATAATCCACATCAATTTCAGTTCATTTCCGTTATTATGTTAACAAAAAGTATTCTGCTATGAAACTCTTCTAAATATAGAACTCCTGAGTTTTTTATAAAGTACTTAGTTACACAATCATTTATAAATACTCAAATACTCATGTTGATCCTTCAGTTACACAGCACTGACCTTTTTTTGGTATTGCTAAAGTATGAAAGAGGGTTTAGCTATTATGTCTAGAAAGACTTATGGGGACTCCCATCACCTGCACAGGTTTGTTTACGCAATGTTAGATTAACACACCTGCAAACTACAGAGAAGAACATCAAACCTTACCTAGATCGTCCACACCACTACCCAGCGGTTCGTTCCTTGCATCCGCATTGTACGCCTTCAGCGCCATCTTGTGGCCATCAGAGACTTCATGGCTGACAAATGTGTGACGTTTCGGCACGCTCACCAACTTGCCGATGGCGAAGTTGCTGACACTGCTGTAGACAGCGCAGCATTTGCATCGGAAGCGATTGCTTGCGACATCATACTCCAGCCACGGGAACTGGAAGAACCAGGCTGGGCGGAAACTACGTTGTCCCATTCGCTGTCCCCACCCTGCTGTCAACATACATCTCACTGCGGCAGGTTTGTCCTCAAGGGTTGACATGTCAATGATGACTGGAAGTGCACCTCCATCATCGGTTGTTGACGCCATCTCGCATTCTACACACAAGTAACACAGCCATAATAGAAATGTTACTGAATTGTGCACTTGTTCTGCTGCTTCCCGTTTCAAACTGTTGTCCCACCTGCCATATACTTTAGACCCATTGTGGCATACTCTTGACTGACAAACTGTTGTCCCACCTGCCATATACTTTAGACCCGTTGTGGCATACTCTTGACTGACAAACTGTTGTCCCACCTGCCATATACTTTAGACCCGTTGTGGCATACTCTTGACTGACAAACTGTTGTCCCACCTGCCATATACTTTAGACCCGTTGTGGCATACTCTTGACTGACAAACTGTTGTCCCACCTGCCATATACTTTAGACCCGTTGTGGCATACTCTTGACTGACAAACTGTTGTCCCACCTGCCATATACTTTAGACCCGTTGTGGCATACTCTTGACTGACAAACTGTTGTCCCACCTGCCATATACTTTAGACCCGTTGTGATATACTCTTGATTGACAAACTGTTGTCCCACCTGCCATATACTTTAGACCTCTTGACTGACAAATTATTGCATTAATTAATTTTTCCCAATCACATGGACATGATGGAATTTGTAAATACCCTAATATCCTCCAGTCATATTCCTATCTACAGTCAGCCAATTATATGCCAACCATTGGCACAACATTACTTTGCTTGTTGTTTAGACGTTGCAACAACATAGCACCATTATGTTGTGCCAACCTCAACAGCATACATAGTACATGTACCAACGTTGGCCCAACCATCAGACAACGTTGGTCCAACCATCAACCAATGTTGCCCAACCATCCGCCAATGTTGTCCCAATCATCCTCCAACATTACCCAAACCATATTCCAGTGTGCTCCCGACCTTAAAAAATGCCACAACATATCTATAATAAAAGTATACTTTTTATTTCAAATATGTTTCACAATGTAAAATTACAATAAGTTTTCACTTACAGTTGAACGTACAAAAATACTGTGTAATATCATTACGTACACATAAATACAGTATAGCAGTGTGGTGTAACTTTAAATTAACACTTTACTGTGCCAGACAAGTGACACACATTCTGATCCATTCTTACAGACACAGATGATGTAGCCATAATGACACTTGTAATATCACACTAACAATCATAACAATGCATTGACAGCATAACCCTAATTCAAATATTGCCTTATACAGGTATATAGTTACTTTTGAAAGGTATATTTGAAAGCTGTACTAATGTATTAGTAAAGTATATAAAGTGTGTACAATATAGAAGACATACACTGCTATGATTTCACACTGCAATAAATTTTGTACATAAGAAATATAACAACTACCAAATTATGGCTTTATAATTACTAACTTATCATTAGAACAGAACACTGTTTTTGAATTAATTCAAAGATATAACGTGACTAATACACATTAAGTCCCTGTCCCAGCGTAGATAAATGGTCATACGTGAAGGTGACACAGTACAAGTCACCCCTCGACACTGCAGAAGGCATCCCGCAAAGGTCCTAACTGATACTGCTTTTACTGATGACATTGTTCTACTCTCTAAGACAACTGACCAAGCTCAAGGGCTATTGTACACAGTTGAGTCAGCCTGTAATTCAGTTGGCATCCTTCTCAATTCACCCCAGAACAAAGTATGCTGCATTCAACATTGACACCCCCCCCCATCGAAACCATATCTGATCAGTGCATGGATTGATAATAGTGAAAAAATATAACAAACAGAAATGGTAGGAGCCTGCAATGTGTCAAGTATAACTAATCATCTTAAAGCAGGTTTTGTAGAGCCATGGTTGAAACAGTCCTAATTTGTTGGACAGAAACATGGTTGTTCACCAAAAGTAGGCAGGACTGATTGAATGGATGCTACACACAACTACTACGTAAAACACTCAACAACTCTTGGACACAAACATGACAAATGGAGAATTATGCATGGAAACACCAAAGATCTCAGAAACAATGAGATGGAGGTGAGCCCAATTTGCAGGCCTAATTTATCTCAAACTACTCTCATCTGAACTCGGGATGACAGTTTCCGAACTTGAAACAAGTTAGGTTGGACAGATGCCAATGGAGAAATGTCATGAACAACTTTAATGTGACCCATTCTCTGGACAACTAGAAAACATGATGAATTAAACATTAACATCGGTTGCACCCTGAGTGCACGGGTTTTGACGCATTGGAAAATATTAACATTTGAAATATCTCCCATTTTAAAGGTAACTGTTGAGTAAAATAGTGAACAAAACTAGGAATCCACCATTTGTGTGTTTCTGATCATTATGGGGTATATTGCATCATCACAAACAATATAAAATTTTAAAAAAGCTAACAAACTAAGTTTTTTTCTTGTTAGCTGCCCCAGCAACCTTAAGTGAGTCACTTATACTGGTACAACTACCCTTACATGCTGTTCTTGGGCTGACATATGTAGGTGCACTGGATCGAGGTTATGTTGTGTTGTATGGAGGGGGTGTATACATTTATATCTTGTACATAGCAAATTATATATTTTACACATTGATAAAGAGTTCATGACCCAGATTATTATTATTAGTAGTAATATTAGTATTTTTTCTTAATATAAATATATTCATATTTTTATGTATATCTACGGTGGCTCCCATGCTAGCGACATGTCATGTCTTAATGGGAGTCTCCCTGCCTGTGTATTTTGTATTTTCACAATGTTTATTGTTTGAATCTTCAGTGAAAATAAACTGAGTCTGAGTCTGGGTGTTGAAGTTGAGATGAGTGTAGGTTGAAGTGGGATAAAAGTGTGATTGTTATATGGCACTGGAATGGCTGGCTTTTCAGCAACAAGTGTAGACTGAAGTGGGATAAAAGTGTGATTGTTATATGGCACTGGAATGGCTGGCTTTTCAGCAACAAGTGTAGAATGAAGTGGGATAAAAGTGTGATTGTTATATGGCACTGGAATGGCTGGCTTTTCAGCAACAAGTGTAGATTGAAGTGGGATAAAAGTGTGATTGTTATACGGCACCGGAATGACTGGCTTTTCAGCAACAAGTGTAGATTGAAGTGGGATAAAAGTGTGATTGTTATATGACACCAGAATGCCTGGCTTTTCAGCAACAAGTGTAGATTGAAGTGGAATAAAAGTGTGATTGAGATACGGCACTGGAATGGCTGGCTGTTCAGCAATGTTCCACGCAAGCTCTGGGGACAACACATGAGAATGTTTTATGTCTCAATACTCTCATCATCACATTGAGGCAAGGACACACACCGAGCTGTCCTAAACTGCAAATAGACAAGCACACTGAGTAAAACACTGAGAATACACTGGATGAGGGCGCTGCGTATTTGTCTGTCCAAATGTCATCATTAATTTGGAATCGTAGAAACAAAGTATTTTGTACAGTTGACAGTTGGTGAGGTCCCCTAGCTACATGTAACACTTGTGTGTGTTGACAGTTGGTGAGGCTCCCTAGCTACAGGCAACACTCGTGTATGTGTTAACAGTTGGTGAGGTCCCCTAGCTACAGGTAACACTTGTGTATGTGTTGACAGTTGGTGACGTCCCCTAGCTACAGGTGACACTCATGTATGTGTTGACAGTTGGTGACGTCCCCTAGCTACATGTAACACTTGTGTATGTGTTGACAGTTGGTGAGGTCCCCTAGCTACAGGTAACACTCATGTATATGTTGACAGTTGGTGAGGTCCCCTAGCTACAGGTAACACTTGTGTATGTGTTGACAGTTGGTGATGTCCCCTAGCTACAGGTAACACTCGTGTATATGTTGACAGTTGGTGAGGTCCCACTACCTACAGGTAACACTCATGTATATGTTGACAGTTGGTGAGGTCCCCTAGCTTCAGGTAACACTTGTGCATATGTTGACAGTTGGTGTGGTCCCCTAGCAACAGGTAATACTCGTGTATATGTTGACAGTTGGTGAGGTCCCCTAGCTACAGGTAACATTCGTGTATATGTTGACAGTTGGTGAGGTCCCAAGCTACAGGTGACACTTGTGTATGTGTACAGTTGGTGAGGTCCCCTAGCTACAGGTAACACTCGTGTATATGTTGACAGTTGGTGAGGTTCCCTAGCTACACGTAACACTCGTGCATACGTTGACAGTTGGTGTGGTCCCCTAGCTACAGGTAATACTCGTGTATATGTTGACAGTTGGTGAGGTCCCCTAGCTACAGGCAACACTTGTGTATATGTTGACAGTTGGTGAGGTCCCCTAGCTACAGGTAACAATCGTGTATATATTGACAGTTGGTGAGGTCCCCTAGCTACAGGTAACACTCATGTATATGTTGACAGTTGGTGAGGTCCCCTAGCTACAGGTAACACTCGTGTATGTGTTGACAGTTGGTGAGGTCCCCTAGCTACAGGCAACACTCGTGTATATGTTGACAGTTGGTGAGGTCCCCTAGCTACAGGTAACACTCGTGTATGTGTTTCACAAGTTTGGAAGCCATGGACAAGTAAGTTTGAAAAGATAAAATAAACAATTCTATACTTACCTTAGTGGGGGTTGAGCCACCACCTACACACAGATGGGGCCGGGGGGTTTATTCCCCCACTTTTGTGTATATCATTGTAAATACTCTAGCTAGCACTATATACATATAATTATGTATGTTTGTCTGCACATAGGTATCTTTTCCCTCTTTGTATGCTGTCGCTTTGTTTAAGAGCAGCAAGGGTTTTTGGTAAAGACTGTCTTCGGCTGTTGCTAGCTACAGTAGAAAATATCACTAAATTTAAATCTTATCTGGTATTGTTTACTAATTGGTCATACACACCAGCTTAATCAGTAATATACCAGGCTGTGCACAATTTGTGGCAGACTTTGTCACTATTATTGTGTGCACAGCGGCAATCCTTGTTGGGTATAAATAAAATTGGATTGCCCGTTACCAACCTACCAAGTAGTTGGTGTATTTATACAAACAGAGAAAGGTCTGCATGAGCGTGTCCCCATTTCATTGTAAACACAAATACACCGGGAGTCAACGGGGTATCGAGCTGAAAAAACACACAAAAACCAATTCTATACTTATCTGCTGTTAACAGTGTCGTACTCTGCAGACCGGCCAGTTGTCATATGGTGACTGGCCAATCTTTGTAATTTGTTCAAAGGGTTGCCAAAAGCAACCCTTTTGGTCAACCAACATTCTGGCACAAACTCTATTTCCTTGGATCGTTTTTTTTGCAAATTTGACAATGCAATACATGGCCTACCAAAAAATGGTTTGACATATACAAGTTTGTATTTCATAAAAAATTCTAGAAAGACTTTTGTTGGGCATCACATATACCAGCTAATAGTTTGACAGAATGAAAGAAAAACCTGTCCCTTTCCAAAACTATTGATAATCCAGTGGCTAATCTAGGGGCCTATGGGCCCACAGACCCCCGTTAAATTCGAATTCTGATGAATAATGTCAATAAATAACTAGCATCCATGGCTGGATACTAGAAGGCATCAGTTGTCCAAAATGTGTTTGGTCTAGTTAGTATATTGCAATTCTAAATAAAAAAATATACATATAATTTATTAGAAGTGTCAATTACATTTGCATTGTGACATCATTTTGTAATGAGTTTGATTACAGCTTATAGTGTAATCAATTAATTTATCAACCACAATTGATTACAATTAAAAACTGAATCAAATACATCTGTTGATCAATAAACAATGATTAAGGATGATTATCTTTGACCATTTAAGACCTATTTTGGTAATGTTTAATACTTTTCAAAATAATTGCTGCTTTTTTGGCCTTCAACCATAACACGGGTTTATCTATATTTTATTTATACAAAATCACAACATGGAGTGTGGACGGATAGTTGAACATGCACTATAGATGTAACAGTACTCACCCGCATCACCACTCTCATCCTCACAGCAGACTGTGACCTCTGATCTAGAGTCTGTTACCATGGCGACATCATCCCCTCCTCCATTGCTTGTAGACTTTATCCTAACACAAGACATTGGGAAGGTCAGTTGAATCACAGCTTCCAAGTGCTATGAACTGTATATAATTATATATTATATATATATTATATATGCAATTATTAGATATATCGGTACATATAATAGTTTTGCAATTCCTGAATTCAAACCCATTCTATGAACTTTCAACTAACTAAAACCAATATCGGCACCGACAACACTTGTTTTGTTAATAAGTAATAATCCAGGATAGGACTATATACAGATGATTTAATAATTTTTGATGACTTCTGTTTTAAGTCATCTACATCACAAAGAGCCACACTTGATTAAAGTTCTCATAAATTCACTGCAAAGACTACATGTCACTTGACAGTGAAGTGAAAATTCACTCAAAGGAAGCTACCCGGTATATGTAAACTATAAGTAGAACTAAAAGGTTTAACATTTGACATGTTGGTGAAAAACATGCGACCAGTTATAGTATGAAGAAAACTATCAGCTACAACAAGTATTTCATTGAGATTAAGTAGGTAAGGATTTCTCTCGTATTGTTCTGGCTATCATTAGTAACAAATAAAAAATATTTGCCCTTGATGACAATCCGTGATGTAAAGAATGAACCTTTGTGAATGGTGATAAGAATTCACTACATTTATAATTATATACACACCCTGTACACTGTAAACAGATTGGCAGAGTAAGCTGTATGCATTTCTGTGTTTGTGCGTGTATCTTCTATAAGTTTAGCCCACCTGGTGAATGGCCATTATTTCTGGTACCAGGGTTGCCGGGGATCTAAGCATTAAGACATTGGATGAAGGTTGACACATATCTCAGGAGGGCAGGTTATAAGTAGATGAACATTGTTGGACTCTCGATAAGCCAATGGCTTCCTTGTCCACTTGCCATCTGGGCCTTTGGCTTGGATGGCAAATCTTGTTATCTGGTTCAATGATGTACAACTTGACTGCTATAGATCCACTCAACCGCATCGGTCAGCTAATTAATTGCAACCAAACAGTCAGCCTTGTTTCATTGTACTGCCTATACAGTCAGCTGTGCCTTTATTATGCCTGCAGTGCCTTTACCATGACCAGCCTCTATTCCAGGTGCTGTGACTACATATGAATGGCGGAAGTGAGAACAAAATTACTTTTGTTGCTGGACTGCACTTTTTATGCTTAGTGAAGGTCATTCATTCCAAGTGATATGCGAGAATTGTCTTCATATTCAAAGAAATATTTTCAGTGACGTTCAAATGATCAGATCTTTTCCTATACTCTGCCTCGGTATCTTGTTGTCGCCCATTAATGGCAATGTTTTCTTGGTCATTTGGTATTTCGTCAAAATGTTGGCACAAAGAATTCCAGCCAGCACCACCTTGGATCTCAAATGGTGCCCTTTGCAACATTTGTTCTTGATCTGTGTGACAAGAGTATTATAGAAGAGAAGAGGGGTAGATGTGTGTTCTTTAGATCTGAACAGCATTTGTCTCTCCTGGGTGATCACTTAGGCCTGCCATTCTCTAGCTTGCTTAGCATTCTCGGCAGTCTTGTATCTTTGCACTACTCTCGCCTAGTTTACAAGTTCAATGTTTGACCCATTTAGATCCGTGTAAACTTTGATGAGATTTCAATGCATTTTCCCAGCCCATGCACAAAGCAGTATGTTAGCATGCAGAATGATCTGGCTCATTAAATGACAGTGTGGAAGATGGAGTTATAACGTGCATTAGGGTGTCATATATAGCCTTTTGACAGGATCGCGATGCCTGCTTGTTTCTTTTCCAGGCTTGGTGAATCCTTCGACCCTCTCCATCATCCCGCTCTGATATTGGAATGTACAATTTTCGTACACGAGATCTCTCCCTGGCAAGGAATTCCTCTCGACTAGTAGGGTCATTTTTCTTTTTCTGCCGGTACTGCTTTGCTCTTTCCGCCACAGAAAGTGTCATTCTGGAATAGGGTATATTATACGTAATAATGTAACTAAATAACTATATGCTTGTGTATACGTGTATATAATATTATGTTTGCATGTAAACCTATCAGATTCACCTGGGTGTTGGAGATCTTAGAAAGGAACTGACTTGGACATTTGACAAAGATTACATAACTCGGAACAATAGTAGTTCGTAATTACGTACAATTGTTTGCATACGTATGTATATATACATATATATATATATATATAAATATATACATATACACAGAGAGGTGTGTGTGTGTGTGTGTGTGTGTGTGTGTGTGTGTGTGTGTGTGTGTGTGTGTGTGTGTGTGTGTGTGTGTGTGTGTGTGTGTGTGTGTGTGTGTGTGTGTGTGTGTGCGTGCGTTTGTGCGTTTGTGCGTGTGTGGCTCAAATCATGGCTCCAGTGTGTCTTGGACTGCCACAGATGTTCTTCACTATGGTGGCTACTGCTTGCATCTTCAAATCTGTATTTGCACAATACTCATACAAGCACTCCCTGTACTTGTGTGAAGTAACTGGCGGTACATACTGGGGGTTTCACATCTTGAATCAACTGAAAGAGATTTTCAGCCTGTGAAGCTCGACAAAGCTGGCTTTCAAAGACATTTCCACTCCTTTCTGTCCTGAACTGTCCACTGTTTCAGCACTTCACTGCTCACAGCGCCTGACATGTTGAAACCAGTTACTTCTTCCTGTTTCTCAGCTGGTATGGCATCCTGACGTTGGGCTCACTTTTCCCATCCAGGTTCACCTGTGAGTTACATATTCCCGGACTGTCCTCTTTAGCAACAAATGCTGGTCCTTGAAGGCTTTGCTAACTTTTGTATGAAGAGAAAGCTTTCTTTTAGCCCTGGGGTCAAGATTCCTGGATTCTGTCAGCCTTTAGGAACTTCAACAAGTGCACTGCTGGTGTTGAGACAAGTTGGACACGAAGAGTTATGCGCGCAAAGTGAATTTTCAGTTGCTGCAGCGACAAAAAGAAAGCTACAACTTCTATTCAAAACTGAACAGACAACCCAAAAAAACACATTTTTGCAGTTTTGTGTTAAGAATTTTTCAAAGTAAGCTTTAGAAATGCAACAATGAGGCAGTAATATTTCTTACTTGAACTGCTCTTGCACAACTCCCAAACATACGCAACGAGAGGAAACTGCTTGTGCAGGTTCTTTAACATCAACTTATCACAGACAATGAGATCTTAACGCAATCAGGGAATTTTTTTTATTTATTAAACACATTTAATTACACCAAGTGTAACATTTGAGTGCACCCATGAATCCATGATCTACTCGAAAGTGTCTAAAAGAAATCAACATGACCATACCAAAAGGTGGGTGTGCAAACGTTCACTGTTCGCAAAACTATTCGAATCGAGACCTCAATTATGTGAATTAATCACATATGATATAATGTATTACACGAGTGTGTTCAAGCCTTATTTTACTAATGGATTTTTAAAATTTGCTAATGAATTTTCAGTTGTGCACACCCATGCAAAACAATGACCCATTACAAAAAACATGCACGCACCTTGGCTGCCTGTAGATATGTTCCTGTAGTACTTTACTCTTCACCAATGTCTCGTGTTTATCATCACCCATTGCTGAGGTATCTTTCTGTAATGTGCACCCAAGTCCATAAATGGCATCGACATGGCCAGGTAAACGTTCATGCATGACCAATCGCTTATGCGTCACTGATCCTGGATGTTGGCCATAGCTGAATGAATTCTGTTTGCTTGCGTTTACGCATGCTGTACATTCCAGTAAACCTTGGTGAGAATATTCCAACCACACAAAATCATGCAGAAATTGTGCAATCGAGGATGCATCATAGTGCCAACCCTGTAACAATGCAATGTACCATTGTATGATTATTAAATAAAATAAAATAACTATTTCATGATTTAACAAGATTTGTCATCCAAAGACCCAGATGGCAAGTGGACAAAGAAGCCATTGGCTTATCGAGAGTCCAACAATGTTCATCTATGTGTAACCCGCCCTCCTGAGATATGTGTCAACCTTGTTTTTAAACATATTCGTGCTACTAGCAGTTACACAAATCGAGTATTCCCTGATATCAAATCTACACTGATCCTTTACTAATTTTACTTCATGTCTTTCTTGAGTGAGAAAAACATATCTCTATCAATATTTTCATACCCATTCAATTTCTTAAAAACTTCAATCTGATCTCCTCTTAACCTCCTTGTCTCTGATCTCCTCTTAACCTCCTTGTCTTGAGAGTTGTTAACCCAAATTCTTTCAGGTGTTCTTCATATCTAAGGTCTCTCAGGTCTGGAATCATTTTAGTTGCTCTCCTCTGTATGCGTTCAAGTGTATCTATATCCTTCTATGATATGGTCTCCATGCTTGTATACAGTATTCTAAATGAGGTCTAACTATTGCTTTATACAGAGGTACAATTACCTTTTTTCCCTTGTATGTTATGTTTCTCTTAACCAACCCAAGAATTTGATTACCCTTTGAAGCTGCAATACCACACTGCTCTGAAACTTTCATATCAGCACTTATTGTCCTTTTCTTTTACTGTAGTACCTAGAACAGTACCTCTCATATTATAGTTTATATCCAAGTTCCCGTGTCCTGTATGTAGGCATTTACATTTCCCAAAACTGAATCACATCTGCCATTTTTCAGACCATTTAACTAATTTGTCTAGATTGTTTTGTAAATGTTGTTTATCACCATCAGTGTTAACATTTCTAAACACTTTTGTGTCATCTGCTTGTTATATTGTCGTCCAAGTCATTGATATATATATTAAGAACAATAAAGGTCCTAATACTAATCCTTGTGGCACCCCACTCAAAACTTATTTCCAGTTTGAAACCTCTCCATCTACTACAACACACTGTGTTCTGTCAGTCAGCCATTGTCAATTATGCTATCCCCGATACCATGGGCTTTTAATTTAAGTAGTAATCTTTGATGTGGCACTTTGTCAAAAGCTTTCTGAAAATCTAAGATGATCCTATCTACTGGTGATCCCTCGTCTATCCACTTAGTGATTTCTTCGCCTGAAGCAATGAAGGAAATTTCTGGAGTTACAATTAATTATTACAACTAATATCCTCTCTGGTAAACACTGAACTGAAGTAATCATTTAGGTCTTTCGCCATTAAAAACCCTTGTGATACAATATTTCCAGCACTGTCTTGTAGAGGTCCGACCTTGTCACGTACGTTTTGTTTACTCCTAAAAACTGTCATTTGTTATGTTCGTTTAGATTGTCTAATTTCAGTCGTAGCTGCATTAAGCGCCTCTTTGTAATTTGCATAGTCTTCATCCTTTCTGGTACGCCTATAAACCCTCCACATGGTTTGCTTGAACACTATTTTTCTAATAGCTTCTTTTGACAAGTGTTTCTTTCTAAACCTTTTTTCTTGTTTTTTCAAGGGAAAAAAATTAATCAATGATACTCTCAATTTCATATTTTAGAATGTTCCCACATTCAAATGAGGTCTTATTCCTCAGCATATTATTCCAATCTAGCTTTGCTAAATATTTTCTCACATCTTTATAGTTACCTTCGTGGAAGTTTCTCCTGTATGTTTTTTATTTGTACTTTCTTTTGATATAAAAATGTATTTGATTATGATCACTGTTACCCAATGTCCACTAATTCTTGTTGTGATGACAAAACTATATCTAATACATTCTCTCCCCTGGTTGGTTCTAGCACGTGCTGTGTAAGGAAGCTATCCTGAATTAAAAATAGAAATGGTTGGTCCTCACCCCCTGTACTCTCTAGAAATTTCCATTGTATGTGTCCATAGTTAAAATCTCCCATTATGATACATTCCCCTTTACTCACTTCCTTTATAGCATTTTGTATTTTTGTGTTATCCTCTTTGTTTATGTTTGGACTTTGGTAATCTAATCCAATAGTTAATGTTGAATTTCCTAAAACTATTTTGCACCAAACAGCTTTATTGCATTCTGCTTCCCCTTCTAATAAGCCTGAACAGATTCTTTAACATATAAAATAACTCCCCCTCGCCTTCTTCCTATTCAAACTCTCCTAAACATTACGTATCCTCTCAATCCTAATTCAGCATATGTAATGTCTATGTTGGCCCATGATTCGGTTATACCAATTATGTGAGGGTCAATATCTTCTCCCATAATGTTTAATTTGTTTTTCTTATTTACTATGCTCCTTGCATTTCCAATAACATGACATGGATATTTTTACCGTAATTGATCAATGTGTACTTTGGCACAACAAAATAACCACAATTACAAATAGTTTATGTATTTATTGTACCTTCCTCTTAGCAATCTTTGACGAATCATAACATACGATGAACAGGGTTGAGTTAAAAACTGATTGTCATTTATTTATTAGCTATGTACTATGTCAAGTGTGCCAACTATCAACTTGTAATCAGCAGTCACTTTAATTCACCCAGGAAACTGAATGAAATCAAAGAAATGTGTTCATATTAGACTTGTGAAAACGTTGAGTATACATCCTAGGCACTACTTCTAACAGTAACTGAAGCATTGACATGGAGGATGGCATTTAGTTCAAGTGAACATACTAGTTACTACCTCATGAGCAGCTTTGTTAGATATAGGAGGTGATATTACTATTGTTAGATATAGGAGGTGATGTTACTATTGTTAGATATAGGAGGGGGTGTTACTATTGTTAGATATAGGTGCTTTATTAAATATAGGAGATGATGCAATCATAATCAAGTATTTGTATTCAGAATCATGATCACATTTTTTACCAGTGATACATGGATGAAAATTCCTGCACCAATGGTAAATACAATTTCGCTGGTATGCTAAAATCATAATTATGATTTTGCAACCGTCCCCTCAGTCTGACACAGTCCCTGGGTGTGAGGCTTCAGGCAGGTAGGTTATAACAATTCAATCTGGTGCATTCTATCAGAACAGGTTAACAGAATCTGTTCCTTCCGCAACTATTCATCATTGAAGTCATTCATACAATTACAAAGCTAAAGAATGGGATACATACAAAGCCAAACACTTCCAAAAGAAGTACTCAACATAATATTAATGGCCAGAATAGCTTATAAACATCAACTATACACATTTAATTATTGCATAATCATACTTATCCTTACCACAGAGGTGGGATGTGTATTGTTGTCGGGCTGCTTGTTAACCGAGTCAACCAGCCCAACACTGGTGTGTCTGATCTCTTCGGTATAGGATTCTGTCTTGCATGTTGCTGCTATAGTGAAACACAAGAACATTTTTTATTTCTATTTTTACTGAACACTGTTTATCTTGCAATAATTTTAAGCACTCGCACATTAAGTATTAGGTGATAACATTAAGTATTAGGTGATAACATTAAGTATTAGGTGATAACATTAAGTATTAGGTGATAACATTTTTGAAAAGAAGACTTCTAACATTTCACTTTCTTCATAAAATGTTATTACATATATTACCAATGACATCCAGTGATGTCCAGCACTTGACACTCTCAGGTAGGGGAAGAGAACCCAGCAAAACCCACAATCATTTCTTGGGCCTCCACACACACACACACACACACACACACACATACACACAAGCTTTATGCACACCAGCGACATGCACACCAGCGACATGCACACCAACGACATGCACACCAACGACATGCACACCAGTGACATGCACACCAACGACATGCACACCAACAACATGCACACCAACGACATGCACACCAACGACAGCTTGTGTGAGTGGGGAGCGGTGGTCTAATGGTTAGAGCACCCGCCTGTCGATCGAGAGGACGGTGGTTCGATTCCACCTCCGCCGTTTCGAAGCTTGGGCAATTTCATTCACCCCATTTTGCCCGTGTCTTTCGGAAGAGACACTAAAAGCCGTTGGTCCAAACTCCTGCATTAGCTCAAGATTGGGCTGTTTGGAGTATAACTACTTGAGACTTGAGACATGCACACCAACGACATGCACACCAACAACATGCACACCAACGACATGCACACCAACAACATGCACACCAGCGACATGCACACCAATGACATGCACACTAACGACATGCACACCAACGACATGCACACGAACAACATGCACACCAACGACATGCACACCAACGACATGCACACCAACAACATGCACACCAACAACATGCACACCAACGACATGCACACCAACGACATGCACACGAACAACATGCACACCAACGACATGCACACTAACGACATGCACACCACCAACATGCACACCAGCGACATGCACACCAATGACATGCACACTAACGATATGCACACCAACAACATGCACACCAACAACATGCACACCAACGACATGCACACTAACAACATGCACACGAACAACATGCACACCAACAACATGCACACCAACAACATGCACACCAACAACATGCACACTAATGACATGCACACGAACAACATGCACACCAACTACATGCGCACCAACAACATGCACACCAACGACATGCACACCAACAACATGCGCACCAACAACATGCGCACCAACAACATGCACACCAACGACATGCACACTAACGACATGCACACGAACAACATGCGCACCAACAACATGCACACCAACAACATGCACACTAACGACATGCACACCAACAACATGCACACCAGCGACATGCACACCAACGACATGCACACTAATGACATGCACACCAACAATATGCACACCAGTGACGTGCACACCAACGACATGCGCACCAACAACATGCACACCAACGACATGCACACCAACAACATGCACACCAGCGACATGCACACCAACAACATGCACACCAACGACATGCACACCAACAACATGCACACCAGCGACATGCACACCAGCGACATGCACACCAACGACATGCACACTAACGACATGTACACTAAAGACATTTACACAGAAACAGTCCAAATTAAAACACCCAGACATACCTGCACCAGTCTCTCTTGGAGCCTGCGAGTCAACATCCTCTGTCACATTGCCAACTTCATCCGATGACATCACTTCCTGTTTAACTTTCACAAACAAAACACCACCTCCGCTGTCGGTGCCAGAGACAAACTCTGAACGGCCTTCAATATGCTGAACTGAGTTCTCCCCTGAGCTTACACCTGTTGTTGGCACATTGGCGCAGTTATCCTGGTACCAGAGGGCAGCACTTGAGTGATCTGCAGTCTGGGAGTGCTTGTAGAAATGGTCCTTCTTTGGGTTTGAGGTTGTGCGGCCTTCAGTGAAGACGTTGCGTCTGTTGGCAGCACAGCAGTACTGGCAGAAGAAGAGCTGGCGAGCACCATCCATGACCAACCACGGAAACGCAGTGAACCAGGAAGGCTTGATCTTACGAGTCCCTTTAGGTGTGACACTTGCATCCAGGAGACCAAAGTTGCTGGTGATTATGGCAGACTGGTCGATGGCTGGAACCGCCATTATGACATTGCCATTGAAGCCATAATTCCAACTGGCATTAGGACTAGCCATCGTTACATCGGTACTGAGATTCTGACTGTCTACTGCGAAATTCTGACTGTCTACTGTGAGATTCTGACTGTCCACTGTGAGATTCTGACTGTCTACTGCGAGATTCTGACTATCTACTGTGAGATTCTGACTGTCTACTGCAAGATTCTGACTGTCTACTGCGAGATTCTGACTATCTACTGTGAGATTGTGACTGTCTACTGCGATATTCTGACTGTCTACTGCGAGATTCTGACTGGGTGCAGCAACAGCAGCATTTTGGTTGTTCACTGAGACATGGTAGCTTTCGCTGATGGTTGAGATGGGCTGTGCACTTTGCATAGGATCATATGATTGCTCAAAGCCAGAAGAGTGTCCCATCATGACAGTGTCTGGACAGTTACCTGATGCAGCAGACGGCTCCACGTCAAGCTGCAGTGGGGGAGTTGATGTGGTGGCATATCCTCCACCACTGCCGCATAGCTGGCGGCCACTGCCGCGCAGCTGGCTGGCACTGTCGTATAGCTGGCTGCCACTGCCGTGTAGCTGGCTGCCACTGCCGTGTAGCTGGCTGTCACTGCCATGTAGCTGGCTGGCACTGTCGTGTAGTTGGCTGCCACTGTCGTGTAGCTGACTGGCACTGTCCTGTAGCTGGCTGCCACTGCCGTGTAGCTGGTTGGCACTGTCGTGTAGCTGGCTGCCACTGCTGTGCAGCTGGCTGGCAGTGTCGTGTAGATGGCTGCCACTGCCATGTAGCTGGCTGCCACTGCCGTGTAGCTGGTTGGCACTGTCGTGTAGCTGGCTGCCACTGCTGTGCAGCTGGCTGGCAGTGTCGTGTAGCTGGCTGCCACTGCCATGTAGCTGGCTACCTCTGGAACAACTGCAGTTGATGACTTATGTACACATCTGTACCAGACATTTTATCAATATTTATACTAAATGCACCCCAGCAAACTGGGACATAGAACTTTACCAAAAGTTGCAATTCAAAAACTGTTTTAATATAATTTTGTAATATGCATACATACTGTATCCATGAATTTGTGAATATAAGTACTTTCCATCAAGCTTTTAGATACTTTTAAGTTTGTTAGGGTGGCTATTGTATGCTTGTCTTGAATTGAGTAGTTTCAGTAGAAGTCTTTAAGATACATTAACCATTTCTTTTCTTCACAGATTGTAGTTGAAATACTATATAATATTTTACAAGATTTAAAAAAAAAATTGTAAATGTGAAAAAATAGCCAAATTATGTTGTTTTGAGAAGATCCCCATTGAAATAAATGACATATATGTATGAAACTATGACAGTGTCACTGATAACTTTGAGTAAAATTTTGGTTAACATAAACAAATTACATCTGCTACACCGCCATAATAAGTTTGAATAAACTTTAATGGCAGCCTAAAATGGCAGTGTATTCTTGACACAAACCCTTCACCAATTGTAATTCAAATTTGTGTAATGTTGCCTACAAAAAAAAACGTGTTCATATACCAAATTGCAGCTTAGTAAGTGTTGTAGTAAAAAAAATTTAATTAGGCAACATTTCCTGGTTGTTAGTGAAAACAGATATGTGAATAGATGTGCTTATCTTGCTTGAAATGTGATGTTTTTTCTGGTGTTTTATGTATTGTTGACAAAACATAATGGCCATTTCTGATATTGACATGCCCCCTTAACTTTGCCGCCACAAAGCCCTTGAACCTGTATTTGTATCGTGTTGTCATCTATCAAGATCAGATTATGCCAGCCCAATGTGGATGCACATGATCATTTGTTTACATATGCACAAGATTATTTGATTGGCCACAACACAGCTACCAGCAGGTTCAGTTATGGCAGAATATACAAATTTAGCTACAGATTAACAAGTTAATTTATGTAGGCATCGTACTGCAATGTACTGGAATCACAGTAACCAGACGATATGTTCCATGTTCATGGCAAACGAATTTACACTGGTTCTAAGTGTGCGCTGACTTGAAGCACATGCAGTAATTACTATAGAAACATCATCAGCATTTTCAAGAAGTCGGGGATTTCCCAAAGGGCTGGTTTTTTAAAAGGATGAATTGGTGACATACGATGTTAGTGCTGGGTGATTATTTGTGGTATCGGCGTTCATTTCAATATTTCCTTATATTTTATTGTATTCATTATATTATGTTATGAGGAAAAATTTACACGTTAGCCACCCCAACTACTTTAAAGTATTCATACTTGTATACCTAAAAAAGTACTCAAACCAAAATCTGTTCAACAGTGCTGTGTTTCTG
Organism: Lamellibrachia satsuma; assembly: GCA_033239005.1. Lineage (NCBI taxonomy): Eukaryota > Metazoa > Annelida > Polychaeta > Sabellida > Siboglinidae > Lamellibrachia > Lamellibrachia satsuma. The sequence goes on along the minus strand of BSQZ01000001.1, from coordinate 17,135,121 downwards.
CCAAAGAGAATCATGTAATAAACATCGACCAAGATAACTTCAAGTGCACACTAGTTGCTATATATGCAACATGTTCAACTCTACATACATTACTGTACTAAACAATGGAGCATATTTACACTGCCTCAGTGGAATCAGCGTTGTTGGCGGCCACTGACCTCCAGAACTGCTGTGCTGCACTCTGGTGTTCGCTGTGCAGTTCGTGCTGCTGGAAGTAATGTTTCTTTGGCATCTGAGTCGACTTGCCTCGTGTCATCGTGTTTATTCTGTTAGCTGCGAGACACCATCGACAGAAGAACAAGCTTTTTTCGTGATCCAACTGGAGCCACGGAAATTGCACAAACCAGTGGTCTTTCACTTGTCGTCGTCTGTCCTGTTCTCTACTCTTCAGCAGCGGCTGCGGATTAGCTGTACTATTGTGTGTTGGGTCACCATACTCTCTCGTCAGATCAACCGTGTTGTCCATTTTCTAGAATTGATGCAAAAAAAACAATATAACTGAATTACGATACCATAGTAACAAATTCAGGGAATTCCCAATTAAACACTATCTGGAACGTTTTTCAATGGTCACTGACAAAATATGTTTAAAATGTTGTTGATAGTATGAGACTTTTTTCTTGTTTAATTAAATCACAATATTCTGTATTATAATATGTTATACAGTATAAACTATATCTATCTGTACATGTATCTAACATGTTATATAGTATAAATCATATATATCTGTACTATAATGTTATATAGTATAAACTATATATATATATATATATATATATATATATATATATATATATATATATATCTGTATTATAATGTTTTATAGTATAACCTATATCTATCTGTATTATAATATGTTATATAGTATACACAATATATATATATATATATATATATATATATATATATATATATATATATATAGTATAACCTATATCTATCTGTATTATAATATGTTAAATAGTATACACAATATATATATATATGTATATATATACATCTGTATTATAATATGTCAGCATCTATTCTCCGTTTCTGACCGCCCATTGGCGCTCAAGTGTTTTAATGAACCACATTTTCTTACCATAATCTGACTGTCATGTTTACAACTGTGTTTGCAGGCTTTTGTGCCAAGTTCGATATTCGTAAATAGATAACAGTTAAATTATATTTCAAAATTTGGTATAATAAAACACATTTGAGCAGTTTAGATATATTGCATACAATACACAAATATAATTGTCCATTACCATGATTTTTGTGTGTTCAAATGATTACTGGATATAAAAACACCAAACTTGGCATATATATAACATTTAAAAAATTATTTTTCTTCTAATATTATACCTTGTTTTGCTTTACAATTTGGTGTTTTTTTTCAAACCTATTACCACATAGTGTGTGTGCAAACGCTTGGGTGTACATCTATTAATTTTCTCATAAGTAGCACAAGCTATGAGGGGTGGGGTGGACGCACAGTCGCACATACTGCATGTCACACACGTGCAACACTTCGCCAAACAAAATTAAGCAGACACAGTTTCAGCACAATAAGAGTTGGCAGGTTCTGGAAAAAATATGGAATGATCCCTGGTTTTCCATCTGATAAAAATACCTTTTGGATATGACAAAAAACTGTCCAAAATACAATTTCCACATATATATTTCCCCATTTCCTATGATCCTGTCATGAACTGCGGTTACATGGTTAAAGAGGATGCTTTCAATGACTGGCTAACCATGCTCAATGCAGAGATTACTTCATCCAGGGTTGAAAAAAATCATGATTTTAAAAAAATCAAAAAAATCGGATTTATTTGATTTAAATCGGATTTTTTTATTTATATAGACATTTATATAGATGTTTATATTTATAAACTCTTTCAAACGTGTTCTATTCAAATCGATTTGGGTACTTGTCTTAACAGAGGGTACATGATTTTTGCTTATATAAAGACATTAGGCAATGTCCACAAGGCCTCACCCCCTGTAGTTGCATAATCTGTCTTGGAAAGGAAAGCATGCTGTGTGTCTAAGGCTGTAGCAGTGATAATTATTGTTTGCTGAGAGGGTGGAATAGCACCTGACCAGGGCTCTGTGTACTCTAAGGGTCTCCAACCAGACTGCAAACTGGTACAGTATTAAACAATTGTAGCCCAGACTGTCTTACTTGAGTCAACATACTGAATTGGTAACAACTAGCACAAGCTCTAGGTGGACTTTAACTCAGGGCTTCTGACTTGAAAAGATACTTCCTCTGGAAGACAAGTTTGTGTGGCTTCACTGCATTCAGAAAGGGAATAGCTCAAACACACACAATGTTGTAAAATATTTGACTGTCAGGCTATCTGGTGTCAATAGAGCTATACAAGTGTGCGCACTTTGTGCTTTTGTATTAAAAAAAACATACAAAACTTTGTTGATCTCGATGCTTATAAACAATTATTTGTGTTAAATTCATATAAATCAGCGCTAAAAAAATCGGAAGTAAAAAAAATCATAAATCAATTATTTTTTTGGAGTGATTTAAATCATGATTTAAATCAATGATTTAATCAAATGATTTAAATCAAACAACCCTGACTTCATCAAAAACAATACCCCATCAATTTTGCCTTTAAGTAGCCCAAATCATAAGGTAAATCATATGTGGCTGAGTTATTTTGTTATTTATACTGTCCAAGATGTGGCACTGAACCCAGGAGCACTCAGTAGAACATGGAACTAGCACTTCTTACTGCATAGATGATAAGAGCAAGCCTATTGGATACATAATAATGATGTAAGTCAGTCTAGTTGTACTTATTGCCTGGCTTGGATAATTGGGACTGTTTAAACAAGAGCCTGGCACTGAATAAAAATTTTCTTTGATGCTGGCTGATCCTGTAAGTTCCCCCCAGACTCTAGGCTAGAACTATACAATTAGCACATTCATTCTACAGGCTTTATAGAGCACAGCTCAGCAAGAATACACACATCAAAGACACAGTAGACAGGTGATTAATCATAGTACAATAAATCCAAACTGTTGAAAAGTTGAGACATTTCAGACAACCCTTTGATTATAACAAGCTTTTTAATTTCATTGCTAAATTGGCAACAAAAAAATTACATTATAGAATGACCATAACACTACATATTAGAATCAACACATCTGACATCTGGACAGTTTTTGTCTGTTTTGGAAATGTTTTGAAGTCCAAAAGGGATTATGGACAGGTTTTGGACATTGTCCTGTCCAAAATAAGTTTGGTCAACACACAACAAGAATGTACGAGGCAGACAGCTTGTTTGTTCACGTTTGTGTAATTCCAATTTTGGTTGATCACCACTCGATTATTTGAGCAGTGCTTAATAGACAATCGTGCCAACGAGAGAATATCATTAGACTTTGGAAGTTGTGTGTGACGAGTGAATGTTTTCAAGCAATTTCACATGGGATACATTAGTAAAATTAATGTTTTCTGTGCTACTTTATTATTACCAATATTAGGTGCATTTTTGCATTGTAGATGTTAAGTGAATCACGTGTTTCATTTATGCAAGTTTGTACGTGAGTTAATAAAATGTCATTAAACAAGTACTTTTAAAAGTAGTTAAAAATCACCTAAAAAGTAATAAATAATTAAACAGATGATTAATAAAAAATATAATTAATTAACTAAATAAATTATAAAAGGTACATCATTAAAAAGTTATCGCTGCTGTTTATGTCTATAGACAGTCAGGTCGTGTGTGTATCGAGACAGTCGAGTGTGCACAAAGCTTCAATGTTGGCAGGGCAACATAGTTGAGATCCAATGTGTCGCAGATTCGCTACCCAACGCCGTCGGCAGTGTCATCCGTGGTTGACCTTTGAACAATGTGGAGCCTGGGTTGACAAAGTAGTTGTCAATTGCAAACTGTGCAGGTGCGTCGGGTGACATACGGAGCATGTGCCAGAACATTGCCATCGAACTGTCAGGACGGCTTCGCTGACTGGGTGACATCAACACTGGTGGTACGGTGCATGTTTGAAATGCGATGTGACAGTGGATGCCAGTGATCTGACACAGGTGATGACGGTGGTACGTGTCTAGGCGATCCAGTTCTGCTTTCGTCAAGTCCCACGTGCCCATGTTATATGTCTGCATGGCAGATCTGCTGGGGCGGAAGTACTCGGTACTTGAGTAAATTTTTTAAGTACTCATACTCATAATTTATGGGTGATGTACTCGTACTCAATGTACGCAGATTTTACAAGTACATTTCGAGTACATCTGAGTACTTTCTCAATATACACTGTGAAAATGTATTTATTTGTAGTTAATAAAGTAACTAAATATTATTCCCCCCCCGAACATGTACATAATTTTTTGAAGGGGTAGAAGTGAGAAGATTTTTCCAAATTGGAACAAAGGGGTTGTGTGGCAATTTGAATAAATTTTGTTTGTCCTTGTTTTGAATAAAGACTACATAAGACTGATTTACATGTTGATGCATCAGTTCAGTTTGTCTTTTTTGTGTGCACAAAGGCAGTGTTGCAATTTGTAATGTGTTTATATTAGAAGTTTTAAAGTTTTATTTTCTGCTCCTAGACTACATGTTGTTGAGAGGGCTAGCACAGGCCAATATAACAGGCTCAAAATCCCCTTTGTACTTTTTAGTCAGACTTGAGGAACACTCAGCTGGCAGTTAGCACTGTCAGCCAGTGCCCAGTGGTTTGGTGTCCTAATTGCATTAAAAGCAATCCATGGCTAACTGATGGGTTAACTGATGAATGATGCTTTGTGGACATCCTGTGGCTTAATTTAACAAACAGGGATTATGGCCTGAACTGGTAGCCTACAAATGTTTGTTTAACTGGGTGTTTCTGACTGAGAAAAGATGCTGCCTGTTGCCTTTTTTGGGTATCATAGTCATGGTCATCGGATAATGGCACCATGGGGGTGTAGGGATGGTAAGGGGGTAACCGTCTTGGGAGGTGTTGGGATTCGGTGGTATCATAGTCATATTAATCAGAAATAACAAATAACAAAGTATTTACAAAAATAGTTGAACATTCAAATACTTCAGGAAAGTTTCATTTTGTTAACTACAAATATATTGGTTTAATAGGTATTATTATACCAAAGCATGTGGTTTATGAATTGTTATGTGTAGTTAAGAACGAACTCCAAGCAAAAACTGATTTTATGAGTCATACCATGTCTGTATGTTTGTAAAAGGGAGGAGTTCGTAAAAGGTACCCGTATTTTTGGGAATGGAAATGTCATAAAAAAATGTACTCATACTTTTACTCGTACTCAGCTTTTAGCAATGTACTCATACTCATCCATCACCAATGTACTCATACTCATCCATCACCAATGTACTCATACTCATCCATCACCAATGTACTCGTACTCAGCCATCGCCAATGTACTCGTACTCATCCATCACCAATGTACTCGTACTCATCCATCACCAATGTACTCGTACTCATCCATCACCAATGTACTCATACTCATCCATCACCAATGTACTCGTACTCAGCCATCGCCAATGTACTCGTACTCATCCATCACCAATGTACTCATACTCATCCATCACCAATGTACTCATACTCATCCATCACCAATGTACTCATACTCAGCCATCGCCAATGTACTTGTACTCATCCATCACCAATGTACTCATACTCATCCATCACCAATGTACTCATACTCATACTCATGAAAATGTACTTGGCCCCAGGTCTGCTGCATGGGCACTACAGTCATAGACGCAGTTGCAGCGACTGCCTCAGCCAGACTATCTATAACTTCTGGAAGGCGACATTTGCTAGCTGTTTGCTACGGGTGACATCTTCAGCATCCCAGAGGAGTGAACCGAGCTGGCGTGATATCCGCCATTCCTCGTTGATGTGTTCAGCTTGCTGGCAAACAGTCGTTCTTTTGTTTTTGGTCATGCATGTTGATAGTCAATGACCTCTATGTCAAGCATGCTGGCGCGATATGCTCAACATCGTCAATGAACTGGTGAAATTGGTGTCATCAGTGTACTCGACATCAAGTGGAAGGCTGGCATTGACTGGAGGGCGTGTCCAAAGACGTGTTTGCAGGTAGTGAAGTGCCACTTCCAAGTAGACTGTAAAGAATATTGGACTGAGACTGTCACCTAGTGGCATGCTGCGAACATGTGGCAATCGCCTGATGACAGACATAGAAGGAAGCACATCATCCTCAGTTCCAACTCGCAGAGGAAAGTCTGTTGATCAACTTGTCTTGATGGAAGGTGTCGAAAGCGTGATTCAGATCGATGCCGAGAAACTCAACCGATACTATGTCCGCCTAATCATGATTTGGATGGCAACAGGTAGTTGTTGACTTTTGGCACAATCCTCGACAGGTCGACAAGTGACAGTCTTCCAGAGTACCGACAGTAAAACAATTGGACGTATACTCATCAGCGGACTGATTGGCTTGCTCGGCTTCTGCAGTAGTATCAGGACACCTTTTCTAGTGGTTCTTGGCATTCCAGAGTGTCATTGAAGATGCCGGCGATCATGTCTGCTAGCAGGCCAGTTGTAAACTTCATAAGTTTGGTCGGTATATCATCATGGCTGCTGTTCAATTTGCCAATTGCCCACCAGTAATCAGTTCTGGAAGTCGTGACAGTCCTCCTACGAATATCGGTAAACCTTCCAAGTCTGGGCCGCTAAACTGGGGGCCGAAGTGTTCGGCATCAGCATGGATTATCAACATGGATCATCAGCATGGCTGCATGAAAAATGTTCATGCTGCCATGGACTATTGCATTAAAGTTTTTGTTTTATTGCAATGAACAGGTGCTGACCCCTCCTTGCGTATCACTACACCGGCTATTCTACAGAACACACCAACATTTCACAATCAGTCACTGGGCTTGGTCATAGTTGACGGGTACTGGCTTTGGGTGTGTTTTTTTTAAATGTCATTTTCACAAGTTACATACATAAATTCAGTTAATTGACGTGTAATGTTTAGTGAAAGTATGACAAAACAGGAAACGCTATAATGGTGGTAAAAAATCAATGGTGGTATCACCCCTATTTAACTTTTTTTAAGCAGACCTTCACTACTGAAAATATATGTTTTTGTGTGTTTTCACTTCTGAAAAAGGGGGTGCATGTCTATTAAGTAGTGCGTCTATATTGAGAACTATACGGCATGAACTTTTGTAAGACTCAAAATTCTTTTGACCATAACAAGAACCATTACACCCCCCAGTATAGATCACTTGCACAGCAGCAGGTCATGTAAGTCCAGGTTTTAAGTTTGTTATTTTCTACAGCTAATGCCACATGCATGCTGATTGATGGTGTTTGTAAAAATCAATCAGCTTGCATATCTTTGGCATTCATTTTTTTTTATTCTGAAAGTATAATATAAGCCGCATAACATAAATTACTACTTGAAATTCAAGCTAGATATTTCTAGGCTATAACATTTTTTAGCTTCATATACACTGAAATTTGCTTCGTATGGCCAAAATACATTACAAACTTGGAACAGAAGTCGCTCAATATGAATCTGTAGGAAAACATTTTAATTTTAATGGGTGCAGTAACACACCTCAGATAACTGTTTCTAGCACTATTAATATTACATTAATTCTAATCTGTTACTATGATATCTATTACTATTACTGGGTCGTTATTGCTATCGCTGAATGTCAATTAACTATTTTGGATCTGTGAACCCTAGAATTGCCTATGAACTCAGTCTTTGTAGTACTAGGTAAACATACATTTGTACACCATTAAAAGATCTGAGGTGAGAACATTTGCCCAAATTTGAACAAAAGGATCTGTGTGGCAATGTTACCATGTGGCAATTTAAAAAAAGAACTCAGAAGTTTGCCTGCCTGCACATATCTGAAACCATGCCCTTTCTGCATGCTAGGAAAGTGTGAAGCCATAGCCACCCCAATGGGGCATCTTAACAATTAGTAATTAGCTTGCTACTCCTGCATTATTTCATTGAGCAGGTATCTGGTCTTTTGGTGTTGTTTGAATAACAGCTCAGCCAATGTTTACAATTACTAGCAAACCCATGCGCAATTCTATGAAATCGGGGGTCCCGGATGGTTTGGCCCATGACGGGTTTGGCCCACGCTGATGGATTGTTCGGCCTAGTCGATTCAGCCCATGGAGACAGATGGTTCGGCCCATTTCACTGTCGCTATTGAAATCAGCGACGGTCGATTTGGCCCACTGTAACTAAGCAGTGGAATTCTAAGAATAGTTGTTTCGAACGAAAACGAAAGGGAAACGCTGCATTCCTTGAGCCGACTGACACCAACCTAAGAATGTCATCCTGTTGCTTTTTGTCACACCGATTTTGAGAGTCCTACTGACATTCTTAGATTTGGCCTCTGACCACAAATTTTTATTCGATTTTCATTATAATGAATGAATATGCTGCATATAATTTATGTATAGCCTCTGTATTGTTTGTATTTTAATGACTATATTTCAATTAAAAGTGATCGCCTTTTAAATTTAAAATTATCAACCAACTGTGTATAACAGTGTCTTTCCACGAAAATTGATTTGGTATTATAATGATATATATATATATATATATATATTATTATATATTATATATATATAATATATATACATGTGTTGATATTAGTCGGTCGGTTGTCAGCAAACAACATATATAAATATATATATATAATATATATTTATATATGACAATGTATTGTTTTTTATATATTTAAATTACCTTTGACCTGGCAATTTCAGGTTGACAACCGACCGACTAATATCAACATGTCTGTTTTTACTTACATATATGATGCCTAATGTTGTTTGTGTATTCATGTGTACATATATATATTAATTTATATTATAATGATATCATGCTATATACGATAATTTTTTTTAAAGAATATGTTTGTATTTTGCTATATTTAAATTAATATCGACATTACAATTTCAGGTTGTGAACCGACCGACTAATATCGACACATTTTAAACTTTTTTACATGTATGTTTATACTTAGGTATATTTGGTATTATTTGGTTTAATTTTATAACTGAATCAAATTACTGCCTAGTGTCGTTTGTATGGTAATTTTTGTATATATATATATATATATATATATATATATATATATATATATATATATACGTTTACGTTGAATAAAAAACATTCCATTATTTGCGCATTTGTATGTTTGTTACTATTACTTTAATAATTTAGCAAAACTAGCGAACGTAATAAACACTTGGTTCGAAAACAATAATAATACTGTAGCGTACAATATTTCGCTAAAACATGCAAACAGTTGAAACTAGGGAACGTAATAAATAAGTAATATTGGTTCGAAAACAATAATAATGTAGTGCATGGCATTTCGTTAAAACACTGAAACGATTGTAGTGTATGACATTTCGCAATTACAACACTCAATAAACAACAATTGACTCGAAAACAATAATACTGTAGCGTACAACAAGTCAACAGCATTTCGCTAAGACATGCAAACAGTTGAGAACTAGAGAAGAATTTGTTAGTCGTTTCGGCCCACGGCCGAACCCGTTAAGGGCCGAAACATCCGACACCCGAAATCGGGGTAACTGAGACTACAAGTGACGTATTAAGGGAAGCCAGTATACACAGAACCAATGCAGTCTCAAACAAACGTGTTATTTTGCCAGAAGGAAGCCTAGTTTAGTAAACAAAGGCCTAAATATGTTACATAAGTTGAGTTTGGATACAAATAGCATGGCCATATCCTATTGGCAAGTATAGGAATAGGTGTATACAAATATATTTTCATCTGGCGAGCGAATAATGCCAGAATACCACATTCCGTGACACTCATCATGTAGGGTTATCTAACAGTATGGCGGGCCCATGAAATTAAGATGTGTTCAACAAGGTATTCCTAGTAAACCTCTGGCATGATATTCTTAATTGTAATTCTTAAAGTAACTCTCACCCTGATAGCAAGTGGGCAAGGAATTTATTGTCATTGCCAATGGCAATGCTATGACAATGGCCAATGCCACAATGGCAAGGCCAGGCGTATCGAGTCCAACTTACTGCCCCAAAATTTTAAAGTAACTGTTTAGCTTGTTTCAAATGTTTGTATTTCGCCACGTTTTGAACCCACCACTGGATGGTGTGTCACAACAAAACTAAAGCACTAATGATTATCTGCGAGCTGAACATAAATGGCCGACTACTCGCCATGAAATCTAGGTTGCACTTGCAGTTGGCACATTTTGCTGTCAATGACAATGTCAGCGGCTTAGGCTTAGCCCGTTTAAATAATGGCTAGGAGTCCCCTAGACCTATACCTAGTAGAAACCAAACGTCAGATACGAATGTGCTGCGTTAAATATAGCAGAAACGTCCTTTAATACACCGCCGTATTATTAATTAAACTGTTAAGTTATATCGGGTCCCGAAGCTGGATAAAAATGTAATAGCCATACCTCGCCAGTCCCGTTAGCGGTTAGCCCGGCTTGTGTGTGAGCCACCTACATTAATTTTGGCTCAATACAAATAGGTGCTTCCATCTAGCGCATAGGTTGCACTTTAATTAATATATCGCACTCTAGTTGGCGGCACCCTTACGCGACAAACGGTGGTGCCACATTCCGGAGTTTGGCGTCAACGCTTCACAGTGATCTCGGCCTTTCGGGATCTCGGCCTGTTTCGCTGAACTTGGCCATTGACCTCGGCCTGTGCGGCAGTGAACTCCGCCTGTATAGCCAGTGATCTCAGCCTGTTTGAGGTAGTGATGTTGGCCAGAAATAAGTGTCCGGCACTGAACTCGGCCTGTGCGGCCGTGATCTCGGCCTGTATTGTTAGTGATCTCGGCCTGTTTAAGAGAGTGATGTTGGCCAGAAATAAGTATATGTAAAATAATACGTTGTATTATGTATTGTGACAACTGCTATATAATAGACTCAATAATATTCAATATTACATGGTGCATGGTCGGAATGCCTTATTTCAACAGCGATTTTGGCCTATTTTCATAACGGGCCTTTTTATTATAGTTATGTCAGACATATTTAAATATAAAAATTATAAATCGTCATTAGCAAATTCTGCGCGTTAAATATAGCCATTTTAATTTATCAGTTATGAGTAACATTTTATTAGTGTGTACAATCCATTACAGTGACGTGTGCTGATATTATAATAGATATATTTATTTTCGTTATTCGTGTAGGACAACGTTCCGACTCGTGGCTAGTTTGCAGCAGACAAAATGCATAATGTAGAACGTTTGTATTTTTATTAAGCCTAAAATTCCTCATAATCAATGGATATACGTTGTGACGTAATCTATGCAATTATAAATCTAATAAACAAAATAACAGCAAAGATGGAGGAAACCAACCACACGTAGGTAGAGGAACCCACCTTTCACGTCATATTGTAAACATGATAAGGCTTAAAGATTAAATCCTTGAGTACATACATATTTCTAAGGGAGAGCGTATAAAAAAGGTATACACACCTTTGCCCCCAAACCCCTTGTACAGATAATATAGGGATGAACTTGACAAACTAAGAGTATTGAACAATAGTATAGCAATTATATAACATTGCTATTATAACCATATACCATACAACACAATTAAATCTCGATTACAATATAAAATCCTGAATAAAATCCTGTAAAATATGAATGTATAGTAATGTGTGTGTGCGTGCGTGCTTGCGCGTGTATATATATATATATATATATATATATATATATATATATATATATATATATATATATATATATATATATAATATTATAGTATTATAGAAGTAGAGTAGACAGATAGGCAACTGTTCGGAGAGCACTGGCCATACAACCGGGCAAATGTCTTCGGGCACTGCATCGCGGTCTTGTCCCCAGATCGATACAGGTCCCACTGCATGGCAACCTTCTCCTGCAGGTTTCGAAACGTCTTTTTCTGTTGCCTTGTCAGTTTACCATCTGACACCAGTCGCAGGATGAGTTCTATCTGAGAAACATTCAGCTCACATTTTCATATATGGACGTAAGAAATATTTATATTACTTTGTAATCTTTTGGTCCTTGTATATTTGGACTGCATGACGTTACATGAAATTAACATGGAAACATTTTGGTTTAAATTAAACATTTCAGATTTAAATTAAATTTGTCCTCACACTTGTACTAGATTTGTAAAGGTTGTATTCATTAAATAACATATGTCACATAACTGAAATTATGAAGCTTACACAATTACATTTATAGTACTGATTGTTGTGGTCTTGTCCGCTATAGCGTGGAATTGCTCATGGAGAAGTCCAGATCTACGGGATCCTGGGGACGAGCTTTCTTCTGCCTTGCATAATTTCCATTCCGTGCCAGGTAGTCCATATCGGGTAGATTCGGACACGGCGCCGCCCCGAGGTGCCTATTCACAACAGTTTTTGTGATCTGGTTGGCTGGACTAAAACACAAACGTTATGTTAGTTAGTTAATGCCAGTCGTGAATGTGTTCGCCACCTATCTAGCTACCTGCCTGCCTGCCTGCCTGCCTGCCTGCCTGCCTGCCTGCTTGCCTGCTTGCCTGCCTACCTACCTATCTATATATAACCAAGACTGAGTGGCAAATGTTGTGATGCCTCTGCTCTCTTGCGGCAGTTCCTGCTGATGATACCCCCACTTGAGATCAATTTTGTTGAACACCTTTGATCCGTCGGTATGGGATACCTCCCGAGAGCGTCAGTATGGGATACCTCCCGAGAACGTCGGTATGGGATACCTCCCGAGAACGTCGGTGTGGGATACCTCCCGAGAACGATTGCCTCATCGGCCCTTCTCATGTCGATGCACAAGCGAATGTCACTACTGTTCGATGTTGGCACAATGACAACAGCATTCAGCCATGGCGTGGGGCCGTCAACTCCCTCGATGATGTCACGTTCAACTAACTCTTTGATTTTCTCATCAACCTTGTTCCTCAGGTTGAATGGAATGCGTCGCAGGGGTTGAGCAACTGGCTTAATCTCTGTATTGATGTGTAGAGTGATCTGCCTTAAACTTTCCGATTCCCTCAAACATCTCTGGATATTGGAGCTTTAAGTCACTCGCGACGTCTGAAACAGCCGCGATGCCAACACCAACCTTCAACACCCCCGACTGCATGGCCGTCTTTCTACCAAGCAGTGGGAAGCCTCTACCTCTGATAACTAGGAACTCTGCGTCCTCCGACTGTTCTGCCAGGTTTTACCTTGCAGGTAAAGCTGCCTTTTACTAAAGGTTCGTCTGATACATAGGCTTCTTACTATCATCGGCTACACGAGATTCACATTTCACCTTTTGCTTTTTTGGTGTCTCCCACGTCCCCTCGTCAACAATATTACTCGTGGCGCCGGAGTCAACAATGCAACTCGTGGCGCCGGAGTCGACAATGTTACTCGTGGCGCCGGAGTCAACAATGTTACTTGTGGCGCCGGAGTCGACAACGTTACCCGTGGCGCCGGAGTCGACAATGTTACTCGTGGCGCCGGAGTCAACAATGTTACTCGTGGCGCCGGAGTCAACAATGTTACTCGTGGCGCCGGAGTCGACAATGTTACTCGTGGCGCCGGAGTCGACAATGTTACTCGTGGCGGCGGAGTCGACAATGTTACTCGTGGCGCCGGAGTCGACAATGTTACTCGTGGCGCCGGAGTCGACAATGTTACTCGTGGCGCCGGAGTCGACTTCTCAACATCACATTGCCCACTTCCACTTGTAGCATGTTGGAGTCATTTTCACTGCCGCTTTCTAGACAGAAAGCGTAATCTGGATCGTTACTTGTATCGTCGTCTACAAGGTTGACACTCCTCTTTTTAGTGCGACACACGGTTGCAAAGTGGTCTTTTCCCCCACAATTATGGCATGACTGGCCTTTGGAATCACGAGCGAAATGTCCTGTATTTCCGCACCTGTAACAGGTGGTGTCTCTTTTCCTTCCAGTTTGTCTCTTGTCTCCTTTGTCCCGGGCTGTGTTTTCAGGTGACACTCTATTGACACTTTCACCTCCATAATTTTTCAGTGACATAGCTGATAGCTGCGACTCTACATTCTCGCATTGTTGTGCAATTTGCAATGTTCTGGCGAGCGTTAAGCCGTGTCCTTCTTCGAGCAACTTCCGTTTGACATACACCGACGTGAATTTATTTACCATATGGTCGACTTCCTCGTTAAGCATAAATTATTAAATTCATCTCAACATGGATTCCTTAAAGTGAGGTCATGCTTAATAAATATGTTATGTTTTTTGGAAGAAATCACTAAGTGGATAGACGTGGGATCGCCAGTAGATATTATCTACTTAGATTTTCAGAAAGCTTTTGACAAAGTGCCACATCAAAGATTACTACTTAAATTAAAAGCCCATGGTATCGGGGATAGCATAACTGACTGGATAGAACAATGGCTGACTGACAGAAGACAACGAGTTGTAGCAGATGGAGAAGTTTCAAATTGGAAATCGGTTTTGAGTGGGGTACCTCAAGGATCAGTATTAGGACCTATATTATTCTTAATATATATCTATGACTTGGACGACAGTATAACAAGTAACGTACTGAAATTTGCAGATGACACAAAACTGTTTAGAAAGGTTAATACTGATGGTGATAAACAACATTTACAAAACGATCTAGACAGATTAGTGAAATGGTCTGAGAAATGGCAGATGTTGTTCAATTTTGGGAAATGAAAATGCCTACATACAGGACATGGGAACTTGGATGTAAACTATAAAATGGGAGACACTGTTCTGGGTGCTACTGTAAAAGAAAAGGACTTAGGAGTTACAATAAGAGCTGATATGAAAGTTTCAGAGCAGTGTGGTATTGCAGCTTCAAAGGGTAATCAAATTCTTGGATTGATTAAAAGAAACATAACATACAAGGGAAAAAAGTTAATTATACCTCTTTATAAAGCAATAGTTAGACCTCATTTAGAATACTGTATAAAAGCTTGGAGACCATATCGTAAGAAGAATATAGATACACTTGAACGCATACAAAGGAGAGCAACTAAAATGATTCCAGAACTGAGAGACCTTAGTTATGAAGAACGCGTGAAGGAATGTGGTTTAACAACTCTAGAGACAAGGAGGTTAAGAGGAGATCAGATTGAAGTTTTTAAGATATTGAATGGGTATGAAAATATTGATAGAAATGTTTTTCTCAGTCAAAAAGGATAGCAGAATTAGAGGACGTGAGGTAAAATTAGTAAAGGATCAATGTAGATTGGACATCAGGAAGCACTCGTTCTCACAGAGGACAATAAATGAATGGAACAAATTGTCTACAGATTGTGTAACTGCTAGCAGCGTGAATATGTTTAAAAACAAGGTTGACCCATATCTTAGGAGGGCGGGTTATAAGTAGATGAACATTGTTGGACTCTCGATAAGCCAATGGCTTCCTTGTCCACTTGCCAACTGGGCCTTTGGCTTGGATGGCAAATCTTGTTAAATCTTGTTAAATATGAGACCGCCGTAATTACACTACGAAATAATTTTGGACCAAAACGAAGTGTCATGACGGAACGGTTTCGACAACGGGCGCAACGCCCCGGGGAAAGTGTTCGCGAGTACATTACAGCATTGCACGAACTTGTAGCTAACTGCAACTTCAGTCAGCTGTCGGATGAACTGATCCGCGACCAGCTGATCAAGAAAATGAATAACCCCAGAGTTAGGGAGCGACTGCTAATGGAGCCTGATACACTCACTTTAGAGAAAGCTCTCACACTGACGTCCCGCATTGAGGTTGCCGAGAGTTTAAGCATTAAAAATTCAGAGACACGGTCCACAGATAATACCAAGTTTGAAACGCCTAGGGTTCAAACGGTCCGGGCGAGGTCTCAATACTATGCGGCACAGGGCGTTTTTTATTGAATTTTCACTGGGGGGGGCAACGTCCTAAAAGGGCACTCCAAATGGTTAAAAAGGGCACCTTACGCATTATTAATGATTATTTACATAACCCTTAGGAATGTATGAAACCTTATATATATATATATATATATATATATATATATATATATATATATATATATATATTAGTATATTTTTATCCATATGGTTGCACACTGACGACTGCATCTCGGTATAAAATTAATGTTACACTAATATCCCAGAATTTTTTTTATTACAAACACATGCAGTAGTTAGAGAAACATGACACGTCTCTAGCAACTTGCAAGTCAGTACGTTTGACAGTCGTCTCAATTTCACTAGACGAGCCCCGTTTTGCGGGTGAATTTCCTAACGAATTCACTCTGCCCGTAGATATCCCAATTTGGAGCTCCGCATCTTCTGGCCTTCTCCAGGAATTTGACGACAGCGGGTCGAGGGTCAAAGTAGGCGGTGCCCACACCATTCAGTGTCACCATGAGGCGGCATTTCTCGTGTCCTCACCCATGCTGATGAACAAATCACTCCTTTGCAACTTCTTCTGGAGTGTTTCAAATATCTCCAGGATGTCGCCCACCAGTGAGGTTATCCACTTCTGTTGGTGGTTCCAAATTCTCAGAAACCCTTTGGCTTCAGCCTTCTCCTTTCCATCGCTGGTACTTTCAGGTGCTTGCATTTGTTCCCACACCTTAATGCAGTCTGGTAGCACAGCATCCACCAGCTGCAGCTTGTGCTGTGCAAACCTGACATCGTGGTGCCGGGGGAACTGTTTGACATTCCCGGCTTGCGCTGACAACATCTTCATCCTTCTCGGCGTCCGGAAGAATCGTACGAGCCCCAGTAGATTAGACTTCCAGATGCCCAGCTCCGGTATGGTGCTGACGACCGACTCAATGGCTAAGTCCGACCGGTGAGCAGCACACCAGAAAGTTGCCAGACCTCTCTGCACTTGGTCAGCAAGCAAACGCCATAACCCACCATGTCTGCCAGTGTTTGACGATTCGCCGTCAGTGGTGACACCGACGAGCTTCGTGTCTTTACCTCCGGTCAGAACCAAAGCTTTGTTCACCGCTTCCAGTAGTCCAGGGGCGCCGTTCGTCTCTGGCGAATGCATGACGACGAACACACACGTTACGCTATCATCACTGTTAGCCATCCGTCCACTTACAAACTTGTAGTCCAACATTTGCCTGTCACAGCTGCCATCAATCTGCACACTGAAGACTGTGCATCGGTTGAACATTTGAGACAGACACACTTTCTCTAGTTCGTATATGACATCCAGCATCTGCTTATAGTAGTTTGGGTCCCGGATCATGGCTGCTTGATGAACTGGCTATCGGGCGAGAACACGACGAAGGCATTATCTCTGTGACTGGTGGTACACTTTTATCTTTGGGAGTGTCATCAGATGTGATGGCAGTGAACGGATCATGGCTGCTTGATGAACTGGTACTCGAGCGAGAGCACGACGAAGGCAGAATCTCTATGACTGGTGGTACACCTTTGTCTTTGGGAGTGTCATCAGGTGTGATGGCAGCGGACGGATCATAGTTCCCTGGCGGCATTGTGGGTATTTCTGGCAATGAGTCATTGAGGCTGCGTCGAAAAATTGTGTCTAGGCGTTGACATTTTACGGCAGATTTCTCTAGCCCTTTTTGTTTTCGTTTTGCTTTTCTGTCTCTGTTAGGCATGACTGGCAGGATATCAACCTGGACAAGTTAGATGGCTAAATGTAATAACTAACTCAGGAAAAGCCTGTCTATTTGAAACACTTTCATAGTGGAATTACAATGCGAGCGGCGACATGCTCTAGACTCTAGACATAAATATACTGAAGATATAGGCATAAGGCAGAAAAGAGAGTAATACAAAACATGCATACCACGTCTATCAATCAAATGGTTGGCTAAGTACATAACAAATAAAAATATAGAAAATACGTACTTCCAAAACTGACATGTGCAAATGTTGATTACATTTTTTATGTTAATATGTGGACCACCAACTTTTGAGTAACAATTTTCCAAAGTTGAAGTCCCTGCTGACCGCCAACTTTCCATCTCACATATAGACCACTATCAACTACTCATACATTTTAAAATTTATTTGTTTGGTATGTATACAATATGCTTCTTTGAGTTACCATGCTTAAAATTTCGATTTCTCAAAGATGCGGAGAATGAATTGGCTAGGTTACTGCCTCAATAAAAATCTACCCTGACAGGTTTATGGCTGTGGTGATGTTTGTATCATCTTACCTACAAGAGGGATCATTATTAAATGTGATTATTTTGTGATATTGTTAAACGTTTCCAATTGCTTTCTTGGACACTACACACACTTTGCCAGGTTTATTTATTACTTGAAAAAAAAACAGCCGACTGAAAGGTTGTTGATACATCGTTAATCCCCGCCCGCTCGCTCTCGACCAGTGGTAATAGCGAATGGGCGTAGTTTAGTCTCGCCTGGTACTTTTCGCAATTTCGCGGCCAGGACACCGGTTTATGTTAACAGCTATTTCAACATCACTGTAAAGAACTGGATTGCACGCGGCTCAATCGTGTAAAATGTGATGGCGGGTCTTGTTGAATTATACACAATTTAAACAAACAGTAACATGCAGGTACAAATATTTACATATACATAATCATTAGCTATTCTAGCACCGGAACACTGACGTCATAAGTAAACACTTCTATGGCTATGGTATTGGTATGCCATATGCATAGCACGTTTTCATTTCTTCGCATGAACTGTATGAAGAAGCCATTCGGCAATACGTCACTGTTATTGCTATGATGCTATTACATTCCTCACTTCCTGTCGCATGCATTAACATAAACACACCATAACTCGAGTACTACTGTCTATGTCCATTATATTGCCATTATTCTTCGACTTTCGAGTCGAAAGTAAACCTCACCATTCGAGACGCATCGAACATGAAAATGGTAACATGAAAATAGTAACCTGGCATCTAGTTATGGAACAGGAAATATAAAGCCTTTTTTGAAAATGTAAGATTCCCCTCTGAGCCATATCAATAAATTTATCTTTTGTAGACATATTGCCCTTCTTTAACTTTGGTACTTTCTTGATTTTGCCACCAATGAAAATTAACTAAATCACACTAACAAAAAGAATACAAATTTTGACCTACATTAATACAAGGGGCTGGTTAAGGAGAATGGGGGCACGCATTGGGGGGGGGCAAGTTGGTTTGACTGGGGGGGCAAATGAAAGGGCTGGGGGGCATTGCCCCCCACTTTGTATGTTAAAAAACGCCCTGCTGCGGCAAAGCTGAATAGGAGTACACACACAGCCACCAACACTCGGGTACAACTACAAGCGCCGTGTGGCAATTGTGGTTACAGTTCACACGCGACAGGCAGCGCGAAATGTCCTGCCATGGCGAAAACTTGCCGACTGTGTTGCAGATCTTCCAGAAAGGGGAGTGCCGTCGGTCAAATACAACAACCAAATGAATCTGCACCATTTGTACTCTCGGTGAATTCAGTAACCAGTGCATCTAAGTCGTTCAAAACAATGATGACATTAATTATTGATATTGGAGCGAAAGTGTCGATATTGAACGACTCTCTTTATCGGAAGCACATCTCCGCGTACTCCTTGCATTCGCCTGAGGGAACTTTGTCAACATACGACAGTAATGAAATCCCACCCCACTGGAGGGAATGGTACATCTACCAGTCACATACCAGTCAGAAACCATCCAGAACTTTCCGTTCTACGTCACCCGGGGTAGTTCGAGTCTGATGATACTAGATTTGTTCGATCAACTTGGATTTCAAGTTTCAAAGAATGACGTCATCATTCAATCTGTTGATATTGTTTCAGCATTTCCTTCAGTGTTCACAGGTTTTGGGAAAATTGCCAAGTTTGTTCACCGTCCCCGAGTTAAACCGGAAGTTATACCTGTGTCACAAGGTTTGTGTAGCCTTCCATTCTCTGTACATGAGGAAGTATCACGTGAGAAAGATGAACCATGTAAGTCGATGGCAGATGACTATGTAATGGAAGTCGAGTTGGACAACCTCGTCACACCACTCGAGTTGAAGGCTGCTTCTTCCACTGATGTCACATTGACGCAAGTCCGTCACTTCATCCAGAATGGTTGGCCCCGGCACCCACCTGCTGGATTGGTAACTTACTTCCGGCTGAGAAACGAACTTTCTGTGTTCGATGACATCTGTGTGTCGCGTGGCATTCGTGCTGTCATTGCAATTGATCGCCACATCGAAGATTTCCTCAGAGACTGTGAAGGTTGTGCAGTGTGTGAAAAATCTATGAAGCCAAAACAACCACCACTTCAACCTTGGCCTGAGAAACCATGGCAACACATTCAAATCGACATTTTTTGTGAGGTACAGGCTGCACCACTCAGTCAAAGATTTTTCGTTGTGGTACACGATGTCCACCCGAAATGGCCAGAAATAGCTGCAACAGCACGGTGACGTCTTCCGCCATCATTCAGATCTTGAAAGAACTGTTTTCTCGATGGGGAATACCCGAAGTTCTGCGATCGCTGAATCGATCAGACGTAAGCAGGAACGAACCAAAGCTTACACCGACAAACGACATCAATCACGAAACACGTCGATGAAACGTGGAGACTGGGAGCGGACGAAATGATCTACCGGAAAGCGTAAACTGGCATCGTCGTTGTCGTATCCCAAGAGGATCGCCAAGAAAGCTGTGCCAAACACCTTCGTACTTGAAGATGGTTCACGCTGGAACTCGCGGCGATGTATCCGGTCGCGCCAAGTTGGTCCTCCACATCTGATAGCGGAAGAAACCTTACATGATGTCGACGTTGAAGGTCGACAACATGGTGACCAGTCTTACCTGCATCAACGACCCAGACGAAACAGGCGCCCACCTAGATATCTCGAAGACTATGAGACGTCTTGAGTGATCATGAGTTGACACTTCAATTATCAATTACTTTAAAAGTAATTTTCAGTTGATACTTTAATCGCAATATTAAAAGAACGCATTCGTAGACAGTAATTCGCTGTTGAACTGAAAATTACACTGGCTAGATAGTTTGTAATTCTGTGCTGCTTATGCGAAACCCCATAACTGGAAGTATAATCCCTTGGGGAGGAGGGGGAAATATGTTGTGTTTGTTTTGACCCTTTATTAATTGACAAGTGACGTCACGTGCCTCTGTTTGAGAGCTGGGCGGAGCTTCCGCCATGTTTGAGATTAAACAAGTGTGTGTGTTGTTTACCAACGTGTTATGTTCAGTTACATAGGTCCTGGCACAACAGAACGAAATATGCATTCAGCGCTTCGACAGCTGCCGCGTAATCGTAGCGTTGACCATTGTTAGTGAGTGTAGCGAAGATATCTTGAACGTCAGCGCCGGTGTAGCAAAAACGCTCTTCTACGCTGCTGCATTTGTCTATCGCGTCGGCCTGCATTCTCATTTACGCCCTCGATTAGTTCATCGCAGATTAAACCTTTGCCGTCAGCAAATAGTTAAAAACTATTTAACCAGCGCTGCCATCGTGGACCGATCGTTGCCGGCTCCCGAAATGGGTTAAAAGTCGGTACATTTTTTTTATCCATTGCGCTTTCGCCAACAGTTCGTACCCTTTGTACTTGACCTCGTCGCCAACAGTTCGTACCCTTTGTACTTTACCTCGTCGCCAATGTTGTCTTCTTTTGTTTGCTCAGATTTAATCAGATGGAAAACGATTCAACTTCCAAATTTGATATTTCAATGTTTACCATTTATTTCCATTCTCCGAACCTCCCCGGTTCCATTGCCGTACAGACCGGAGTTTACGATTATCTGTACACACAAGTATCACTTCAAGACACTGGGTACAGCATAAGGAAAGCGGGGACACCATTGTAAAAACTAATATTGTCAACACACCCCTGGGGCGCTCGTGTATTCGTGATGATATTGGGGCGGTGTTGCTGCCAGCCTTCACGTGGGGTCTGTTGCTGAGAAAATTATGTATCCAGTTGGGGAGGGGGTATTTGCATATACGTGCTTGCGTGCGTTCGTTCGTTCGTTCGTTCGTGCGTGCGTGCGTGCGTGCGTGCGTGCGTGCGTGCGTGTGTGTATATACCGTGTAGACTAGAATAGAAAATTGCTTACCAGTCCTGCTTTTAACGGTGTACGACAATCCGCTGTTCGTAGAGCTTGTTCTTTTCTTGGATTGAGTCCTCCTCCAAGAACTGATATGCCGGGTCGCCGTTGTCCTCGGATGGAGTCCTCCTCCAAGAACTGATACGCCGGGTCGCCGTTGTCCTCGGATGGAGTCCTCCTCCAAGAACTGATACGCCGGGTCGCCGTTGTCCTCGGATTGAGTTCTCCTCCAGGAGCTGATACGCCGGGTCGCCGTTGTCCTCGGATGGAGTCCTCCTCCAGGAGCTGATACACCGGGTCGCCGTTGTCCTCGGTTTCTGACTCGTACGCTTGAGGGGTTACATCCGCAATGGAGCCCTCCTGGAAACAAACAAAGCAAAACACAAATCACATTTTCATCATCATCACAGTTTTAGAAATGTTCATCTACTACAATCCACATGTGCCGTGTTGTTAGGTGTCTGTGACAGACGGGTTGACTCCAACTTTCCGGGCGACAGTTGAAAAATATCTGCCAAAATGAATGAATACTCCAGTGTTGTTTACTATCAACATAAAATAATTACTGGACACAAATCATTGCATATTTTGCATAATACTCCGCAATAACTCCACAACTACAAATTATGAATTACCTTTGATGGATCTGGTTCCAGATCATCACTGCGAAAACTGACTCTCAACACAAAACTAGTTGAGATATTCGCCAGAGCAGATGCATTTTCTGTGGCTGTAAATGCATGTTGTGTTGACAGTGGTGGTGGCGGCGGTGGAGGTGGCCGTGGCGGTGGTGGTGGCGGCGGTGGTACCGGTGTGTACACCTGCCAAGAAGACAATCACTGGTTTTAGTCCAAAAACATCGATTAACACATCTGAAGCAATACGCAATTATTTAAAACATCTACGTGCCCATTCTCGCCATACAATATTAGCTGGTACAATTACGGTAAAATATGAATACAAGAAGTACAACTTATATTTTCAATAAAATTAGGTTAAGTTTATATAATTACACGTTTTGTGCACTCGTGTCAGCCACTCGAATCTACACAAAATGCAGGGTTTGCATGATAAATTATTTGCAATGAAATTATTGAAGTTCGTCCAACGTTACCTTTGGTACACGATTGCAGCACCTCCATTGAGGCAGGTCAACGGAGCCCTTGACCAGCGGCATGTAGAAGGCTCTGCTGACACCTGCAAATTCACACGAATAAATGTATGCCATAATTATGATGAAATATTAAAAAACATAATAGATCCCATGCTTAGGTTGCAAACCATATTATATGTTAACCATGAGTTAAATTTAACAACTAGAGTAGCTTAATATATTTGTATATTTGTACTAATTGTATACATACATTATTGTGTTCAAACAATGATTCGTTCGTAGAAGCAAAAAACGCAAAGGTCACGGACCGTATTGACCCAGGTGGGGGCCGTCTTGTCTCATGGCATGGGGCAAGACGGGTTTTTGGGTAGTCGTATTATTTTTCGTCTGGTCTGTATTGTTATTGAAGATATATTTGTCCAAAATATGGACGCATTAAGCGCACCCGATGTACTTTGGCCCCATTATTTTTGTATACATCAATTCTTACAAAAATGATGCTATCCCGCCACATAGCAATTAACTTTCGGGTTGTCATTATTTCTATATAGTATCAACAATGAAAAGGACTGTATAACGCATGCAACATATCTGTTCCATACACTCTGTGTTGCCACTCAATGAAACAATGCAAGAGTAGCCATTTACTACTGCCTCCCTCTACACATTCTTAACGCACACAAATCAAAAGATAGACAACATGAAAAGACCAGCTTGATAAAACAAAGCAAGAGTAGAAAGCCAATTACTACAGCCTGTCTCTACACATTCTTAACGCAAACAAATCAAAGATAGACAACATGAAAATGTCAGCACAATAAAACAAAGCAAGAGTAGGAAGCAATTTATTATGGCATCCACCCTTTTAACGCACAAATAATATTTTAAAACTGAGTACTGCATGGTAAACATTAACGGGATATTATGTTTGTGACATCATTGTGACACCTATATCGGCTAAGAATAAAATCACGACTGGTCGTCAAAGACATCTTCATTGCATTGAATATTGTTTATCGTAACAATAAATACATGACACAACTAATTGTATCGATAAATATATGGCCGACATAACTATAACATGGCTCGAAATAAAAAAGGCCGAATTCACTGCCGCACAGGCCGAGGTCACTGGCTGAGATCACTGAAACACATCGAGTTCCCTCAGGCCGAGATCCCGAAAGGCCGAGATCACCGGCAACGGCGTCAACTAGTATCAGTTGCGCGCGCATTGTGTAGACCTCATTCCGATAATAGCTATCCGAGCGTAAACAGTGAACGCGCATAACGTTACTGAACACATGATTTGTCAGTTCAGTTATCTTCCGTTACTACATCCAAACATGACCTGTTGTTGAGGACTCGACGTGACACATACCTGTTGGTAAGTGGAAAAAGCAGTGGAATAAACACATTTTAACCGCCATTAAAAAGGTCTCAACCGAGACCAGTCACCCGGACAGCTCCTGCCGGGTCCCTCCTTCTTCCTATCAAGCAAGGACTGGGTTTGTCTTGTCTTGTAGTGTTACTGGCCAACACACCTATGGAGTCAAACGGTCAGGGATTCCTTTAGGCCTAGGTTCCTTAAGAGCGTTATAAGTCATGCGGTGTGTGTGTCCACTGGTAGTTCCGGTTTGAGCTTTGGGGTTCAATTTAAAGATGTTGCACCACTATCGGGGCAACGATAGTTGTTGGGGATAAAACTATATACAGGATCTGAAGTTATTTATAATTATGGAATGATGTCTGGTGAGAACTGGCTGCAGATTGTGGAGACTGAGGCCTAGTCGACTCTGGAAGGACTCCAGTGAAGTGGCTGAGGAGGGTCCCGGATGGTTCGGCCCACTCCGACGAATGGTTCGGCCTAGTCGATTCGGCCCACGCAGACGGATGGTTCGGCCCATTTCACTGTCGCTATTGAAATCAGCGACGTTGATCAGGAACTATTTATAAAAATATAGCAATATAAATAAATTAAAAGAAAGTGGTTGGCATAATAAAGAAATGAACCAAATTCAAGTAATTAATGTTTAATGGAAACGTCCACGAATAAACGTAATAACTAGTTGAGTTTGTATTGTAATATATAATGTATTGACTTCATTGTTTGTGTGAGCACATTTTATGTGATCAAGCCCTTTATGTGTTTAATCTGTCTGATGTTTCATCATCAACACTTGTTAACCGAAAGGTTTGAAAGCGTGATTTCATAGTTTGTGTGAGCACATTTTATGCTTTTAATCTATCCGGTGTTTCATCAGCAAAATATGCTAACGTAAATGTTTGATAGCATCACTTCATTGTTTGTGTGAGCACGTTATATTTGATCAATCCCTTTATTCAATTAATCGTCTTAAGTTAATTGAGCATATCACAAGTTGCAAAGAGGTGTCATTAACGTTTTTGGCTCTATTGTCCCACGTCAGTAGCTGATTTCTAAGAATAGTAGTTTCGGCCCATGACGTGATTCAGGGAAAAAATACTTAATATGATTACGCACAGAAACATATTCACACGCTAATATAACAATTATCTCATAAAATAACAGAATGCAGTCCAGCAACACAACGCCAGAAATATTTACAACGGATGGAATTTCTGTCTTTATTAACAACTACCAAAACATAATTTTCCAAAACTATTACAACACGATATATATATATATATATACACACACATATATATATATATATATACACACACATGCTGCGTTCCTTGAGCCGACTGACAAAAATAGCGAACGTAATAAACACTTGGTTCGAAAACAGTAATAATACTGTAGCGTACAATATTTCGCTAAAGCATGCAAACAGTTGAAACTGGGGAACGTAATAAATAAGTAATATTGGTTCTAAAACAATACTAATGTAGCGCATGGCGTTTCGTTAAAACACTGAAACAGTTGTAGCGTATAACATTTCGCAATTTCAATACTCTATAAACAACAATTGACTCGAAAACAATAATTCTGTAGCGTACAACAAGTCAACAGCATTTCGTTAAGACATGCAAACAGTTGAAAATAGCGAAGAATTCGTTAGTCGTTTCGGCCCACGGCGCCCGCTGGCACCGGTTGCATACACGGATGGTTCGGCCCATGCCAGCGAAAACACTTCACGGTTCACCGGTCGCGCCGTTGGATAGTTCGGCCCATGGGCCGAACCCGTGATGGGCCGAAATATCCGACACCCGCTGAGGAGATAGAGGTTGGGAGGTGATTCCACTCAGACACTGTATGGCAGGAGAAAGAGGGAAAGAGCACTGGGTGTCGGGTCTGTCCCTGATGCAGGCGTTGTGGTCCTTGGGTCAGCATGGTGGAAGAAATTTGCTTGCCTTTGTTGATTTTGTAGAGCATCCTCAGGCGGATCTGTCGTCTTTGATGTTCCAGACTTGTCCATTTCAGATTTTCAAGCATAGATGTTACACTGCCTGGTGATCTGTCCATGTAATAATAATACTGGTTCTTTGTATAGCGCGTTTTAGGTAAATGATTACCAATCAAAGCACTTCAAAATTACGTGTGGACTAAATGCTCGAAGTATTCAGTAAACAAAATTAATTTAAATTAAGCTAAAGACATAAAATGTTTCGTGTGTTAAAATAAAAATTAATATCAATGCTGTGAAATAGAAAGTAATGTCGCTTATATATAAAATTGTAGACAAAATGTTCAATAAAGTGTTCGTATCAAGGCAGGTAGCGCATGCGAAATAGGTGTCTTAATTTTTTTTCCGAAAAGCAATTAATGTTCCTGCAGATCGCACACATTTCGGCAGGTTATTCCACATTCGTGGGCCTGTCACTGCAAAATTGCTCTGTCCAATCGTTTTCTTTGACATTGTCACTGAGGAGTGTGGTGTCACATGCTGATATTAAGGCGTGTGTGGGTGCGTAGCACACTACCACACAGTTGAGATAGTCTGGGGCTAAGCCACGCATGATCTTGAATATGTACGTGCATATCTTGAAGATGACTTGCATCCTGATCGGCAGCCAATGCAGTGATTGCAGAATTGGTGTAATGTGTTCTCGTCGTCTGATGCAATTGATAAGTCGTGCGGCCGAGTTCTGTTCTCGTTGAAGGCAGTTGAATTGTCCATTGTTCAATCCACCGAACAGTCCATTGCAGAAATCAAGGCGGCTCAGAACAAGACTGCGCACCGCAGCATGGCACGTGTCTCGCGTCAGCAGGTGACAAACTCTGCCGATCAGATGCATTTGGTAGTAGACCGAAGAACAGTAACTGGAGACGAGGCGGTCTTACTGCATGTGTCGATCGAAGTAGCAGCCCAGATTCCTAGCTGCATCTGTTGATTGTAAAGTAAGTCCAGGTAGTTCCAAGCTGGGGCTGCCATAGACACGTAGATTATGTGGTGGCTGCAGCACTATAAACTCGGTTTTGTCATTGTTGAGTTTAAGCTGATGTATCAGCATCCAAGCTCTGATCTCGCCATGGCTGGGTCCAATTATGTAATTGTAATTGATTACAGCAAAAATCGTGTGATTGTAATTGTAATTGATTATGGTTTCAAAATGTTGCTGTAATTGTAATTGTTATATTTTGTATAATTGAAATTTTATTTCTATTACAATCAATTACAGTACGTTTCATATCACAAACTACCTGAACGAATTGTCAATAAAAATATAATTTAAGTCTCACATGAGTTGAAAATCAAGACTAATAATAACACCTGCTTATATATTTACATTTAAGTCTCAATATTCACTGTTTGGTGGGTACTGGTCAGTGGTGCTAGTGGTGGGTAGCCTTAGCAATTGGCCTTTTCAGTAAGTTGGTAAACAGCCAGGAAGCAATAAACAATGCACAGACATTCAGTGAAACATTGCAGAGTTAGCAAGCCAATTACACCCCTTGTGATGTGGTGGGTAGGAGACAGGTCAGGTGGCAAGGACCATTTATATGGCCTCTCTTCCCATTCCCAACTCACACAAAGCAAAAGGCAGACCAATTAAGAATGTCAGCTTAGAGCAGGAGCTACAACCTCAAAGTAAACACATCAAACCCTATTATTAGTATTTTCCAAAGAAATGCGCACGGATAAATGTCTGCATTGGAATATGTCCTGTAGGATTATGTCTGGATATTGCATTGTATCTTTATATAATAAAAATATGTTTTAAATGGCTATCTTTTTATTTAGTATAATTCAAAGTCACAATTCAACAAAATGTACAAACATTACCGTTATATTTGTTTATCAATTTGGTACAAAATATTGAAATTCAGCAAAACGCGCAAAAATACATAATTAACAAATGCTGAATATATTTTGTTCCGCATAATGTAATTGTAATTGAAATTAAAACAGTGTAATTGTAATTGATTTGGAAAATTATGACTGTAATTGTAATTGTAATTGAAATAAAATATTTAATGTAATTGTAATTGATATAATTTTGTGTAATTGGACCCAGCCCTGGATCTCGCCGATGCACTGGATTGGTAGCTGTTTAATGTTTTCCAGTTCATCAGACACCGCATGGTTATAGCTGACATATAGCTGGATGTCATCAGCGAAATGATGGTAAAGCACTTGATGCTTCTTACATATGTCAGCAATGGGTGTCGTGTATGCGTTGAACATCACAGGTCCAAGTACTGAATCCTGAGGTACACCGTGGTAGATGGAAATTGCGTTCGAAGAAGATGAACCAATCGCCACAAGCTAGGATCTGCCAGTCAAGTATGATCTAAACCAGTCAAGTGCCGTACCGCCAATGTTGAATCATGAGACCAGAGTGCTCAACAATTTTTCAATGTTAATCGTGTCGAATGCTGCATTCGTGTCTAGAAGAACCAACATGACACTGCGTCCAGGGTTAAGGTTGCGAATGATGTCGTGTTGAACTTTCATCCATGATGTTGTCTATAAGCTGACTGCATTTTGTCATGCAGCTTGTTCGTCACCATATGCAGATTAATGCGTTTGAGGACGTTTTTCAATGAGAGCGAGGTTGGAGATGGGACGATAGTTTTTCAGTTCGTTCTGGTCGAGTGAGGTTTTTTCGTTAATGGTGTCACTAGAGCAGTTTTCAGTGTTTCAGGGAACACTCCTGTTTTTAATGACGCATCTACTATGCTGATGAGAGTGGGTAGCATTACTGGTAAGGTCTTTTAAGTAGTCATGTTGGTAGCACATCAAGTGAACAGCACTTGGTTGGTCTGGACTGGATGATTGTATGTAGTTCTTCTTTGTCAGTTGGACAGAGATCATTTAGTGCATGAAGTACTGGTGGAGCAGCAGGCGCTAGTGGCATCACGACAGACTCTGTTGCTACTCTCGCTGGCGTGACATCGATCATTTTGTGCACTCGTTCTTCAAACAACTCAGACAGCTGAGGCGTAGTCCAATGTATGGCATACCATTGTGGTGTAGGTAGCTGACTTGACTTTAGGGGTACACTCTCTGAAGTTTCTTCGGAGGAATCCCATTGTCTGATTTCCTCTTGCCACTACATCCTCTACATGGGTGGACAAGGAGAGATCACTGCTGACATTGATGTCCAAGTATTTGCTGGTGCTTCTCGTGTCCAGTGTTTGGTAATGGAGGGAGTAGCTGGATGTTAGGGTTTCTCTTCATTTGTTGGGCATGATATGGATGATGTTGCATTTGCTCATGTTGAAGTTCATTTGCCAGATGTGTTCCCATTCTTCCAGGGAGTCAAGGTCTTGTTGAAGTAGGGCCTGGTCTTGGTGGTCCTTAATTCTTTTGTAGCAGTGTTGGCAATTTCCCGGGAAATAAGAGTATTTCCAAGGACGGTGGGAAATATCGGGAAATACTGGGAAATATGGAAAGTGTGTTCTTACCTGGTTATTTAACACTTGATGCCATGACAATTTGTTCATGGGTCATATGGCTCATCATAAATAACACATTATCAATCTTATCTATATCATGATCCCTTACTCTTAGCTACAGAAGTGTCATTTCACAAAAAGGTGTCAATCTTCATTGTCTTTTAAAAATACAGTGGTACAAATACAGTGAATGACAGGTATAGATGGCTTCATCTTTACACTGTTACTCAAGCATGTACCAGGTTCCAGTGTTTGTTTAAGAAGAGTCATTTAATTGATTAACAAAAGGTGTCAATTATCTCCACAGTGGCAGTCCACAGACATGAGCTTAAAACAGTTAAAGGGGGTGCTAGTTGTCAATTTGCTGTCAATTAGTTTCACAGCCAATCACAGGAATAAGTGCTAAATTGCTTCATATCTTGCTAAGGTATGTAAGGTTTCAGTAAATTTTGTCAGAGCACATGCATATTATACTCTCAGTCTAGCAGCAACTTAACCATGAAAGCCAAGAATCCAATATGGGGTTTCTACACTATTACCATAGAAGGGAAGAAGCAAACTGCGAAATGCAACGACTGCCAGACTATTGTTAGCGCGAAGGCCGATCGACTAAAGAGTCACAGAGAAAGATGGCCGGGTCTGCCAAAACAAACCCACAAACGACGACATGAAGAAATTCTTATTTACCAGTATTTCCCACTTTGAAGAGTATTTCCCGGGGCGGGAAATACCACCCCCGGGAAATACCGGCCAACCCTGTTTTGTAGAGAAGGCTGTCATCTGCGAAGAGTCTGGCATTGGAATATCAGACTGCCTTGTGGTACTCCGGATAGGACAGGTGCATGGGAATGAGAGGGTGCCTTCTAGGGCAACTTGCTGTGTTTTGTTGGTGAAGAAGGATTGTATCCAGCTCAGGGTCTTGTTACGCACTCCGTAGTATTGCAACTTGTACAGTAGGCATTGGTGGGGAACTTTGTCAAATGCCTAGGAGAAGTCAAGCAGAATTACGTCTACCTTATCCCCAAAGGCCAAATGAAATGGCACCTGTCCAGCATCCAGGGGGGTGTAATACTTTGTCTGTGATTGAAAAGTGAACATTCCAGTTTTAATTAAATTTATTGCACTTAATCTCATGACACCTTACACTGGAAATGTTCACGTTAACACAAAACTAAGCTTTAAATTAAACTGTACTTGCATGAAATGTTTGGAACGCATAGTGGCTTGTAAACTGAGGTTAGACGTTCAGAACTATTTTGACCCATTCCAATTTGCCTACAGGCAGGGCAGAGGAACAGACGACGCTGTCGACACTGTTGTCCATTTAATTTTGAAACACTTAGACAAGCCCAACGCTTATGCTAGACTACTGTTTATAGACTTTAGCTCAGCGTTCAACCTTATCCAACCTCACACCCTGCTCACTAAGCTGAAACAAATGAATGTCTTCCATATATCATCAAGTGGTATCATTCTTTTCTAACAGACAGAGTGCAGCTTATTAAAGTAAATCAGACTCTTTCCCAAACTGTGGGAACAAATACCGGTGCACCCCAAGGTTGTGTGAGTTCGCCGATTTTGTACATTCTGTATACAAATGACTGTATCAGCAGCAGTACTAACAACTACATAATAACATTTTCTGATGACTCGGCTATTCTTAGTGTGTTACATGCTGATTCTGACATCAGTATGTACACTTCTGAAATTGAAAGCTTTGTACATTGGTGCGCATGGTTTGATTTAAATCATGATTTAAGTCACTCCAAAATGTCATTGATTTATGATTTTTTTTAATCACTGATTTATGTGAATTTAACACAAATAATTGTTTACAAGCATCTAGATCAACAAAGTTTTGTTATGTTTTTTTAATACAAAAGCACAAAATGCGCACACTTGTGTAGCTGTATTGACACCAGATTGCCTGACAGTCAAATATTTTATGACATTGTGTATGTTTGAGCTATTCCGTTTCTGAATGCCACACAAACTTGTCTTCCAGAGAAAGAATCTTTTCAAGTCAGAAGCCCTGAGTTAAAGTCCACTTACTTAGAGCTTGTGCTAGTTGTTACCAATTCAGTATATTGACTCAAGTGAGACAGTCTGGGCTACAATTGTTTAATACTGTACCAGTTTGTAGTCTGGTTGGAGACCCTTAGAGTACACAGAGCCCTAGACAGGTGCTAATCCACCCTCTCAGCAAACAATATATACTGCTACAGCCACAGACATACAGCAAAAATCATGTACCCTCTGTTAAGACAAGTACCCAAATCGATTTGAATAGAACACGTTTGAAAGAGTTTATAAATATAAACATCTGTGTAAATTTCTATATACCAGATGAAAAAAAATGTAGATTTTTTCAACGTTGTTGGTGCAAATACCTAGGTGTCCATCTTGATAACAAACTTAGCTGGAATGTCCATGTTCACAGTGTGTGCTCCAAAGTCCACCAGCAGTTGTATTTTCTCTGAAGACTGAGAGCTTTTGGTGTTGATGAGAAAATACTTGTTTTTACTTTTTATTGCGGCATTATTGAAAGCATACTGCACTATGGGATTACTGCTTGGTTTGGCAATCTGTCTGTTCAGTTGAAATCACAGCTTTCTCGCTTAATGAGAACTGCCATGAAAATAACAGGTTCTACATCTCCCATGATATCCCTTCAGGAGATTTTTGAACAGACATTGAGAAGACAGTCAATCAAGATTATTTATGATACCAAACATGTTTTACATAATGAATTTCAGCTCCTGCCATCTGGCAGACGCTATAGAACTCCTCCATGCAGGCTTAATAGATACAAATACTCATGTGTGCCACTGTCCATTAAACAACTTAACTCATGATGCCTGCTGCTGCAACAGTGTCACTTGTTGTTCCTAGCATGAGAAGTAATGTGTATGCAATGTAGATAATGTATATTAATTTAATTATTTGTGTATTTATTATTATTTTTACTACTATTATTATTAATCTGTTTCACTGTCTACTTATCTGCCGCTTTTATAGAATGGTTTTATGTATATATTGCAGTCATGTCTGTTCTTGCCCGAGACACATTTCTCAGTTTCATTGTTGAGACAATAAAGAATTATCTTAACATTACTTAATCCTCTTCACTCAAGGTAGAGCATAGGGCCAAAATGACTCTTTCAACGCACTCTGTTGTTTGCTGCTTTCTTCATTTCTTTCCCGGTGGTTCCATGTTTCTTTACTTCCTCGGCTATTGATCTCCTCCAAGTAGTTTTAAGTCTGCCTGTTTTTCTTTTTCCTTGTGGATTCCAGTCTAAGGCCTGTCTTGTGACATTGTTGGTTTGTTTTCGGAGGGTGTTTCCTATCCTTGTCCATTTTCTTCTTGCAATCTCTCTCCTGATGCTGTGTTGCTATGTCCTCCTCCAGATTTCTTTGTTTGTGGTTTTATCTTGCCATTTGGTTTTCAGGATGTATCTCAGACAATTGTTAATGAAAGTTTGTAGCTATTAACATTGCTGTGTTACAATTAATTAATTTTCAGATCATGAAGCGAAGCTCAGGGAATGATGACAAAGAAAAAACATCAACATGCTAAAAAATAATCCACTGCACTTACCATAGGCAATCCAGTGAAGCAAATGTATGCATGTATGTTAGTATTAATAGTATTGCCCCAGTAAAACAATTATTTACTTAAATTACACCATTTTTTGTTGGTGACAACATTAATAATAACATAAATAGCCAGTTGTGTTTTTGTTGATGACAGCATTAATAATAACATAAACAGCCAGTTGTGTTTTGTGAAACGTAACTAGATTGTAAAATTTTTGTGTTAGAAAAAACTTGTTATACTAAATGTTGGTAACAGTGTTGAATTTTAATAACATACAGTGAAAAAAATGTGTTTCCTTGTTGATTGTGTCACAAACTGCAACAAATCATTTTGTTGTAGGTTAATAAATATAGCTTTTACAGACATTCCTTTACCTCAGACAGCAATTGATGGTCTAAAGTATAATGACTCATACATCACGGAGAGACAATTCTTAAAATGATTACATTATTTACATATCAAAGTGCTCACTGCTTAACATCGCGAGCATTAAATAGCTTCTTATGCAAATAAACGTCAGATGGATGAGTCATGTGGCTCCAATGGATAACAACAGACTGCCGAAACAAACTCTATTCTCAGTTGTTGGAAGGTACTAGAAGCAAAGGCTGCCCCATACTTAGATACACAGATGTACTAAAGCAAAATGTTTCAAGCAAAAGTATAGTCTGAAAGCAGGGCTCCTACGATATTAACCAAGCAAGCAGTCGTAGTTGAAAATACAAAAAAAAATTTTGCTATGTTTAAATACAAATGCCTACACTGTATACATAAAAATTATATATTTAGTCAAGCATGATTGTAATGGTGAACATTTAAAACAATTGGAATTGGAATAAAAAAAGTGTGTTGTAATCAGTACTGTATTCGGAATCGCATAAGGGTAATTTGAATTGTTTTTTTTTATGTGTTGGAATCAGATTCAGAATCGCCATAGGATGGTGGAATCTGAATCACATTAAAAACGGCATTGTCGTGTTGGAATGAGAATTGCTTATGTGGACAATGTTTTTTTTCTCATTATTATGCAAATGTTTTATCTTTAGAAATTTTTAGAATCGATAAATATACTATGTATATTTATACATTGTTAACCAGGTGGTTGAATGTTGTGATTTTTTTGGATTGCAATGTAGTCTCTCCTAAGCTCTTGTAGTTGGCTCTTTAATGATTCACATCATACCGACTGGCGTATGCAAGTGCTGAGTAAAACATATCCATCCGTTGTGAGTACTCTGGTGCAAGCAAAGCTGTTGGTCCCGGTAGAATGACCACAACTATCCAGCAATTTGTCTTGTTGCAGGCTGTCTGTGAAACCTGACATGTGTTTGTATGTAATATGTTTGTAGAGACCCATGCGAAGCGCACCCAGTGTCTGTCATCCTGTCCATCTCAGTACTTGTGAAGTTGAACTTTAAGAACTATATGTCTATCAATGCTCCAGGAATAATAGGTGTTACCGTGGACCGCAGTTTCTGTCATTGGTGGCTGGTGGGGAAATTTGAATACTTCAGCCTAGTGTAGCTCAGCAATGTTCCAAAGTACCTGTGTCAACGAAATGTAGGTGGCGAAGAAGGCTATATGTGGAAAACAGGGAAATAGTTTATTAATTAATTCTACGTGTTTCTACAAATGTGTGCAATGATATATGTACACATGTGTGCATGCATGCGTGTGTGTATGCATTTGACATTGACTATGGTAAATTGTTGAAGATGAAGCATGTTGTTTACACTAGCAGTGCTGTTTCATTGCCTATTTCCAGCCATGTTTCACGTCCATGCATTATGCAATGTTAGTCATCCAGAGTGTTTTTTCCAGGTGTTCCCAGGAGGTTACCCAGTGCACACAAAGCCACACATGTTCTGGCCTTCTTCCAGTACAATACTTCATGATACCTGGACAAATGGGCATTGCAATGAGGCTCATACTCCTATGTCTGTCTTTGTTTTGCAGGGCTGAGACCAGAAGATGAAGGTGGAAGATGACAACAATGGCTGCATCCAGTCTCCTGACAACAGTAACTACATCTATGGTAGTCTGTCTGTCACTCATGCGTGAGTAGTGTCTTTCTGCACCTTGCATTCATTGTTTCATTGTAATTTAAATCATTGTAATGTCTATCCTTCCCATCTCTCTGTTAATTTGTTTACTGTAGACCATTATGTTATGCTCAAAAACGAGAAGACCGCCAAACCGGACGATAGTTCTATAAACAATAATTACTGTTAGGAGGTAAAATATCTCAAATATCATAAACTAATAGCAATATCATTATATTGAAGAAAGTGGATACTAGACCTGCAAAAACAAAAATTTACCTGATTGGCTTAGGTCAGTATATATTGTGGTGTGTTTAGAATTGTTTCATAATCATAAGAAGACTTTATGCCCTGGAGGACCAACTCGTGTAGTCAAGTCTTCCTTGACACAAGGCACGCATTGGCTCACAGCACAATTATTTGTTCATATGGCAAATTAAATATGCATTATGGTTGATTTGTATACTTGATCATAGTTTTAATTTGTAGATGCTAGCTTTGTAAATTGGCACTTTTAATAAATTAATATGTTGGGATATTGAGTAATCAAGACCGTACAGGTATGATAATTATAGTGTTTCTATGCACCAACAGTGGCCAACACCAAACATTAACATGGAAGTAAATATGCACTACACATCAGTTTCACGGTTCTGTATATTATGTTTATTTTCCTTTCTTGCTTCACATCTTACCAGACAATTGAAAGAGTAGTTCTTTTCAAATGGAAAAAGCAAATATTATACCCTTATCTAAACAAATGGTAAACAAGTAAGTAAAAGACAGACCAACAAGTTGAAACTTAAAGAAGGTAGAAGAACTAGAGTACGTGATTTAGTGTTAGTAAAATAACTGTGTAAATTGGACATAAGAAATGATTTGTTTTCACAGAAGACAATGATTGATCGGAACAGATGGTCTACTGATTGTGTAAATGATAGCAGTGTGCATGTATAAAAGTAAAAAAATTGACACATCTCATTAAGGACACGCATAAAAAATTTTCTTATAAATAATCCAATAGTTTCCTTGGCCACTTGCCATCTGGAATTTAGCTTTGGATGGCAATCTTTGTTTCAAGAATCTATGTATATGACATCTGAACTCCCAAACAGAGAAGTATTCAGATTCTGGCTTTATTGATTACTAAGCGTGCAAACGAATACAGTTGAAACAACTGTTCACTTTATAGGCATATAAAACATCTCTTCAACATTTAATCAATAATTAAATCAATCCAAATAATGTGAGCAAAAGTTCATGTTCTTCTTCAGGTAGTGAAATATGCAGTATAAGGCAAACATCCTGCAAATAATTATCCTGGATTCATTAAAGTAGATCCATCAGGGTTAATCTATTATTTACAATCAAAGGATTACTTTCCATTCCTTACCACTTTGCACCCCAGTTCTCTTTGTTCTGTTCCCACAGTTTTTCTCATGGTTAATAAATGATGGAAAATGGGTCTCCCAAAGATGGGATAATCCCATTTCACCTATCCCATTTCCCCAGTGACCCACTTTCCGTCTGCCTTCAGGCATCCATTTTAAAGCCTTTGGACAGTAGTTGTCTTCATCCATTCTCAGGATGTGCCCAATCCAGTTCCATCCTCTTGTCCTCAGTCTGTATTTATCATCTTTAATTAGAATATTTTCATTTTAGAAATGTTTCCATCTTACATATCTCACATCCGCATAATAACACTGATTTTACTAATGTATTATGTAACCTCAGTTTAGTTTTCAATGTGTACATATTTGAGCTCCATGCTAAAAAAGTTATATTTTATTTTATACCATGTCACATTTGAAACGTGATGTATATTGTAATGTAATCATAATAGATAATTTTTGTAAATGAAGCTTTGAAACAACGTTGTTTTGATACTTCACAATCACAATCAGTTTTCTGGCTACCAGCTGTTTATTTATAGATACTGGAAGTAGTAATCCACTCTTTCACCTGTGGGCCTATGGTAGAAAGAAAAAGATAATGCTTGCTTCACAATTTAATTAGTCTAGGCTACCAGTATTAATTGTTAATTTTGGCAAACCTGTTCAGTAGCCATGAAGAATGTGCTTCACTTGCTGATTATGTCAAATGTGTGCTATGACCTAACAGTACTGTTCATCACGGGCACCCTGAGCATCCATGAGGCATCTGCAGCGGCAGCTGTTGATACTACCAGGGGGCGCCCCATGGAGACATCAGGTGGCAGCAACTGCACAGGGGCGAGAGACAATTCTGTCATAGGCAATAGGAATTGTTCCAAAGGTAATTCGCTGACATGCATCAGAA
Organism: Lamellibrachia satsuma; assembly: GCA_033239005.1. Lineage (NCBI taxonomy): Eukaryota > Metazoa > Annelida > Polychaeta > Sabellida > Siboglinidae > Lamellibrachia > Lamellibrachia satsuma. The sequence goes on along the minus strand of BSQZ01000001.1, from coordinate 17,097,200 downwards.
ATAGTTGTCTGCACAGTATCTCAGTCCTATCATTTCATTGGCTCTGCCAATGCTTTATAAATTATTGTAACTGGAAAATGTGTGGAAATTAGAAAACATGTTATGTACTAGTTGTGAAGAGATTCATCAGACTGACGATGCTCATGATATGGGTGGAACTAGTTATTTACGTCATGATGCGACCATCACGTATGAAATGCCACATGCGATGACGATGTATTGTTTGTGTTTACAGTGGTCATTGTGTGTAAGATGTGATGACGACAGGAGTATTGTTTGTGTTTACAGTGATCATTGTGTGTAAGATGTGATGACGACAGGAGTATTGTTTGTGTTTACAGTGATCATTGTGTGTAAGATGTGATGATGACAGGAGTATTGTTTGTGTTTACAGTGATCATTGTGTGTAACATGTGATGATGACAGGAGTATTGTTTGTGTTTACAGTGATCATTGTGTGTAACATGTGATGACGGCAGGAGTATTGTTTGTGTTTACAGTGATCATTGTGTGTAATGTGATGACGACAGGAGTATTGTTTGTGTTTACAGTGGTCATTGGGTGTAACGTGATGACGACAGGAGTATTGTTTGTGTTTACAGTGGTCATTGTGTGTAAGATGTGATGACGACAGGAGTATTGTTTGTGTTTACAGTGGTCATTGTGTGTAAGATGTGATGACGACAGGAGTATTGTTTGTGTTTACAGTGGCCATTGTGTGTAAGATGTGATGACGACAGGAGTATTGTTTGTGTTTACAGTGGCCATTGTGTGTAAGATGTGATGACGACAGGAGTATTGTTTGTGTTTACAGTGGCCATTGTGTGTAAGATGTGATGACGACAGGAGTATTGTTTGTGTTTACAGTGGCCATTGTGTGTAAGATGTGATGACGACAGGAGTATTGTTTGTGTTTACAGTGGTCATTGTGTGTAAGATGTGATGACGACAGGAGTATTGTTTGTGTTTACAGTGGTCATTGTGTGTAAGATGTGATGACGACAGGAGTATTGTTTGTGTTTACAGTGGTCATTGTGTGTAAGATGTGATGACGACAGGAGTATTGTTTATGTTTACAGTGGTCATTGTGTGTAAGATGTGATGAAGACAGGAGTATTGTTTGTGTTTACAGTGGTCATTGTGTGTAAGATGTGATGAAGACAGGAGTATTGTTTGTGTTACAGTGGTCATTGTGTGTAAGATGTGATGACGACAGGAGTATTGTTTGTGTTTACAGTGATCATTGTGTGTAAGATGTGATGACGACAGGAGTATTGTTTGTGTTTACAGTGATCATTGTGTGTAAGATGTGATGACGACAGGAGTATTGTTTGTGTTTACAGTGATCATTGTGTGTAAGATGTGATGACGACAGGAGTATTGTTTGTGTTTACAGTGATCATTGTGTGTAAGATGTGATGACGACAGGAGTATTGTTTGTGTTTACAGTGATCATTGTGTGTAAGATGTGATGACGACAGGAGTATTGTTTGTGTTTACAGTGATCATTGTGTGTAAGATGTGATGACGACAGGAGTATTGTTTGTGTTTACAGTGATCATTGTGTATAACATTTGCAGTTTGAAACTGTGGCAGACAAAAAGTTGTGGTCGTTCGTTATGTCAGACGTAGAGCATATCATGTATAGAAAGGCACATTCGATGACCACTGAACTACTGTTTATGTCATCGCATACAAAATGATGAACGAATATTTCATTGTTTTAAAACTGAATGATAACTGACTGCAATGAACCAACAACATAGAACATTGTCTCCAACGTTTTATTAAATTTAAAATTGTAGTAATATCGGCTATGCCATAAGCGGCACGGAGCATCGATGTGCTAGGGGGCTGGGTTCGGACTTAGCCAGCATGGGCTCAGCTAATTGTGTATGTTGTAGTTCACCAATAATAAGGGTTCAACTAGTATTCATGTCTCGATGAAGTATCATTTCATGGTGGCAGTGATGCAGGAATGTGTGAAGCCCTCAATATGGTTACTATCAACTGCCATGTTGAAACTCTTGAAAGAACGACAAAGTCGAAGCCACTGGTGACGGTTGAAGACCTCAAAGTGTGGTACCCAGCACAGTTCAACACAGTGGGGAAATTCAAGGAGCCTGCGAAAATAATACTGAAGCATGACGTAGAACCCCACATCGACCGTCCATGGAAATGCAACATCAACCTGAAACCAAAGATAGAGGTGGAACTGAAGAAGATGGAAGAAATGAGCATAATACGCAAGGTCAAAGAACACCAATTGGTGTTCAAGCATTGTGTGCAGTACGAAGCGTGACGGCAGCCTTCGCATATGTCTTGACCCCAAGAAGCTCAACGAGTATCAAGCGATGTCCCCATAAGACGCGTACTCTTGAAGAAATAAATCCAGCACTCATCGGTGCCAAGTATTTCAGCAAACTAGATGCCAAGGCAGGATACTGGAGTGTCCTGCTAGAAGAGCAGAGCCAGCTCCTTACCACGTTTCGCACACCAATGGGCCGTTACTGCTACCAGCGTCTACCATTTGGGTGTGCATCAGTCAAAACATCTTCCAACAATGTATGGACAAGATACTGGGGTCACTGGAAGGTTGCGTGCGGATAGCAGATGACATATGTGTTTTTGGTGCAACAGAAGAAGAACACGATGAACTTCTCTAAGCTCTCTCATGGAAGTCGCCAAATCGTCTGGACTTGTCGTCAATTCACAGAAATGCACAATAAAACAGAGCTCGATATTGTTCTTCGGCAATATCTACAGTGCAGCAGGTATGTCTCCGGATCCGTCCAAACTCAAAGATATCCATGAGATGCCAGTACCGCAAGACAAGGAAGACCTCCAGCGTTTCCTTGGTCTCATGACATACATGGGGTCCTTCATTTCAAACCTCAGCAAACTTGCAGCTGTCTTACATGACTTGTTGAAGAAGGATGTTCCATTTGAGTGGTCCGAAGACCATCAGAGGGCCTTCAATGAGCTCAAGAAGGCCATCAGAACATAAGCATGCATGGCCTACTACGATGTGAAAAAAACAATCATGCTAGAAGTGGATGCATCCATGAAAGAACTTGATGCTGCATTGGTCCAAGACGGTAGACCAATCGCGTTTTCTTCAAAGACCCTCATGAAGACACAGTCCAACTATAGCAACATAGAGAGAGAGACACTCGCTCTTGTTCATGGAGTGGACAGATTCCACACATACCTCTATGGAAGGTCCTTTACAATCATAAAGGACCACAAGCCCCTGGATATGATATGCAACAAACCCATCGCGGCTGCACCGCCTCGCCTTCAGAGGATGATGGTCAGAATTCAGGGATATGACTATAGAGTTGTATACCGTCCTGGAAGTGAAATGGTCATGTCAGACACCATGTCACATCTACCAAACCCAAAAGAAACATCAGACATCCAACTCGATGTAAGGGCAGATGAACTGTCAGTCGATCTAGTCAACTTCAGTCCTGTGAAACAAAAAGTGTTACCCAATGAAACAAGCAAATGTGCCATACTGAATGCATTGGCAGAAGTCATATTTCAGGGATGGCCAGAAAAGATGAGAGATCTACCACGTGCTCTGCGTTCATTTTGGTCATATCGCGATGAACTCGGAATAGAAGATGGGATCTTGTTCAAAGGCAACCAAGTGCTCATACCCAAGAGCATGCGCAGTGACATCCTAAAACAACTACACCAAGGTCACCAAGCAATTGAAAAAACAAGAATGCTTGCAAGTGAATTGGTATACTAGCTGAAAATCAACGAAGACATTGAGAAGCTGACAAAAAGCTGTGTGGCGTGCCAAGAACTGCAAGACATGAACAGCAAAGAACCATTGATCCCAAGTGACACACCATCACAAGCATGGAAAATCCTCGGCACTGATCTTTTCGAAATAAAAGGAAGGAACTTCATCATATTTTCGGACTATTACTCAAAGTTTCCAATAGTGAAAGAGTTGAGGGCTCCTGTTACATCAGTCGCTGTAACAGAGGTGATAGAAGAAGCCTGTTCCATGTTTGGTCGCCCTGATCAGATCAGATCAGACAACAGACCGCAGTATACGAGTGAGCACTTTAGGAAGTTCTGTACACTGTGGAGAATCCAACATGTGACATCGTCTCCCCACTATGCACAATCAAATGGATTTGCAGAAAGGCAGGTCAGATGGATCAAACCCATAGTGAAGAAATGCATCAAGACATCAGAAAACATCCAGCAAGTGCTACTACATGTTAGAGCCACACCTTAAGAAGACTTACCACCACTGTATCCAGGACAGAATGTCAGGTTCCTGGATAAACCATGGTGACGTGATGCCGGGGTACTGTGGTTCAAAAATGCGAAGAACCACGGTCGTACATCATCAGTACACCTGGAGGCACAAAAGTGTGCTGCAACAGAAGACACCTCCGTGAGATGATTTCCCATACTGCAGACATCAACCCAGACAGTGTGCAACATGTCACGTACACATACACCACTGCACCAACCCTAAATCTGGAGGAGTCGGAAGGTGGCCTGGAAGCCAAGAATACCGAAAAAGTGACTGAGATGTCCAAAATGCAAGAGGTGCGCGACGAAGCTCGTACCACTAAGTCTGGGAACTGAAGAGTCCAGAGTGAACTGTCAGTGGTGCAAGAAGTACGCAATGAAGTTCGTACCACTAACTCTGGTCGAGTTGTTAAGATACCTATAAGGTATCGAGAGTAGTTAGTCAGGAACCACCTGCAAGCAAGAGGGCATAATAATCCCTTCAGGTAGTCGAGGCAATGGGCAGTCTACCCTTGTCCTCAGATATATTAGTATTGATTCAAATTAAAAAGTTAAATTAAAGTTGACTTTTACCCAGAACTATGGATGGACAATTATCAATGTTAATCAAAGTTTTTGTATGATAAGGAGAATGTAATAATAATGGCTAGGCCATAAGCGGAAAGATTATCGATGTGCTAAGGGCTGGGTTGGGACTGATCCAGCCTGGGCTCAGCTAATTGTGTATGTTGTAGTTCACCAATAAATAGGTTCAACTAGTATTCATGTCTCGATTAAGTATCATTTCAAAAACGTGTGAAATAAATATAAAACGGAACATTTACAAAGATGCCATTTACTATAATATTGATTTTCCACAGTCAGGTTTACTTTTTCTTTCCACTGTTTTGACTTTCAGCTGTATTAATCAAACTGACTTCCAATAGAGTGTTTAATAATAATTATGTTTGCTGAACGCTCGTTTCGCAGTTTCATCACTGGACTTGTCTTGAACATTATAAAGTCTTGAATATTAATTTTTTATTTGAATTTTTTACAATGAAAGCCTTTTTTTTTAAATTATATATTATATAATATTTAAAATGCTTTGACATCCATATATGAATTTTTAACATCCCAGTTAAGGCTGTGATTCAAATTTTCCTAAAGTTGAACACTGCTAACATATACCCTCATTAATGCAGTTTAATTACTACAAAGCAGCATTTGCTTTGAGTTCACCAGATGGCACCACCACTTTCCGTGTTTGCAGGACCGCACGTTCAAAGGAAGAGCCCGATCTACCGCTTCGATTGGAAGGCGAAAGTCATCATGGCATGTACCATTGCAGCTGCCTTTGAAGTAGTCATTGTGCTCTTCATGGTCCTGTACTGGGGCCAGATTCGCTGGCTGCTTCGCAAGTTTCCATGTCCATGTGTACGTTTGGTTTCTGATGCCACGTAGACTGTTGGAATAATAACTGTTTGTTATGTGTATAATTCATGTGAAGCTCATAGCAGTTGCACATGATTGTTGAATGAGAAGTTTCATTTATTGCTGCTAGTATAATAAGGAACTGAATGCTTTACTGAAGAATAATTAGTTTGTGTGGTTGAAGTGCTATGTATCTTTTCCATTTTTGTTTTACTTTTAAATGACTATAACTGCAACTTCATTCAACAAGGTGGATTGCTTCTAAATACTGTCATATTTTCCTGAAATAAAATCTACTTTATCCACAATACTCTTATTTACCATAAACATTTATTTTAGTGTCACTTCGTCCATGCAGTCCTTCTTTTTAGTAACTTTTACATTTTATAATTTGTTGTTATTGCTTTGCTTACAGAGATAGTACTGAGTCGTGTAGCTGATGACCTCCACAACATATTTAGTCAACCTGCATGGAAGACATTTACTTACTGACGTAAATTCTTATTAAGCCAAGTGATACCCAAGACCTAAACGACAAAAACTAAATGTTGTATCCTTGAGTGGATTCATTGTTGGCATTTTTTGGAATGTGATATTTAACATGATTAACTCTCAAGAAACTTGCTTGGTGTTTGTTCCAAATAAACTTTTCACAGAGCACAGAGTGACCACCAGTACTTCTTCAACTTGTGTCACATGAATTAATGAAGTTTATTTCAACACAAACAAACAAAGCAGAACATTACAACTGAGTTAGTAATGTCATATTATAAAATGTTGAAAAAAGGGCAAGTAGGAAGTATATTGCTTTAATACTTGCCCTATTGCAATACACATGCTATGACATAACTATGGTATATACAGTAGCATGCATGATTTTCAATATTTATGCATATATACATGACTAGCATAAACAGAATGTTTTAACCAGACATTTACTCTAACCTACCAACAATCAAACTTATAAAGACCAACATCATTAAAAGTATGTTAAAAGTAATGTTACAATAAATTACCTTTCCCCCACCAAGAACTATTAAACATTTACTACATAACTATTTAGTATGTTAACTGTTTATTTGTTTTTAAAACAATGAACTCTTCAACAACGTAGTAAATAACTATCAAGTGAATTCCATAGTTTAACCACATGACATTGGTCATGTGACACACCCATCGTGAACTCAGTTGGCTGATGAATTCTGTGTGAAGCCAACAAAACATTTGGAACAAACACCAAAAAGTTTCTAGTGAGGTAATCATGTCAAAAACAAAAAAGGGCTGATGAGATTTTACCCACCAATGTAATGCATTTTAATTCCTATTGCCAGGACGAGACATATCAGCATGGCAGTGTGCATGAGCCGTTGAATCGAGACAGTCTTATCAGCGGCGTCACATCAACAAGTACCACTCATGAAGACTTTGCTCATGCTGAATTTGAGTCACTGACTGCTCACAGTGATGGTGACAGTCGCAGTGATGGTCACAGAGACCAGGACATAACCAGGGTGAGCACAAACAAACAGAAATGGTTTCAAATATGTGTGGGGGTGCTGAGGATTTTAGATACCAAGTCTATTTTTATTTAGAGTAATCTATGTTATGTTAGTCCTAACCGAAATGCTATAAATATCTTAAATATTCAAGTTACACTGCACAATTTGGAAACTGGTTGATCTTCTAATTAAAAATATGGAATTTTTAACATGGAATATAAATTATCACTATTCTGGAATTAACCATAATGCTGGTAGTAACATGATTTGTCAGATATGGAATGACAGGCACTTGTAAACTGTTTGAATGACAGGCACTTGTAAACTGTTTGAATGGCAGGCACTTGTAAACTGTTTGAATGACAGGCACTTATAAACTGTTAGAATGAAATGCACTTGTAAACTGTTGAATGGCAGGCACTTGTAAACTGTTGGAATGACAGGCACTTGTAAACTGTTGGATGACAGGCACTTGTAAACTGTTGGAATGACAGGCACTTGTAAACTGTTGGAATGACAGGCACTTGTAAACTGTTGGATGACAGGCACTTGTAAACTGTTGGATGACAGGCACTTGTAAACTGTTGAATGACAGGCACTTGTAAACTGTTGAATGACAGGCACTTGTAAACTGTTGGAATGACAGGCACTTGTAAACTGTTGGAATGACAGGCATTTGTAAACTGTTGGATGACAGGCACTTGTAAACTGTTAGAATGACGGGCACTTGTAAACTGTTGGAATGACAGGCACTTGTAAACTGTTGGATGATAGGCACTTGTAAACTGTTGGAATGACAGGCATTTGTAAACTGTTGGATGACAGGCACTTGTAAACTGTTGGAATGACAGGCACTTGTAAACTGTTGGATGACAGGCACTTGTAAACTGTTGGATGACAGGCACTTGTAAACTGTTGAATGACAGGCACTTGTAAACTGTTGAATGACAGGCACTTGTAAACTGTTGGAATGACAGGCACTTGTAAACTGTTGGAATGACAGGCATTTGTAAACTGTTGGATGACAGGCACTTGTAAACTGTTAGAATGACGGGCACTTATAAACTGTTGGAATGACAGGCACTTGTAAACTGTTGGATGACAGGCACTTGTAAACTGTTGGAATGACAGGCACTTGTAAACTGTTGGATGACAGGCACTTGTAAACTGTTGGAATGACAGGCACTTGTAAACTGTTGGATGACAGGCACTTGTAAACTGTTGGATGACAGGCACTTGTAAACTGTTGGATGACAGGCACTTGTAAACTGTTGGAAAACCTAAGAAAACGAAGCTGGGCAGGTCACCCTCATCCTTATATATCTGGCAAATGTCATTATGGTGTTCACATGACAAAGTTGGATCCTGTATCCTTGGATTTTTTTTGGCAACTAGTCCTTTTCCTGCAATCTGGCAGTAGGACAGATTGATTTTTGTACGTATTTTATCTTCATGGTGTCAGTCGTTGACCACCATCTTGTATTATTGCCAGTGATGAGTTGGTTGTGACAGATCTGCTTGGAAGTTGTGTTGCCCCATATGGACATTTTCAGTGTTGCTATAATTTAACTACAGTTGGTAATCAGTGTAGATTCTGCAGTAAGGTCACACTGTCAGAGGAGAGTAATGTTTGTCTTTGTTTCCATTTCAGTTTTGACACTCTGGACCAGCTTTGCCATGAAACAGTTGTAGACACACGGGACATCCTAGGCTGGCTGCAGAAAAACAGCACATGTTCAAGCCTGTTGGCCACTCTAAGCCAGACAAAGCAGTCTGCTCAAACAAGATATAGTCATTCCTATATACTTCAGCTAAATAACCTGCAGTCACATTGTATGCAGCATCCATTTCCATTGCTTGTGGTACTGCTTGTATCAATTACAACTGCTTTTGTGCAGTGTATATTATTGTGTGTGATATATGTATGTATGTATGTATGTATGTATGTATGTATGTATGTATGTATGTATGTATGTATGTATGTATGTATGTATGTATGTATGTATGTATGTATGTATGTATGTATGTATGTATGTATGTATGTATGTATGTATGTATGTATGTATGTATGTATATATGTATATATATATATATATATATATATATATATATATATATATATATGTATATATATATATATATATATGTATGTATATATATGTATATATATATGTATATATATATATATATATATATGTATGTATATATATATATATATATATATATATGTATGTATATATATATGTGTATATATATATATATATATATATATGACATTCAGGTTGCCTGTATGTATCTTTCACTTGCTGGTGTCACTGAGCTGTTGTTTTGTTACATAGTAACACAAGGTATTTATAATTCAGTCTTTGCCAAGTACATGTGGTGAATAGATACATAGTTGCAATTTACGATGACCATCACTACAGTTTGTATATACCAAGACTAATATGTTAAATGTCTTTCTTTGTGTCATGTTAAATGGTAGGCCAGAAATTTAAGTAACCCTGCCTTATTTAATATGTTGATTCATCACCATTTTCTCAAGCTCACCTTAGCCTAGGTTTGATTCTTCAAACTGTGTTGAATCAGAACTACAACATTTTTTTAGTTGAAATCTGTATTTTTTACTTGAAATTTTGTATAGCATTTTTCATTGGTTAATCGGCCTATAGCATTCCTATTCTGATCGAGTGTCGCCATCTATCAAGCTACAAAATATACATCAAATAAAATCTGCTAGGTTTCGTTGAAAATCTGCCAAGCATCAAGGGTATTTGTTCTTCGACTGCTACAAGTTTGTCATTCAAATTTTATACTTGTCTGGTGAACACAACAAAATATGTACTTTTTGTATCCGTTATCCACTTGAAGATGTGATATGGCCGTATATCTCCCAAAAATCTGTATTGCATATGGGAAACCATAGGTCTGGTTGAATGACAGCTGCCAGTCAGTGGAAGGCAGGTCTGGTTGTATGACAGCTGTCAGTTAGTGGAAGTTCCACTTACACCACATAATGACAATGGACGAACAGCTGTCTGTTTCTTGTCACATCAACCGATCTTATTATACCGAGGCTTGGGTTTGATTACAACATCTTTATTACAATTACAAGACATGTTTGATATATGATTCCTTTGTCCAGAAATGTGACTATAATTTTAACTACAGCGACATGAATAATATAAAAATTACATTAATGAAAAAATGTAATGTGAAAAAACTTTGTAACTGATTATGCTGGTTGTTGAAATTTTTATTATAGTTGTAGTCAAACCCAACCTTCATTACAACATAGATGTGTCATTACTGCTGTTTAGGCCTGTCTGGTTTTGCAGTACGTGTGAAGTGTATATTATTGCCCAGTTGGTCGTTCAGATTGTTTGTGAAATTGCTTGTTTAGTTTAAGGCTATGTAGAGTTATTACTAGCACTGCTTTTTGGGATTGTGCGATTGTAATATACAGTAGATGAGTTACCTCTTACTTTCATATTAGCAGCAATGTTTATTGAAGCTGATGTGACGTTGTTCTGGCCATTGTTTGGCAACAGATGAATTCGTGGAACAATGAATGTTAGTGAATGTGTGAGCACTGAGCAGACGTTGAACTGTGATAGGTTGCCAAAAGCCTAGGCATGTTGTTACAGATGTGTTCATCTTGCTACGAAAACTTGTCTTAAGTATTTATTACTATTATAATGATGGATATGTTTAACAATGTCATACTGTCTAGTTACCCTGTTGGAAGTTGTCTAGCTTAAAGCACAAGAAAAACATGAATTGATAGTCTCTTACATCACTGGATCTGTTTACGCTTTTTTACATTTGATATCATCATGCTTATTATATGATGAAAATTTCTGATTTGAAAGATTCAGTGCTAGTCCTCATTTATTATGATATGTGTATATATGTTTTATCATTTCACGATACCTTACGTAGATATGTTATTCCAAATATCACCCAAATACTATTTCTATACTGTCTTGTAACGTGTTGTTGCCTGTATTACTGTAATTAAGAGGTATATGTTACACTACGACACTAAGACTTGCATACCTCACTTGCTAGTAGCTACACTAACAAAATATACCAAAAATCTCCAGTTATGTAGTACATAAAATTGGTCAGATATAACTATGATTACAGGTCCGTTGCTGAGAGAAAATTACCATGTCAAATTCCAAGAAACTGGAATGTCAGTCCATTCAAAGTTGTTCTGTAGGTGAAACGTTTATGGCCATATTGATTTATAAAGGAAAGTTGCTGCAAGTTATCACTGTTATTCAGCATCACATATCACATAGCTTCTAGGAATGTCTCGTCCTGCTTCTACAAAGCTGTAAAAAAATCATTCAAAAACCTGTGCAAATAATAAGTTCAACTTGACAGTATTTTCGGCAGTGCACATGAGTGAATAGCATGCTATATAAGTAGAATGAATGCTACACATACTGGTGCTGTTACATTGTGCTACTTTCTTCGTTCTTAATTGCTAGTGACATTTCTTATTGTTGCAAGATATATTTGGTAATATTCTAAAATTCCATTTTGATGATGTTAAAAAGATGTGTAAAATATTAATTGCTCAGTTCAGACCTGTATATTTCACACTGCTATTTCATCATTTGTTTGATGAACCCATTCCTTTCAATTGGCATATTCCTATTGAACAAATTTTGTCTTATGATTTTAATATGGGAATTTTAATTAATTATTATGGGGAGTTGAAAAATTCTTCAAAAATAAGTTTTTTTTTAAAATAGGTTAGGTATGTTTTTACAGGAGACAAAGCATTTTTACACACATACGTGTAGACACAAATTTACCCCTGGGGCATGGTAGTAGGGCATCGAAATTTCGGTTGAGGGACTGGGGTTTAAAACCACCTGCTACCATTTCGAAACTTAGGCAGTTTAATTCGCCCCACTTTGACCGTGTGTTTCGGAAGAGACCCTATAAGCTGTTGGTCCCTTCTATGTGGTGTCTTTGCCAGGGCAAGTAAAAGATCCCACATGGGGTAAATATGTAACCTGAGTCTCATGAGCCACTGCAGAAGCGTTCACAACGCGGCTCAATCAATTCTGCTAACTACCTCGCAAAAGGATACAACTGAAGGAAAAGCACCTAGCAAGGAATAAAGCAACAAAATTTTGATTAAAATTTAAGCTTAACTCATTTTATCGACATTTCTCTTACTGCTTCCTTGTAAAGGACTACCTGTAAAGTTGTATAAACTATCATTATACCATAACAGTAGCATATAGTTGGTACACATTTTGTATTCTGTACATTTTCATGGCAACATTGTGTATTTGTATATATAACAATTTCTCTCTGTGGTGCATTTATCAAAACACATTAAGTATTCCACTAGGCTTATGACTCGTGCAACTTATAACTTTCTAAAAAAAATTTAGAGTGACCAAAACAGGTTAAAGATCATTCAAATCTTGCAAAAAAAAAATTTATTTGGTATTAAGGGATCTTGCGTGTTTTGATTTTTTATTTATTCTGGGTCAAACTGGAACATTATATATTAGCACAGGAAAACATCACTTATCAACATATATTACAAAATTTATCTTTTAGTATAATTATTCTCAAAGGCGGTGTGATGTTGGAATGGAACTTTTTGAGTTTACAGACTGGTATAGATAGAGGCAATTTTTCCAATCAGGAAACATTCTGGAAGTATGAAATAAAAAAGACTTGTGATCATGAAGTTGAGCCACATTCCCACCTGCAAATTGCACATAGGTTCACTATGGTACTGTTAAAAAAATCTCTGCTTTTACATTCCAGTTATGATAATTCGCTCATGGAAATAAAATGATGTATGCAAATGATTTGTTTTACATTTGATGGATTGTACAAACTTGCATGTGCATGCACACACGCACACAAACACACACCTCGCATCCACCACTTATATGCTGACAGACACAAAAATAAGCAAATAAGACACCATTTGATTACTTACAAAACTTATCTTCATTGCATTGTTGCAACAGAAAAAAACATAGTTTACACTAAGTATACAACATTGTTCAGTGTTTAGACTGCCTAAAAATAAGCTTTAAGCCAACCAATGAAATTTCTTTTCCTAATTATATTTTGTAGACAAAACACTTGATTCAATACAACACAGAGGAGTATATTTTATAGTTAGAGGAAGGTGGGACATGTCCGCACACCTCATTTTTGACCAAACCACGCAGTAGTTCGTTTTAAAACTTCATCAGTAGCATCTAAATCATACATCGAACATCTGAACCTGTGAATTGAACTAATTTGTGTAAGAAATTATAAACAAAACTGTTTTGTAGAATCACGTAATTGTATACATACAGTGTAGATTGATATGTAACTAACACTCAATAATATATGCATATTGGTATTTATGCATTTTTTACATGTGTTTCATTAGTGTTGTTGCACAAATAAACTTCACCACCATAGACCACGTGTATGTATGCATAGGCATGTGCATATATGCCCCAGTCGTGCTGTAAGTTTATTTACATAACGTGACTGCATGATGAGGATGTTACACTTATGTGGATCAGCTAACCCATTTTTTATTATGGAGGGGGTGTGACAGGAACCCAGTGGTACTCAAAACATTGTCAGTATACATTCCTTGAGAATTTCTCTAACTGAACCTTCCTGAACACATATTAGACTTCTGTCAAAATTATACCCTTTTCAAGTTGAGCACATTGAAATAGACACCACTGAACATGTAAAATATGAAACTGTTCCATGATATAGATTAATTCACTAATATATTTGATTTATAGGTCAATGGGACCTCTACCCTTTTTTGTTTACCATTTATCCTAGTATTCTGTGCGTTAACATGCGTTGTACACAGAAAATATACCCATAACACATGGAATTTGTCTCAAGGATGGTATAATTTCTTCAAATCTCAAGGATGGTATAATTTGTCTCAAGTATGGTATAATTTTGAAGTGGGATGTGCTAAAGACAGTAAAATTATAACATGATTGTTTTTGTTCAAATATCTTGAAGTGTATAGTTATGATATTGTTTTTGTTCTGTGTCCTTTTGGTTTCTTTGTTGCATGGCTTTTTGTGTGTGCTGTAGTTGAGACAGACCTATATTACGAATCCACTTCGCCAAATTTATGTCATTGTATTACCAAAGCATATATAAACTACATCTGGTTATGTTTATATTATTTATATGGGTGCATTTGATCCCCAAATAATACTCTTGGATATACCTAACAAGTTATATGATGTTCTGCAGCCTGAAATTTACCATTGCAGTTTGTATTCTGCTGTAGCAAAGGCCTGGCGATGTATGTTCGTACATAGCTGTGCTCCAGTACATATCCACACACTAGTGATCAATACATATACATATACGTTTCTTTAGTGGAGTTGAAGTTTTATAATTGGTAATAGTAAATATACAAATTAACACGGTGAAATGCTACCCTTCTGACGTGAACAGTTCATTAGTTATGACACATTATACCTTAGATGTGCGGATATGCCCCACCTTCCCCTACTTTAAAAACCCTGCAAATTAAGTTTGTACTGCTACTAAAAATGTAACACTTAATTCCAAATTTAATTCTGTACATTCCAACATCAACTCGACTTCTATGGGAAGCTTTAACTTGTTCACATATATTCACCACTGTATCTAGCCAATTAAATGACTGTAATACGGAACGCCATAGCATAGGCATAGTAATGGATATACTGTAGTAATAACTAATATTATTAGTAGGCCTACTATATATTTATGGGAACACCGAGTTGTGTCAGTATAGGTGAAGTATAACATTGTTTTTTATGGATTGTATATAATTGATGAGTCAATTTGATTGATTACCCAAATTCCAGGCAAACATCCCGGTGTTACCATAACAATGTCAATGACAAGTGGTAATGATTCCAGGCTCCCGCGAAAGCGACAAACAGTGGCGCCACGTCACGGTGCCGCGAGTAACAGAATCAAATTTGGCCTGCCGCTAGATGGTAAAATATTCTTTCATTGTAGGAAAATGCAAAATTTTTTCGCTGAGTAAATCAGTAGATATAGATTTAATTTTAACAATCTATACCTATGGAGGAGTTCAACGAAGTTGATAAAACGCTGTGGTGTGGTAACCTTAGCGATGAAGTAACGGAAGAATGTTTGTACGAGTTGTTTCTACAGGTAAAATATATTGTGATAGTGTATTATCGCCCAGTTTCTTTAAATTTGTGGGTATATTGGTCGGTGTAGTTTTCGACCTACTTAATAGAATATGCCGTTTAAGAAAAATCTGAAGAAACATTTTGTGTAAGAGATCGATATACCAACTCAGCAAAAGCTACTTCATTTATTCAATGCAAACAAATATTAAAACAGTTGTTTTGAGTGAAAAACTTACGAATATTGAACGTCTGAACCATAATATTATGTCGCGCGAGTCGAGGAAACCGGAGGAATTCGATCTATATTTATGGCAAGCCGTACAGACAATCGTTTTTAATTTTACCACTTTGTTCCAATTATGTCAACTTTTTATAACAACCAGGTTTGACATAGCGCTTTATAAAACACATACACATATATTTGTATTGAATATATAACGTTAATGTAGTACATTTTTCTCATATATTTAACACATTTTAATTATTCCTACTTTTATGACAAGACTAGCTTGCCATACATCTACCACAAAAAGGACTATTATTGTCACGTGGCCAAGAACGAGACATGCGTCAGCAGACGCTCAATAATAATGTCTGGTAAGCATGCAAAATCAGTTTGTACTAAGGCATGTATATCATAAACATGTTCCATGTTATATTATATATCAAAATATATTTTGCTCAGAAAAGACTCTGTATCGTTATTGTCGTAAACAGAAACTGTGATGGCTCTAACGCGATATCAAGCGAGATTTTAATGGGTCGAAAACTGCACTGGTAACTATATACTTTGTCTAAAAATCATGTCTCTTGACTTAGGGATGATCGGTATTTTGGTAAACATTAACTAGACTGGCCTAAATTATTAGCGTCTCATAAATACGTTCTTCGATGCTAATGTTTGCAACATTCCACATCACTTCCAGTACAAAAAGTGCATAATATTAATCTTTAAAAATATTGTCTATTAAGGTAAATTAAGTGATCGAAACATCGCTATGCTTGTAATGAAGGTATGGCGACCTTTCGACACGCGCACTAGCAATACCCCAGTAGCATCACCAGAACCGTCAAGGGGATTTCACTTACGCATGTCTAGTAGCACAATGTTTGCTAAAAAACTATAAAAGAAAAATACAAATTATATATTAAAACAATTATATAATTTTATTGTGATATAATTAAAATCATTAATCAAGCAAATATCTCTAAATCTTAACTAAATTAACTGTTTTGGCTTGTCAAAATCACATAATCCAATGACATTTTCATAATTATTATGCTGATGTCGATACGAGTAATAGGGGCAAAGAGGGGACAAGGGGCATTTGCCCCCTGCCCCCAATTTGGATTTTTTCAAAGAAGAAATAGATGTGTTATACCGACCATATTGTGAAATGTGGTGGCTAAATAAAAATAATAAATTAGGCATTTATAATGCACTATATATTTAGGTAAAAACTTACTCAAAGGTGCTAACAAGGTAAAATATGTAAGAAAAATCAGAAAAATTTAGTACATTTGTAAAATACAATGATATAATTACTTACCATTAAAATTGGACAATTTGGTAACTGTAAAGACTTCTGTCGAAATGACATGGCTGACATAAGGGCGTTCATGTGTACCATTAGTACCATTACCAACACGTGACGTCACTTTCGCATATGCACAGTACGCACGCTGGCTGGCAAAAGCTGCAAACCAGCTAAGCTTTCTCTAACAAATGCCCCTTGCTATGCTCGAGCAAACATGAATGAGTACTGGCTAAATACGCCAATGTTTTAGATCCCAGTTCAAGGGAATGTTACAATAAGAAACTAAAGCACAGTGATGGCTTTAGTAAGTTACCAGATCTGTATTTTGTTCAAAACGGCTGGTAGAACAACCCAGCCTCTGAACTGATTAAACCTTCGGCATTACGCGACCAACAAGCCAGAAATGTTCAGCCGAGAGTCTGTGAAAGCTTATAAATCACTCACTAGCACAGTCGTATGATAAATATTAAACTTAGTTTCATAACAATAAATGGTTTAATGACTTTGTTAGCCAGTAAACAACGTTCATGTATTACCCATGAATGGGGTCAATGACAGTGCCAGCGGCAGAGCCAGTGCTGCGAGCATGGGCCTAGGACAAGGCTAGGCTGCCATTGCAGGGTTCAAATATTACAGACATTTCCTTTTTCAGTGTTCATTCTGCTTTAATTTTATACAACAGCTGCCAACAGTCCTGAATGGATTATATCCATTGGTAATATTAACTGTTAATAGCAGTTCAAAGTTGAAATGTCGTCCACAAACATGTTCGTTTGGCAATGTTTACATCTGTGTGTGTAAAAAAATACAAAACAAACTAGAAACCTATCCAACGAAATACACACAAAGCTCACCAACAAGCTGTGTTTCACCAACCAGTCACCGCAAAACGATCACGTGATCGGTGTTTGACATCATCGTGAAAGCCCCTATTATAAAAAAATTTGGTACTCCCTCTGAAAATATTCCTGCCGACGCCCCTGCCTATGACAAGAGACATATTAAACATGAAACATCATGCACACACAATGTAGCAACTCTTTTGCAATAACTTGGTTGGCTCTAACTCACACATGTTTCCTTTTTCAGGATATCATGATCTGCATTAATTTTTTATAGTAACATTTAGCACATGGATATACTGCACCTCATCACCCATATATTATTAATAAAGTAGCCTCTTGTCGTCCATATATTTGCATCTGGACTAAAAAATTTTTTATTAATTTAATGAAGCGTTCAATTTATACAGCATCCCTCCAACATTCGTTGCTTAGAGTGCATTACACTTTGCCAACTGCAGACATGTTCACACTAACACCATTTCAACTTCTATTGAAGCATCCAGCCATGCTGCAATTACTGTGCAAAAAGATGTTCATTCTTATAATTCCACTGCTGGAATACCATCACTGTTTATTGCCCGGTTCTTTATATTTATTGCTGAGTGAACTGAGGAAGTGGGATGAAGCAGGTGGACTCGGTCCTCTCCATTAACAGTCTGGCAGTCTAACCGCCCAGCTACAGTGCCCCACATTTTGCAAAGAAATTTGAGATATTAGAAACTTCCTATTTACTAATAATCAGTACATTAAGTGCTATTTTTAAACATTTTATTAAGCAATACAACTACTCAATCATTAAAAATGAATAATCTTGTTTGTTGATGTATTAATTACACTAATTGACTTAGGTCTTTTATTCCAACTACCCTATTTGCCCTAATAAGTGTACATGCTCTAATAAGCGTACACCCCCATTTTTTTGCGATATGTTGCAAATCCAGGTTGCATGTGCCAACTTCGTGTGTCGCTCAATACTGTGGCAACGCAGTATTTCATCACTGGATATAATTTTGTGCACTGAACTGACAACATGAGTTGTGGTTATAGCATCATACAAAAATATAATAATTGGATAGTTATGCTAACCTTGCATATACAAACCAAAAGGTGCACAAAATCAGGCAACATGAGTATAATTTACTCTCCATCGATGTCACAGTTCAGCGACGATAGACAAACTTTCACTCCCATCAAATATTTACCAATATCAGCAGGCCATGCAGTGCTCTGGTATCCCTTTGACCATCAGTGATTGTATAATATATGTTTGGTATATATATGCAGTTGACCGAAATGTTCATGTGTCAAATTCGAAGCGATATGCTTAATCGACGTACGCCTTTAATGTGTTGTGACAACCAAGGTGCCATCTAGTGAGTCTACTTAGTATTTATTCAGTTACAATAAGCATCTTGGTGTAGCTGAGCAGAACAATTAAACGATGCAAAAATATTATTTTAATGATTTTTAGTATGGATATTCTTTTTAACCTTCTTTTTTAATGTTCCTCTCGATCTGAACAATTATGGGAAGGCCGATTAAGTCGGAGACTCGGCGGTGATGCAGCATTTTAGAATTCCCATTTTATACAATTTCTGATGGTAAATATACTACGTAAATAAATATACTACATAAATAAATATAATACATAAATACATATACTACATAAATAAATATACTACATAAATACATATACTACATAAATAAATATACTACATAAATAAAGATTAAAGTTTATTAATAATACTATTATATTGTCAATGTAAATATACTTTATAAATATAGATTAAAGAATAGTAATAATACTATTACATTGTCAGTGTAAATATACTACATCATTAAAGATTAAAGTTCCGAGGATCGAGGCAATTTTTATTATACGGAAACGCCAACTAGCCGCATGTAAGTTAACCACTGAAACTCACTGTATGCTTATTTTAAAATAAGTACTGGTCCTCAGGAAATTGTGTTACACTACTCCGCCAGATGATGCTGTACAGATGTGAAAACTGCTGTTGCACTAAAATCTTCAGGAAACCCAAGCTCAGCAGCCCACCAAAACAAAAGGGTTAGACAGTTCTAGTTGGTTTAACAATTCCAGTCATAAACAGTGGGATCTGTACGCTGAGGAGCTATGGATTATAAGCAAGTTTAAACAGGTGGGGTTTTACTTGATGGTGAAATGTTACTATATTTCCTGCCGACTTAATGTTACACACTATCTATAATCATTAAATACCTGAACACGTAATGTGAAAACATTCCACAGGCCAAAATCCAACAGGGTAAAAAGTGGACAAAATCCCACAATAATATAGTATTTATTTATTGTTTGCTCACATTTGTTTTATTTACCATTTAGGTTTGATTAAACACATTTATAGGGCTACATTATGAATTACAATACAGTAATAGGTGGACCCTGGAATCATGGGAACAGACAGGAAGACTTGTGGTGAAAGCCTGTGTGGTGAAACACTTCCACTTTCATTGTATAATAAAGTAAGGAAACCAGACTGTCATACACACTGGCCAGATAGATGCAAGGGAATCAGTTTATCCTAGCTGTGGCACAATTCACTAAGCCATTCACAGCCAAGTGCCTTGTGTCAGCCACTGTCAGTCAGCCTGCTCTTCCAACCTCATGGGTTACCCCATAGTGAATTCCAAGCAAAATTCAGGTACCAACTGGGATTCATTGACATTAACCTACATCTACTAACTGCCTCAGCAGTTAATGTCATAGGTACATGGACAAAAGTCCCACCAAACTAATTTAAAAATTTTAATGGGACAGATACACACAAATGTTGCGATGATAAAAGTGATGAAGAAATTTATTGATCAATGTACGCCTTTCACACTTGTAAATATTCGACAATCAAAAGAGCAGAACTAATGGCACAGTATATAATTATATTTATTATACAATTGTTATTGATAATGTTTTTTACCTTATAGGCTGGGCCACTGGAGAAAGTGAAGATTGTGACAGACAAAGAGACAAACAAACCGAAATATGCCTTCATCACATTCTGCCATGGTCAGTCAGTGCCATATACCATAGAACTGATGAATGGGATTCAGCTGTACGACAAACAGCTGCGACTACAGACACGACCAGGCTCCAGACACAACCAGTCAGGCAGCCAGGGCCCAGTTTCCAATGCAGCAATGCCTCACAGTGGAGTAATGCAGCCACTACACAACGAGATGGCTCGGTCCATGTCTGCTCCAGACCACATCCAGAACTTGGCCAGTGACATGTACAGTCAGATGATGCTATTGAACCAGCTCGGGGCTGGGTTGACAAATCCACTGGCAGCACAGTCAATGTTAAGCTCTGGCAACCACTACCCAACAAAGGAAGCTCAGAGACAGAGGATACACCAACAGCAGCAGCTCGCAGCACAGCAGCAGCAGCAGCAGCTGATGGAGCAACAACGCAATCAATGGTTGATGCAGCAACAGCAGATGGGTTGGAACAAGCGGACACAGCATCCACACTGGTATTAGTGGCCCTGGACAGTGCATAGCAACTGCAATCCTGGGGTTAATGGCCCTGGATGGGACATAGCTGCTGCAACCCTGGGATTAATGGCCCTAGATGGTGCACATCAGCTATAACCATGGGGTTAATGGCCCTGGATGGGGCACATTAGCTGCAACCCTGAGGCTAATTACCTTTGATGGGGCACATCACCTGCAACCCTGTGGTTAATGGCCATGAGAGGTACCCAGCTGCAACCCTGGTGTTTATGGCCTTGGGCTAGCACTCATATGTCACACTGTAGGTTAGACTCATATCGGCTTCCAAAACAGGCTTTCATGTTACTTTATCATAAAAACTCTTACAAAATATCTAAATTTTCAACATTATGTTGTGTATGAAAACAGACATAACAATGCTAAAGAAATATCACATTTGAATGTAAATAAAATCTAAATTATGACTAATTCTACCATCTACCAGTTAGTGGTTGTTAACAGGTGTTGACTTTGGACCTGGTAGCATAAGTTTTTTATGAACTGTTCATTGTTGAAAACCTGGTGAGCTCATTTCTCCAGTAGTTCTAGTTGCTAGAGTAATGCATCACAACGATGACATAATTTTTTATGTAATTAGGCAATCATGTCAATATGGGTTTACAATTAATTAATTGTGTAAAAATCATGTCACTGTGGTGATGCATTGCCTCACAGTGTGTTTAGCAGAAACGATGGAAGGGTTCATTTGTAGCTAAGCATTAGTTCATCATTGCCTCACATAGTGTGTTTAGCAGAAACGATGGAAGGGTTCATTTGTAGCTAAGCATTAGTTCATCATCAATGTTGCTGATTGGAGTTGTGACTTACAAACAAACAGATCCGTCTGTTATATTTGAAAATGTTCCATCAAATGTGTTGTATTTATAGCATTAGTTTAAAGAAAAACTGTCATTCATCTTTTTTATTCAAGTTGCTTTATAGAACCATTGCAGTTACATTCTTGTGTCTGCTTTTGCTGTAGATGTTACCAGAAGATGCTGTCATGGTGGTATGTGTGAATGTAGATGACTTCTCCATCTGGTCCCCACACTACCACATGCACCCAACAAACACTTTCAAATGTTGTGAAACAGGTTTAGTAAAACAATAGTCATGTCTTGTTTATTCGTTCTTCAATAATCTCGTTTTTCAGTAATCTGCAGGCTTTTATGTGTGAACAATTTGGGGAACCAACTGGCTGCATAACACTAATAAATATGATTCACTGACCTTAACTGGTTTGTTTGAGATCAGTCTGTTTTATACTTAATGGTGTCAGTGATTGCATTTATAGCCGTACATCACAGCAACAGTTTGTATATCAGTCGGCAATAAATATATTTCATGGTGTTTATTACCAATAGTCATAGTGTGGACGATCAAAAGATGTCTCATCAACCTGAACACTTTGTTAAGCCAACCAAAGTGTGCATAATTGTAAATGAGACATGACTGTATCATCATTTACTGAAACAGGTTAATTCAAATGCGATTAACATGTTTTATGTTCTAAATCCTTCTAATGTTATAATATATTTATGTACCACATGGCAGTAACAGTCTGTTATAATGTAACATGTACCACATGGCAGTGACAGTCTGTTATAATGTAACATGTACCACATGGCAGTGACAGTCTGTTATAATGTAACATGTACCACATGGCAGTGACAGTCTGTTATAATGTAACATGTACCAC
Organism: Lamellibrachia satsuma; assembly: GCA_033239005.1. NCBI lineage: Eukaryota > Metazoa > Annelida > Polychaeta > Sabellida > Siboglinidae > Lamellibrachia > Lamellibrachia satsuma. The sequence continues at coordinate 17,074,214 of BSQZ01000001.1, read as the reverse complement.
ATGGCAGTGACAGTCTGTTATAATGTAACATGTACCACATGGCAGTGACAGTCTGTTGTAATGTAACATGTACCACATGGCAGTGACAGTCTGTTATAATGTAACATGTAAATAACAATAAAGTATGATTCCATTAAGTTGATTCTTGTGACATATTTCAAGCAAATCAACACGCTTTGTAGAAAGACATTTATTGCAATGCAAAATGAAATCTACATTTTGTTAAAATAAATAAGAACTTGATTTACAGCAATATATACACAACACAGTGAACATCCTATCATGTATCTAACTAGCAACATGCTTGTCATTTCACCAACATGAAGTTTGTTTTTATTTATAGCTTTTTACAGGCTCATGTAACCCGAGTGCATAATTACACAATATCCTATCCAATTTACTCATGCATGCACAGACGAGACATGCATGGAAACATAAATGTGTGCACATTGGTAAAGTGCAGAACCTGATCATATTTACACATTTGCATACTTGAAGTATTACGCTGTACCTCGACCCAGCCGTGTAACAGAAATAATATGTGTATCGTCATCCACACATTTAACATGTCATTACTGAAACTTCATACTACCAATATAGTTCATTATTACTCTACATTGCCTTAGTGAGATGGCACTCTGCTGTCATGTATACAGTGCTTTTGCATCTGCTACTCTACCACATCGATCTTTAACACTCCATCATCAGAATTAGATCATCTACTTTGTATATAATTAGTACCTATAATTTAAAAGTTTATGGAAAGAGTAGATCAAACAATTTACCAGTTTATTCAAGATATTCTTCAACATTGTTGGATTAATGCATTTAATTATTGATATAAATGATACAATCTGGATCAACACCTACTACAGTGACTTGAAAACTAGGTGATGGAGAGATGTTAGAGTGAAGCCATATATGTAAATGACATACACATTATAAGGCTACAACAGAACATGATACAAATGAAGCTGCACGTGAGAAGGCAAGACCTGGTATAAATTATTGTAGCGATAATATTAATTTTGATACTTGTACGCATTTTTAGAAGAAATGTTAACTGTAGCACTGGTAAGGTAAAGTAACTTTTTTATGCAATGTACTGAACATATTTTAAAAACTAGTTTCTATACTCTCAAATTACATAGCCTACATATATATAAATCTTAAATAAAATTGTAGAATTTTATGCACCATTAAAACAAGATTCATTTCCAAATTTCTATACTCATGGTCACACCAGTGCAATGAGAGTGTGCAACCAGACCATACCTTAGAATTTTTTACAGGACTTAAAAAATAATCTGCATATCAGTAGTGACTTGACATATATATGAGCCTAGCCTGCTGCAGATTAGCCCAAATCACTTCAGCCCAGTACATGTTGGCCCAATTCACTTAAGCCCAGTGCCTGTCGGCCCAAATCACTTCAATCCAGTGCATGTTGGCCCAAATCACTTCAGCACAGTGCATGTTGGCCCAGATAACTCCAACCCAGTGCATGTTAGCCAAAATCACTTTAATGCGGTGCTTGTTGACCCAAATCACTTCAGCCCAGTGCATGTTGGCCCAAATCACTTCAGCCCAGTACATGTTGACCCAAATAACTTCAGCCTTGTGCATGTTGGCCCAAATCACTTCATCCCAGTGCATGTTGTAGATTGTAGTATAGGTATATATTAGAAATAGTGCATTTCAAAATAGTATACATACACAATATTTTTTTAAACATTAAAACCAATATTACTTGAAATACTAAAAAACTATTTGAGACACTAGTGAGCATTATGAGTTAGTGCAGTTGTATCTTCTGTTACATAACTCAGTTTCATGCCAGACGGTAATGAGTCTGACATGAAACAACAGTAACTGTGTTACCAGAAAAAATTACCTATCATGAAAGCAATCTACTGTACTTTGTTTTTCTAAAATGAAGGCAATAAAACAGTGGAATAAGATGCATGTGCTTCATACTCCTAACATATTCATTTAACATTTCTATCAACCTAATGTACGGTCATTTCCATAGTAGGCATATTATCCAGCTCACGTGTAGAGCACACTATTGGTTGGATGAAGATGCATCAATTGAAGGAAGTACACAATAGTGTACAAATGCAGTCCAACATCATGTGACAAATAAAGTTAAACCGTCCAAACAAACATACTGGAATAATAAATGTAGCTTAAAACCATGACTTTATCAACATGTTGCATGTAGATGTGTACTTTTCTCTTTCAACAATTCTCCAAACATGTGCAGCACATTACAACAACACAGTGTGTGACCTTCATGTAACCTACAACAGTTCTTGTTCGGTGCACCTTAACTTGCTGGCACCTGGCAGTCTCACTGTCTTAGTGTTTCTAGTGGCTGATCGTCACCACTAGTGGACGTGTTCATGTCTCAACAAACTCACTGGTCATAATTCTTCCAACAACTGCAACTCAAACTCACTCATGGTGTCAAGTCGTGATTCATCTAACAACTTCGCCTCAACAAGCTCACTGCTGCCACTTGGTGAGTGTGTCTCAGCCAGTCTGTCTTGGTGAGGCCTAGAGAGGTTCCTATGAGATGTGCTGCAGGTTGTGAGTGCCCCATGACTTGACGTTGTGCTGCGTGATGTCCTTGCTGCCAAAGCCACTGCTTAGACTGACTGAGGTGGCACAATGACATCTCGTTGATTCAATCTGTGGCAGGTAACGTCCACCATGTCTTGCACTCAATCCTTGAGAATTGTTTCTCCAGGACTACAACATGCCTCACGTAATGTCAATCTGTTGTAGTGTAGTAGATGCTTGACTGCAATGGCAGTCTGGCACCAGAGTTTAAAGGTGGCCTAGTTCTGGCTATTTGTCATACCTCTCCACACCAGGAGAGTAGTCTGGTGAATACACAGAACTCTGCTGGGCTGAATACTGGCTATGTTGAGTGTAATCAGCTGACTGATCCCTGGTTGGGCTGGTACCTCTACTACGGAGTGTATGAGACTTGTCTAGTGTCTGAGGGTTGGCACCTCTACTGCGGGGTGTATGAGACATGTATGCTGTCTGAGGGCTGGTACCTCTACTGCAGGGTGTATGAGACTTGTGTGCTGTCTGAGGGCTGGTACGTCTACTACTGCATGGTGTATGAGACATGTATGCTGTCTGAGGGCTGATACCTCTACTGCAGGGTGTATGAGACTTGTCTGCTGTTTGAGGGCTGGTACCTCTACTGTGGGGTGTATGAGACATGTATGCAGTATGACGGCTGGTACCCCATACTGAAGGGTGTATGATACATGTATGCTGTCTGAGGGCTGGTCCTCTACTGCAGGGTGTATGAGATGTGTGCTGTCTGAGGGCTGGTACCTCTACTGAAGGGTGTATGAGACATGTGTGCTGTCTGAGGGCTGGTATCTCTACTGTGGGGTGTATGAGACATGTATGCTGTCTGAGGGCTGGTATCTCTACTGTGGGGTGTATGAGATGTGTGCTGTCTGAGGGCTGGTACCTCTACTGAAGGGTGTATGAGACATGTGTGCTGTCTGAGGGCTGGTATCTCTACTGTGGGGTGTATGAGACATGTATGCTGTCTGAGGGCTGGTACCTCTACTGAAGGGTGTATGAGACTTGTGTGCTGTCTGAGGGCTGATACCTCTACTGAAGGGTGTATGAGACATGTATGCTGTCTGAGGGCTGGTACCTCTACTGAAGGGTGTATGAGACATGTGTGCTGTCTGAGGGCTGGTACCTCTACTGTGGGGTGTATGAGACATGTGTGCTGTCTGAGGGCTGGTACCTCTACTGTGGGGTGTATGAGACATGTGTGCTGTCTGAGGGCTGGTACCTCTACTGAAGGGTGTATGAGACTTGTGTGCTGTCTGAGGGCTGGTACCTCTACTGAAGGGTGTATGAGACATGTATGCTGTCTGAGGACTGGTACCTCTACTGAAGGGTGTATGAGACATGTATGCTGTCTGAGGGCTGATACCTCTACTGAAGGGTGTATGAGACATGTGTGCTGTCTGAGGGCTGATATCTCTACTGAAGGGTGTATGAGACATGTGTGCTGTCTGAGGACTGGTACCTTTACTGTGGGGTGTATGAGACATGTATGCTGTCGGAGGGCTGGTACCTCTACTGTGGGGTGTATGAGACATGTATGCTGTCTGAGGGCTGGTACCCCGACTGCGTACCTTGTCAATGGTGTGACTCAGCTTTTCTCGAGTGTACATCACAGGTCGGCTACTGGTGCTGCTCCCTGTGCCATTATCTTGCACTGTTACACTCGACCCCTGAGGATACCTTGTGACCTTTTGACAGTATGCACCAGGTGGTGCTCCACTCCAACAGTATTTGTAGTCTGACAACCACGAAGCACTGTTATGTTTCTGCCACTGTGACTCCCGGAATAAATTGAGATTATTTGACATCTCCCTGTAGAGACTGTCCTTTACTTGACTTGGGTCAGACGACCAGTTATCACTGGCGAATGGAAGCAGTGCTATGGAGCTGACATCATTGAGGAAGAAACGTCCGCGATCAGTGTCATACTGAGGACTGCTGGTGACACACATGCACCTGTCCTCGCGGCTTGATACAGGACACAGTGTGGCACTCAAGTCACGAGGTGACACCTCATCGTACTTGTGATTTACTCTTTCTGTGCTTTTCTGTGTCAGCACATCAGCCAACTCCTCGACTGGCTGGGGCCCACTGCTTGAGTAAATATTGCCAAACACAAATTTACCCTCGACTGTTCGGTATATCGGTGCCAGTGGTTCTTTAGCCTGTCCTTCATATAGTTCCCATTCTGACTGCGTATCACCATGGTGACGACAGAGACGTAGTGACCTACGCACCCCAAGTAAGCACCTCCAAGCACTGTGGTACAGTGTAGATACCCTGCCATGTCGCCTGGTGTTGCTGTCTACAGGGCTTCTTCCTCCTCTTGTGGTTCTGAACTTGCCTGTGAATCTACTGAAAACAATGAATAACACACATTAGGTAGTTATTAGGTAATCATTTTCTGTTTTCACTATCTCTTATCATATAAAAATACAAAATATGTTAGTAATTTATTATACATAAAGTTTTCACTGATGAACTTCAACTTGACTATTGCTGACTGTATCTGATAAATAGAATGATTAAAAACAGAACACTGACAATGTTGCAAACAACTGTACAACAACAACAACAACAGCAACAACAACATGTATCACAATGCATCCAACATATGTACAATGAAGCAACCAGAAGCCAACATATGTAAAATGAGGCAACCAGAAGCCAACATATGTAAAATGAGGCAACCAGAAGCCAACATATTTACAATGAGGCAAACATAAGTCTACAAATGTACAATGAGGCAATCAGAAGCTAACATCTGTACAATGAGGCAACCAGAAGCCAACATATGTACAATGAGGCAAACATAAGTCTACAGATGTACAATGAGGCAAACATTTACACAGTGCAGCAAAACAACAGCCTACAAAAATAGAACAACCAACATTTGTGCACAGAGGAAAAATGGTAGGAGTGTCGATAAGCCTTGTTCACTTGCCATCTGACTGGTTTTATTGAATATCTCAGTCATGAGATGAGATGAATATAAAGTCTTGGTCCACAGACTGGTAGAATGAAGTTCTATTATGTTACACTGGAGCAACTGGCTTTCAGGATCTTGATAAACTCAAATAACAAGTAATCATAATCTATCTGTCCGATGTCCTTCGAATAGAAACACCTTTTAAGCCTACTCCACAACTGTACATGTCTTACAGCTGGATCTCAATGGATCTTAATGGGTGTGCCAATAATGGAGACAACCAAATTAATTATTCATCAAAATGAGTGCAGATACAAAACAAAACACAACAAAGGGACATGCTACAATAAAGGTTCACAGCACATGGTTACAAAATGATTACAATAAGGACATTGAAGGACATTATTTGAAAAAGACATTCCACTAAGGACCAAACAGAAGCCAAAGAACACTAACAGATGCAGGACAATTGCAATGTCAGTGTTAAAAGCTTGTGACAGACATGACACATTCACTTCATCAAGTGACACAGTGCAGTGTTTCTAAAACCAATTCATCATAACATTCATCAACAGTTTGCGATGGAAAAATTGATGCTAGAACATGGCACTCAACTCAGGATGGAAAATAATAGTAATGGACAGAGAAAAGAAACAATGATGTTGATAACAACAGATCAGATGATAGAAGGTTGATGCTCTATGTAGTGAGCTCTATGAGTGGGGCATCTTTGCAGTTACAATTATGAAGGAAAATAATGTCTTGCTTTGTTCCGTATGGTTTTCTAACATCACTCACTGCCAGATTCCTTAAGTTCATAATTATCCTTTGAGCAGGTGAATTATATTATATTTACTTGTGCAGTTATAAATTAATAAATTCAAATGTCATATAATAATAAATCTCACATCAGTGCAGTACATTTGTGAGTTTGGGCCAGGTGACAGTGGGGATGATAAATGATCTTACTGAGGCACAACTGACAATACTTGCTTCACCTGTGGAAGTATGCACTGGTACAATACTTGCTTCACCCATGGAAGTATGCACTGGTACAATACTTGCTTCACCCGTGGAAGTATGCACTGGTACAATACTTGCTTCACCCGTGGAAGTATGCACTGGTACAATACTTGCTTCACCCGTGGAAGTATGCACTGGTACAATACTTGCTTCACCCGTGGAAGTATGCACCGGTACAATACTTGCTTCACCCGTGGAAGTATGCACTGGTACAATACTTGCTTCACCTGTGGAAGTATGCACTGGTACAATACTTGCTTCACCCATGGAAGTATGCACTGGTACAATACTTGCTTCACCCGTGGAAGTATGCACCGGTACAATACTTGCTTCAACTGTGGAAGTATGCACCGGTACAATACTTGCTTCACCCGTGGAAGTATGCACTGGTACAATACTTGCTTCAACTGTGGAAGTATGCACTGGTACAATACTTGCTTCACCCGTGGAAGTATGCACTGGTACAATACTTGCTTCACCTGTGGAAGTATGCACTGGTACAATACTTGCTTCAACTGTGGAAGTATGCACTGGTACAATACTTGCTTCACCCGTGGAAGTATGCACTGGTACAATACTTGCTTCACCCGTGGAAGTATGCACTGGTACAATACTTGCTTCACCCGTGGAAGTATGCACCGGTACAATACTTGCTTCACCCGTGGAAGTATGCACTGGTACAATACTTGCTTCACCTGTGGAAGTATGCACTGGTACAATACTTGCTTCACCCGTGGAAGTATGCACTGGTACAATACTTGCTTCACCCGTGGAAGTATGCACCGGTACAATACTTGCTTCAACTGTGGAAGTATGCACCGGTACAATACTTGCTTCACCCGTGGAAGTATGCACTGGTACAATACTTGCTTCAACTGTGGAAGTATGCACTGGTACAATACTTGCTTCACCCGTGGAAGTATGCACTGGTACAATACTTGCTTCACCTGTGGAAGTATGCACTGGTACAATACTTGCTTCACCTGTGGAAGTATGCACTGGTACAATACTTGCTTCACCCGTGGAAGTATGCACTGGTACAATACTTGTTTCCCCTGTGGAAGTATGCACTGGTACAATACTTGCTTCACCTGTGGAAGTATGCACTGGTACAATACTTGCTTCACCTGTGGAAGTATGCACTGGTACAATACTTGCTTCAACTGTGGAAGTATGCACTGGTACAATACTTGCTTCACCCGTGGAAGTATGCACTGGTACAATACTTGCTTCAACTGTGGAAGTATGCACTGGTACAATACTTGCTTCACCCGTGGAAGTATGCACTGGTACAATACTTGCTTCACCCATGGAAGTATGCACTGGTAAAATACTTGCTTCAACCGTGGAAGTATGCACTGGTACAATACTTGCTTCACCCGTGGAAGTATGCACTGGTACAATACTTGCTTCACCCGTGGAAGTATGCACTGGTACAATACTTGCTTCACCCGTGGAAGTATGCACTGGTACAATACTTGCTTCACCCGTGGAAGTATGCACTGGTACAATACTTGCTTCACCTGTGGAAGTATGCACTGGTACAATACTTGCTTCACCCGTGGAAGTATGCACTGGTACAATACTTGCTTCACCCGTGGAAGTATGCACCGGTACAATACTTGCTTCACCCGTGGAAGTATGCACCGGTACAATACTTGCTTCACCCGTGGAAGTATGCACAGGTACAATACTTGGATGTGGCTTTGTAAACTACAAGTATGACTGAACGATACAAGAACTCAGTGGGCAACATGGAGGACATACAGTTTAGGACCGTGGCATAGACGTCTATGTCTGGGACAGCTACTACTATTGGAGGGCATCACTGAAGCAGGCAGACAAGAGAGGAGCAGTGTCTGACCACGGCCTGCTGCTTCACAGCAGCTGTACTTAACACTGTACTTGAGTTGTACAACACTCACTGTACACAATGTCATACTTGCTTGTTTCTCAGTGACAAGTACTTGAGTTGTACAACACTCACTGTACACAACTGTTACACTTGCTAGTGCTCAGTGACAAGTACTTGAGTTGTACAACACTCACTGGTACACAACTGTTACACTTGCTAGTGCTCAGTGACAAGTAGCTCAGTTATGTGTTCTCTTGCATGTGTTCTCTTGCATGTGTTCTCTTGCATGTGTTCTCTTGCATGTGTTCTCTTGCATGTGTTCTCTTGCATGTGTTCTCTTGCATGTGTTCTCTTGCATGTGTTCTCTTGCATGTGTTCTCTTGCATGTGTTCTCTTGCATGTGTTCTCTTACATGTGTTCTCTTGCATGTGTTCTCTTGCATGTGTTCTCCTGCATGTGTTCTCTTGCATGTGTTCTCGTTGATAGAGACGCTACACTAACATGTTTACACATAGGATGCGTACAAACATTGACCATCACTGACCACAAACAAGGCACAGTAGGGGAGGACAACATCTGCAGTGACAATAAGCGAAGCAGAGGAAATATTTACCTAAATGGGTGTTTCTCGCACCTGATTTGTGTCATCATTGCTGGGGGTGGGTGACGTGTTTACGTGGTTTTCCGTAAAAGCCAAAGGATGAAGCTCCCCTGCCACAAATGTATGGCCTATGATGATAGAACAGCAGGTTGAATACAGGGCACATATGAACTGGTCAAGGGAGGTAAACGGACAGAGGAAAAACTTCACACAAGCATTATAAACCATTTACATGGACAAGAATTTTCACCATTAATTTAGGTGCACTTGCAAAATATCAGTTTCTATAACAACTCCTGCAAGAAAGCATAGACACCTTTGATCATTTAGTCTGGTCTATATTTTGTTCCTGGAGTTGAAACTAAGAATGTAACTAGGGCTTTCTCACTTGCTACACCAACACTTCACTCCTTCTTAGTGTCAGGTCAGTAGTAAACATAATATCATTGTGCCACCATTTGAAGATTTACCTTTTAACCATACTTAACCACCTGAATAGACCCTTCCTGTTACCACCACACTATCTGGTGGATTATAATGGAATGCAAAGAATCAGGTAACCCCAAGAACATCACATTGCATAATGCATAGGCCTGTGGTTCTGTTACCCGAACCTCTATGTTCCACTACAATCTGCCAGGTGGCGTGGTAGTACAACGGAAAGGGTCTACTGCATGAAAGAAGTTTTTTATTCATATTAATATTTTTTTATATTTCACAACTTGTGTCAAAATACTCCAAATACTCCAAGGACATTTGTGTCAAAATACTCCAAGGACATTTGTGTCAAAATACTCCAGGGGCACCACACATTGCGTTCTTAGTGAGGGAGAAAGAGGACACTACATGATAGGGCACTAAATGGCCATCCCAAGGGCTCAAATCTGTAAAATAATCATGGCCACTGGACAATGAGACTAATTATTCAGCCACCCCATCTAATACACACTCACCTCACAGTACAGTTTTGTTGTTGTTTGTTCTTTTATGAAAAATCATCCTAATATTGTAGACAATGGCGCTGTAAAATGTTTGCAGAAATTATTTACAGGTGTGTTTAAAAAACTATTTAACTGAACAATGATACAAAGACAAGAATATCATTTGGTGGTTTAAACTGTCAAACCATGTTGCATCATCTCACAAATACACCAACAGTGCAGTCTACAACAACATGACTGACTTGTGCTGCTATGGAGACTTATACCAGGACACCAACAACATAATTGACTTGTGCTTCTATGTAAATTTATAACAGGACACCAACACCATGACTGACTTGTGCTGCAATGTAGGCTTACACCAGGGCACCAACAATGTGACTGACTTGTGCTGCGATGGAGACTTATACAAGGACACCAACAACATGACTGACTTGTGCTGCGATGGAGACTTATACCAGGACACCAACAACATGACTGACTTGTGCCGCAATGGAGGCTTATACCAGGACACCAACAACGTGACTGACTTGTGCTGCGATGGAGACTTATACCAGGACACCAACAACGTAATTGACTTGTGCTTCTATGTAAATTTATAACAGGACACCAACAACATGACTGACTTGTGCTGCAATGGAGGCTTACACCAGGACACCAACAACATGACTGACTTGTGCTGCGATGGAGACTTACACCAGGACAACAACAACATGACTGACTTGTGCCGCAATGGAGGCTTATACCAGGACACCAACAACGTGACTGACTTGTGCTGCGATGGAGACTTACACCAGGACACCAACAAAGTGGCTGACTTGTGCTGATATGGAGACTTATACCGGGAGACCAACAACATGACTGACTTGTGCTGATATGGAGACTTATACCAGGACACCAACAACATGACTGACTTGTGCTGATATGGAGACTTATACCAGGACACCAACAACATGACTGACTTGTGCTGATATGGAGACTTATACCAGGACGCCAACAACATGACTGACTTGTGCTGATAAGGAGACTTATACCAGGACACCAACAACGTAATTGACTTGTGCTTCTATGTAAATTTATAACAGGACACCAACAACATGACTGACTTGTGCTGCGATGGAGACTTATACCAGGGCACCAACAACATGACTGACTTGTGCTGATATGGAGACTTATACCAGGACACCAACAACATGACTGACTTATGTTGCAATGGAGACTTATACCAGGACACAAAGAGCATGGCTGATATGTGCTGCAATTGAGACTTATACCAGGACAGCAACAAAGTGGCTGACTTGTGCTGATATGGAGACTTATACCAGGACAGCAACAACATGACTGACTTGTGTTGATATGGAGACTTATACCAGGACACCAACAACATGACTGACTTGTGCTGCAATGGAGATTTATACCAGGACACCAACAACGTGACTGACTTGTGCTGTAATGGAGACTTATACCAGGACACCAACAATGTGACTGACTTATGCTGTTATGTAGAATTATACCAGGACACCAACAACATGACTGACATGTGCTGCAATGGAGACTTATACCAGGACACCAACAATGTGACTGACTTGTTCTGCTATGGAGAATTTATACCAGGACACCAACAACGTGACTGACTTGTGCTGTAATGGAGACTTATACCAGGACACCAACAATGTGACTGACTTATGCTGTTATGTAGAATTATACCAGGACACCAACAACATGACTGACTTGTGCTGCAATGGAGACTTATACCAGGACACCAACAACGTGACTGACTTGTTCTGCTATGGAGAATTTAACCAGAACACTAACAATATGACTGCCTTGTGCGCATCTATCAAGGGTTATAGCTGGGTATATGCCAGGTAGAACTTCCACTGTAATTCCCTGGCATACAACATTGTAAGTCCTACCTGGCATATACATCACGGTAAGTCCTACCTGGCATATACATCACTGTAAGTCCTACCTGGCATATACATCACTGTAAGTGCCACCTGGCATATACATCACTGTAAGTCCCACCTTGCATATACATCACTGTAAGTCCCACAAAACATTTACACCACTGTAATTCCCGACAGGGCATATACACCACCATAAGTTCCATACATGGCATATATATATATATACCACTATAAATCCCACTTGGCACCACTGTAGCTCAACACTAACATTTTAAAACATATCAAGTTGTTATAAATTCTATTACATATAAATTAAAATGCATGGCCAACAAACATGCATAAACAAGAATACGAGAAGATAACACAATGTTGTAGCCTGCAGTATTTAGTAAACACATTTCTACTAAATCATCCACTGCAATCAAAACTCATAAAATCGGTGATCTAATACTGATGATGACTTGTTGCATGGGAATAATTGCTGTACAACTAATACAATTGTATGCTGGGAATCATAGCTCAAATATTTCTGAAGTAAAGAATGACACACATAATACATGAAGTTAGAAAGATGAGTTGATTGAAACAGAGCTGGCATACACAATATGGTTGACAGATACAGTAGAGCTGGCATACACAATAGGGTTGACAGATACAGTAGAGCTGGCATACACAATAGGGTTGACAGATACAGTAGAGCTGGCATACACAATAGGGTTGACAGATACAGTAGAGCTGGCATACACAATAGGGTTGACAGATACAGCAGAGCTGGCATATACAATAGAGCTGACAAATATGATAGAACTGACAGATACAACAGAGCTGCCAGATATAGTTCAGCTAACATATACAATAGAGCTGATAAATACAATACAGCTGACAGACACAGTAAAGCTGACATACACAATAAAGTCGACATACACAATAGAGCTGACATATACAACAGAGTTGACAGATACAGTAGAGCTGACAGATACAGCAGAGCTGAGAGATACAATAGAGCTGACAGATTCAGCAGAGCTGAGAGATACAATAGAGCTGACAAATACGATAGAACTGACATATAAAACAGAGCTGACATATACAATAGAGCTGACATATATAATAGAACTGAAATACACAATACAGCTGACAGATACAGTAGAGCTGACATTTATAGTAGAGTTGACCTATACAACAGAACTGAAATACACAACAGAGCTGACAGATACAGTAGAGTTCCCATATACAGTTGAGCTGACCAGGCCTATTAATTCTCCTGTTTCTGGTAGGATGCTCCCGCTTTTTGGACCCATCTCCTGTTCACCCATGCGGGAAATAAAATCTCCCATTTTTCGTGATCCTTCCTGTTGTAATGGAAAACTTTCCGAATAGCAACACTGCTAATATTCGTGTTGTTCGTATTTCTGAATTCCCCCGCCACCGGAATCATGCTATAGACACTTTTAATTGGATGTAAATAAAATTTAGTAGGCAGTAATGAATGTTATCCTTTAACCGACGCGCGACGCAATTTGTCATTTGGTGGCTTTACTCGTGATTCTGCATCGCACACAAATCTCCAGTTTTGTCATTTCAGAAACTTGACAGGTCAACATGGTCAACAATGGTAGCATTGTCAACAATGGTACCATTGTCAACACCGGTAGCATGGTCAACAATGGTAACATGGTTAGCAACGGTAGGATGGTCAACAATAGTAGCTTGGTCAACAATGGTAGCATGATTAACAACGGTAGGATGGTCAAAAATGGCAGCATGGTCAACAATGGTAGCATGGTCAACAATGGCACCATGGTCAACAATGGCACCATGGTCAACAATGGTAGCATGGTCAACAATGGCACCATGGTCAACATTGTCAACAATGGTAGCATGGCCAACAATGGCACCATGGTCAACAATGGTAGCATGGTCAACATTGTCAACAATGGTAGCATGGCCAACAATGTTAGTATGGTCAACACTGGAAGCATGGTCAACAATGGTAGCATGGTTAACATAAACGGATTATGTCTGCTACACCACCATGAATAAGTTAAGCAAAAGTTGAATGACATCCTAAAGTGGCAGTGTATTTTTGACACAAACCCTTCATCAATCATAATTCTAATTTGTGTAATGTTGTCTATATGAAAGACGCGTTCATATGCCAAATTGCAGTGTAGTAAATGTTATAGTTTTTTCTAAAATAGTAAATTAAACATCATTTCCTGGTTGTTAGTGATAACAGAAATGTCAATAGCTACACGTAACATGCCTGAAATGTGACGTTTTTCACTGGCGTTTCACGTATTGTTGACAAAACATAACGACCATTTCTAATAATGACATGTTCCCTTAATTTACCACCACATTGGCCCTTGAATCTGTATTTGTAATGTGTTGTCATCTATGATATCAGGTTACGCCTGCCATCTAACAAACACGTGATAGGGCATGTTTACGATCATTTTGATTGGCCCATTATCCGTGGGGTCACCAAGGCACATCTACTTGCCAGTTTCCATTATAGATTTAAAGGCATAATACACTACGTTAGCGCTGATATTTGTTGGTTTAAGGATGGGATTTAGTTAGGTAGATATAGTACTGAAGTGTACTGGAATCACAGTAACCCGACGATATGTTTCGCATTCATGGCAAACGAATAAAGTTGGTTCGAAGATCGAAGCACATGCGGTCGTTACTATGGGAACATCGTCAGCGTTTCTAAGAAGTCAGGGATTTCCAAAAGGACTGTTTTTTTAAAGGATGGATTGGCAAAATGTGACATTAGTGCTGGGTGATTATTTGTGGTGTCGACATTCAGTTAAATATTTCGTAGCATGTTATGAGGAAAAAAATCAGCTAACACGTTAGTTGCCCCAGCTACCTTAAGCCTTCACCAGAATTCATGATTCTGGAGTTGAACTCTCCTGTGCCCTAAGCTATGAGGGAGGAGAACCTAGAAATGTGTCCTTTGAACGGCAGGTGCACGTGTAAGTGGTGGTGGTGTTTTGTTCATTAACTACAGAAAACCACAGAAAATATCAAACAGAAGGTGTGCTATATAGCTGTTATAAAAAGAATACACATTTACATAATAACGCAGCATGCATCTTTGGCATGTTACAAAGGCATATACACAATAACCAAGAAACCTAGCAGTGACCATGTAATGTAGGGTGAAAAAAGAAAACACTTGAAAGAAAGAAACCTTTGTATTACCTTGTTTAACTTTCCTGAGATATGCATAAAAGAAAAAGAAGGTGAAGATTTGATCCACAGATCTCACAAGTACAAGTCAACAGATCTCACAAGTACAAGTCAACAGATCTCACAAGTACAAATCAACAAATGTTTGACAACAGTATTTAACAATATCTAATGTTTTTAATAGTCAACTCAATTCTAGTACAAAATATTCTGCATATTTCTTACAAATCAAAATATCACAACTATAAGTTGCTGAGAGTTGTCAGAAGTGGCTGTGCAGGTAATCCTGCTGCATCAGAAGTGGATATGTAGGTAATCCTGCTGTATCATAAGTGGCTATGTAAGTAATCCTGCTGTATCACAAGTGCCTATGTAGGTAATCCTGCTGTAGCAAAAATGCCATACTACCACACATTGAGGTGTTTGTATGCAGTTGACACTTTATTCTTACAAATTTGATAAAATCTTGAGATGGGAGAACAATTGTTTATAAACAAGAAAAAGAGTCAACTTACATTGAATTGGAGTCGACTTGGTTGGGGCCAAAGTATTTGACATTGCCTGTAACACAGATCAGTGTGATGTTATCAACATGGCTTACAGTCTTTAGTATTTCATTATCTCTGTAGACAGCATATTAACAGTATCATATAAACATTGCAGTAATGGTGCTGTCATTAGAATGGAAGCAGATCATGTGAAGAAATGCCCTGACAACAAACGAATGGACAATATGTTGGTGTCCGTATGTTAACACTTCCAAGTTATCTCCCTTTGTATTTACACCTAATATCTATCTACACATTTTAGCTATAAATTGTCTTACAGTATAAATGTTTTACATTTTAATAATGAAATATATAATAGATACACTTATTTTGTATAAATTCTACTGAAACGTTGACTTTGAGACTCTCCCTGGTTGCTCAGACCACACTTAAACATACTGTCAATCCATGTTGTTATTACTCTCCCTGGTTGCTCAGACCACACTTAAACTTACTGTCAATCCATGTTGTTATTACTCTCCCTGGTTGATCAGACCACACTTAAACTTACTGTCAATCCATGTTGCTATTACTCTCCCTGGTTGATCAGACCACACTTAAACTTACTGTCAATCCATGTTGTTATTACTCTCCCTGGTTGCTCAGACCACACATAAACTTATTGTCAATCCATGTTGCTATTACTCTCCCTGGTTGCTCAGACCAAACTTAAACTTACTGTCAATCCATGTTGTTATTACTCTCCCTGGTTGCTCAGACCACACTTAAACATACTGTCAATCCATGTTGCTATTACTCTCCCTGGTTGCTCAGACCACACTTAAACCTACTGTCAATCCATGTTGCTATTAAATAACTATTCCCATAAATCTGTTATGCAGGATCATCAAGTTTAGGTTACTCAACTAACCATATTTCTTGGCATTCTTTCGTTGCCGCCGACGGAAGTAATACTTTATGCACATGATGATGAGCATTATTGCCGTGAAGACCGAGAAAACACCACCAATGACAACACCAACAAAAGCCATCGACATCTGTACACCTTTCCTCTGAGTCCCTGTCAACAGAAACCAATAGGGTGTTAGTACATGCACATATGGAGTCTGTGTCAATGTGGTTATAATTTGTTTTTCAATGGGTGTCTGTGTCAATGTGGTTATGGAATGTGCTTGTACTACACGTGTCTGTGTCAATATGGTTGTGGAATGTGCTTGTATACTACAGTGTGATGTGAAATTTCATAATGCATCTGATAATCTATCAATCAGAGTGTAAATAAATAAGACACAACCAATACATTTAAGGTGTTCAGTGTTCACACCAGTATTCTAGTCGAAATATACAACAATTACCTATAGTGCTGCATTTGACCCACCTACATGTATACTGCTGTATGTGACCCACCTACATGTATAGTGCTGCATGTGACCCACCTACATGTATAGTGCTGTATGTGACCCACCTATATGTATAGTGCTGCATGTGACCCACCTACATGTATAGTGCTGTATGTGACCCACCTACATGTATAGTGCTGTATCTGACCCACCTACATGTATAGTCCTGCATGTGACCCACCTACATGTATAGTGCTGTATGTGACCCACCTACATGTATAGTGCTGCATATGACCCATCTACATGTATAGTGCTGCATATGACCCACCTACATGTATAGTGCTGCATATGACCCAACTACATGTATAGTGCTGCATGTGACCCACCTACATGTATAGTGCTGTACGTGACCCACCTACATGTATAGTGCTGTATCTGACCCACCTACATGTATAGTGCTGTATCTGACCCACCTACATGCATAGTGCTGCATATGACCCACCTACATGTATAGTGCTGCATGTGACCCACCTACATGTATAGTGCTGTACGTGACCCACCTACATGTATAGTGCTGTATCTGACCCACCTACATGTATAGTGCTGTATCTGACCCACCTACATGTATAGTGCTGTATGTGACCCACCTATATGTATAGTGCTGTATCTGACCCACCTACATGTATAGTGCTGTATCTGACCCACCTACATGTGTAGTGCTGTATCTGACCCACCTACATTTATAGTGCTGTATGTGACCCACCTATATGTATAATGCTGCATATGACCCACCTACATGTATAGTGCTGTATCTGACCCACCTACATGTGTAGTGCTGGATCTGACCCACCTACATGTATAGTGCTGTATGTGACCCACCTATATGTATAGTGCTGTATCTGACCCACCTACATTTATAGTGCTGTATCTGACCCACCTACATGTATAGTGGTGTATCTGACCCACCTACATGTGTAGTGCTGTATGTGACCCACCTACATGTGTAGTGCTGTACGTGACCCACCTACCCGTATAATGCTGTATCTGACCCACCTATATGTAGAGTGCTGTACGTGACCCACCTACATCTATAGTGCTTTAAGTGACCTATGTATAGTGTTATCTATAGTGCTGTATTTGACTTACCTATAGTGCTGCATGTGACTTACCTATAGTGCTGTGTGTGACTGGCTTGCTTGGTTCGCTGTGCGCCAACTTGCTGTAGCTGTACACTTGGAACTGATAGGTGGCGCCCCGAGACACTGTCTTCCACAGGTACGTTGTCTTGTCGGTGATCTCGCCTGTGAGGGGCACCCAGGGTCCCACGGTGCGGTAGTATACCTTGTAATATTGCACTGGCACTGTAAGGTCATACGGTGGCAGCCAGCTTATAAACAGACCAGTACTCAGCTGACGAACTGTTAAGTTTCTGGGTGGCGCTGGTTTGGGCCCTAAAAGTGGAGCAACATCTATTATCAACAATTCATAAACAATTTAGCATTTCATTGTGTGAAATGTGTGCAAATACAGTCATCACATTCTATATAAACATTAGGTATGCTGTAGGTAAGCTCCACTTGGATATTCATAAATTTTTTCCAAGGCAGGTTTTCCAACAAAACACATTTAGTGACAATACTTTGGATGCTGAATTTCAACAGATTTGATCAGTGTCTCAGTGGCACAAGTTTTGTCATATCAAATATGATGTAGCACTGTAATCAAACCTCAAATACTGTTTATTTGAATTAAGCAGAAATAAATATAAACAGCTGGGACATTGAAACATTTAATTAGCGATCTAGCCAAACAGTCTCAAATTGACATCATCATCTCAATGGCTTTCTAATAATGCCACCAACCTCAACTCCAACTTCAAATAATGCCACCAACCTCAACTCCAACTTCTAATAATGCCACCAACCTCAACTCCAACTTCTAATAATGCCACCAAACTCAACTCCAACTTCTAATAATGCCACCAACCTCAACTCCAACTTCTAATAATGCCACCAACCTCAACTCCAACTTCTAATAATGCCACCAACCTCAACTCCAACATCTAATAATGCCACCAACCTCAACTCTACCTTATAATAACGCCACTAACTTCAACTCCAACTTCTAATAATGCCACCAACCTCAACTCCAACTTCTAATGATGCACCAACCTCAACTCCAACTTCTAATAATGTCACTAACCTCAACTCCAACTTCTAATAATGCCACCAACCTCAACTCCAACTTCTATTGATGTACCAACCTCAACTCCAACTTCTAACAATGCCACCACCCTCAACTTCAACTTCTAATAATGCCACCAACCTCAACTTCTAATAATGCCACCAACTCCAACTTCAACTTTTAATAATACCACCAACTTCAACTCCAACTTCTAATAATGCCACCAACCTCAACTCCAACTTCTAATAATGCCACCAACCTCAACTTCAACTTTTAATAATGCCACCAACCTCAACTTTTAATAATACCTAAACATTCTAAACATTTCCCTTGCAGAATAAAATGAAAAAAATGGCTATGACTGTCAATGGAAAAAACACCAACAATATAATAGGTAAACAACATACACAACTTGCTCCCATTACTCGAAGTTGATTTTTTGGGGGAAAAAAACTGTCTATAATAACATCTTCAAACATCCAACAGTGGTCCAGATTGGTAAAAGTAATAAAACATCTACACATGCAATTAATAGAATATATATATATATATATATATATATATATATATATATATATATATATATGCATGCATGCACACGCATGCACACACATACACATATATATATTATATATATGCCAGGGGTCAACATATTTTGTAAAAATCCTTCATTACAATTGATAATATTATGCATCAACATGTATGTATCCATCAGCATATAAAAGATGGATTTCACGAGACACTTCTTAATAAATATATATATATATAAATATATATAATCTATTTATATATATTTATATATTTATTAAGAAGTGTCTCGTGATATATATATATATATATATATATATATATAATTTATATATAATATATACCTGTATATATATATTATTAATATTTAATATATACCTATATATATATATATATATATATATATGTATATATATTACACATGCTAGATTTATTTATTAAGAAGTGTCTCGTGAAACCCATCTTTTGTATGCTGATGGATACATACATGTTGATGCATAATATTATCAATTGTAATGAAGGATTTTTACAAAATATGTTGACCCCTGGCATTCACTCTAAGCAGCATTCCCAGTTATAGCAGCTTCATCTTTAAAGCCATACTGTACTGAACAACACCAACCATGGGCTAAAGACAAATGTGACTGTTTAATGCAGACTCATCTAACAGACTACCTTACATGCTGGTGCACTTAGGGACACATTTCTGCTACTTCACAACAACCTTCCAGAAAGTGTATTTAGTTGTCCTAGCTAGTTGGTAGTTAGCATCCAGCGTTTGTGACATGAGCATAAATGTGTCACATACTAAGGCCATGTTTGTTTTAGAAAAACTATAATTTTAATTGTTGTTATAAAGTGTTTAAAAAAAGAAAAGATGAGAGATAAATTTGAACTCATTAAACTGCCACATTTGTCTTTAGGTTGCTGCTGTGAGACTTACCTATTGTCTTAATGATTGGCGGGATGTAGGTTTTGCCATATTTGTCTGCGGGCAGGGCTGAAGCGAGGAGAGGGTCATAGCCTGAAGGGAAATGGCAAACAAGCTGCATCAACAACACATGCAAGGAACTAACTAGTCTTTCCTGGTGACACTGCCCCTTCTGGTGACGCTTCTAGTGATTCTTCCACTTTTGTTGATGCTGCCACTTCTGGTGACACTGCCACTTGCAATGACTCAGCCACTTCTGTCAATACTGCCATTTCTGGTGACATTGCCAATTCTGTTGACATTACCACTTCTGTTGCCACTGCCACTTCTACTTCTGGTGACATTACCACTTCTGTTGACACTGCCACTTCTGGTGGCAGTGTCAGTACGAAGTAACAATCATAAAGTATTCTTTATTATTCTATAATGCAAGTGGTGCGGATGTAGAGTTGTTGACATGATCAGGAAGACACTAAAATGTACAGATAAAAAAAACAGTAATCTACCTAAATAAATAGTGCAATTTACACTTACTAATGTGTATATAAAAGTTTAATCTCAACGTAAGTAGATTCTGACATTCTTCAGAATATGTCACTTGTTTGTATAGAATGAAGAACCAATGAGACGTCTACAGTGACTCAGCATGCCAGCACAGTGGCAACATACTGAGAAGGTCGTAAGAAGACAATGAAGACACGATATACTTGAACCAAAGTCAGAATGCTCAATAGCAACGTAAATGCAAAAAAACATGTAAATGACATACACTGAACAACAAAAGAAATGTAAAAATGTTACCATCAGTTTTTGTCACGATTCAATAAACTTGCCAGACTTTTGTCAAAGCAACACGACTTAGCTAGATGTGATGTCTCAGTTATATCACTCTCATGCTATGCACAGTCAAGCCCACTTAGCTAGATGTGATATCTCAGTTATATCACTCTCATGCTATGCGCAGTCAAGCCCACTTAGTTCAGGGCCTGGTTTTGGGGGGTTTTATTGATGGCGCACTGTCTGAATGCTTAATAGGCCTCAGTTGGTTCACAATAATGTTCTGGGTTGTTTTATTGATGCTATGGAACCAATCCATCAGATGGATGAGATGGATACAGCAGTCTTCTCTTGGAATGATCAGGTCACTCAGTTCACTGCCAATCATTTGTGATTACAGTGGCTGCTGCAAGGATACACTGGTAAAAATTATGTGGGGCTTCCTGTTATTCACGTTGACTGAATGAGCAATGCTCACCCATCAAATTTCACCTACATCGCTTGCACTTACACATGCAGGCCCTGAACTAACAGGGATGGACCGTGTGTAGCATGTGTGCTCTGCATGTACACACGCAAGCCCTGAACTAACAGGGATGGACCATGTGTAGCATGTGCACATACACACGCAGGCCCTGAACTAACAGGGATAGACCATCTGTAGTATGTGTGCTCTGCATGTACAAGCGCAGGCCCTGAACTAACAGGGATAGACCGTCTGTAGTATGTGTGCTCTGCATGTACACGCGCAGGCCCTGAACTAACAGGAATGGACAGAGTGTAGCATGTGCGCTCTGCATGTACACACGCAGGCCCTGAACTAACAGGGATTAGACCGTCTGTAGTATGTGTGCTCTGCATGTACACGTGCAGGCCCTGAACTAACAGGGATGGACTGTGTGTAGCATGTGCGCTCTGCATGTACACACGCAGGCCCTGAATTAACAGGGATTAGCCCGTCTGTAGTATGTGTGCTCTGCATGTACACGCGCAGGCCCTGAACTAACAGGGATGGACCGTGTGTAGCATGTGTGCTCTGCATGTACACACGCAGACCCTGAACTAACAGGGATGAACCATGTGTAACATGTGCGCTCTGCATGTACACACGCAGGCCCTGCACTAACAGGGATAGACCATCTGTAGTATGTGCGCTCTGCACATACACATGCAGGACCTGAACCAACAGGGATGGACCGTGTGTTGCATGTGCGTGCTGCACTAGATGTGTTGACAAAAGTTTGACGAGTTCATAGTCGTGGCAAAAACTATGTTGAAATATTTGCATTTCTTGTGTTGTTCAGAAATATGGATTACCAATGTGCTAGAAAGCAAGCACCACTTTATGGGCACACAATGAAAAGAGAAAGTCATGCAGCTGACAAAGTGACTGGAAGGAAGCTGGAGAGGACACTGTTGGAGCAAACACGAAGCAAAAGCGACTGACACTCACCCTTCTCTGGCTTCTTCTCCTCACCATCTTTGTCATTATTATCTGACACAGTCAAATAGTCAAGACCTGTTCGTGGTCAGTCATGGTCAAGTTCAGTGTCAGTCAAGGTCATGGTCAGTATTATAGTCACAGTGAATGGCAGCAGGGTGAAAGAGAAGGCAATGCTTCGTGTTAGATTCTCTCAAAGAACACCAAACTAATAAGTCACTGTTATTACGTAATAAACTTAAGTGATTTAAATGTAATGAAACCTTCATATAACATATTTAGTAATTAGTACTTAGCAAATTACAAATTGACACATAAGGCTCTTGGCAGTTTCGTCCTTCTAGCCACTAATGCTACTAAATATTCTAAGCCATGTTGTAAACAATACAACCACTGCCAGTAATAATATTATGCGTGGATGTCAACCTTTGGTAAATATATATTATGCTAGGAATAATTTCACTGTATTAGTTGACACTGTTAGAAAATGTCTAATAAGCATTTCTCATGCATGTTTCCACCAATACCTGCATTTTTATGCCTACCTTTAGTCTTGATGGCAACAATCTCGCTGAAAAACCCATCTCCAAGCTGATTACGAGATAAGACCATGAACTGGTACATCATGTCAGGGTACAACTTGTACACTGTGATGCTGGTCACCTTGGCTGGAATCACCCTGATTGTCATCCAGCGCTGCTGACTGCCATCCTGCATCCGATACCTACAGCGACACACACTGACGGTGGTGACACACAGTACTACAATGACACACACACACTGACAGTGGTGACACACACTACTACAACAGTGACACAAATTGACAGTAATGACACAGACACACTACTATAGTGGCACACTGACAGTGGTGACATAGACACACTACTACAGTGACACACACTGACAGTGGTGCCACAGACACACTACTACAGTGACACACACTAAGGGTGGTGACACATACATACTACTACAGCGACACACACTGACAATGGTGACACACACTACCAAAATGACACACCCACTGACAGTGGTGACACACACTACTACAACAGTGACACACATTGACAGTAGTGACACAGACACACTACTATAGTGACACACACTAACAGTGGTGACAGACACACTACTACTGTGACACACACTGACAATGGTGACAGACACATTAAAACAGTGACACACACGGACAGTGGTGAGACAGAAACACTACTACAATGACACACACTGACAGTTGTGACACAGACACACTACAACAGTGACACACACGGACAGTGGTGAGACAGAAACACTACTACAGTGACGCACACTGACAGTTGTGACACAGACACTAAAACAGTGACACACGCGGACAGTGGTGAGACAGAAACACTACTACAGTGACACACACTGTGTGACACAGACACACTACAACAGTGACACACACTGACAGTGGTAACACACACATTATTACAGTGACACACATTGACAGTGGTGACAGAGACATACTACTACAGTGACACCCACTGACAGTGGTGACACATACACACTATAGCAGGGACACGCACTGGCAGTGGTGGCACATACTACTACAGCAACACATACTGACAATGGTGACACAGACATACTATTACAGCACGACAATGACAATAGTGACACAGACACACTACTACAGCAACACATACTGACAGTGGTGACACAGACTACTACAGCAACACACAGACAGTGGTGACACAGACACACTACTGCAATGACACATACACTGACAATGGTGACACAAACAGTCTACTACAGCAACACACACTGACAGTGGTGACACAGACACACTACTGCAGCGACACACACTGATAGTGGGGACAGAGACACACTATTACAGCGACACACACTGACAGTGGGGACAGAGACACACTACTACAGCGACACACACTGACAGTGGTGACACAGACATACTACTATGGTGACATACACTGACAGAGACACACTACTACGGTGACATACACTGACAGTGGTGACACAGAGACTACTACAGCAACAAACACTGGCAGTGGTGACACAAACACACTACTACAGTGACAAAGATAAATAAAGGAAACACAAACTTATGTCATCATACTATGGTGACATACAGACTAGGATCATTCTGAAAGACCATAATAACATTGACTATGTGACATTGTGTTGTGATAACAAAATATGATGGCACAGCTAGATACAAATGACATGGATAAGTATGCTGACACATGCAGCCATGGTGACAAGGAGGTACTCTGGGGAGAAGACATTGAGAGAACACAGTTCTAGGGACAGGGTGATCAATATAAAGTGCAATTCATCTCTTACTTACTTCAATTCAATAACTTTAATCCAACTCAGCAGAGAACATTATATACATCATACATGAAATCTGAGTTCCATAGTTCTTGCCTCGTTAACTTTTGGGAAGTTGTATGTAACAACATGGGTCTGAGAACAAGGTTTAGTGTAACTATCAACACTTGATCACTACATCTTTCATATATTTCCCTTCTTTTAGAACATATAGGAGTAGTATTATTTGTTGTAAGTAAGGGGGCAATAGTTAAAATTGTCCATTATGTTAGGATTAAGGCAAATTATATCTTGTTATGTTTTTTGTTATGCGTAACGTAACGTCACAGGTTCAAAACTACTTCTGCATTATAATGTAGATTCTAGAGAATGGTAAAATAAAAGGGGAAACACGAGTTGCTCATAACCTAAATAAAGTTGTACATAGTATAATTAATGTTGTACTTGCACGTAACCTAGACAAAGTTGTATGTAACTAAGATAAAGTTGCATGTAACCAAGAAAAAGTTACATATAACCTAAATAAAGTTGCATGCAACCTAGATAATATTGCTCATGACCTAGATGCTCATAACATAAAGTTCCTATTAACCTAGATACAGTTCCTATTAACCAAAAGTTGCTCATAACCTAGACAAAGTTGTGCATTACCTAGAAAGCGTTGTGCATAACCTAGATAAAGTTGTGCATAACCTACATAAAGTTGCACATTACCAAGATAACATTGTGCATAACCTAGATAAAGTTTTGCATAATCTACATAAAGTTGCGCATTACCCAGATAACATTGTGCATAACCTAGATAAATTTGTGCATTACCCAGATAATATTGTGCATAACCTAGATAAAGTTGTGCATAACCTAGATAACACTGTGCAAAACATAGATAACATTGTGCATACCCTAGATAAAGTTGTGTGTAACCTAGATAAAGATGTGCATTACCTAAAGTCGTGTGTAACCTAGATAACGTTGTGTGTAACCTAGATATAGTTGTACATTGCCTAGATAAAGTTGTGTGTAACCTAGATAAAGTTGTGTGTAACCTAGATAAAGTTGTACATTACCTAGATAAAGTTGTGCGTAACCTAGATAAAGTTGTGTGTAACCTAGATAAAGTTGTGTGTAACCTATATAAAGTTGTGCATTACCTAGATAAAGTTATGTGTAACCTAGATAAAGTTGTGTGTAACCTAGACAAATTTGTGTGTAACCTAGATAAAGTTGTGCATTACCTAATATTGTGTGTAACTTAGATAAAGTTGTGTGTAACCTAGATAAAGTTGTGCATTACCTAGATAAAGTTGTTGTGTGTAACCTAGATAAAGTTGTGCATTACCTAAGGTTGTGGGTAACCTAGATAAAGTTGTGTGTAACCTAGATAATGCTGAAAGATGTTTGGACAACATACTTGTGTTCATTTGACCAATTGGGTGCCCGGTTCAGTCACACAAATAGGCCTTATTTGGCAGGCTACAGAGACACAGAGAAAGTGACAGGCTACAGAATACAGGGATAGATTACACAGAAGGCATTGAATAATGGACGAGTTGAAGAAGCTTCTCAACACAACCAACTGATGAGATAGATAGAGAATGTTAGCAGGGCGTCTTACCACAGGACATAATGTTGTCTGAAGCCTCCGTTGTAGCCAGGCAGCCAGGAGATGGTGGCTGCGAACTGTGTTGTGGAGACACTCAGGTTATACGGGGCGTGTGGCGTCGTCGCTGGAAGCACAACACATGCAAACATAGAAATTACTGACAGTAGATATTAAAAAAATGTCATATATAATAATTTACCGTGGTATACATTCATGTGAAACATAACAGGAAGTGTAACTGTGGTCTAACCTCAAATAGAAAGTGCAATTTTTGATAACAAAATTATTTAATGTAATATTAAAGGCACATACTTACAAAACATACATACAAAGTATTATGGGTTATCAAGTTTAAAAAAAATTACTTACATAGGACATTCAATGTTTCTTATTATATAAACTTAATTATATTTTAATTATAACAGTAACTAAATATGACATTATCCAGAAATAGCAATATTTTCCAGTCAGACATAAAAACATAGTGTCAATGTTCTACACTGCATTAGTTCTAACCACAGACTATAATATTAGGACCAAGCAACAGCAGCCCCAGGGCATGACATAATACTGTTGATGTTCCAACCACAGACTATAATATTAGGACCAAGCAACAGCAGCCCCAGGGCATGACATAATACTGTTGATGTTCCAACCACAGACTATAATATTAGGACCAAGCAACATCAGTCGCAGGACGTGACATAATACTGTTGATGTTCCAACCACAGACTATAATATTAGGACCAAGCAACAGCAGCCACAGGGCGTGACATAATACTGTTGATGTTCCAACCACAGACTATAATATTAGGACCAAGCAACAGCAGCCACAGGGTATGACATAATATATACTGTTGCATTGTCATGATGCATTCTCACAACTGAGCTTGTAAAATACTATTTATTAATTGCTAACAACTAGCGACAGACAATTCATCTTATAATGTCTGCACAATATGTACCACTCACAAATATGACTTTCTGAGCAAAGCAATAAGCACTTCTCAGTAACAACATCAACATAAGATTATAATGATCATTATTAAATGGCATTTTTAAAGCACAAATTGCTAAATAAAAAACTACAAAATGATGAAAACTGATTTTACAACTAGTTAATAAGCACAACATTCATCTCAGGAATACTTGGTCAAATGGACTGACAACAAGGCACTAGTTAAAATGCTTTTTCTGTGTGTACACAAAGTTTAATATTGTATGTACTACATGCCATTTGACATGACATGACATAATGACATTTTTTATAGGTATAATTAGATGTTTAATGCGCCTAACTTGCAAAGTGAATGTAAAAATTAAACGTTAATGAGATGAGCGATCACGTAGTTTTGTAACGTCAGTGATGATATGGGTTTACATTCAGGCAGTGATTTATTTGCAGTGCTTCAGCACAGTTTCACTCATATTACTACAGTGAGCAGAGTTGTTTGATTTAAATCATTTGATTAGATTAGTATGGTACCAATTTGCAGTTTGGCCAGAGTACACTGAGCCCTGGGCAGGTACTAATTCACCCTGTCAACAAACAATGACCACAAAGATCATTGCCAGCCACAGCATGTCTTCTAATAATAGTTATTATAGTCTTAAGGAACTACAAACAGCTGTGGACACTATCCCAATTCAATAGCCCAACATCAGCTCCAAGTTATTTACTCTGTATAAGCCTGTAGTCTGTCTTAGAGTGGTCATTTGATTTTATGTGGTTACACTGTATTTTGCTATAGTACATCTAAAGTTGTTTAATGGTAATATTTCTGAGTTTACATTTAAACAGGACAAAGTTGCTAAGGATTTAAAGTGATTTTATTTTTCAGCATGAAAATTTTAGCACTGGTAATAATCTGCTAACAGTTCTGATACAATATATTTTAAAGTGACATTTATGTTGCTGTTTTAAGTCAACCTATAAAATCATGTGCCCTCTCTTAAGACTCAGGTCTACTTCAGATAAAAAATTCTGATTTAAATAAAAAAATCTGATTTTTTTTTAAAAATCATGATTTTTTCCAAATCTGATAGCAAGTGACAGCAATGTCAATTTCCCAGAATAAACAGTATAAGGATTTTGAACCACTAGTGGAAAGTGATACTGCACAAACATCTTCAAATTTGGTTCTTTTGGAGCAGTTTAGAGACACCATATAGAGCTGCCAAGCTTCTCCTCATATATCTATCGTACGCATACACATGTGATGTGGTCAAACATTACTCTTACTTCCATATAAAAATTTAAATAAATAAAAACTTATCATCTCCTCTGCCTAGCTTCGCGGAACCAAGCGTAGAAGATATAGCTAGCTTTTGTTTTTGTAATTTCTTATCCTTACATGGAAGTAAGAGTAATGTCTGAACATGTGTATATGTACGGTAAATATATGAGAAGTTTGGCAGCTCTAGGTGGTCGTTTTCGTGGTTAGATCAGAAAGTAAACATTGCAGTAGCAGAAGTAGAGCTGACGGGTGGTGGTGATTTCGGCCCTCAGAGAATTCGGTCCAACTGCCGTTATTTAGGCTTGGTGGTTTTGGTAACTGATGTGACATGCAAGATCTGCTCAAGTCTAGCTAGTAATTGATTAGCCTTCACATTAAGGGTACAGTGAGCAGGTGTGAATAAAAGACCATGCTTCACATTCAAAATGATCTGACGAAAAACACTGTATGGATCAAAGACCATATGCAGGTAACTCCGGTGTATTCACAATACAATAATCTCTTATCACTGTTATTGCTCTGTATTTGATTTAATTAAAAAAATCTGGAAGAATTCCCCCTGATGAGGGGAAACACTTCAAAATGTAAAATATATAAACAAGATATTACAATAATTGTAATTTAATTTATTTAAATTAATTAACTGTATATAATTTTAGAGTTGTTGGTGAATGAATTGTATAAGTTATAATGATCATCTTGTTGATTCCGTGTTAAAATGAAAAAAAAATGTGGTGCCGTATTTTATGAAAAGGAAGCAAAGGCTATAAAAGCAGTTACAAAGTAACAATTTCAGGTTAATGTGGAACAAAATTAATTAACAAATGAGAGAATAAATAGTATACTTTATTCACAGTAACTTACTTACTTACTTAATCCTCTTGGCCCCTTCAGGAGCATAGGGCGTCAACCATGTTTCTCCACCTCACTCTCTTCTGGGCTATAGCTTTGGCCTCTTGCCAGGTGACCCCCACTTTTTCAAGATCTTGTAGTGTTGAGCGTCTCCAGTTGATTTTTGGCCTTCCTTGTCTTCTCTTTCCTTGTGGGTTATAGTCCAGTGCTTGTTTGGTTGTATTTGTTGGATCTTTTCTGAGTGTGTGGCCAATCCAGCTCCATTTTCTCCTCTTGATTGTAGTGCTTATTTCTTCCTGTTTGGTTTTCTTCCAGAGCTCTTTATTTGATATTTTGTTACGCCACCATACCTTAAGGATGTATCGGAGGCGACTGTTGATGAAGACTTGGAGTTTGTTGTTGAGAGACTGAGTAGTTTTCCACGTTTCACAGCCATAGAGAAGAACTGGTTTAACGTTGGTGTTGAAAATGCGGATCTTAGTGTTTATGGATAGTTGGGAAGACAGCCATACAGGGCGTAGGGTTCTGAAGGCATGGCGAGCTTTACTGATGCGTAGCTCCACATCTTTGTCAGCTCCACCATTTGTACTGATGTTGCTCCCGAGGTAGATGAAGTCTTGTACTTCCTCAACAGTACCACTTTCTAGTGAGATGGGTTCGGAGGATCTGCTGTTGACTTTCATCACCTTTGTCTTTCCCACATTAATCTTATGACCCAGTTGGCTGCTTTTTTCTTGAAGCCTTTCTGTTTTTTGTTGCATGTGTTTATGGGTTTCCGAGAGTAGTGCTAGATCATCTGCAAAATCCAAGTCTTCTAGTTGTGAGAACAAGTTCCACTGGATCCCAGTACGATGGTGTTCTGTGGATCTTTTCATTGTCCAGTCTATGGCTATCAGAAAGAGCAGTGGAGATAGCAAGCAGCCCTGTCGTACTCCAGTTCCAATCTGGAAGCCTTCTGAAACTTGTCCATTAAAGATGACATGACCAGTGAAACCTTCGTACATGTTCTTTATTAGGGTTACAAATTTTGTAGGTAAACCATAATGCCTCAGGAGCTTCCACAGAACTGTCCTATCTATACCATCAAATGCTTTTTCGAAGTCCACAAAGATTATGTAAAGGGAGCTCTGCCATTCATTGCATTGTTCAACGATAATCCTGAGTGTAGCAATGTGATCTGTGCAGGATTTATCCTTTCTAAAGCCAGCTTGTTCCTTTCTTAGCTTCTTGTCAACTGTTTCTTGTATCCTATCCTGGATGATACGGCAGAAACTTTTACTGGGCACTGATAGAAGCATGATCCCTCTCCAGTTCTTACATTCACTGAGGTTCCCTTTCTTGGGGATTGTAACTAGCATACCTGTCTTCCATTCAGTTGGTATTTCCTCTTTATCCCAGATCTCATTTAGCACGCTGTATAAAACGTTTGTGGTGGCCCCAATATCAGCTTTTAAGACATCAGATGGTATATTGTCTATTCCAGGTGCTTTGCCTAGCTTCAGCTTTTTGATGGCTCTCTTGATCTCCTCTTTGGATATCCTACCACAATTAATGTTAAGGTCTTCATTTGTTTCCTCAATGTCTGGGATTGAATCTGGTGGAGGCCTATTCAAGATATCTTGGAAATATTCTTTCCAGCGTTGTAACTGTAAAGATTCCTTAGTGAGAAGGTTTCCCTGTGATCTTGTATAACTCTCTGGATTTGTTTTGCCTAGCTGCGATCTCAGCCTCGTTTGCTAGTTTTTCGACATATGTTTTCTTGTCCCTCTTTGTCTTCTTTTTAACTGTTTTGTTTCTTTCCTGGTATTCCTGCTGCAGTTTTTTTTTCTTGTGTCATCTGCTTCCTTGTTGAGTTTCATTTTAGTCTCCCTCCTTGCCTCAATAGCTTCCCAGGTGTCGTCTGTAATCCAGTCCTTCCTCCTAGCTTCCCAGCAGTCTAGGACTTGTTCACAGGTGTGTGTAATTGCATTCTTGCATCTTGCCAACTTTTCATCAATGTTTTCTCCATCTTCCAATGCTTGGAACCTGTTCCGTAATGTGATTCCCAGTTCCTGTCGTATTTTAGTATTTTGAAGTTTTCTTATCTCAAACCTTCTTTGTACCTTGTTATCCGGCTTCTTCTTTGCTGCTACCTTCATCCTAAATTCACCCACAAGGAGGTGGTGGTCGGAGTTAATGTCAGCTCCTCTTTTCACTCTGACGTCTAGAAGCACTCTCCTCCATTTCTTGGTGATTGTTATGTGGTCAATTTGGTTTTCCGTCTTTAGATCTGGGGATATCCATGTGGCTTTGTGTGTAGGCTTGTGTGGAAAGAGAGTTCCTCCGATTATCAGTTCATTGAGAGTACAGAAATCTGCAAACAGGAGACCATTCTCATTCATCTGTCCCAGACCTTCTTTCCCCATTGTGCCTTTCCAATTGTCATTATCCTTTCCAATCTTAGCATTCATATCCCCCATAACAACTTGGATATCCCTCTTCGGTAGTTTTTGGGTGACTGTTTGTAGATGTTGGTAGAAGGTCTCTTTCTCTTCAAATTCAGCAGAATTGGTTGGTGCATAGCAATGTATAATGGTGATGTTCTGACCTTTTGATGTAAACCTGGCTGTGATGATTCTCTCCGAGACTGGTTCCCATTCGATGAGACTTTTTGCTGCATCCTTTGAGAGGAGCAGCCCTACTCCATGTGTGTGCGCATCTTCTTCTCTCTCATTCCCAGAGTACAAGTAAGTTTCTCCAGAGCTAGTTGTAACCTTCCCAAAGGTGTTCCATCTGCTTTCACAGACTCCAATGATGTTCAGCTTGTATCTTCTCATTTCTTTGGCGAGCTGTGCCAGTTTTCCTGCCTGGTACAGTGTCCTGACATTCCAACATCCAATTCTAATTTTTGACTTGAGCTGTAGCAGACTCTTCCTCCCTTGGGCTTCCTGTCGGCTTTCACCCAAGGGATTCATACGCACCCTTTCAGGACAGCCTGCTTTGCTCAGATCGAGGTGTGGTTGAGTATTCATGGTTTTGGTTTCTGTAATCGATTTCAATAACAACTGAGTGGGTGATTAGCCCAAGCCGCTGTGCCCACAAGTTTTCCGCAGTGGTCGTAGACCATTTTCCTCCCGGGCTCCATGATCAAGAGATGTGGCTGGACTGTGCTTTGTCTGACCACTCGCCCCAGACCTGCCCGGTATGGTTGGACCTGCCAGGAGTTGCCTCCCACCGGTATAGCTCAGAGGGTCATAGGGTTACACAAGCCTCCTTACCACGACAAGGTAACAGTCCACAAGGAAGTAAGATACACATTAAACTTCATGTGCTCGTTACACAATTGTTTGGGCCGAGATCACTATGCCCATTGTGCTCTAAGGCCGAAGTTACTAGAGTTATTGGCCAAACTCACCAAAAAATGCTGTCCAAATTCACCAGGCCAAATTCACCACGAGCCAACAACACCTGTATCCGCGCTGACAACTTGCCGACAGCTTGCTTCAATCCTAGCCGGACTGTGGTCATTGACGTTCTATGAACTTGTGGCATCAGCATAGCTTCCAATACTGGGAATAATGTGGGCACATCATCCTCTTTCAAAGAGATTTGATCACTAGGATAACCCAGGGCTACCATCTTCTCTGGTCTCGATTGCAGTCGAAATAAGTTTTCTCGAAGCGAGCAAAGCCGGCTTTGCTTCGTTGGCTTATAATTTGCTTTTTTAAAATAAACTTGGCTTGGTAGGGAACGTAAACCAACTAAACATTACTCTATTCTTACTACCATTTGCATTACAATTGAACGCCACACAATAAACCATTCTGATGCTCGCTTCTAAACAACTCCTATCACTGTCAATAGTACGTTGAATAAATGGAAAGTCCCAGTCTTGTACCACTTCCTTATCATCATTGATGTCACATCGAAGATTGCACATAAGCACAGGAAAAATATGCATAATCGAGGCAGGCCAGTAGAACAGAGTATTATTTGGAATTATTAATTAATGGAATTCTAATGAATTTTTTCAGTGTTATGGAGATATACTACAAGATGTTATATAATATGATTTCAAGCAATCATTGTTATTTCCTTTAAGTGTCCCTGTGTAAAACAGTTAATTAAAAATGAGTTTAAAGATTTTCTATAACAAATGAGAAAGCCAGCTGTAAGTCACAAATAATAAATGAGCGACATAGACATTTGCTGGTTCTTCTTCCTGCCAGAACAGTTGGCAGCATCAACAATATTGGTTGGTTGGAGCCAGACATGAGGAGACGCTGCTTTGGGAACAACTCATCATTAAATGCTCAAGGTAAGGCATGGATGCCATATTTAGCTGCAACAACTTGCTGCTCTTTTTAATGACTCAAGAGTCCATGTTATTATGGCCTTTAGTTTGGCTTTACAATTACATGACATAACTTACACATATTTTACAACTATTAACTTAAAGTAAAGATTAGAAGCCAATGTACTCACTTTCTATAATCACAAGAGTTGATGTGATAATGCTGGTGTATTTATTTGTAGCAATGCATTCATATACTCCATAATCAATCTTTGCCAGGCCATTTATTGTCAAGTTGCCATCATTCCTTGATGTATGCATTGGAAATGCACTGTTAACCTGAAATGGATCACAACGTTCCAGCAATACAATGCAACGGATTCTACCAGTCATTTATAAAATGTCTTTTTGACAGTAGCACTTTTTTCTTAGAGGGAAACAATATTTATCTTACTGGACATAGTGGATGGTAAGTGTAAAACTTAACAATATACACCACTTAAAAACGAAATGATTCTACCATGCTGTCTACTGCAGACAATATCAGAATCTTAGTCAAGGATTCATAATCAGTTCAAACATATAAAATGTTGTGGCTGTTGAAACATTTACCAATTTTGAAATATTTGGGATATGCAGAAATGTCAGTGCACATTAAAAATTCAATTTAATTAAAACAAATATTCATATATTGTTGAAAAGGAGCTGATTTTCCAGGTATGAATATTAATATACATAAATATCACACATACTAATGTCTTTACACAAAAAAAAAAATAAATTCATCAGTTTACATTTATTTTTACAATACTGACAAAATGACGTTGACTGACCTTCCTCCAGACAATGGTTGGCTTGGGGTCACCCTCTGCCACACAGGGCAAAGTGACCGTCTGTCCCAACACACGCTGGTACACCGGCTGGGGCCTCACGGAGAAGTAGGGGGGATCTACACGGCAGAGGTGGTCAGAAACATTACACATTATTACAGCAGTTTTGTTATGTTCAATGTTACGTGTTACAGCACTGTTCATTCAGTGTCAGATGCTACACCAGAGTTCAGTGTCAGAGGTTAGAGCAGTGTTAGCTGTCAGACATTAGAGCATTGGTAGTTGTTAGCAGTTAGAACAGTGTTATGTGTCAGACATTAGAGCAGTATTAGGTGTCAGATGTTAGGTGTTGGAAGTTAGAGTAGTGTTAGGTGTCAGAGGTTAGAGCAGTGTTAGGTGTAAGAGGTTAGAGTAGTGTTAGGTGTTAGAGACTAGTGTAGTGTTAGGTGTTAGAGGTTAGAGTAGTGTAAGGT
Organism: Lamellibrachia satsuma; assembly: GCA_033239005.1. Lineage (NCBI taxonomy): Eukaryota > Metazoa > Annelida > Polychaeta > Sabellida > Siboglinidae > Lamellibrachia > Lamellibrachia satsuma. The sequence continues at coordinate 17,038,862 of BSQZ01000001.1, read as the reverse complement.
GTCAGAAGTTAGAGCAGTGTTAGGTGCAGTGAGAGGTGTGAAAAGATGATGTTTGGATTACAAGTGAGAATGAAGCATCAGAGCTAGAGAGCAGCTGCAACAGCTGACATGGAGCTACACAGGCCATTGTACAGCATCGGGCAGAACTTGACATATGCTTAAAAAGGAGCCGATTTCTTAGGTATTAAACTGAATGTTAGTATAAATAATTACTCCCAAATACTAACACTATCACTATAACGCAACCTGTTGTATATCAATGCCCTATGATAATCATTCCTAGCACCATCATTTTTGTATCACCAGTGGTTCCTGTCTACATCAACCAATATTTTGCACATTTGGGATTCCAAAAATCGTAGCAAGCTACATTTGCCAACTTAAATTGCACAGATGTAACCAACAGATGTCAAAGCCAGGAATCCCCAACAGATTTCATAGCTAGGCATCTCCAACAGATGTCAAAGCCAGGCATCACCAACAGATTTCATAGCTAGGCATCCCCAACATATGTCAAAGCCAGGCATCCCCAACAGATTTCATAGCCAGGCATCACCAACAGATGTCAAAGCCAGGCATCCCCAACAGATTTCAAAGCTAGGCATCCCCAACAGATTTCATAGCTAGGCATCCCCAACAGATGTCAAAGCTAGGCATCCCCAACAGATTTCATAGCTAGGCATCTCCAACAGATGTCAAAGCCAGGCATCCCCAACAGATGTCAAAGCTAGGCATCCCCAACAGATGTCAAAGCTAGGCATCCCCAACAGATGTCAAAGCTAGACATCCCCAACAGATGTCAAAGCTAGGCATCCCCAACAGATGTCAAAGCTAGGCATCCCCAACAGATGTCAAAGCTAGGCATCCCCAACAGATGTCAAAGCTAGGCATCCCCAACAGATGTCAAAGCTAGGCATCCCCAACAGATGTCAAAGCCAGGCATCCCCAACAGATGTCAAAGCCAGGCATCCCCAACAGATGTCAAAGCTAGGCATCCCCAACAGATGTCAAAGCTAGGCATCCCCAACAGATGTCAAAGCTAGGCATCCCATTAATTTATACACCAGATGAGACACACTTTGAGTGTTTGTTTGGGTGAATTCATCTGAGGTGACAACAACATCACCCACTGGATGATGGGGATGAGTGCCACAGCTATTGCCATATTTAACAGACATATTTAATTATAATTCACAGAATACATGCATGTTACATCCATGTTTTACACAAATATTGATCCTGTCAGTCGGATCACACCTGTAGCTAAATTGTTAGTTTAACCATTTTATTTATGTGCATGCCAATACTGCTAGAAACTACACTAGAAAACATTCTGCTTTTGTCCAATGTAATTTTTTTTATCCCAACATAATCTAACATCATATCGCTACTGTTACTGAATGTGAATGGGCCAGTTAAGAGATTTATGTTTCTATTGTAACATTCACAAACTGCAGTCTCATTACTTGTTTCATCCATGTGGCAAGCCCAAGAGACACACAAATGTTTAAGACCAAGCCTGCGAGTGAACAGCATGTGGCAAGCCCAAGAGACACACAAATGTTTAAGACCAAGCCTGCGAGTGAACAGCATGTGTCCAGCTTCGACCACACATTGTAGCAACTAGCCATCTGAACTATGCAGCGTTTTCATCACTTCTCCATTTATCTCCAATCAGCAAAAAGCCTTGTAAATACCCACGGGAAATCAGAACTACAGTGAGCATGGGTGACTTGATTACTGTGTAAGTTCAGCCATTCTTATGCAAGCTCTCCTTCTAACACACAGCTCCTGTCTGCAGGAAGCACTCACAAAATCAATAGGCAACATCAAAGCAAATATCTGTCTCCAAATCCTCAGTGCTGATCGATTTGTGTTATCCTGTAGAAACACGTGCCAGAGGACGGCAAATTGTTGTAAAATGTCAACAAATAATGTATTAAAGACACAGATGGTCAAAGATAACAAGAGACTGCAGTGGCTCGGGCAAGACTATTCACATTGTCTGTGAGGCCAGGGAAGACACACAGTCGACTCTTGGGACCTCTCAATCCTTCACACTGGTGGTGGCTCCATTAGCTAGCCAAGTGCAGTCATGTGTCGCTGGCAAGTCTATGTATGTGCTCAAACTAGGAATCAAAACGTTACTCTGTGTGACAGTGACAAATGCCTTTGAAGCCATGATTTGCAAAACCTTCAATGTCATTCAAGTGATTCAAATCACAATCTTATTGCGTGACTTTATTGCAACAGCACATTCCATGAACAGTTGACTTCTGCGTTCATAAAACTATCAAATCAGTGTTTGTGTTTACCCAATAGACTAGTACTCATGGTTTATGAAAATAGTTGCTCATGTTTTTGTAGCGGCTCTAGGTATAATGTTAGGAAACATTAGTTAAGATATTCTGTAGAAATGATACAGATTACTGTGATGTCTTCATGGCTTCTAATTTCTTCATATTTCCAGTAGTACACAGAAACATAATGCTCAGAAGGTCACCCTGTCAAACGAGGACTGACAGGTGAAATGTCTTGCTGCCGTTCTAGACCTGGGCCGTTTCATTTAATCCATGATGCCCCAGTTAACTCTGCTGTGTAAATGAGTACCTGGCTATTGACAGTGGTGGGGCTGCATGAATAACCTTTCACTCAATAATTGCAGCAAGGCTGAATTCTTCCTACAGAAGTTGTTACTGAAATGAATAGGCCTGCCAGGGACTGAAGTGTAGTGAATACCTGTCATACAATAATTGCAGTATGGCTGAATTCTTCCCACAGGAGTTGTTATTGAAATGAATAGGTCTGCCAGGATGTGAAGTGTAATGAGTACCTTTCACTCAATAGTTGCAGCATGGCGGTATTCTTCCCATAGAAGTTTAGTTGTTATTGGAATTAATCAGTAATATGTAAAGCAGTTATCCCAAGGACCAAACAATGTGCCATGCAAGAAAAGAACATATTCACTATGTTTCATGTAGCAATAAGTGGTATTTTCTGCCCCTTACATTGTTTTTGCTAGTATTGCATTGGCCACCAGCCACCAACCACCAACCACCTCTTGTCCACTGACTTCAACCTTGTGTCCCATCTCTGGCTTCCTGCATTCCTGTCTCACTCCCTCCATATCTCCATCTTCTTCTCCTTTGGTCTCCCTACCCGTCTTGCCCCTAGTTGCCAGTGCCTTCTAAATATATTCTATTATTATTACTAATAGACACAAAGCAAAACACAGATATAAAGTAAAGGAAATAAAAACAAAATAGCTATAGAAATTAGTTAAAGGAAAATTAGTTTTACATTTGACAATTCTTGTGGCAAAATTTATCAGCTGTTTTGTTAGTCTGGGAATCAACCTTTAATATACTACAAAATATTTCATAAGTACATTTTACAGATTCAGCATAATATCGTGGCTATCTAGTTTGCCCCAAATTGCAACTTTGTTTCCTACCCAAAATTTTGTCTTTTCATTGACTTTATTTGCCAGTACTCTCCCCACATGCCCTGCCTTTCTCTACTCTCACTCTCCCCACATGCCCTGCCTCTCTCTACTCTCACCACATGCCCTGCCTTTCTCTACTCTCACTCTCCCCACATGCCCTGCCTTTCTCTACCGTCACTCTCCCAACATGTCCTGCCTTTCTCTACTCTCACTCTCCCCACATGCCCTGCCTTTCTCTACTCTCACTCTCCCCACATGCCCTGCCTTTCTCTACCATCACTCTCCCCACATGTCCTGCCTTTCTCTACTCTCACTCTCCCCACATGCCCTGCCTTTCTCTACTCTCAGTCTCCCCACATGCACGGCCTTTATCTACCATCACTCTCCCCACATGTCCTGCCTTTATCTACTGTCACTCTCCCCACATGTCCTGCCTTTCTCTACTGTCACTCTTCCCACATGTCATGCCTTTCTGTACTATCTCTCTCCCCACATGTCCTGACTTTCTCTACTGTCACTCTCCCCACATGTCCTGCCTATATCAACTGTCATTCTTCTACCAGTCTTCCCCTCCCATCCATCTTCTTACTTCTGTCTTCATCACACAGCCCTGCCATCAGAGTCATCATAGGCATCCACCTTTTAATATGTCTGCTTGTTTCTTTGACATCGTTCATGTGTTGGAGCCATACAAAACTATATAAATAAATAACTTTGGTTCAGTTCCTCTGACAGTCTTGGTTGCAGCTAAGTTGTACAATAGATACAACTCCTTCTAAGGCCATTCAGTGTTGTGCATTTTGTTCACTTTCTGCTTTTATTTTTCACTTCACTTCCACACAAACCTCCTCATTTGTATTCAACTCATCACCTCATCACCTAATCACCCTGCTGTGTTGCAGACTTGACTGCAGTGTACAAAACATTCTACTACTATGATTCATATATTCATTGAATAGCTCTTTTCAATAATTAAACGTGTTATAGCATAAATCAGTGATGGAGAGACACGAGTGGGAGATAACTGAGAGACAAGCGCATGCTGGGATCAGCTTTGTGTCCTCCCACAGTGACTGCCTCAGGCACTCCACCCACATCTGCATCAGATAACAATTCTGTAATGCTCAGATTCATTCTGATTTCCACATTTCCATGATTTTCAGTACTCCCAGAATGCTCTTAAAACCTTGCAAATAGTGAAAATATATGAAGATGAATGAATAATGGGGATATTATTGAAAATCACGCAACACAGAAGAACGATCCTCCATGCACCCTCCTGCACCTCCTGCACCCTCCTGCATGTAATAGAGATAACTCAGGAAATGCTCAGGAAAATATTACTGTGCAATTCTAGCAGCTCGGTGATTTGTAAATCTTTCTCCATCTGGTAACTTCTGTATAAATAACTTCAAAATGCTTTTTATCATGCTGCAATAAAAAGATATTGATAAAATATAACATATTGATGTGCACAACATCTTCAAAATTTATTTAAACCAAAAACTAATCATCAATACTAACGGTGCTATTGAATCTTAATAAAACAAATTTAGACAGAATTTATGTCTGGCTTCTTGTTGATGGATTCTCAGTTGATATCGTTGACAGCCATCCAAAGCAAAATTTACCTACATCACTGCCAGAAACACGGATAAAATGACACATTTCATGAGAACTTAGTACCTCAAAGCTTACCATAAATCTTGAAGTTATCAGGTTGACTTAATAGAAACAATAAATATGCACTAAACATGTGGGGATAAATGACATAAATGCACATTTCATTCCAGTACAATGCAACAAAACGACAGCAGTACTAATCTTGGGATAATCTTATATGGGGAATCCTGCCCAATCTGTCGGCCCTTGGATCAGGCCATATTGAGTATTGGTAAACTAAGGGTCAATACAACAATAAGTACTAATAAATAGACTGGTGCCTGAAGTCCAAATATGTCTCTTCAAAAGAGTTCTGTACGCATGTTTTAATAAAGCATGCCAACAAATGGTCTTAGGGTGATTTGGGTGTGTTGAAGCCAAAAAGTGATGTTGACAAACTGTGGGAAGGGTCCCTACATTACTAATACAATATCATGCCAGACGTGTCCACGATCTAGACAAACACCCTTCTAATTAGTAAAATAATGATCTTTTACCAACGTTTTAGGGTGATTTGGTTGTGCTGGATAAAAAAATTATGTTGACAAACTGTGGGAAACTTTGACCTCCTGAATGACAAAATGAATGGGGTAAGTAAATGTACACTGGTGTGTCTTACATGCACCGAGTACAGATCATTGCAATGGCACAGGCAGCTGCTGGTTCTCTGTCATCCTAAATCACAATATTCTCTTAGCTACATTAAATAACTGACTAGTGGAGATTTAGCAGCAGCCATCATTGAAATGTTCTTCTGCCAGGCTTGTATTGTTGTATATGGCCACATAAAGGTTTTACAGATGAATGAAAGTGGATTTTCTTTTCTCAACATTCAATTTCATTATTCATGATGAAGACCAGTGCAGGTACAGTATTGTATTGAAACTGGCAAGTACAGTATTGTATTGAAACTGGCAAGTACAGTATTGAAACTGGCAAGTGCATTATTGTATTGAAACTGGCAATGATGGTATTGTATTGAAACTGGCAAGTACAGTATTGTATTGTACTGTATTTAAACTGGTGCAGTTTTATGTCTGTCTGCGGGTGTGTCTGTGTTTGTCTATGGGTGTGTTTGTGAATATGTCTGTGTGTGTGTGCATGTGTGTGTGCATGTACGTGTGCATGCATGTTTGCATGTCTGTTTGTCTGTAGCATGATTCATGATTAAAGAATTAGAGCAGCTAGAAACACCACATTTGACACAGATTCACACACTGGCTTGGATGAGTTTAAGTTTGACGGCAATCAGTCAAATAGAGCTGTCACAGAGTCACTAAAATAAACGTGTCAAGTGTAATAGCAAGAACACTTGTGTTGTATATTGGACACAACCATATTCATGCAGCAGGCATGTTGCTCTTCATATCATATAATGGGCAGGACCATACTGATAGGTAGGAAGCACATTGCTCTTCATATCATATAATGGGCAGGACCATACTGATAGGTAGTAAGCACATTGCTCTTCATATCATATAATGGGCAGGACCATACTGATAGGTAGTAAGCACACTGCTCTTCATATCATATAATGGGCAGGACCATACTGATAGGTAGTAAGCGCATTGCTCTTCATATCATATAATGGGCAGGACCATACTGATAGGTAGTAAGCGCATTGCTCTTCATATCATATAAAGGGCAGGACCATACTGATAGGTAGTAAGCACATTGCTCTTCATATCATATAATGGGCAGGACCATACTGATAGGTAGTAAGCACACTGCTCTTCATATCTCAACAGTAGTTTGCTATTGTTAATCACAAAGTAATGATGACTTTAATGAGAGAAAACATAATGGCATTAATAAATACTTCTCTTGAACTTAATTTATGTTTTTTCAGTGACTATCACTGTTATCAGTTGTTTTATCACTTGATTAAAACATTCAAATTAAACTAAGGTGCAACCAATGCAGACTGAAACCTCATTAATCCCGGACACTTTGCTTCGAAGTCTATGCATCTGAATTATTGAGTTTTCCAGATAAATGAATCATGCAATTAACGGGGTATATTAGCGTTTGGAATTTCTGTGATATGATGTTTGGAAGCTGAGGCTTCTGGATTAACATGTCTGGATTAATGTTTCTGGATTAATGAGGCTCCACTGTTTGGAAATTTTTCATGTAATAAATTTGCATCAATGAGCATACTTAATGTAAACACACACACACTGTAGAATTAGAGCAGAGAAACAAAGCAACAGGTACTTACCTCTGACATTGACTTGTACTGGGGGTGAACTCTTGCCCGCCCCAATGGGCGAGTAGGGGGTGCATGTATATGTGCCATCATCTGCCGCAACAACAGTCTCAATGACCAGTGTGCCCTGTCTGGTCAGCTTGAGCCGGTCCAGTGTGGCAAAATTGACCACATGTCCATCTTTTGTCCACACTACCTGAGTGATTGCAGGGTTGGCTTCAATGGGACACTCAATCCTGCCCATCATGCCGAGGGGCAGGTAGAGTTGCATGGGCATGCTGAGGACGCGCGGCAGGTCTACAAGAAGGCAGCACAGTAGTGTCACGACAACCCCAATAGCACGCTTCAAACTAAGCATGATTTCACTTATTGTGGCCTGCTATCATAAAATGACAGGTTGCTGCCTTGTTCTGCTCTCTGCTGTCCTGTACCGCTGTCCTGTGTCCCTGTCCTGTACCGCTGTCCTGTGTCCCTGTCGTTCTGCTGTGTCAACTTCCACTTAATGATCAAAGTGCATCATCTTCAATGCAGGAGTCTGGCAATGTGACAGGTGCAAGGAAATGCTGTACTTAATTTGACATTTCACTTGCTGTAATATGCATGTTGCTATGCCGCAGTTTGAAAATCACTGCAGCATAAATAATCTCCAATGGTCACCTTGCAATTAATATGTTGCCGGGTTGCTCCGATCTCAACCAGTGTGCAAACTGCTTGCAGTTAACTCAACCATATTTCACTTACTAGCATCTATTAACGATCACTGACAAGTTATTACAGCTTCCCAAATGATGGTGTCGTCTGTTGCAAAAAAAATGCATTCTGCTCACTTCTGATGCAAAGTTCGTCTGAGCTGACGTGAACGTAGACTCTCGCTCTGCCAGTTGCCTGCTGACACTGGATCTCCGACTAACCACAGCTGTCACCAGGTGGCAGTGTCACACCCCAGCAGAGCCACAAGTAGCCGAGTGCAGTCTCAGAGCAGCAAGATTGCTTAGCAAGTGACTCGTCTGCAAGCAGTGCTGTGTGCAGCTGCCAATAACAGTGAACTGATGGGTCTCTCGGAGGACCTGCAGGCTTCAGCTGTGACACTGCACACTCGCTATTGTCATGCCACAGATATGCAAGCAGACTTAAGTGTGCCAGTTTTAATTTTGCTACAAAAATGGCAGTTGCTTGCATGTAGCATACTGATTAGTCTAATCCATCAAGTTATGTCTAATCTACATGTCGTCCTCAAGAAGACAAATGTCACCATCACAAGATGGTAGTAAAATGGTTGCAATAGCACATTTTCTGTAAATAGAACTTTCTGATCGTCGCTACCATCTATGACACTGTGTCTGACATATATCAAAGTCTACACTGAAGCAGGCACAAATAACCATTTCTTCAGGTCGCTGTCATAACTGGACGAGTTCATTCCAGTGGCAACATTCCAATACACAGTTGTCAGCACGGAATCCTAGCAGCAATGTGGCTTTGTGATATCATGTCATTGAAAGCTGATGCCCATTCGACTGTCAAATGATTGCAGTAATTTATAATGCTTCTATTAATGTCAGTGAGACAATCAGAGCAATCACTCAAGTAGGAACAGCCTTCATCAGCAAAAACAGTTAGTTTTTTATGCAGACATATAATCTAGCAATGTAATGAATTCCAATGAAATGTGGCATAAATATTGTGCATTGATCCAGACAGTCACCACTAGAGGTTGGAAACAGTTGCAATGTGCCAGTCAATGGGGCTGCAGTGTTCATTCAGATCTTGTGTAGCCAATCCCATTACTGAATTGCACTGAAAAACACTTCCGCAATACCCAAATTGATTAGAGAGACGTCACTGACATGTCCCAGCTGGCTGTAGGAGTCTTCTCCCATCTCCCAGCAGGCAGTCGCAATCTCAAGTCCATCCAGAAACCCTTTCAGCAAGATCACATTGCTAAAGCTTCAAACAAAACAAATGAGTTTTGTGGTGAGCATGCAGGCAGTTGTTGAGTAACATCTGTGTCCCTGCCTACAAGACTGCACTGTCCTGGGAACACAGCCTCATTACCAACACTCACAACCTTTGATGGGATCATGATACTTCAGCTATAAATCAGAATCAACATAATGTTTGCCCAAGGCTGACAGGTGTTTCCATGGTGTCTTGCACTGACATGTGTGAACTATATTCCAGTAAATCGCATTCTGCCTGTCTGTATTCTCAACACAATATTCGTGAGGAGCCTTGCAAATCAGTGGAACAAGTCAAAATGCTGCCCTCTAATGAACAGTGATGAAGATTGCTGGACTGTAAACATTGTGGTGCGCGTATATCCACAGGCTAATCATGTGTTATTAATGTGGCCATCACATCGATGCCTACACAGATCTGTAAGCAACAAGTCAATTAAATCCAACTAAATCTGTTATTCAGAACGCCACTGTGTGCCTTTTCACCATAAATGCCAACAAAATGTCCCCTGACATAGACATTGTCAACCCATGCAAGGGCATACAGCCTGATGACATGTGACAGTGCACTGGGTGACAGTTTGTTCTTGAAGCCAAGCACAAGACTAGTTATGCCTCTTCTACCATCAAAACAGTATGTCTCATATGGCTAAATCCAGTGAACAGCAATTTCAGAAAGGCTGTTTTCATGTTGATGAGGCAACCAATAAAATAAGATTGTTTGCTGACATTAAAACACCTTCATCTGTACCCATGCATGTGCGTCACGCCTGCGGCATGTGACATTTCCAAGAAAACAGTGTGGCCTAGAGCACCAACTGATAGTGTGGCAACACAAGCCAACTGCTGCTGCTGGTGCGTCAGTGGATGCTGCTGCCAACAGTTGCAGGCAGCAAGCCTTGCTCCCTGGACACTGCCTGCCCACAATGGCAACTACAGACAGCAATCAATGTAGACCACCACTCACTGCAAACACTGCAAAATTAATCAATGCAAAGTAGGAATTCTGCTGGCAGTATTGTGTAACTGGGACATACCCACAGCTATAATGAATGCATCACTGAGTTATCAGGACTAGTCCAACATCTTATGGCATTTTCAAGGCCTTATTAGAATTCAAGAACTGTGTAGCTCTTCCAGTCTCTACATGACAACTAGAATAGATAATCTAACATTATTGTAATGCCTGTGTAAGAAGAGACATATAAATGACCACTTTTATGCCATCCAAGATACTGAGCACAGTGACTCTGTGGCAATACCATTAACCAGCCCACAGAGCCTCCCAATGAACAAAACCCCTCTCACATCAACCAGCCTCTAGAAGTTCCCATAACACTGTAGGCCTACATGACAGTATTTTATTCAGGCATCATGAATACATGCATGATGCTTGGGGACTCAAGTGATAATGATGTAATTGTAATCACTGTTATTGTACAGTGTATTCACCAAGGAGCTCAATGGTAATGGGCCAAGGAAGATAGATGTTAATGGGCCAAGAAACATATATGGTAATGGACCATGGAAGCTAATGGGCCATGGAAGATAAATGGTACTGAACCAAGAGAAAAATATTGTAATGTGACAAGGAATTTGCTAATTTATTATAATATTATAAATGACTTCAAACTTATTAATAAAACTTTCCACTAGCATTTAAGTCAGAATGATATATCAAACCTTCAACATATCACATGTGGTAGATGATATAGCAAATCATTTTGCAACAGACAGTAATCTGTCTCCTGCTTCTGCCTTGTCCTGTCTGTTGTTTCTGCCTAGTCCTGTCTGATATTCTTGTCTCATCAAGTCTGCTGTTCCTGTCTCATCCTGTCTAGTCCTGCCTGCTGTTTCTGCCTCGTCCTATCTGCTGTTTCTGCCTCGTCCTGCCTCATCCTGTCTGCTGTTCCTGTCTTATCCTGTCTAGTCTTGTTTGGTGTTTCTGTCTCATCCTGTCTGCTGTTTCTGCCTCATCCTGTGTGCTATTCTTGTCTCATCAAGTCTGCTGTTCCTGTCTCATCCTGTCTAGTCCTGCCTGCTGTTTCTGCCTCGTCCTATCTGCTGTTTCTGCCTCATCCTGCCTCATCCTGTGTGCTGTTCCTGTCTTATCCTGTCTAGTCCTGTTTGGTGTTTCTGTCTCATCCTGTCTGCTGTTTCTGCCTCATCCTGTGTGCTATTCTTGTCTCATCAAGTCTGCTGTTCCTGTCTCATCCTGTCTAGTCCTGTCTGCTGTTTCTGTCTCATCCTGTCTGCTGTTCTTGTCTTGTTCTGTCTGCGGTTCCTGTCTCGTTCTGTCTGCTGCTTCCGTTTCATCCTGTCTGCTGTTCCTGTCTCATCTTGTCTGCTGTTCCTGTCTCGTTCTGTCTGCTGTTCCTGTCTCATCTTGTCTGCTGTTCCTGTTTCGTCCTATCTGCTATTCCTGTATTATCCTATCTCATCCTGTCTGCTGTTCCTGTCTGATCCTGCCTCGTCCTGTCTGCTGTTGCTCCCACTGTTATTCCTGCAGTTTAGCTTAATACAGTGAAGACGAGACATCTGTGTTTTCCCAAGCCGCTTAGTTGTTCTCTTTCATGCAAATAGCTTGAGGAAAGCTAGACTACTTAGATACCAATTGCACCAAAGGTCTGCAAACACCATCACAAGGAAATGAATGGTGGAACATGAGACCCAAAACATCCACTTCGTCAATGTATCTGAATCTGAAGGTCATAGTCTAATATGTGTCATAGTCTAATACGTGTTCTAACAGTATTTCATTCTGCATGAAATACCAAAGGAAGAACTTCAATTCAAATCATCACAAATGAAATCAGAATGTCATATACAGTGTACATTCCTTTTTGACCAGGATTACCCATTTTTCATTTTGATGAAATATTCACAGTCTACAAATAGGAATGTCTTAAAGCTATGCACACCAACTGCTGCTGGGGATACTTCCCAATCAAGTTGTAGGTTGCACACTTTGCCCACTGTCTCAATATGCCCAACACTCCTGTAAGAATGAGCAAGGGAAAAAGCATTGGTTTAGAAGTAGGAAGCAGGACTTCCTAGAAAGCCATTGTATGGACTGAGCACTACTTGACAATGTGCACCTGCCACACATCACTTCTAATTGCAACAATAACAGAAGGCAAATTGATTAGACTGGTCACTAGCTCTATGCATGCATGCTGTATGCACATGCAGAAATCAACGTCTTCATCAGTGACTTTTGCGCTGCACACAAATCAATGGCCATGAGCCGCTGACCTTAAGTTGCCATTAGATGAGTTAGCACTGGGAGGAGATGTGGACCGTTTGACTGATGGTAGAACATACCAAGATAGGCTGCTGTCATTCATGGCTTGAACTGTGACAATTCACTAGAGCCGGGTATCAATCAATTGTCAGAGCTACCAACTGTCACTGGCTTCATTTCCTATATCTGGATGTCAACCCACATCCATCATGCATTTCTTCATTGACAACCTAGTCAAGGGTGACCGGGGTCTTCCTTAGAACAAGTAAGACATGGTTGTTTCAACACATTTTGTTAGCCTTTTTCCAATTTTTCATGAAAAACGCTAACAAAAGCCTTAAATTCAATATTTTGGTGGTGTAGCCCATAAATATGAAAACACTATATTTATCAAGTGTATAAATACATCTAGCCCATTTGTTTTTGAGCCAAACCAAGTGACACTAAAACAGTTTCAAATAAACGAGTTTCACTAAGAATTTAAAACTTCATATCTATGAAACTACACTTTGAAGGATTTAAAATGGCATATATTTTAATTAGTTTATGTCCCCATTAGCAAATTACACACTGTAATTTGAAGTAAATTCAGCAAACAGATGTGTTCAGAGTACTGTGTTTGTTTTCTGACATCTGAATTGAGTTGACGTGTGCTTGAGCTGCTCTTTGGGAAGCAGCCACACTTGGTGTTAACAACAGACTCCTCTTGTGGTCAACTATCCTATAAAACAACACTTCAATTAACACAAACCACACTGTAACCTGAGTTTAACAAGCAGACATGAATACAAACTTTCACTTGTGACAATCTTCCATGCCATTAAAAGAGGGAGTTGTTCCGTTTGAATGGAAAGAAGCAAACATCATACCATTATTTAAAAAGGGTTCGAGAAATAAGTCAGAGAATTACAGACCAGTGAGTTTAACGTCAGTGATTTGTAAATTATTAGAAAGGTTAATTAAAGACCATATGGTGGACTTCCTCGTTAAGCATAAATTATTAAATTCATCTCAACATGGATTCCTTAAAGCGAGGTCATGCTTAACAAATATGTTATGTTTTTTGGAAGAAATCACTAAGTGGATAGACGTGGGATCGCCAGTAGATATTATCTACTTAGATTTTCAGAAAGCTTTTGACAAAGTGAGTGCCACATCAACGATTACTACTGACATTAAAAGCCCATGGTATTGGAGATTGCACAACTGACTGGATAGAACAATGGCTGACTGACAGAAGACAACAAGTTGTAGTAGATGGAGAAGTTTCAATTGGAAATCGGTTTTGAGTGGAGTACCTCAAGGATCAGTATTAGGACCTATATTATTCTTAATATATATCAATGACTTGGACGACAGTATAACAAGTAACATACCGAAATTGGCGGATGACATAAAACTGTTTAGAAAGGTTAATACTGATGGTGATAAACAACATTTACAAAACGATCTAGACAGATTAGTGAAATGGTCTGAGAAATGGCAGATGTTGTTCAATTTTGGGAAATGTAAATGCCTACATACAGGACATGGGAACTTGGATGTAAACTATAAAATGGGAGATACTGTTCTGGGTAGTACTGTAAAAGAAAAGGACTTAGGAGTTACAATAAGCGCCGATATGAAAGTTTCAGAGCAGTGTGGTACTGCAGCTTCAAAGGGAAATCAAATTCCCCCTTGGATTGATTAGAAATTAAAAAGTTAATTATACCACTTTATAAAGCAATAGTTAGACCTCATTTAGAATACTGTATAAGATTGGAGACCATATTGTAAGAAGGATATAGATACACTTGAACGTATACAAAGGAGAGCAACTAAAATGAGGTAAACGTATGCTGCACTAAGTAATGGGGTGGAAGGTGATCACAAAGGTAATGAATGCTAAGTAGTGTTACAACTTCATAACACCAAATGTCTCTCTGGCACTTTTATTACTACCTGAAATTGTGTGTGGGTGTGTGTGCATTCATGTGTACTTCCCAAATGTTTCTCTTTGAGGGACCTAACAACAAACACCATTATCAGACACACTGTTAGTCTCCTGTCAAATGTTTCTCATTGAGGGACCTAACAACAAACACCATTATCAGATACACTGTTAGTCTCCTGTCACAAGTTTCTTATTGAGGGACCTAACAACAAACACCATTATCAGATACACTGTTAGTCTCCTGTCACAAGTTTCTCATTGAGGGACCTAACAACAAACACCATTATCAGATACACTGCTAGTCTCCTGTCACAAGTTTCTCATTGAGGGACCTAACAACAAACACCATTATCAGACACACTCTGTTAGTCTCCTGTCATATGTTTCTCATTGAGGGACCTAACAACAAACACCATTATCAGACACACTGTTAGTCTCCTGTCATATGTTTCTCATTGAGGGACCTAACAACAAACACCATTATCAGACGCACTGTTAGCCTCCTGTCATACGTTTCTCATTGAGGGACCTAACAACAAACACCATTACCAGATACACTGTTAGTCTCCTGTCATACGTTTCTCATTGAGGGACCTAACAACAAACACCATTATCAGACACACTGTCACACACACATAATGTATCTTCAAAAATGGCCCAA
The DNA here is from genome assembly GCA_033239005.1 of Lamellibrachia satsuma. Lineage (NCBI taxonomy): Eukaryota > Metazoa > Annelida > Polychaeta > Sabellida > Siboglinidae > Lamellibrachia > Lamellibrachia satsuma. The sequence continues at coordinate 17,023,750 of BSQZ01000001.1, read as the reverse complement.
ATTGTAATTGGACAAATTGAATAATCATGTGAAAATTAGGACTGCTGAAAAACATTCTTATCAGCAGCATATCCATCCAAAAAAATTAAGGACATCAAAACAAATATAATTATATACATGTATATTGATATCGTGTATACCAGTAAATGTGGAGGTTGGATGGTATGTTGTTTTCACATCAGCACATACAAATACTTACATGTGACATTGAGATAGGCACTGGCCTCTGGCGGGGACCCAATGCCATTGGTTGGCCGACACTTGTACCAGCCACTGTCCTCCTTGATGACCGTGGTCACCACAAAGCTACCATCAGCGTAGACCATCGCACGGGCCATCAGTCCTGACACCTTCTGGACATCGATGTCATTACGTAGCCACTGATATGTAATGTTACTTGGAAAACCGTCTGCTTGGCACGTCAACTTCACACGAGCACCTTCCCGCACTGTTGTGTTTTTTGGTGCCATCATAATGTATGCATTCCCTGAAATATGAGGATGGATTAGTGGGGCACATAGCAGAAGAAAGGGTGTAGACCCGGTGTCTTCAGGAGGTGATGCCGACCAACCCCTCCAGCAGCTCAGCTGACAGTCATGCAACTATTACTGTGACACACACAGATTTCAACAGCACTACACTGTTTTTACAGACATGGTACAACAGGAAAAACACTTGCTTAGTAGATATTCCTAGAACATTTGAACAAATAATACTTTTTCACAAAGGTAAAAAACACATTTTGGAAATTCCATATTGGCCAATTTGTTTTACCATGTTTTTCTATTACAAAATTACTTTCAAATTGAACTCTCAACAACATAAACACAACGTAGATTACCAAACAGACCAACATTGTAAAATACCTTAAATATCATACAGATACATATACAGAAAGCTGGTGTTGTTCTTAAAATATAGGCAGTTGTATGACCAGGCATTAAAGCAAGTGTATTAGATATGCTGGTGCAAGTCTGGCATGCTAAAAGTGTATTATATAATGTGGATTCATCAAAACCAGAAGCTTAAATACCACACATGAACATAGTGCCTCAAGACTGGCTTTTTACAAAGAAGCAATACTGCAATAGGCTGGATGCTCTACCTCAGCCATCCGTGCTGCACAAACAACCAACACTGAAATAGGCTGGATGCTCTACCTCACCCATCCGTGCTGCACAAATAGCCAATACTGCAATAGGCTGGGTGCTCTACCTCAGCCATCCGTGCTGCACAAACAACCAACACTGAAATAGGCTGGATGCTCTACCTCACCCATCTGTGCTGCACAAACAGCCAACACTGCAATAGGTTGGGTGCTCTACCTCAGCCATCCATGCTGCACAAACAGCAATACTGCAATAGGCTAGGTGCTCTACCTCAGCCATCCGTGCTGCACAAACAGCCAACACTGCAATAGGCTGGGTGCTCTACCTCAGCCATCCGTGCTGCACAAACAGCCAACACGGCAATAGGCTGGGTGCTCTACCTCAGCCATCCGTGCTGCACAAACAACCAACACTGCAATAGGCTGGGTGCTCTACCTCAGCCATCCGTGCTGCACAAACAACCAACACTGAAATAGGCTGGATGCTCTACCTCACCCATCCGTGCTGCACAAATAGCCAATACTGCAATAGGCTGGGTGCTCTACCTCAGCCATCCGTGCTGCACAAACAACCAACACTGAAATAGGCTGGATGCTCTACCTCACCCATCTGTGCTGCACAAACAGCCAACACTGCAATAGGTTGGGTGCTCTACCTCAGCCATCCATGCTGCACAAACAGCAATACTGCAATAGGCTAGGTGCTCTACCTCAGCCATCCGTGCTGCACAAACAGCCAACACTGCAATAGGCTGGGTGCTCTACCTCAGCCATCCGTGCTGCACAAACAGCCAACACGGCAATAGGCTGGGTGCTCTACCTCAGCCATCCGTGCTGCACAAACAGCCAACACTGCAATAGGCTGGGTGCTCTACCTCAGCCGTCTGTGCTGCACAAACAGCCAACACTGCAATAGGCTGGGTGCTCTACCTCAGCCATCCGTGCTGCACAAACAGCCAACACTGCAATAGGCTGAGTGCTCTACCTCAGCCATCCGTGCTGCACAAACAGCCAACACTGCAATAGGCTGGGTGCTCTACCTCAGCCATCCGCGCTGCAAAACAGCCAACACTGCAATAGGCTGGGTGCTCTACCTCAGCCATCTGTGCTGCACAAACAGCCAACACGGCAATAGGCAGGGTGCTCTACCTCAGCCATCCGTGCTGCACAAACAGCCAAAACTGAAATAGGCCGGATGCTCTACCTCAGCCATCCGTGCTGCACAAACAGCCAACACTGCAATAGGCTGGATGCTCTACCTCAGCCATCCGTGCTGTACAAACAGCCAACACTGCAATAGGCTGGGTGCTCTACCTCAGCCATCCGTGCTGCACAAACAGCCAACACTGCAATAGGCTGGGTGCTCTACCTCAGCCATCCGTGCTGCACAAACAGCCAACACTGCAATAGGCTGGGTGCTCTACCTCAGCCATCCGTGCTGCACAAACAGCCAACACTGCAATAGGCTGGGTGCTCTACCTCAGCCATCCGTGGTGCACAAACAGCCAACACTGCAATAGGCTGGGTGCTCTACCTCAGCCATCCGTGCTGCACAAACAGCCAACACTGCAATAGGGTTGGTGCTCCCAGGGAAAAAAATTGCGGGAAGATAGTAGAGGTGCAGGTTTGCAAATTACTTTTCTGCACTGCGCCAGGTGAGCAACACTCTATACGACTTTTGATTCCGAGATAAATTTTGATTCCCACCCGCCCTCCCCGGTGTATTTGTTTTACTGTCAGTTATTTGACAGTGTTATCAACCACTATTTTGCATTGCATTTCAATTGCAATATAGCAGACTAGCGGCTTTACGCTCATGCAGTCTTTTCAAATGTATATTTTCCCCTTACACAGGCTGAATATTGTATAACAGCAGAACTGTTTGTTTGATCAGGGGCAAGGTATGGGAGGGGGGGTTACTCACACCCCGCTTTTGTGTGTAGTGAATTTTAAATAGTCTAGCTGGTATTGTGCTTGTGCTGTCTTAATTAAGTATCTTTTTCCCTTGTAAATTGTTATGCTGGAACATTATATAACAGCGACAAGGGTTTTTTGGTCACACTTTTATTGCACCCTATGCTCAGGCATTTAACAGGGTGTGCACAGTGGCAATTATGTTGAAATATGACCTCCAAATAAACTGGATGAATTGCCCATTTTCAACCTACATAGGATCTGGCCCTATTATAGCTGAGTATTCCTTCAGATTAAGCACGTTGGGGGGAGTTTTGATTATTTATTCTGTGCACGTTAATAGGTTAAGCCTGTCTGAGTATAGAATGTGCTGACCAGGCTCCTAGATAATAGCGTCTATGACACTTCCTGTGCTATATGCATAAATGACAGCTGACTAAAGCAATATGGCTTGAGAAATATGGTTAACAATTTGTTAAAAAAGGTAACAGACAGACCCTGGTAGAATTCCATGGCCAACACTTCTTCTACAATGGGGCCAAGAACTGGACCTAATCATAACCCAGTGTAGACAGCAATATCAGGAGAGTTGAGCCAAAGCCAAATGGCAAGAGGATGACATTTCATGGATGACATTGTGCTATATTTATGTTGCCCAAACCCATGGGCTAATGGCACTTTGATGATTCTATATAATGTCAGTAGTGAACTATTGTATTTTGCCCACAACCTTCTCACCTCTTGCTGGTCTACCTACAATGTGTTGTAACTACGCTATTGTGTTATTTATCTTTCACATACAGATTTAATTCAGTATAAATACTTAAATGAAAGCCTAAACGAGACCCAATATATAACAGAGCTGACATGTTATCAGCAGGTCAAAAATGATGTCCACTAGTACAGTCCAGATAAAGAAAGTGAAAGCCATACACCAGAGAATGCAGAATGTCATTCACAACCTTCAGGCCTAGGTTGGTGTAACTGTGCAGGAGCAATGCGATACAATATGCTTCAAAAGCCAAGTTCATCAAACATGTATTACTTGTGACCATAGCAGTGAGTTTCAAAGCAAGTCCAGGTTGATAAAACAACTTGTTTTATCAGGTGCTACAATGGGGTGCATTAAAGCAAGCCCTGGTTGATAAAACAAGATGTTTTATCAGGATTCTAACTGGTACTCTGCATTCCTTAATGTGAAGCTTTAAAGTCATCCTGTGTCACAGCATCAATGCATTGGCCTGTAATACAAGAAATGGCTGAATACAAAACAGGCATGTGAACAGTCAAGAAAGGCAACTTTTCCATTGTTATAGGACACTGCACTAATTGCAAATGGTGTAACCATTTGAATTCTTGCATTGCCTTTTAACAATGCAAAACAGTTGTGCATTGGCATTGAAGCATGATGTCAGTGCAGAGATTCACTAGTGACATGGATGACTGATGTCTACACAACAGAGCCAGCCAACTCACAGCTATAACAACACACTCTTTCCTAAGTCTGCTGCGAAGACAGATGCAAATATAATTGTTACTTAAACCTTGCTAAATGTAACGATGGCAGCCAACCACCTGCGACCAAGCGTTCATTTCCCTCATAATACAATTACACCTAAGGGTAACAAGGATTGGTTGAGATGGGATGTCCTAAGGGCAACAAGGACTGGTTGAGATGGGATGTCCTTCTGTATTATTTATCTGAAGGTAATATTTTGTAAGAAAGCTGGGTGCTTCAAACACCATGGCAAAAGCAAAGAAAACAACATAACAAGCAAATACCATTGACAATATTATGATTAAGTAACATCTGAATTGCTATAATTTTTTTATAGAAGTTCTTTAACAACATAAGCAAGCAACTGAGACAAATAAAAGCAACAACAACAGCAGACAATGTTAAATGTATAACTTACTTTGTGTATTAATAATGCTATATTCACAACATTCAGCTAAACACTAAATTCGTGTGGGGGCATTTAGTTGAACAAAAGATTGCATGAAGTTCAAGGTCATACAGGGTTTTTATCCTGGTGACAAATAATGTAGAGGCCAAATACATTACATCGACTCTGTGTTACGACATACATAATCACTCTAATATTGAAAATATTGAATACATCTATTATCTAACAATGACAACATCTCTGTCTACTTGTGAAAGGTTTGGGAGTCGGTAGTTGCATAATTGTCTATAGTTTTCAACAAACCAAGGTTATCTAGGTAGGTTGTTAGGTGAGTGTTCTTCCATGGACCAATGCCTACTACTTACCTGTTTCAATCCAGTCTTTGCCTGCAGACAGCAAATAAAAATAACTTATTTCTAACAGCTCACTGGTGCTATACAGTTAAAACTGTAGCAGACATATGGGCTTTGTTATAGTTAGAGAACCATGTAGAGGACTATCCACAGTGCAGCATGTCCACCAAGGTAGAATATGCCAAATGTTATCTGCTCTGAAAACACCATTATGTCACACCAAGAAATCATCCTGTTAAACGTTAAAACAAGAGAACCAACAACTTAAAACAGCACAATAATATAACATCATGCACATGTTTAAAATACAGCAGTAATCATTAGCCAAACCTGCAAGAAATGTACTGTAAATAACCCCACATCAACAATACTATTAAAAAATTTATGTATGTGACAGATGAAGAAACAATTTGGAAATTTTCACCATTTTGTATTTTCTAGTTTCTTTAAGAATATTACAATATTATATAATATTTTACAAAGAGGCCTTGCGTCTTATGTAATTTCTTTGAATCCATATTCATCCTGCACGATTATGAATATATATATATATATATATATATATATATATATATATGAATATGAACAGTTACTTGTGCCTTGTGGTAAGTTAGTGGTGAGTCTATGAAAATATTTGTTTATTTAAGAGTCACAATACCCAAACTACCATAATCACTTATTACTGAAGCACGAATTAAAATGCAAAGAACTGCTTTATTTCAATTCTAACACATAAACAAAAACTAAGTTTATATAAGTTTATTCTACACAATGGCTAGATGAGGCAGAAGCCAAGTATTTCTTATTTGGCAAATAATATATCAAACAAAGTAAATCAATTTAAATAAGATATATGTAAAGGCCTCTTCAGAAAGTCTATGTTTTAAAACCAGTGCTTGTATTGCTTCAACATCTATATTCCAGTTACCTGTATTAAGCAGGTAAGATTCCACTTGATTTGTGAGATTTTGTTTAGGGAGGTAGCATGTAAGGAGGTAGCTACATAGCACAATGCTACAAGTAGTGCTTCTACACCTCTGTAGGTAAGGAGGTAGCTGCATAACAAAATGCTATGAGTAATGCTTCTACACTTCTGTGTGTAGGGAGGTAGCTACATAACACAATGCTATGAGTAATGCTTCTACATTTCTGTGTGTAAGGAGGTAGCTATGTAACACAATGCTATGAGTAATGCTTCTACACTTATGTGTGTAGGGAGGTAGCTACATAACACAATGCTATGAGTAATGCTTCTACACCTCTGTAGGTAAGGAGGTAGCTACATAACAAAATGCTATGAGTACTGCTTCTACACTTCTGTGTGTAGGGAGGTAGCTACATAACACAATGCTATGAGTAATGCTTCTACACTTCTGTGTGTAAGGAGGTAGCTATGTAACACAATGCTATGAGTAATGCTTCTACACCTCTGTAGGTAAGGAGGTAGCTACATAACACAATGCTATGAGTAATGCTTCTACACTTCTGTGTGTAAGGAGGTAGCTATGTAACACAATGCTATGAGTAATGCTTCTACACCTCTGTAGGTAAGGAGGTAGCTACATAACACAATGCTATGAGTAATGCTTCTACACTTCTGTATGTAAGGAGGTAGCTACATAACAAAATGCTATGAGTAATGCTTCTACACTTCTGTGTGTAGGGAGGTAGCTACATAGCACAATGCTATGAGTAATGCTTCTACACCTCTGTAGGTAACGAGGTAGCTACATAACAAAATGCTATGAGTAATGCTTCTACACTTCTGTGTGTAGGGAGGTAGCTACATAACACAATGCTATGAGTAATGCTTCTACACTTCTGTGTGTAAGGAGGTAGCTATGTAACACAATGCTATGACTAATGCTTCTAAACCTCTGTAGGTAAGGAGGTAGCTACATAACACAATGCTATGAGTAATGCTTCTACACTTCTGTGTGTAAGGAGGTAGCTACATAACACAATGCTATGAGTAATGCTTCTACACTTCTGTGTGTAGGGAGGTAGCTACATAGCACAATGCTATGAGTAATGCTTCTACACCTCTGTAGGTAAGGAGGTAGCTACATAACAAAATGCTATGAGTAATGCTTCTACACTTCTGTGTGTAGGGAGGTAGCTACATAACACAATGCTATGAGTAATGCTTCTACACTTCTGTGTGTAAGGAGGTAGCTATGTAACACAATGCTATGAGTAATGCTTCTACACTTCTGTGTGTAAGGAGGTAGCTATGTAACACAATGCTATGAGTAATGCTTCTACACCTCTGTAGGTAAGGAGGTAGCTACATAACACAATGCTATGAGTAATGCTTCTACACTTCTGTGTGTAAGGAGGTAGCTACATAACACAATGCTATGAGTAATGCTTCTACACTTCTGTGTGTAAGGAGGTAGCTATGTAACACAATGCTATGAGTAATGTTTCTACATCTCTGTGTGTAATGAGGTAGCTATGTAACACAATGCTATGAGTAATGCTTCTACACTTCTGTGTGTAGGGAGGTAGCTATGTAACACAATGCTATGAGTAATACTTCTACACTTCTGTGTGTAAGGAGGTAGCTATATAACACAATGCTGAGTAATGCTTCTACACTTCTGTGTGTAGGGAGGTAGCTATATAACACAATGCTATGAGTAATGCTTCTACACTTCTGTAGGTAGGGAGATAGCTACATAACACAATGCTATGAGTAATGTTTCTACACTTCAGTGTGTAAGGAGGTTGCTATGTAACACAATGCTATGAGTAATACTTCTACACTTCTGTATGTAAGGAGGTAGATACATAACACAATGCTATAAGCAGTGCTACTACACTTCTACACTTTTGCGAGATAGTACACCACACTAGAATAATATGATGTGTCTCATTTTCAACCAAGTATTATCATATTACTACTATTGCTAAGTAATGCTGATTATTATACATTACACATAATTTCAAGGTTGTCAAGAAATGTGTAAGATGCAAGTAGTTTGTAATTGGATTACTAAGTTAAAAAATATGTTTTGAAGGCTAATACAAGATAATCCTAACAAAGTAATTAGCAGCTGATTGTAACAACTTCCACCCCATCAACATACAGCTTGTAGTCACACCACTCTATCAACAAGTTGCTTGTAGTAACACCACTCAACACAATGGGTTGCTTCTAGTCACACTACTCCATCAACATGCTGCTTGTAGTAACACCACTTGACACAATGGGTTGCTTGTATTCACACCACTCCATCAAAAGGCTGCTTGTAGTAACACCACTTGACACACTGCGTTGCTTGTTGTCACACCACTCCATCAACATGCTGTTTGTAGTCACACCACTCAACACAATGGGTTACCCATAGTAACACCACTCCATCAACAGGCTGCTTGTAGTCACATCACTCCATCAAAAGGCTACTTCAAGTAACACCATTACATCAACATGCAACTTGTAGTCACACCACTCCATCAACAGGCTGCTTGTAATCACACCATTCCATCAACATGCTGTTTGTAGTCACACCACTCAACACAAAGGGTTGCTTGTAGTCACACCACTCTATCAACATGCTGCTTGTAGTCACACCACTCAACACAATGGGTTGCCTGTAGTAACACCACTCCATCAACAGGCTGCTTGTAGTCACATCACTCCATCAAAAGGCTGCTTCTAGTAACACCACTACATCAACATGCAACTTGTAGACACATCATTCCATCAACAGGCTACTTGTAGTCACACCATTCCATCAACAGGCTGTTTGTAGTCACACCACTCACACAATGGTGTGCTTGTACTCACACCACTCCATCAATGTAAAACTTGTAGCCATACCACTCCATCAACAAGCTGCTTGTGCTTTTTTTAGTTGTAATCACACCAATCTATCAAAAGGTAGTCTGGAGTGACTAGAACTAAACAAGCAAAAAAAGGTAGTCTATATTTTTACATTTCATACATCAATCAAATCTGGAGTGTGTTTACATTCTAGCACTGAGAAATACCCTATCATATGTAAGCATGCATAATTATACACGTAGCATTTCATACATATACCCCTTTTGAACATATATGTAGCTACCTATCTATGCATGTTTGCATACAAGATTTCTACCTGACTGTTATGCATGTCCTAAGCATTCAAGTGATATAAAAACAAACACAATCGAGGCCCTACAGTATGCATACAGCCATCATGTGCTGCCATCTGTTAATAGTGGCATTATTGTATATACACGTGGTGCCACCTGGTGGGTAATACACAAGTAAACTGGTACTACTTTTTGAGGTATGAATAGTAAATTAAATCTAGTATATTATTTCCCATTTCTCTTCCACATTAGACATTTTAAAGTGCTTTATCTAATGTTATTGTTTTTAGAAAGTCTGTAATTGGTGATTGGTTGTTTCGTAATTTTGGTTAAATAAAGTTATTCTTCTTTTCATCTAACACCGTGATCACTGAAACAAACACCAAAGTTACAAAAATTACCCGGTTGTCGCTGAAGAACCACACTGTAAGCATAGGACAGTCTCACACTAGGGTCATTCCACATGAAATCACTGAATTCTCAGAAACCCCCATGCACTATATCTTCAGATCTCTTAAATTTTTTTTTATCAGATGTTCCCCAAACAAATCTTCAATTTTAGCTTCCTACACCTAATAGTTTTGAGATAAAATAATTTTTGTGACCTTACGTATAACAGTTTTTGCACATAAATTATCGGTGTTACAACTTAAGCAATGTTTGATTTCCAATAACTTAGTAATGAGTAGGGTTAGAATCTTGACAATTTGTGCGTGTTTATCCTAAGCCATAGATAGAACATCCACTTTGACTTCATTCATGTATAATATTGTTGTGCATCTGAAGCCTGGGAAAGTTATTAAAATCACAGTTGCCGTTTTGCGAGGTACCAGATACTTCTGCTAGATCTCCCTCCAGATACTTATGCTAGATCTTACCCCAGTGCCTCCACCATATACCTCTGCTAGATCTCCCTCCAACACATCCACCATATACCTCTGCCAAACCTCCCTCCAATGCCTCCACCATATACCTCTGCCAGACCCCCCTCCAATGCCTCCACCATATACCTCTGCTAGATCTCCCTTCAATGTCTCCACCATATAACTCCCTAGACCTCCCTCCAATGCCTCCACCATATACCGCTGCTAGATCTCCCTCCAATGCCTCCACCATATAACTCTGCTAGACCTCCCTCCAATGTCTCCACCATATACCTCTGCTAGACCTCCCTGCAATGCCTCCACCATATACCTCTGTTAGATCTCCCTCCAGTGTCTCCACATGATACTTCTGTTAGATATCCATCCAGTGTCTCCACAAGATCTCCATCCAGTGCCTCCACAAGATACTTCTGTTAGATCTCCATCCAGTGCCTCCACAAGATACTTCTGTTAGATCTCCCTCCAGTGTCTTTACCAGATACTTCTGCTAGATCTCCCTCCAGTATCTCTACCAGATATTTCTGCTAGATCTTCCTCCAGTGTCTCTACCAGATACTTCTGCTAGATCTCCCTCCAGTGTCTCTACCAGATACTTCTGCTAGATCTCCCTCCAGTGCCTCCACAAGATACTTCTGTTAGATCTCCCTCCAGTGTCTCTACCAGATACTTCTGCTAGATCTCCCTCCAGTATCTCTACCAGATATTTCTGCTAGATCTTCCTCCAGTGTCTCTACCAGATACTTCTGCTAGATCTCTCTCCAGTGCCTCTACCAGATATTTCTGCTAGATCTCCCTCCAGTGTCTCTACCAGATACTTCTGCTAGATCTCCCTCCAGTGTCTCTACCAGATACTTCTGCTAGATCTCCCTCCAGTGTCTCTACCAGATACTTCTGCTAGATCTCCCTCCAGTGCCTCCACAAGATACTTCTGCTAGATCTCCCTCCAGTGTCTTTACCAGATACTTCTGCTAGATCTCCCTCCAGTGCCTCCACAAGATACTTCTGTTAGATCTCCCTCCAGTGTCTTTACCAGATACTTCTGCTAGATCTCCCTCCAGTATCTCTACCAGATATTTCTGCTAGATCTTCCTCCAGTGTCTCTACCAGATACTTCTGCTAGATCTCCCTCCAGTGTCTCTACCAGATACTTCTGCTAGATCTCCCTCCAGTGTCTCTACCAGATACTTCTGCTAGATCTCCCTCCAGTGTCTCTACCAGATACTTCTGCTAGATCTCCCTCCAGTATCTCTACCAGATAGTTCTGCTAGATCTTCCTCCAGTGTCTCTACCAGATACTTCTGCTAGATCTCTCTCCGGTGCCTCTACCAGATATTTCTGCTAGATCTCCCTCCAGTGTCTCTACCAGATACTTCTGCTAGATCTCCCTCCAGTGTCTCTACCAGATACTTCTGCTAGATCTCCCTCCAGTGTCTCTACCAGATACTTCTGCTAGATCTCCCTCCAGTGTCTCTACCAGATACTTCTGCTAGATCTCCCTCCAGTGCCTCCACAAGATACTTCTGTTAGATCTCCCTCCAGTGTCTTTACCAGATACTTCTGCTAGATCTCCCTCCAGTATCTCTACCAGATATTTCTGCTAGATCTTCCTCCAGTGTCTCTACCAGATACTTCTGCTAGATCTCCCTCCAGTGTCTCTACCAGATACTTCTGCTAGATCTCCCTCCAGTGTCTCTACCAGATACTTCTGCTAGATCTCCCTCCAGTGTCTCTACCAGATACTTCTGCTAGATCTCCCTCCAGTGCCTCTACATATGTCAGATCACCATCTATTGGACACACATATTAGACCACCCTCTGTTGGATACACCTGATGGATCATCCTGTACTGAATACATCTGTTAGAACACCCTTTATTCTTGGACACATATGTTAGACCACCCTCTATCAGACAAATCTGTTAGATCACTCTCTAGTGAACATATATATTAGACCACCCTATATTGGACACATCTGCTAAACTACTCTCTACTGGATATTTTGCTAGGTAGTGATTTAGCAAGATACTTTAGCAACATTAGTCTCTAACAGAAACTTCTGTTAGATCGTCTGGTACAGGATAAATGTAGTAGTGTATCCTTTACAAGATACTTCTACAAGTGTATTCTCTACTGGATATTTCTGCAAGTGCACCATCTACTAGATACGTCTGCAAGTGCATCATCTACTAGATACGTATGCAAGTGTACCATCTACTAGATACATATGCAAGTGTACCATCTACTGGATATTTCTGCATGTGTAACTAGATACTTATGCATGTGTACCCTCTATATGTATGTGATACTTCCACTATATAATAATCTACTACTGGATACTTTTGTTTGTGTCCTTCACTGGATACTACAGCTACTGAGCCCTCTTTGACATACTCCATGTGCACATATATACATTATTAATAAAGGAATCTTTATTTGTCTGACTTGTAGATGTACAAGGAGGTGGTCCCAGTGGGATGCACTTGCCTTCAATGATGAGTTTGATGATGTGGGAGACACGCCCCACAGTGTTTTTAAAAATACAGCTGTAAACGCCACCGTCTGTTCGCACCACACCCCGCAGCTGTACACGGTTGCCATGGATGACGACAGTGTCTGACGATCTCAGCTCCTTGTTGTCCTTAAACCAGGTCAAGGTTGGTTGAGGGGTGGCTGAAGCCTCACAGAACAGGTCCACAGTGTCCCCCTCCTTCTGGATGAGGAAGCTGGGAGAGACTTCCCCCAGTACAGGTGGAGCTACAAACACAAACAATAACACTTACACAGCAGTTTACAATAACTGTCACATCAAAAACTACATTTATACAGAATCAATTACATTTATTCTTTATAGACAACTATTTTCCTCACTTATTTCAACGTTTAAGGGACCATTAGTCGTTGCCATGAGCAACTGAATGATGCGACAATCAACTAACATTTACAAACAATCACATCTGCCATTTCCCACACATTACACAAACTCTCACATCTCAACATAGATATTGCGTTATTTTGTGTGGCACAAAGATTCTCTGGCATCATACAGTGGCATATCTACATTATTTATGGTGGTAATTTCAAGATACTGAATGGCTAAGAATTTACATGTGGATCATTTGTAACTTCCTTCATTTGCTAACTTCATTCATATGGTTTGAGTCTACATCTGACACATTGTCTTATTGGTGGCTGAAAAAAGATTGTACATTTTTGCTATAATTTTATTTTGTAGGTTTATTTTATGTACAACCTTCAGTAAAATTCAGATTGACAGTCTAAATGAGACAAATACCAATGACCAGTTTATTGGCAAAATAAACTCAATGTAATAGGCTGTGTTGCCATCACTGTGGCAGGAAGCAGCAGACTGGCTCAAGGGACACCAAGATCAATGATGCTGTGTATTTTGCATGGAACAAGATCAGTGAGGCAGCCCAGCCTCCTGTCCCATCAGTCATAGACACAAGCTGTACAAGCCAGTTGCATCAGGTAAATTGCTGTTCATGTATGTGCACCTTTTAGACCTGGCCATAGAATAAATGCAACATACATGAAGAGTTCACTCCTATGGGAAAATTAAGCATGCAGTATGTCTTCAAGCAGACAAAAAGTCATAAAAGAAGCTGTTTCCATTTGTGAAGACAGCTCAAATGAAGGTTTGGGGTGTGCAACAACTCTCAGTCACAGATCTCGAAATCAATGCCAACTAATTTTGTGTGTGTGTGTGATAACTCACTCACTCACCTACCCACCCACCCACCCACCCACCCACCCACCCACCCACCCACCCACCCACCCACCCACCCACCCACCCACCCACCCACCCACCCACCCACCCACCCACCCACCCACCCACCCACTCACCCACTCACCCACTCACCCTCTCACCCTCTCTCCCTCTCTCCCTCTCTCCCTCTCACCCTCTCACCCTCTCTCACCCACTCTCTCTCACACACGCACGCACGCACGCACGCTCGCTCGCTCGCTCACTCAACCCTTGACCGAGATAATCATTGGGGTGTATGTCTGAATGATTCATCAACTACATGTCATCACCGGTCTCTGTCTCATATTCCTTGGTCTTCCCTGTCGAATATTGAGATGCTCCCTGATTGTCGGAGGTCGAAGTGCAATGCTGTCTAGTTCCGGTGCAGAGTAACTTTAACATGTGGTCTTGAATGATGAATAAAAGATGTTCCATACATTACATTTTGACGACTAGACGGGATTTTATGTCAGCAAACATGAACTGCAGAAGTCAGCGGTCATTACTGAACATATGGCGCCACAGCATTCTGAAGCTGCGCAGGAAAAACGCAACACGTTGAGCAAGCTTCACGGAAAATCACAAAAGAACATGTATTTGCAATATGTAACAAAACATGTTGCTTCACGGAACTTTGCCTGGGTTTACTGGAAAAGACTGGTCCTCCTACCAAGACAGGTTGGGGTTCCATTTTGAATTGAATGACATTGACAATGACGCCGCGAATAAACGCAGGGTTACTTTGCTATCAGTTGTGGGGACTGAAACATATGCGCTATTACGCAATCTGGCCTCGCCACGAGTACCCGCGGAACTGACTTACGCTGAACTATGCCAATTGCTAAAAACGCATTTTGAGCCAAAGCCAAACACCATATTGCAACATTACAACTTTTATTTGGTACACCAAAAGAAAGGACAGTCGATAAATTATTTTGTGGCAGAATTAAGGAATCTAGCTAGGAACTGTGATTTTGGGAAAACTAAAGAAAATTTTAGGGACCGGTTAGTCTATGGTGTGGCAGATACGGCAATCCAATGTCATTTGTCGAGTGAAGCAGATCTGAATGTTAAGAAAGCACTCCAACTGGCTCTAGCTATGGAGTCTGCCGCTGCCAACACAGCACAACTACAAGCTGCTGCCTACTACAGTACACCTAGTGGTCAGGGCATCCACAAAGTGACCGTACGCAAACAAGCCACCAGAAAAGTGAAACTGGCACCACCCACTCAAAGTTACAAGAAATGCCCATGTTTCTGATGTAAAAAAATTTCACACTCACCCAATGAGTGTTACCAAAAAGATTTTGTAAGAAAATTGGACACATTGAAACTGTTTTTCGAAACTGAAAGCAGAAAAGGGGAAAGTAGAGTGACTTACAACATGTACAGCCTAACAAGATCACGTCCAGATCCAATCGTTACCCACAGGAAGATGGGAAGAAGATCCAATGCAAGTGGATACAGGTGCCACATTGTCAATAATTAGCGAACAAATGTTTTGCAAACATTGGAGAAAATATTAACGCCCAAGCATGAAATGCACACGGGACGAGCTGCACACATATACAGGGGAGCATGTCAAGATAACAAGGACCACTGACGTCACAGCTAAAGGTAAAAATGGACAGCACTTCAGCTTCCGCTCTTGGTCGTCCCTGGCAATGGTCCTAGCTTACTTGGCAGAAACTGGCTGAGTAAACTCCAACTGGATTGACGAAGGATGAGCTCAGCATCCATGATGGTTGTCTCATGTGGGGCACCAGAGTGATAATTCCAAGTGTCTACCACTGTTGGAAGAACTGCACAGTGCACACTCTGGGGTTGTACGCATGAAGGCTGTAGGCTGCAGTCTGATGTGGTGGCCTGGTATCGATCATGACATAGAACGAACGGTTAAGACCTGCGACACATGCATGCAGTTACCCCAGACCTACGGACGCTCCACTGCAAATTTGGTCATTTCACGATTGACATTGGTCTCGACTGCATATCGACTATGCAGGTCCGTTCATGGGCAGGATGATTCTGGTGGTGATTGATGCACATTCGAATTGGATCGATGCCCACATTACATCAGGCTCTACAGCAGCTATAACCATGGGTAAACTCCGACAGTTGTTCAGCACTCTTGGCATCCCCGACGTTATAGTCAGCGACAATGGCACTGGATTCATCAGTTAAGAGTTTCAAGATTTCTGCCGACACAATGGCATCAAGCACATTACGAGTGCTCCATATCACCTTGCATCCAACAGCCTTGCTGAACAAGCCGTTGGGATCGTCAAGGAAGGTGTAAAGCGCATGTACGATGGTGACTTGGAAACCAAACTAGCACGCTTCCTCTTCAACCACTGCATCACACCACATTCCGCTATGGGCATAGTTCCTGCTGTACTGTTAATGCGTTAACAGCTGAAGTTTCGGCTTCATCTCATCAAACCAGACGTAGGTGGTAAACTGACAACACAACAGACCAAGCAGAAGGCGAAGCATACCAAAGTTTGAACATTCCAACTGGGTGACCCAATTTACGGTCTACGCTACCAGCTAACCCTGAAAGATAGGTGCCTGGTATGATCGACCAACAGACAGGACCGGTATCTTACACTGTTCATCTCGAAGATGGTGCTGTTGTTTGCCGTCACATCGATCAGCTTCAGGAAAGACTGTCAAGTTCTCAAGTAGTGTCATCTGGGCTGCGTGCGCCGCATGAGATGACATTTCCGCATGAAGGGGCTGAGTACAGCTTAGTTCACCAGTGAAGAAGTCTGCACCAAATCCACACAATTTGCTTGCTTCAGCACCTGTAGCAGAGCTTCGACGTTCTTCGTGCTTCAGGAAGCAGCCTGAACATTTGGACTTGTAATTGTATTAAAGTAGTATCCAGACCAATGCTGCAGTATTTTTTCTTATATTGCTCATGGTTAGACTATACATACAGTGATCAAAGACTGTTGCTGTTCCAAATAATTTTTAATTTTCTTTAAAATGGTTTCCTCACTAAAGTTGGGAAGGATGTTGAGTATTGAGATGAGATTTCTTTGGTGATGCTGTTGTGGAGAGTGGTGCATCTGTACCATTGTAACTTCGTTCTGTTAATGATATCCAGAACTGGGTTTTGGGGTCTTACCATGTCATTGATGGTTTGTACAACAAATTCATTGGTCTTGTGTTGTTTGTAGGATATTTTTAGTATTCTTCGAACAACATTTCATCTCAAAAGCTTGTAATCTTCTCTCTACGTGACAAAGGCACTATAATTGTGTTTCTTAAGAGCATTACACTGCACTTGTTAGCCATGTCAATGCTAGGATAACAACTCAGTACACATTAGCTGGTGGTGTCACACTTTAACGCACACATATCACACTACTGCAGTGAAGTGAACAACACTAACATAGGTGGTGGTGTCACACTTCAACGCACACATATCACACTACTGCAATGAAGTGAACAACACTAACATAGGTGGTGGTGTCACACTTTAACGCACACATATCACACTACTGCAATGAAGTGAACAACACTAACATAGGTGGCGGTGTCACACTTCAATGCACACATATCACACTACTGCAATGAAGTGAACAACACTAACATAGGTGGTGGTGTCACACTTTAACGCACACATATCACACTACTGCAGTGAAGTGAACAACACTAACATAGGTGGTGGTGTCACACTTCAACGCACACATATCACACTACTGCAGTGAAGTGAACAACACTAACATAGGTGGTGGTGTCACACTTTAACGCACACATATCACACTACTGCAATGAAGTGAACAACACTAACATAGGTGGTGGTGTCACACTTCAATGCACACATATCACACTACTGCAATGAAGTGAACAACACTAACATAGGTGGTGGTGTCACACTTTAACGCACACATATCACACTACTGCAGTGAAGTGAACAACACTAACATAGGTGGTGGTGTCACACTTCAACGCACACATATCACACTACTGCAGTGAAGTGAACAACACTAACATAGGTGGTGGTGTCACACTTTAACGCACACATATCACACTACTGCAGTGAAGTGAACAACACTAACATAGGTGGTGGTGTCACACTTCAACGCACACATATCACACTACTGCAATGAAGTGAACAACACTAACATAGGTGGTGGTGTCACACTTTAACTCACACATATCACACTACTGCAATGAAGTGAACAACACTAACATAGGTGGCGGTGTCACACTTCAATGCACACATATCACACTACTGCAATGAAGTGAACAACACTAACATAGGTGGTGGTGTCACACTTCAACGCACACATATCACACTACTGCAACAAAGTGAACAAAACTAACAAGAACTGGCACTTACTATAATTGTATCAACTGAACAGACATGTTAGATTTGTCAAGCTTGGATTGGGATCATTGAGACAAAACATTCCCACTGCTGCACACTTCACAATCCTTGCATCATTTGACAAGAAAACCTACAGGCTTCTTCTTGTTGTAAAATCAATTGGCTTGTTGTTGTAAAATCAATGTGAAAGTCACAGTACCAAAGAAGATAAAGCTCTACCCCATCAGGGTTGTTTGATTTAAATCATTTGATTTAAATCATTGATTTAAATCATGATTTAAATCGCTCAAAAAAAAAATCATGAATTTATGATTTTTTTTTACTTCCGGTTTTTTAATCGCTGATTTATATGAATTTAACACAAATAATTGTTTACAAGCATCTAGATCAACAAAGTTTTGTATGTTTTTAATACAAAACACAATCTGCGCACACTTGTGTAGCTGTATTGTCACCAGATAGCCTGATAATCAAATATTTTATGACATTGTGTATATTTGAGCTATTTCCTTTCTGAATGCTTTGAAGCCACACAAACGTGTCTTCCAGAGGAAGTATCTTTTCAACACAGAAGCCCTGAGTTAAAGTCCACTTACAGCTTGTGCTAGTTGTTACCAATTCAGTATGTTGACTCAGTTGTTTAATACTGTACCAGTTTGTATTCTGGTTAGAGACCCTTAGAGTACACAGAGTGCTGACCTTGTGGACGTTGTCTAATGTCTTTATATTAAGTAAAAATCATGTACCCTCTGTTAAGACAAGAACCCAAATCAATTTGAATATAACATGTTTGAAAGAGTTTACAAATTTAAACATCTATATAAATATCTATATACCAGATTTAAAAAAAATCAAATAAATCCGATTTAAATAAAAAAATCCGATTTTTTTATTTTTTTTTTATAAAAATCATGATTGTTTTCAACCCTGTACCCCATGCAGTGCACTACCTCCCACCCAAGAAGACACTCTCCCCAAAGACAATGTAGGCATGCAGTAACTCTTCCCATGAGAAAGCTGAACAAGACCTGCATGTGTACAGTGATAGTCATGACACTAGTCAAGGAATACAACTAATGCCAGAGTTTCACACAAGAAGTTTTCACAAAGGTGCTGGCAGTCAATTAACCCCAAGAAATTAACCCCAAGTTGTTATGCATCGATTGTGGTCTGGAAAAATAAAACAGGTCATTATAAAGGCGGAGGCTTACGTCAATGGTATATTATGTTATAATTTACCTTGAGCCAGGTCCCCCTTCTTGACAGATGTCAGCCATCTGTGACACCTACACATTTTGCAGACCAGAAGTCTTAGTAGGCCTAACAAGCCAGTGACCAAATTCGGTTGATTGCAATTACCAAGGCTCTTCGTTTCGCGATGTGTCTACTGAATATCATTCAGACTTTGCGCCCAGCCTCTATGGGTGTCACTCCGCGATTACCAGATACATTACATGCATTGATCAGACATGCCCAACTTCACGTTGCAAACGAGAGGGCCTTCACAAACAATGTGTGATTCAAACACCCATTACACACCGCTTTGATGTTGTTCCGTGGGCTGTAAAAGCTGCCAGTGCAAATGTATCCCAGCTGATTAATCTGCGTGTCATTAAACACAGTGAACTTGACATTCCACTGACAATATGTTGTCTTTACGCTAGTTCAGTCAAGAACAAAGTTCTGTCGATGGCAGATTTTGTTATTTCCTGGGAAATCGATGTGCTAGCCCTATCTGAGACATGGCTAGGAACCGACACTGACAATCGGGTTATAAACGAACTCGTGCCATCTGGTTACACAATACAACATATCTCTCAACCAGGTGAGAAGCGCGGTGGAGGTATGGCTGCACTCGATAAATGCGGACTGACCATTAAGACCTTGGAATGGCATGTTCACACATTTCAAACATATGGACTGCACAGTCATTTCCAATGATGTGAATGTGAGATTGTGCATCGTGTACCGTCTGCCTAGCTCTAAGCGAAATGGCTTTAAGAACAGTGTGTTTTTCGACGAGTGGAGTTTGTACTTGGACCGCCTTGCTGTTATAACTAACAATGTAATCATAACAGGTGAGCCCAACTTCCACCTCGACAACGTTAACGATGCAGATGCGGGGCGCTACAATGGCAAGTTGGAAGCTCATGGATTGGTACAACACGTGGTGGGACCCACACACAAGGGCCATACTTTGGACGTTGTCATCACACGGGACATTAGTTCCTTGTTGATTGGGATGCCAACTGTTTCTGAGTCATGTCTTGGAGATACAAAGGGTAACCCTTCTGGTGACCATCTGGCTGTGTGTTTTAGAATTAACTTAACAAAGCCAGACACCATTCGCCAGCCGGTCACTTTCAGGTAGCTTCGGGACATATGTATTCCTGAATTTATCAAGGACTTAACGCCAATTTTAAATGACACTGATAAGCCGCTAAATGAACTTGTACACGCCTATACTACAGGAATTGAAGCGGTTGAAGTCGATAACACTGAGCCCAAAAGCACAATGGTATTCAGACGAACTGAGACATGCCAAACATGCGCCCAGGTAAGCAGAGAATGTATGGCGGCGAACCAAACGTACCGTTCATCGATAGCTGTTCAGGAAGCAATGCAATGCAGTCAACAAACTGATGAACAGTGCCAAGAAAACATTCTTTTCTGCAAAAATTAGAGACTGTGGCAAAGATCAGAAACAACTGTTCAAATTAATGAATCATTTGATGGGTAACACAGGACAGGTAATCTAACCAATTCATGAATCAGCCAAACAGTTAGCGACTATTCGGTGACTTTTACAATGACAAAGTTGCTACCATCCAACGAAACATCAACATCGGCAACCCAAATGACATCTACGAAACAGCATTGGACGATGATGTCATCAAAGGTTTCTGCCAGCCACCCATGACGAGGTGAAGGGAATAATCACAAATTCGCGGCTTTTGAGGCAGCGTCTGGATCATTTCGTGCTGTTGATTACAGTCATTATCAACAAATCGTTGGCAACATCAGTGGTACTCGCATGTTTCAAACGTGCAGTTGTGAGACCATTGCCGGGCCTCGATAAGGAAGTTCTGAATAATTATCGGCCTGTGTCAAATCTACCATATGTGTCAAAACTTCTTGAGAAAGTGGTTGAACACCGTTTGAAAGATCACCTGGACAACAACAATCTACACGATTTTCACCAATCGGTGTACCGAAATAATTACTCAACCGAGACAGCTCTTGTGAAAGTCCAGAACAACATCGTAGAAGTTCTCGATCAAAAACGTGTAGTTGTCATGGTCATGCTTGATCTGTCCAGTGCTTTTGATGTTATCGACCATGGCATCATGCTAAGCCCTGGATAAATATGAACATGCTAAAACTGAACCAAGAATAAAGTGAACTCATTGTGTTTTTGTCCAAACACCGAATTCGTCGGGTGAATTACTTGTCCCTCACGATCGGAAGCAGACTATTACATGCTGTGCAATCCATGAGAAATCTTGGAGTTATTATGGACAGCAGCTTGACAATGGAGAAACAGGTGAATGCGATCTCCAAGTCCTGTTTCTATTACATCCGAAATATTGGAAAAGTCAGGCAATACATCACAAATGACGCCTGTAAGATTCTAGTCCAGGCACTGGTAACATCTCGCCTGGACTATGGAAACGCGCTACTACAAGGTTTGCCTCAGATGCTAATTGAACGATTGCAGCCTACACAGAACTGCTCTGCTCACCTAATCACCAGGTCACGCAAGAGAGAACACATAACACCTGTGTTACTCGAGCTACATTGGCTTCCAGTGAAATACCGGTTCCGCTTTAAGATTAACACCGGCATACATGAGTGACATTGTGCAGAAACATCAACTAACGCGTAGTTTAAGATCAATGGAGAAGTTACTTCTCGTCGTACCTGTGCTATGGACTGCAACTTATGGTGACCGTTGTTTCAGCCGAAACGCGGCTATACTGTGGAACGACTTGCCTGGGAACATTAAACAACTGAACACCCTCAGCTCTTTCAAGAGACACTTAAACACACATATCTTTAAACTGGGATATGACTGACGTGACTGAGTCACGCTCTGGTTTTTAATGACAGATGCCACCCTTTAGAGAGGGCAGAGATGAAACGCAGCATGGAAAACCCAAAAAGGAAAGAGGGAGACCCACAGCAAACTCAGTCCACCAACAGAGTCAAACAGCCATGCAAATACTGTAAATAGTTCAATGGTTTGTATGTATTTTAATGCTGATTCTTTGCTAAATAAGATAAATGAATTAAAGATGATGATAGGAGAAGAAAATCCTTTGGTGATCAGAGTGACTGAGGTGGTGCCCAAAAACTATAAACTGCAAACACAAGAAGCAGGACTGGGTATTGAAAATTACAAGTGTTTTGACAATTTGAAATGTGCGAAGAGAAGGGGTGTGTGTATCTACACGCACGAGTCACTAGGAGCCATAGAATGCAGAGAAATGACTAATGCAGAAGGAGTAGAGAGTGTGTGGTGTGAAGTTAAAATGATGGGAAAAGACAAACTGCTGATTTTGGTTGTATCTACAGATCACCAAACAGTAACGCCATAAATGATGCAAGGATTTATGCTACTCTAAAAAAGGCCAACAATCTAGGATTCTCGCATGTGCTAATATTTGGTGACTTAAACCACCCCGTCTCAACTGGCGTGATAACACTTCACTAACTGACGAAAACCATCCAGCCACCCTCTTCATGGAAGCAGTCCTTGACTCATTCCTGACCCAGCATGTGACCGTACCTACCCACTACAGAGGCAGCAACACACCAAACACACTCGATTTGATCTTCACCAATGAGGAGGGCATGATCGAGAAGCTGAAGTACCTGGCTCCAGTAGGAAAAAGTCATCACGCTACTGAAGTACAACTTTTGTTGCTATACGAAGTCAACCAAATCTGGTATCAATAAATACAAATATGACAAAGGAAACTATGGTGGCATGATAGAAATGATGACCTCCAGGAACTGGATAGGAGAAGATAAATCAACAGAACAACATCTGGGCAGGCAATATTAGAGAAATCAACAGAAATGCAACTGAAAACACAGACCGCTTTGGAAAAATTCCAAGACCATCACTGCAATAAAGAGAAAGTCTGAGGCATATAAGCAGTACTGAGAAACCAGAGATGAGCAGGATTACATTAAATACAGAAGAACATCAGAGTAAAGACAGAGGTTAGGAAAGCAGTTCGTGATTTCGAAAGATAGATAGCCAATGAAGCTAAAGCCAACCCCAAGGATTTTTATAAATATGCCAGGTCAAAGATGAAGACTCGTTCAACTGTGGCTGACCTCGAACGTCCAGATGGGACCATGACAGAAACCGATGTTGACAAAGCTGAGATACTGAACCCCTACTTCACGAATGTCTTCACTCAAGAAAGTCTTAAAATATGCCGATATTTGAGAGCACTACACAACACAGAAGAACTGACTGACTTCATGATCACAGACGAGAAAGTAGAGAAGATATTGAAGACATTGAAGACCACAAAACCGCCAGGACCTGATGGTCTCCATCCTCGTCCTCTGGTTGGAATGGCGAAGAAATGGTTGAACCTTTCCAAGAACTATTTGCAAAATCTCTCGATGAGGGAGCCTTACCACAATGGTGGAAAGAAGGAAATATTAACCAGTATTTAAGAAGGGCAAGAAACACATAACAGCGAACTACCGTCCAGTGAGTCCGACCTCCGTAGCCTGTAAGATGATGGAGCAGTTGGTAAGAAACGAAGCGATGGAACACATATTGACCAATAACCTACTGTCAAGTTTTCAACATGGCTTTGTCCATGGTCGCTCATGCACCACTCAGCTCCTTGCAGTTCTTGATAAGTGGACTGAAGCTATTGAACACGGAGAGAGCATTGATGCAATTTACCTTGACTAGTCAAGCTCAAAGGTTATGGGATATGTGGCAAAGTGCTACAGTGGATTGCAGCCTTCCTGGATGGAAGACGCCAACGTGTTATCGCCAATGGTAGCAAATCGTCATGGTCCCCTGTCACGAGCGGCATTCCACAAGGAAGTGTACTTGGCCCAATCCTCTTTGTATGCTACGTCAACGACATGCCAGAGGTGGTGGACTCACCTGTTCACATGTTTGCCAATGACACCAAAATCTACAGACAAATCACCACTCAGTCTGACCAAGAGATACTACAGACAGACCTAAAACAACTAGAAGGGTGGTCCAAAAAATGGCAACTATGTTTTAATGAAGAGAAAAGCAAAGTCATGTATTTAGGGTGAAACAACCACAAATATGAATATGTTATAGCCAGCAGTGGAACTAATACCACCCTGGGGGAGACCACAAATGAGAGAGACTTGGGGGTGCAAGTGGACCCGGAACTAAAGTTTGACCAACATGTGGAGTTAATAGCAAAAAGGCTAACAAGATGCTCAGGCTTATTAGAATGTCGTTTACATTCTTGGATGGACCAACAGTAAAGAAGCTATACTCAATTCTGGTCAGACCTATTCTAGAATATGGAAATATTATCTGGGCCCCAACACTCAAGAGAGAAAATGTACAACGAAGAGCAACAAAGCTAATTCCAGAACTGACGGAGTATTGCGACAGATTGAACACGTTGAAGCTACCAAGCCTATGCTACAGTAGAGCAAGAGGTGACATGATCGAAGTCTACAAATATCTGCATGGCATCTACAAAGTGCACAAAATACCACTTCAGATGGACCACACCACAGTGATGAGGGGATACAGCCTGAAGCTCAAGAAGGAATGTGTGACAGCTAGACAACGGAGGAGCTACTTTAGACGCAGAGTAGTGAAAAGGTGGAACCCTCTCACAGAGGATGTGGTTTCAGCACACACACTAAATGAATTGAAAGCTAAACTAGACAAATTGTGGTGCGCTAACACCGTTGAGCAAAGCGACAACTTCCCACCCATGCGCACAAACTACAGTAAAGACCAGCTAAAAGGCTATTAGCCTAAAAGAGCTGAAAAGGATGTATGTATGTACTATGTATGTATGTATTTTATAGTTTTATTTAATTTATGCAGTTTCATGTAAAGCACCTGAAAGCATTTTATCTTAATTGGATTCAGGCGCTATATAAATTCCGGTATAATAATAATAGTAATACTGGTGTTCTTGGTTTGTTGGCCCAACTACTGCCTATGTACACTTGTGTTCTTGGTTTGTTGGCCCAACTACTGCCTATGTACACTTGTGTTCTTGGTTTGTTGGCCCAACTACTGCCTATGTACACTTGTGTTCTTGGTTTGTTGGCCCAACTACTGCCTATGTACACTTGTGTTCTTGGTTTGTTGGCCCAACTACTGCCTATGTACACTTGTGTTCTTGGCTTGTTGGCCCAACTACTGCCTATGTACACTTGTGTTCTTGGCTAGTTGGCCCAACTACTGCCTATGTACACTTGTGTTCTTGGCTTGTTGGCCCAACAACTGCCTATGTACACTTGTGTTCTTCGCTTGTTGGCCCAACTACTGCCTATGTACACTTGTGCACTTGGCTTGTTGGCCCAACTACTGCCTATGTACACTTGTGCTCTTGGCTTGTTGGCCCAACTACTGCCTATGTACACTTGTGTTCTTGGCTTGTTGGCCCAACTACTGCCTATGTACACTTGTGTTCTTGGCTTGTTGGCCCAACTACTGCCTATGTACACTTGTGTTCTTGGCTTGTTGGCCCAACTACTGCCTATGTACACTTGTGTTCTTGGCTTGTTGGCCCAACTACTGCCTATGTACACTTGTGTTCTTGGCTTGTTGGCCCAACTACTGCCTATGTACACTTGTGTTCTTGGCTTGTTGGCCCAACTACTGCCTATGTACACTTGTGTTCTTGGCTTGTTGGCCCAACTACTGCCTATGTACACTTGTGTTCTTGGCTTGTTGGCCCAACTACTGCCTATGTACACTTGTGTTCTTGGCTTGTTGGCCCAACTACTGCCTATGTACACTTGTGTTCTTGGCTTGTTGGCCCAACTACTGCCTATGTACACTTGTGTTCTTGGCTTGTTGGCCCAACTACTGCCTATGTACACTTGTGTTCTTGGCTTGTTGGCCCAACTACTGCCTATGTACACTTGTGTTCTTGGCTTGTTGGCCCAACTACTGCCTATGTACACTTGTGTTCTTGGCTTGTTGGCCCAACTACTGCCAGTGTACACTTGTGTTCTTGGCTTGTTGGCCCAACTACTGCCTATGTACACTTGTGTTCTTGGCTTGTTGGCCCAACTACTGCCTGTGTACACTTGTGTTCTTGGCTTGTTGGCCCAACTACTGCCTATGTACACTTGTGTTCTTGGCTTGTTGGCCCAACTACTGCCTGTGTACACTTGTGTTCTTGGCTTGTTGGCCCAACTACTGCCTATGTACACTTGTGTTCTTGGCTTGTTGGCCCAACTACTGCCTATGTACACTTGTGTTCTTGGCTTGTTGGCCCAACTACCGCCTATGAACACTTGTGTTCTTGGCTTGTTGGCCCAACTACCGCCTATGTACACTTGTGTTCTTGGCTTGTTGGCCCAACTACTGCCTATGTAAAACTGGTGTTCATGGGCTGTTGACCAAACAACTGCCTATGTAAGTCTTATTACAGACCCATGTTCATGGGTTTATGGCCCAACTATTGCCTATGTAACACTGGTGTCCATGGGTTGTTGGCCCTACTACTGCCTATGTAATACAGGTGTTCATGGGTTGTTGGCCAAACTACTGCCAACAAGACCCAATGTGTTCATAGGTTGTTAGCCGAACCACTGCCTATGTAACACTGGTGTTCATGGGTTGTTGACCCAACCACTACCTACGTAATACAGACCTGTGTTCATGGGTTATTGGCCAACCACTGCTTATGTAATACTGGTGTCCATGGGTTGTTGGCCCAACTACTGCCTATGCAATACAGGTGTTCATGGGTTGTTGACCAAATTACTTAATGCCTAGGTTCTTTTTTCTACATCAACAATTCAGTTATTGCTTGAGTAACAATTGGGTTCTAGGGCTGTTGACACAAGTTTTGCAAGGTTAAATAATTTAGGTTGTTGGGCTGTTTACTCAATTATTACCTAAATAACAACTTGTTTACTGGACTGAGAAAGAATTCAATTCAGGGCTTGAGTTGTTGACCGAATATTTGCATGAATAACAACTACTTTCTTGCAATATCACAAATCCTGGCTAGCTCAGTGTAATACACCAACCTATGTGACATCTCTGCCCAGTCCACCAATTAATTTGACATCCCCATGTCCAACCCAATCTGGGCTCAAATCCAGATGTAAATCTGTTTTTGACACCACATCTAATAATGTGTATATATATTTAATGAAGGTTATTTTGGACTCTGCCTCGCCGGACTGTGATTTGTGTGTGGACCTCCAATCTTAACACGTAATATTACAAAAAACAGTGATCTTGGAGGGTATTTTTCCCAGTATGATTGCATGAATAGATAACAACAGTTGAAAGAAACAAGAAATTATGTGTCCAATTGGTCAGGTGACACTGTGTCACCCGACAATCACACAATTGGTCAGGCGACACTGTGTCTCCCGACAATCATACAATTGGTCAGGCGACACTGTGTCTCCCGACAATCACACAACTGGTCAGGCAACACTGTGTTTCCTGACAATCACAGAATGAATTGCTTGTGTAAACATGCCATTTGTGTGTAAATAAGAATTTGTAGATTACAATGATTTAGAAATCATCTCAAATGTTAGCAGATTGGAGAAGTTGTAGTAATACAACTTGCTTAATACCAGTCATGAAACAAGACATTACACCAAGCAATGACTGACCAGACAGCATCTGCTGCAAGCTCAGTATCATTAGCAAGTACTAAATACAAGTTTGAAGGCTACGGGGTACCACACACAAAGTGAACAGCAGACCTTTAAAAGCTGCAAACAGAGCACCAATGAGAAATCAATGAATCAACCACTAAAATGTCATCGGATCAGACCAATAACGACTGGCTTTCCTTCGGCTGACAAAAGATCCCTCCTACAAGAAGTCATGTAGACACTCTTGGGAGGCTGATTAATTAAAATTGATGGCCAATGCAGCTTTAATCTCATACAAGCCAACATGTACATGTCCAATTTTAACTCCAAACTATTATTTCAATCTTCACTAGCAATCACAGACAATTATCAACATTCAAATCTTAGCAGTAAAATGCAAATTTCACAGCTACTTAGAGCATATTTCACCTTTGATGTTGATAGAATATTTCGTTTTGCAAAATTGCATAGAAAACACAGAATAATTATGTTTTAGCCCTACTTCTACTAGGGTGTCAGGCATATATCATGACTATTCAACATGGTGCATCTGGATGTGTAGCATGTCTACTAAACATGGTGTATCTGAATGTGTGGCATGTCTACTAAACATGGTGTATCTGGATGTGTGGCATGTCTACTAAACATGGTGTATCTGGATGTGTGGCATGTCTACTAAACATGGTGTATCTGGATGTGTAGCATGTCTACTACACATGGTGTATCTGGATGTGTAGCATGTCTACTAAACATGGTGTATCTGGATGTGTAGCATGTCTACTAAACATGGTGTATCTGGATGTGTAACATGTCTACTAAACATTGTGTGTCTTGATGTGTAGCATGTCTACTAAACATGGTGCACCTGGATATGTAGCATGTCTACTAAACATAGTGTACCTGATGTGTAACATGTCTACTAAACATTAACGGCTTATTTCACCTTTGATGTTGATAGAATATTTCTTCTTGCAAACTTGCATAAAAGACACAGAGTAATGATGTTTTATACCTTCTACTTCTACTTGTCAGATATATCTATTCTACATGGCACATCTGGATGTGTAGCCTGTATATTAAACATAGTGTATCTGGATGTGTAGCTTGTCTACTAAACATGGTCTATCTGAATGCACACAATGTCTGATAAACATAGTGTATCTGGATGAGTAGCTTGTCTATCAAACATAGTGTATCTGGATGTGTAGCTTGGCTACTAAACATGGTCTATCTGAATGCACACAATGTCTGATAAACATAGTGTATCTGGATGCGTAGTATGTGTTCTAAACATGGTGCATCTGGATGTGCATATCTACTAAACATGGTGTACCTGTATGTGTACCATGTCTACTAAACATGGTACATCTGGACGTGTAGCATGTCTACCAAAAATGGTACATCTGGATGTGTAGCATGTCTACAAAAATGGTGCATCTGGATGTGTAGCATGTCTACAAAAATGATACAACTGGGTGTGTAGCATGTCTACTAAATATGGTGTGTCTGGATGTGTAGCATGTCTACTAAATATGGTGTGTCTGGGTGTGTAGCATGTCTACTAAATATGGTGTGTCTGGATGTGTAGCATGTCTACTAAATATGGTGTGTCTGAATGTGTAGCATGTCCACTAAATATGGTGTGTCTGGGTGTGTAGCATGTCTACTAAATATGGTGTGTCTGGATGTGTAGCATGCCTACTAAATATGGTGTGTCTGGATGTGTAGCATGTCTACTAAATATGGTGTGTCTGGATGTGTAGCATGTCTACTAAATATGTATGTCTGGATGTGTAGCATGTCTACTAAATACGGTGTGTCTGAATGTGTAGCATGTCTACTAAATATGGTGTGTCTGGATGTGTAGCATGTCTACTAAATATGGTGTGTCTGGATGTGTAGCACGTCTACTAAATATGGTATGTCTGGATGTGTAGCATGTCTACTAAATATGGTATGTCTGGATGTGTAGCATGTATGCTAAATTTGTATGTCTGAATGTGTAGCATGTCTACTAAATATGGTGTGTCTGGATGTGTAGCATGTCTACTAAATATGGTGTGTCTGGATGTGTAGCATGTCTACTAAATATGGTGTGTCTGGATGTGTAGCATGTCTACTAAATATGGTGTATCTGGATGTGTGACATATCTGCACTATAATAGGGTGCACATGTAATTACTGAAACTTGACTAGATGCTTGTCTCTGACTTCGATAAGCATATAATGGATAATACCTGTGAGACAAAAGAAAACATGATGGACTGCAGGAGAGGCAAGCTGAATACACCATAATGTAATGAATGATGGCATTTGAATGGCCGCCACTGGCAGCTGTGGGAGACACAATCACATGACAAAAGGTGACACATCTTACCGAGGGACCAAAACGATTTACGACTTCAACAACTAATAGGAGGAGTAATTCTGATAGATGACAAACTACATCCTGTGTGATATGTCACCAAACTGATGGAGGTGTGTCTTAGCTGTGTAAACATAATTCTATCACATCTCAACATTTTAGTGCTGCCACATAGGTTAGAAAAGACAAGCAAAACTATATCAATGACCTAGCAACACAAGCTGAAATGGCAGCACGCAGAAGAGACACGCAGGAACTATATGATATAACAAGAACACTAGCAGGGAAAAGATGAAATCCTTCAAAACCAGTACAAAGAAGGATGAACCATAAACAAAGAAGAAGGAAAGATCAAGATGGGAGGAACACTTCAAGGAAACAGAGAGCCACCAGTAGAAAGACCAGACATACCAATAACAGAAATGCTATTAAATGTTAACACCTTTAAAGACCAAAATAAGCAAAGCACTGAAGATGTTAAAGAACGGAAAGACACCAGGATCAGACAGCACCTATACCATTGAAGTATTGCACAGCTATGTAACCAATGAGTAACCTGATTATGGTGAAAAAAATTATTTGTATTGCAGTAGATTAGATTTTTTCATGTACTATTCTCTTAAAAAAATCACAAATATACTCAGAACTTAATTGTACAAAACACGCTTACACCTGTATAATTGTATTATTTAGTGTCACTCATAGGTGATGGGGCAAGAAACATAAGCATTACGCTTCTTCTTGCCCTTTTTTAACTTTTTAAACTTGTACTATTGATGTTTAAAATTAAATTGTGTTTGTATGTTTACTGTTAATGTTGAAATAAACTTTAAACTTTATACCACCAGATGCTCTGAAAGCATGATCTGATAACACCAACAATATGATGCATCACCTATTTCTGAGGACGTAATAATAGAACAGTCAACTGAGAGGAAGTCACCTCTCTATATTAATTTCATAGATTTTGTGAAAGCTTTTGATAGTGTAGACAGAGACGTTATCTGGATGCTGATGCATCACTTTATAACACTAATCCAGCAGATGTATGAAAACTCAACCTGCCAAGTTATACATAATGGAAAACTGTCTGAGGCATTTGAATTAAAGACTAGTGTATGACAGGGGTGCATTCTATTCCCACTATAGAAAGACATAGATAGACTAGATAATGAAAGAATCTGTTACGAACGGCCAAAATAGCATCCAGTAAACATTCACTAAACAGTTGGATTACCTAGACTTTGCAGATGACATCTCTCTACTATCACATATGTAAAAAGATGCAGAAGAAGACCAGTCAATTGATGCAGAAAGTAGAGAAGACAGGCCTGAGAATAAATATACAGAAGACAAAACTTCTGAAGGTGAACAATGTAACAATGCAACAATGTACAGTACAGCGCAAAGAAAAATATATAGAGGAACATATCAAGATGTCAAAAGCAGGACAGTGTGGAATACACCATCCTTCTCAACAAGAAATAAAACCCGAATGTGAAACGCATGTTGCTCTATTGCTCTTAGACATGGAGAGTAACCAAGACAACAACCAGAAGACATGGAGAGTAACCAAGACAACAACCAGAGACATGGAGAGTAACCAAGACAACAACCAGAGACATGGAGAGTAACCAAGACAATGACCAGAGACATGGAGAGTAACCAAGACAACAACCAGAAAAATCCAAACATTCATTAAAAACCGTTTCAGATACATTCTCAAACTGAAATGGCAAGACAAGATGACAAACAAAGAGCTCACGAGGACAGGCCAACACAGCATCAGAAAAGAAACCAACCACCAATGTTATGTGACAGGCCCTAGAATGGAACCAACAAGGAAAAAGAAAACCAGGCAGACCAAAAAAATAGTTGGAGGAGATCAGTAGCGTAGGAGTTGATAAAGCACAGAACCAAATGGAAAGAGATGAAGAAGCAACCCAAAATAGAGTATGTTGGAGAAGCTCATTTTGGCCATATGCTCTACTTTAATTGAAGAGGACTAAGTAAATAACAACAACTGCAGACAGAGAGGATGGGAATGGTTTGGGAGATGGACTTGGGATTAAGCTGATGGGTAGAATGGCTTTCCCATGAATTTTTGGTGGGTTGGTGGAGGGAGGGAAGGAGGGAGGAGAGAGGGAGGGAATGGGAGAACAGATGGAGGTTGGATGGAGGGATGGAGAGAGGGTGGGAGGGAGGGATGGAGAGAAGGAGGGAGGGACCAAAGAATGGATGGATGGGTGGATAGTAAGTGTGAAGCCCGTCAAATATATTTTGAATCTGATGTCAGATATCTGCCAGTTTTTTAGATTATAAATATTGCATTCATTTGGGAGCAATTATTAAGTTAAAGCTGGCTCCTCGGGTACAGACCAGTTGCTTTTTCTAAGTAAATCTGAAAACTAGTGAAGCCTTTTGGTTAAGGAGTCATAAATAATAGATAGCAGTGTCATAGTGTGATGTGATTTCTACATAATTGTTATACAAGTGTCTGGTGCAACTGATACTGGCTGACAATCCAATGGAAACATCTGCTGCTGAAGCTCCTGGCATATTAATGAGGGTTCTTTGTGCTGCCAATGTTAAAGCTTTTCTTCCTCAATTCTATTTTTACTAGTCTCATTTTTTATCATTTAGCAAGAAATCAAACCTATCTAATATCCATTAATGGCACTATGACATGTTAGCTCATTTATAATTTTTTATCAAGTTTTGAAGAAAGACAAACGAAAAAACTTATCTAACAATCAATGTCAATCATTTCTAGATAAGATTTCAACACAAGTATGCAATATTTTATTAAACCAACTGCACATATTACTTAAACTATTAACATGCTACAAATCTGAACATCAGCAAACCTGATTCGCAGTGGACTAAATCAATTATTGATGAGGGAGTTTTAACTGTCTAAAACAACAGCATGCAATTTATACAGTATGAACATAATATTATGTGTGTACATATGTACGTACTTATGTACACGTGTCTACCAGGATAAGTGATATTTTTACCCAAAAATATATCTTTGATATCTAAAAAAAATTAAGTTTTGCATAAACATCACATTTATACACGACATAGACCAAGATGTGACAATACACAGTTGCTTGGCTCAGTACTCACAGTTAATAGTAAGATGTGACAATACACAGCTGCTTGGCTCAGTACTCACAGTTAACGGTAAGATAGATCCAAGTGCCATTCGTAGTTGTATCATCTGTCCCATCGACAAACACAATGCTACACTCGTACCAACCCTGGTCACTCGTGCGGATGTCTGAGAGCTCAATGGATGCTCCCTCCACGAGTCTAACACGCCCCTGGTAGCTGGGGTCTATGTGAGGAGGGTAGCCATTGAACTGGATAAAGATGGGCACCTCAATGGACTGTTTGCGCCATGTGATGATGTGTTCTGTCCACTTGCCACCAGGGTACTCGATCTCGCACTCTAGGATCTTTGTGTTACCGATACTTGCCGTCTTGCGCAGAGAGCGCTCGGTGGGGTGGCGGTCAGACGGCCCGGCACTGCGCCGCTCCACACCTACAACATCAGTATCAGATGCAACAATCATGCCTGAAAAGGGCCAAAGCTGCACGATTCAGATGTGCACTTACATGCACGCACGTAGCATGCACGCAAGCACAAACACACATGCCCCCATACACATGCATTGTTTTAACGTAACATGCATGGAATCACATTGTTTTTAATGTTTTCAATGTAACATGCACAGAGTCACATTGTTTTAATGTAACATGCATGGAGTCAGAGTTTTAATGTAACATGCATGTTGTCATAGGGTTTTAATGTAACATGCATGTTGTCACAGGCTTTAATGTACAGTAACAGGCATATTGTCACAGGGTTTATACTAGGTTGGCTTTGTGGACAGTGTCTATCAGTAGCATGTTTACATGCACACAATGAATAAAACATGATAATATTATGCCAAACTGAGACACTATGCTTTCAAGCAGTATTTTCATAGATTCATTATATTTGCTAAACAGTTTTGTGATCGAAGAAAGCCCAATGGCTGAAGTAAGCTGACTAGCTTCACTGAGCCAGATACTGTCACAGCAAAGAATGTTTTCATTCAATCATCAACATCTTTCACATAGGATTGGGCAAACATTTTATTAACACAGTGCTATTTTTTGTATTAAATACAACTTTTTTTATTGCTGGAATCTCCAAGGACAACAATACATACAATAAGTACACAACATATAAGAGGGATGTGAATGATACTTCCAGAGATGTTATATTTTAAAGATGTGGACATTTTTTTTTTTTAATTTGGCACTTGTTGGGAGACAAACAAGACATTGAGAAATACCAGAGAAAAATAAAAATGTGAACAAATTTATGAATAATGTTATATATGCACATTAAAACAAGTTTCATTTAGCTATGTCATTTTGTTTTTTATTTTAATGTTTGTGACATCATTTTATTTCCCTGAATCGACTCGTAGAATAATTCAAAAGGTGACAGCTGGGTGAAAGGGTACGTTTACATGCATATTGGCGGGTGAATTTTCCTTTGTACAGATTAGTGATTGTCACTGATTGGTTGAATCATCATTTCTTTTTAATAAAAACTTTATTCTGAATATATAGGACAAAACTGACTGAGTGTGATGTATATGAATGAAGCATGGTCTATGAGTAAATTTATAATCTGACTAAAGGCAAAGCCGATGTCAGATGGTATTGTGACCCACGTCGTAAAACGACCTGGGTCACAATATCACATGACACCGGCAGTATGTCACTATCACTGGATTGTTGACTGTGTATCCATGGTTTTGTTGAAAGCCTGTTGAACTTGTAATTTCCAAGTTATCACAGGCATATTTTACACGTGTACTAGTACTGGGGTGGTTGACGGTCGGTGAAATTGCAACTGATTCTTGTTGGTCTGAAATACTTGTTTACTTCGCTATTATTAATTATAAATTTAATTAATTGGTTCTAACATAACACAAACAAGCTGAGGATATATTATTTAACAAATGTTGACAGGTACTGCGCCACCCCTCAAAACTATGGGAGGTCCAATTATAGCCCTACACAAATCTTATAGCAGGTGACATGTTACTACAACCAGTAAATTGTGTATTCAGAGTTTTTTTGGACAGCACGCTAAACTCATATTTTAAGTTATCACAATGAAATTTGACTCATGAACAGACAACAGAATGATATCAACAGACAACAGAATGATTTCAACAGACAACAGAATGATGTCAATTTATTCCAATACATTTAATAATATCTCGCAGACTTGCAGAAATGAGGCAAATTTCTGTGAAATATCCTTGCCATATTTCATAAGATTACAACAACCAATGGCACAGCACATGTGTGCCCCAGAAACAATATTTAATCATGCATGGCTTTTCCTGAATATTGCTAAAGTTTGAACCATGACATTAACAAACATTAATAACCAAAATGAATGTGCTATTTAATCTTCAGATAATGGAGTATTCAACTGTAAATATGAGACACAGGGCACGGATGTTCTTTGCCGGTCTCATTCAGTATTCAATGTATGATTTAGGTTCTCTTAACAATGTCAACCAGACTTCTTCAGCAAAGAGGGACCATATATATATATATATATATATATATATATATATATATATATATATATATATATATATATATATATATATATATATATATATTGGCCAATCTTCCATAATTTTAGAGTGGTCATCAACTGTCTCAATCCAACCTTCCACAATAGAGTGGTTATCAACTGTATCAATCCAATCTTCCACAACAGAGTGGTCATCAACTGTCTCAATACAACCTTCCACAATGGAAGGGTCATCAACTGTATCAATCCAACCTTCCACAATGGAGTGGTCATCAACTGTCTAAATTCAACCTTTCAAAATAGAGTCGTTATCAACTGTCTTAATCCAACCTTCCACAATGGAGTGGTCATCAACTATCTAAATTCAATGTTCTACAACAGAGTGGTCATCAACTGTTTAAATCCAACCTTCTTACAAAAGAGTGGTCACCAACTTTGTAAATTCAACCTTCCACAATAGAGTGGTCATCAACTGTCTCAATCATACCTTCCACAACAGAGTAGTCATCAACTGTTTCAATCCAACCTTGTGTTGATTCTGTCTGCCAACACTCACAATCATATACTTTGGTTCTGTCTGCCAACAAACTGAATAACCTATATGATATGCCTCCTATTGAAATGATATTGTGCCACTGCAGCATTAAGCAGGAGACACAAACTACAATCAAAAGACGGCACAGATCGATTCTCTGTGTCTACGTGCATCATTTATCTGAACAGAAGGTGCTATGTAGTGCGCACCACCAAAGCTGCAATGATGGACGCCTATCATCTGATTACAGGAAACTCAATTAGAAATGCATCTTCTATAGAGGCAAGAAGTTGGAATTTGTTGCAGGTTTCTCCACTTTACACCACAGAGGTAATTACGTTGGATGCTAGTGAGCTGAAGCCAATTTGCTGATGAATGACTGTGTTATGCAAGTTACCGCTGTGTGTTCCACAATCTCACGTGAATAACCTCATGTAAATAACATAGGTTTAGTAAATAACCTCATGTATATAATACAGGTTTAGTAAATAATGTAAATAACATAGGGTTTGTAAATAACCTCATGTAAATAATGCTGCATTCGTTTGGGATGGTCAACCATTATGATGACAGTTGTTGTTGTGTGATTAAGGTCATTGTCAACTTGTTGTGGTTGTCATGTCTTGTGGTTGTCATATTTTGTGGTTGTCATGTCTTGTGGTTGTCGTGTCTTGTGGTTGTTGTGTCTTGTGGTTGTCATATCTTGTAGTATGGATTGCTGTCAAATCTTGTGTTATGAAATGTTGTCAAATGTTAAGGTCATTCTCATAGCAAAATCTTGTGCTATGGTTCAAATTCCTATAACAAAGCCTTGTGACCTGTGAGGTTTTAACAAGATCTAACAAGATTGTCATCCCAAACAACAAGTTCCAGATGGTAAGTGGACAAGGAAGCCACTGGCTTACTGAGATTCCAACAATTTTATCATCTATGTATAGCTGCCCTTATCATCTGTGTGTAGCCCGCCCTTATCATATATCTGTCAATTCTATTTTTAAACATATTCACACTACTAGCATTAACACAATGGCTTGATAATTTGTTCCATTCATTTATCACCCTCTGTGAGAATGAATACTGTCTCATGTTCAGCCTGCACTTTTCCTTAACTAATGCTGCTTGGTGTCCTCTAGTTCTATTGCCTTCTGTATGAAGAACGTATTCCTATCAATAATCTCATAACCATTCACTGTTTCAAACACTTCTATTTGGTGTACTCTTAGTCTCCTGGTCTCTAGTGTTGTCAAACCACATTATAAAAAACAGCTTTCATAACTATAAGGTCTCTCAATTCTGGAATCATTTTAAGTGCTCTTCGTTGTATTCTTTATAGCTTGTCTATGTCCTTCTTATGATACAGCCTCCATGCTTGTATACAATATATGTTATCTATTTAGAGGAGACTAAGAGGAGACCAGGTAGATGACAGGTCACCAGTGGATGTTGTCTACTTAGATTTTCAGAAAGCTTTCGATAAAGTGCCACAACAAAGACTGATACTTAAACTAAAAGCCCATGGTATAGGTAATGATGTAATCAACTGGATAGAAAAGTGGCTTACACACAGAAGACAGAGAGCAATAGTAGATGGTGAGATTTCAAACTGGAAATCGTTTTTGAGTGGGGTACCACAGGGATCAGTATTAGGCCCTATACTGTTTTTAATATATATATATAAATGATTTGGAAGATGACATATCTAGCAAAGTACTGAAATTTGCAGATTACACAAAAGTATTCAGAAAGGTTACTAATGTTACAGATAAACAAAGTTTACAGGATGATCTAGATAAATTAGTTAAATGGTCAGAAAAATGGCAAATGTTATTAAATTTTGGGAAGTGTAAATGCATACACATAGGACATGGAAACATGGATGAAGAATATAAAATGGGGCATGCTGTACTAGGCAGAACCACACAAGAAAAGGACTTAGGTATAACATTTAGTGCTGACATGAAAGTTTCAGAGCAATATGGGATTGCTGCTTTGAAAGGAAATCAAATTCTAGGGCTAATAAGGAGAACTATCACGTATAAGGAGAAACAGCTAACTGTACCCCTGTACAAAGCAATAGTTAGACCACATTTGGAATATTGTATTTAAAAAAATTTAACAAGATTGCTATCCCAAACAAGTTCCAGATGGCAAGTGGACAAGGAAGCCATTGGCTTATCAAGACTATTTTAAACACTTCTATTTGCTCTCCTCTTAGTTGCCTGGTCTCTAGTGTTGTCAAACCACACCGTAATAAGCGGCTTTCATAACTAAGGTCTCTTAATTCTGGAATCATTTTAGTTGCTCTTCGTTGTATTCTTTCTAGCTTCTCTATGTCCTTCTTACGATACGGCCTCCATGCTTGTATACAATATTCCAAATATGGTCTAACTATTGCTTTGTACAGGGGTACAATTAGCTGTTTCTCCTTATACGTGATAGTTCTCCTAATTAACTCTAGAATTTGATTTCCTTTCGAAGCAGCAATCCCACATTGCTCTGAAACTTTCATGTCAGCACTAAATGTTACACCTAAGTCCTTTTCTTGTGTGGTTCTACCTAGTACTGCATCCCCCATTTTATATTCTTCGTCCATGTTTCCATGTCCTATGTGTATGCATTTACACTTCCCAAAATTTAATAACATTTGCTATTTTTCTGACCATTTAATTAATTTATCTGTAACATTAGTAACCTTTCTGAATACTGTTGTGTCATCTGCAAATTTCAGTACTTTGCTATTCCAAATAATTTATATATATTAAAAACAGTATAGGGCCTAATACTGATCCCTGTGGTACCCCACTCAAAACAGATTTCCAGTTTGAAATCTCACCATCTACTATTACTCTCTGTCTTCTGTGTGTAAGCCACTTCTCTATCCAGTTGATTACATCATTACCTATACCGTGGGCTTTTAGTTTAAGTAACAACCTTTGATGTGGTATTTTATCGAAAGCTTTCTGAAAATCTAAACAGACAACATCCACTGGTGACCTGTCATCTACCTGGTCTCCTCTTAGTCTCCTCTAAATAGATAACATATATTGTATACAAGCATGGAGGCTGTATCGTAAGAAGGACAAAGACAAACTATAAAGAATACAACGAAGAGCAACTAAAATGATTCCAGAATTGAGAGACCTTAGTTATGAAAATCACTTATTACAATGTGGTTTGACAACACTAGAGGCCAGGAGACTAAGAGGAGACCAAATTTAACAAGATTTAACAAGATTTGCCATCCAAGCCAAAGGCCCAGATGGCAAGTGGACAAGGAAGCCATTGGCTTATCGAGAGTCCAACAATGTTCACCTACTTATAACCCGCCCTCCTGAGATATGTGTCAAATAGAAGTGTTTAAAATAGTGAACAGTTATAAGGATGTTGATTGGAATATGTTCTTCAAACTTAAAGAAGGCAGTAGAACAAGAGGACACAAAGCAGCATTAGTTAAGGAGCAGTGTAGGATGAACATGAGAAAGTACTCTTTCTCACAGAGGGTGATAAATGAATGGAACAAACTGCCAAATGATTGTGTTAATGCTAGTAGTGTGAATATGTTTAAAAATAGAATTGACAGATATATGATAAGGGCGGGCTACACACAGATGATAAAATTGTTGGACTCTCGATAAGCCAATGGCTTCCTTGTCCACTTGCCATCTGGAATTTGATGTTTGGGATGGCAATATTGTTAAACATACTGTAATTTATAGGCACCTGATCATCTAGGCTGTTTTACTCAAAGGCTGCACAAGCACCTTTCTTGGACAAAGCAACAACATAAGCCTCTTATATTATTTTTTAATGTAGCTAAAGTGAGCACTCTGCTGACGTGACACCTTCAGGAACTGCCAATGTCAGACAGACATTAGCCACCAAAACACCAAGGTGTCAAGCCTTGCTCACAACAGGTAACTCTGTTAATCTGCTTCAGACTAACATCCACAGATCACCTCATGCCAAAATGTTTTCTACAGTGACAAAAAGAATGCCAGCTGTATTATTATTCTAATATTTATTTGTCTTATTCCTGTGGCTTCAAACCAAAAACTAATGTTTAACTGGGTAATTGTGAACTTGACGTTTCTTCAAAGTGAACTAGCCTCAGGCCAGTTTGTAAAGTGACTACACCGATACATGTCACTTCAGAGATACAAACAAAAGCCACTAGTTTGGGAGAATCATTGGCAACAAGCTATTAGACACCAGACGCAGAATCTGTCACTTGTGTGTATACATGTCACTTGTGTGTACACACAGGGCAGTATAAAGCTGACAAAAGTCAGACTACTTTGTCAGTGTGGAAGTGCTTTCTATCATGCAACCAACACAGCTGTCAGCTTTGATCTTTATGCAACACGCCAGGCAGACTGACATCAATTATTAAGTTGTACCTTCGGCAACTGCCTTCTACAAGATGCCCACAGTGGCAGCAGATCAACCCTCCACAGCGAATTAAACCCTAAATTAACTAATGCACACCAACCTCCCATTAGGAACAGTTTTTCTCTGCGATGTTACATCAGTCAATTACTTATATATGTGTAGCAGGAAACTGAGTTACTGCAAGGTTATTCTATTACTGTAGAACGTTGGACGGCCAGTCCAGTGGGCAGTGATTAGTGCAGCAACGATGAACAAGCGGATCAAATTAGGTGGCAGACCTGATGACAGAAAATCATTTCTAAATGACAGAGGTGACCTGTGGCCTCGTGTGACAAACAAGATCTGCTCACAGACACTGCATATTTCCTTCACACAATGTTTGCATCAAAATCAATTTAAACCACTCATTGATGGCTATTACAAGTAA
The DNA here is from genome assembly GCA_033239005.1 of Lamellibrachia satsuma. Classification (NCBI taxonomy): domain Eukaryota; kingdom Metazoa; phylum Annelida; class Polychaeta; order Sabellida; family Siboglinidae; genus Lamellibrachia; species Lamellibrachia satsuma. Next base: position 16,982,215 of record BSQZ01000001.1, on the reverse strand, counting down.
CATATAGTCTAGAGTATTGTAGATTATCAAGACTCAAACTCAGTATACCTTCACTTTGGAAACATAGTGTACATGATTGTTTGATTGGGTAAAGTGACTGAAAATAGCATTTTCTCAAGTACAATTCACTAACTTACTTGAAAGATAAAAACAGATTTATATTATATGTTAAATTGCTCAACAACATAACCATATACAAGTTATAATAAAAATATTGTAAATGTTATGTATAACATTATACATTGATCTTCCACCTATTGTTCTCTTTATGTCATTACACTGTAGATAGTATTTCGCTTTGTCTTGCTTTGCATTTGTACTTATTCTAAAGTGTTACATTACATTTGAATTTAATTAAATTAAATGTCAAACTTATGACAAAATATTTGCTTCAGTCACAAAGATATTGTCCAAGTGAGCTGTCCTCTCTCGAAGAAGACCAGTTTGTTAAATAACACAGGTAATAACCCATGCAGACTTCACTTCAAGCATGCATGCTAGCATTAGCTAATGGCATTCCTTCAAAGGTAATTGGCTGGATTTAGCGAGCCTGACCAATCCATGTTCATACTTCAGATAATAAGAATCATCACTGCTATAATTACCATCTTCATTACTGGCATTGTTACCTGACCATATAAGAGTTTTAGGTGGCTAGATATGTGACCTTATTAAGAAGCAGATTAAAAGAAGAGGGGGCGCCTTCACAGGATGGCAGCAGTACAGATGAACTCTCATGAAACATTCAACATTGGGTCTTTGACAGATGACAACATGCTAGTCTATGGCAAGTGATCAGTCATCACCCTAATGTCACCTGGCTTAAACATGCTTCTATTCACCCACAACAATAAATCTGCAAAACCAAAGTCAAACAGAAAATGCAGAAATCAAATCAAAAACCTGACCTAACAATGTATTTTTGTGAGCAAACAACTTAGAGCAATTTCACCGTGGCAAAGGTAAATCAATTGTATCCATGTCCCCCTAATTTATCATAATGAGGAGACAATGGGCCCAAGGTACTGGACGAGATGATGAGATGACACATGGAATGAGGTCTCTCCTCACTTGATTGACTGTCCCATGTAGGTTAGACTACCATAAGTAGGTGTGGGCAGACAGTGTTAACACAATTAGCCCATGACAGACATCCACCATGCTGGGTGGAAGGACTCAAAATGATGAACAAGCCAAAAAATGTAATTAAAAAAAGGAGACACCGTGTCACAGAGGACACTATTTCTGTTCCTATTGTTTTGACAAGTGAAGTTTTGACAGTTTTCAATAACAAAGCTTGCGGAGAGCACCAACAACCTCAACTGAAGTTGTATCATCGAGTATACCAATATAAAGGTTAGGGGTGTACATAGTTTGGTTAGACACAGCTAAAAATTTAATAGCAAATGTTTCGCAAACACCCTTGACCTTCGCGATGCCGTAAAACAGCACACACAACGATTTGTCAACGTCAGTAATATGTAGTTAGGTAAATTTGACTGTTTAATGTGTGTTTGTGATGGATATGTTTTGCTTTAAGAGCAGTCTAACCTCATTATAAGTTAGGAGCATTTTAAAAAGCGTTTCTATGGGCTTTTTTTATTTCAATCATAGCTAAGGAGCAAAACTGATTTTTAAGAGTGAAATCATGCTTAAGAGCTCATACAAATATTAGTGAAACGGTACCTTGGAGACTAAGAGGAGACCAAATAGAAGTGTTTAAAATAGTGAACGGTTGTAAGAATATTGATAGTAATGTTCTTCAAACTTAAAGAAGGCAGTAGAACCAGAGGACACAAAGCAACATTAGTTAAGGAACAGTGTAGGTTGGACATGAGAAAGTACTCTTTCTCACAAAGGGAGATAAATTAAAGGAACAAACTGCAAATGATTGTGTTAATGCTAGTAGTGTGAATGTTTAAAAAAAAGAATTGACGGATATCTGATAAAGGTGGGCTATACATAGATGATAAAATTGTAGGACTCTCGATAAGGCAATGGCTTCCTTGTCCACTTGCAATCTGGAACTTGTAGTTTGGGTTTGGGATGGCAATCTTGTTAAATCTTTAAGTTTATTTAGTCTAGATTAGGCCAAATTAGTTGCCACTAGGAGTGGTAGTGCACAACTGTCATATAATATGTGAAGCCCTGCTTAGTCTGTCAGACAGTTCAAAGATGGATGGCCAAGCTGACCATGAGACAAATGTAGAAGTGAAATGTTTTAATAGATTCCAAGAAGCCATTTGCATCAGCTTGCTTTTGTGAGCCACACACTACTGGTCCATCAAGACACAGCTTGGCCTCTACATGGGCCCAGCTGTCCACTTCACCATCAATCAGACTGGACACAAGGGACAAAGTGAACCTGAGAGCACTGCAGCAAACAACTTGGCAGAGGAACATCATCTCAGAGACTCACAAAACATAAGTAAACCAATCACTGGTCAATAATAATAATACAATACAAGCGCCACATGTACTGAGTGCTTTACATCATGTTATTACTTTGAGTACGCCTATAGGGAAACAAACAAACACAAAAAGATACATCATATATCAATAAAAAACAATAAATGTAAGATACTATATATAAGCTGTCTGCCACAGAACATAGATATAAAACATTACAAAACAATGGTACAGATCAGATTGGATTAAAAGGCCTTATCAATATTAAAAGTATTTGATGTTTGTATAAAAAAAATTGTATATGACGTTTGCATAAAAAATTCTTAAATCCCTGAGGCTAGCTGGTAGATTGTTCCAAAGGTTTGTTGTTGTTTCAACAAATGTTCAATCACCGATACCTCTGACCACAACAGTTCACAGAGACAGTCCGGGGCTTCGCTGTGGATCGCTGTGGATTGCTCTCACATACAGTGATGGAAAATTTGCTAAAACAACAACACACCTTCGGAACACATCTGTACACAGAAAGCAGTTGAAACAGAGAGTCCTGGGCTTCATGGTGGATTGCTGTAGCCCCTGTGCACAGGAACCCAGTGTAGCCCCAGTGCACATGGATCTAGTGTAGCCCCAGTGCACAGGGAGCCAGTGTAGCCCCAGTGGATAGGGAGCCAGTGTAACCCCAGTGGATAGGGATCTAGTGTAGCCCCAGTGCATAGGCATCTAGTGTAGCCCCAGTGGATAGGGAGCCAGTGTAACCCCAGTGGATAGGGATCTAGTGTAGCCCCAGTGCATCAGAATCTAGTGTAGCCCCAGTGGATAGGGAGCCAGTGTAACCCCAGTGGATAGGGATCTAGTGTAGCCCCAGTGCATAGGGATCTTGCGTAGCCCCAGTGGATAGGGAGCCAGTGTAACCCCAGTGGATAGGGATCTAGTGTAGCCCCAGTGCATAGGGATCTAGCGCAGCCCCAGTGCACAGGGATCTAGTGTAGCCCCAGTGCATAGGGAGCCAGTGTAGCCCCAGTGCATAGGGAGCCAGTGTAGCCCCAGTGCATAGGGAGCCAGTGTAGCCCCAGTGCATAGGGAGCCAGTGTAGCCCCAGTGCATAGGGAGCCAGTGTAGCCCCAGTGCATAGGGAGCCAGTTCAGCCCCATCGTGATGGGTGTTATGTTACCTTATTGTATGTACACATGTAGAAACTGCATCTTGTTAGTGAGAATGGTTGGTAGTCAACACAACAGGATGTTACAGCAATCAAGTAGTGAGGTGACCAGGCCATGCACAAATGCTTTGGTATCATCTTTTCAGAAAGCTTCGTATTCAACCGACATTGAAAACATGCATTACCAGACTCTGCATATCAAATTCACTTGTCGAGTCCTACATTGATCATACTAAATTCCACGATCACAGACAGATAGCGATTGTTGTATTTCTTTGTCATCTACCATAACTGCGATACCATCTATTGATTCAAAATTTCATTTCCACCCCAAATCCTTGGCAGACCCTCACTCTGATGATGACTTTTGTACATCCCTGTTCGTAATATAATGCTTAATGATTCTGGTTTGTTGCGCCTCTGGGCTTGGGTTCCCAAAGAATTTAGGTGCTATAGAAGTTTATTATAATCTACCAATGTGAATGCTGTCAATGAACCCACCATTTTTATATCCCACAGACTTGTCACTGTGACTAAGGATTTCCCAGATGTTGATCTGAACTGTGTACATTGCATCATTGATTGATAGTGATAGTGTGCAAGACAAGTGGTAGCAGAAACTGCTCCTGATCACCAGGCTACAGAATATATGACTAATGATGCGTAATGTATGTTCTCATTGGTGGTTCTCCATACAAAGTATCACATACAAAACAGGACAAATCTAAGGTGATGTGTATGTAAAATGTGTGTGGACTATATTACAATACAATTTGGCATATGCCATGTGTTTGATAGGTACAATTAACAGCACAACACAAAAGACCAGGCACGTGACAGGCATTAAATGGATTTCAGGGGTCAGACAACAGTTGAACTTCCTGTTTATTGTTTCACTTGAATGTAGGGAGTATTAAATTGTGATATGTGAAATTAAGCAATTCATATGATGTGACATAAGGGCAATTGAGCAGGCATATTCAAAGGGTTGTTTGTAGAAGCTATTGGCTGTGAAATAGTGCATTTTTTTAGAGTTTAAACAGACAGAGGGATTTATGGGAATTGTTCTATGGGCCACGTGGGTGCATGAATACATGATTTTGACAAAACTTGGTCAGCATGTCAATGAGATGATGGCAGTTACTGTGAAAAAATTTAAGAATTTTTGATGGTCAAGTTTTCTTATAATCACACAAAACATTAACATGGCCACCAATGCAAATTTGCACTGTGGTCTGACCTCTTCAGGCCATTCACTACCACGAATGATGTCACAAATTTAGCATTATTTTATGACTGTGCTAATGCCCGGATGCATGTCAGAAAATAAATGTTACCATAATGGCAGCTAGCCACTAAATTGGTGGTGTTAGTTTTAACTATGTTAAACTGGAAAAACAAAATGTACATCATTTAAGGTCAAGAATGGGTAATGTAATTCTGTCAATATCAAATGTTTCCTTTGCATGTCCTAACATATCATTAAGATTTTTAGCGGTTTCTTTGCAGCATGATAAACAGTTTGATAAATACTCCTATTATGTGTTCTCAATCAATTCCACAGCGGCAGTGTTTAGTGGTTACCAATAATTTTTTACGATGCTTTAAGTATATAAGAACAGGTAATTTCCTATGAACACCGGTTGATGAAATATATGTAGTAAACACACAAAATGCCAGTGTCTGTGCTTTTAGCCAGTCAGCTACTTCACAGGTGCAGGTGCCGGTCAGCCACTTCACAGGTGCAGGTGCCAGTCAGCCACTTCACAGGTGCAGGTGCCGGTCAGCCACTTCACAGGTGCAGGTGCCAGTCACCACTTCACAGGTGCCAGTGCTGGTCAGCCACTTCACAGGTGCAGGTCAGCCACTTCACAGGTGCAGGTGCCGGTCAGCCACTTCACAGGTGCAGGTGCCGGTCAGCCACTTCACAGGTGCAGGTGCTGGTCAGCCACTTCACAGGTGCCAGTGCTGGTCAGCCACTTCACAGGTGCAGGTGTGGATCAGCCACTTCACAGGTGCAGGTGTGGATCAGCCACTTCACAGGTGCAGGTGTCGCTCAGCCACTTCACAGGTGCAGCTGTCGATCAACCACTTCACAGGTGCAGGTGACGGTCAGCCACTTCACAGGTGCAGGTCAGCCACTTCACAGGTACAGGTGCATAGATTATTTTTTAGAACAAATGGTTATTACAAATACACTTCGCTCCAAGCATGATTCCCAAACTGAAACAATAATTTGTCCTCGCAAGCAAACATTTTACATTTGACATTTGACCCTACTTTAATCAGAACACTTTGAACATGCAAGTTGCAATTTGGCTTAGCTAATAGTGACATTCAAGATTTGCTCAGATCAAATAAAACAACCTGTCGAAATTAGTGAAACTACAAATTCCTTGTACCACTGCAACTCGTTTGAGAATCATTTCATGAAAAAAAAACTTATCTAGCATCCACTACAACATGCTAGCTCGTTTGTGCAAATAAATGTCTTGTTTGGTTTTGATGAAATCATTGGATAAATTTTGGCTTGGCCCCGTCAAAAGTGGTTCTGCCTCTATATATTATGACACGAGGCTATTCACACTTTGGCAAGTACCCGATCTAATTACCAAAGTTAATTCTTTTGATGATTATAACAAAAGTGTGCAACCTTATATTAAACCAACTGCACATAATTACTACATATCTGAACATCAACAAACCTGATTCACAATGAGCTAAGTTAATTGAGGATGTAGCTCTAAACCATTTCTCATTAGTCTTACTGCAAAAACAGTTGCCACATAAATATGCATATGCTGATTTAAATCCATCCCTGTGAGACAAATACTGCTCATCAATATTAATGCTGTTTTGAAGATTTACATAAGTGAACCAAAATATCTTAGCTTAGCTACGTGCATTCCCAGGGTCAGCCTCCCACCATGCCATCCCATTCCCAGGGACAGCCTCCCACCACGCCATCCCATTATCAGGGACAGCCTCCCACCACGCCATCCCATTTCCAGGGACAGTCTCCCACCACGCCATCCCATTATCAGGGACAGCCTCCCACCACGCCATCCCATTATCAGGGACAGCCTCCCACCACGCCATCCCATTATCAGGGACAGCCTCCCACCATGCCATCCCATTCTCAGGGACAGCCTCCCACCACGCCATCCCATTATCAGGGACAGCCTCCCACCACGCCATCCCATTCTCAGGGACAGCCTCCCACCACGCCATCCCATTATCAGGGACAGCCTCCCACCACGCCATCCCATTCTCAGGGACAGCCTCCCACTACGCCATCCCATTCTCAGGGACAGCCTCCCACCACGCCATCCCATTCTCTGGGACAGCCTCCCACCACGCCATCCCATTCTCAGGGACAGCCTCCCACCCCGCCATCCCATTCTCAGGGACAGCCTCCCACCCTGCCATCCCATTCTCAGGGACAGCCTCCCACCACGCCATCCCATTCCCAGGGACAGCCTCCCACCACGCCATCTCATACACAGGGACAGCCTCCCACCATGCCATCCCATTATCAGGGACAGCCTCCCACCATGCCATCCCATTCCCAGGGACAGCCTCCCACCACTCCATCCTATTCCCAGGGACAGCCTCCCACCCTGCCATCCCATTCCCATGGACAGCCTCCCACCACACCATCCCATGGACAGCCTCCCACCATGCCTTCCCATTCCCAGGGACAGCCTCCCACCACGCCATCCCATGCACAGGGACAGCCTCCCACCATGCCATCCCATCGACAGTTTTCCACCACTCCACCCCATCCCCAGGGACAGTTTCCCACCACTCCACCCCATCCCCAGTGGCGCTGCCACCACTCCACCCCATCCCCAGGGACAGCTTCCCACCACTCCATCCCATCCACAGGGGCAGCCTCCCACCACTCCACCCCATCTCCAGCCTCTTACCACTCCACCCCAACCCCAGCCTCCCACCCCGCCACCCCATGCCCAGATCTTCCCGGTGCAGTGGACAGTAGAAGCAAAAGAATGCACTTATAAGAGGCATGCAATCACTAAATTATCAATCAATATTGCGCTGCCACGTTCAATCAGAGCACCACTTCATCAATGCACTGTGGGAATATATTAGAATGGATTAGTTATTGTCAGGTTGGTTAGCTGGATATCTGCAGACCTGCTGACAATGCTAACTGCCCCATGACAGGTAATTGGCAGGACGTTCCAGTAATCTAGGGGCGACCAAAAACAAGGTCAAATCTACAAATTCTAGCCCATGTGTCAACTGCAAAATTAAGGAGGTGCTTCCTGATTACAAATAATTTCCAGAACATCAGTAGATCCTACACCCCAAGATTTTCAAATGCCAAAATGATTGATCCAGAGCAACCAGTTTAGTGCAACCACCCATGGAGTAGTCATGTTTAGTTGGGATTCCTCTAAAATTGGTCATTTACAAACAAACACATTTTTCTTTGCATTGGGGCTCTGGCGTGGTGGCCCATTTGACAGTGGTGTTGTGGGCAAATACAAGATAACTATCATACTGTATTAATACCTATAAAGTAGTTGCTATTAAAACATCTTTCATCCATATATGATAGCATGTAGAATACAGTTTAAGTGAGAGTAACCTTGATTGTCTATGCACAGGGTTGTTTTTCAGCCATGCTGTCTATCTGTTACCTTGCTGGTAATCTGTGCAGGAACACAAGACCAGATCCACCAGTATCTGTACTGGTATGCCATTGGAGATCATCAGATAGAATCTGCAGATGATGTGCACTTCATAGATGAGGAACAGAAACCCGCTAGATGAATTACTCCCGATAGCTGCAGAACATCTCAACAAAGATATCTTCATGAATGAAGCCAAGAGAGTTCACTCATATACATCTGTGAGACATACACAGAGATAGTGAGAATGGTGCTCCGTGGAGTAAGGACAAAATGTATGGCTCACTGCTCTGCAGCTCCTTCAACATTGCTGCACGCTGTACTAGCAACAAAAAACTAAGTTTGTACAATACAACCTGTGTATCAGTATCACTGATGCTGTACAACTGGGCAGCTCCAAAGGCAGTTCTGAACAAGCTCAATGTCTGCCATGGCACATATCTTTGTACCATGACCCAGCACCGTTGGCCGGACAGCATAACTTCCAGCAATGTGCTATACATCATGTGCAATACAGGTCCGTTGTGGGTGAAAGTGGCCAAACAAAGATGGTCCAGGTTCGACCACATGGATGCCATAGGAAATTCGTGCTGTAATCACTGTAATAGGTGCCAACCAAAGTAGAGCCCGGAAAGGACGCCAGCGCGCAAACCTGTTAAGTATTCTGTGAAGTGACCTCAAAGAAGTAGGCCCATGTACACTCAGACCGAGGACAAACATGAGGGAGATAAGGACTTTAACTGAGGATAAGCCCCAGTGGTCAAAGGCAAAGAAGGACTGGTTGCAGCTTTTACATCCACATACGATACATTTTGAGTGTGCTTAGAATTTATGACAAATGGTACGTATATACTATGCTGGATAACATACATTATTCAAGTGGATAAGTTATTATTCAAAATCTTATGATTATAGCCACATGAGGTTGTTTTACATTACTGTTGAAAGCGAAGTGTCTAGACACTTAGTCTTTAGTCCAGAAGCTGCTCTGCTTCAGTCAGAATGTCCCAAATGACATGAAACAAAGCACTGTATGACCTTAGCATGGTCGTGAATGAATGGCAAGTACAGTGTAGACTGCTGACAAGTTTCTTCGACTACGATGCGGACAAGTCATCTAGTGGTCCAATCTTGTATTCCCTTCTAGTCTTTTATACTTCTCATTGTGTGTAATTTCTAATCTGACAGTATTTACACTGTCTCTATGGATTGTTTCCTTTAAGCTGCTGTAGCCTTATTAATTATACATTGCAAAGTGCTTTTCTTTGCTAACGTATTAGCATCAAAGACCAAAGTATGTTACAGAAAGCAAAAATGAAAATTAAATGATTACTTTTCATTCTGTGAGTGTACAAATGTTACTCGCATTACAAAAAAGTTTTGTATTTAAAATCGAAAGTCTCCTCAAACTGTTGTGAAAAAATGGCTGCATATGTTATGTAGTTAAGATATGAAAGTACCATTACACGGAAACAGTTTTGGAACTGCATAATTAATAAACTTGTGGTTGTGAAAATAGTTGGTTACTAGCGTTACAGTTACTTGTGTTACAATTTGCCCAAGTTATAGCTAAAATAATTGATTTTAAAGAGAAATAGCAGCTTTTAAATGGGAAACCTTTGTTGATAAAACATCAGAGGTCCACATAAATCTAATTTGTAAAAATTATCGACAAATTAAAGTCATGTGAAGGTAATTAGTCAATAAATTAAATGATTGTTGTGGGCAATGTCAATTCTTAGTCCACTGTCAAAAGATGGCTGCATGTTTTATGTAGCTAAGATATCAAGATATCCCATGGCAGCAGTTTTATGTAGCTAAGATATCAAGATATCCCATGGCAGCAGTTTGGGAATTGCATCATTAATAAACTTGTCGGTGTCATATTAACAAGTTATTTGTGTTACGATTACTCGCATTACAAATTGTCTGCTATTTAGTAATAGTTACACAATAGATTTGTGAATGATCAGGTCCATCACAAATCTACTGGGTAAATTACCAACAAATTAGTCATATCATTGTAATAAGTCAATAAATAAAAAAAATTTATGTCATGCATATTTTTAGATCTCTCAGTCAGCACAACACGTTTCACCTCACGTTCTAGCACCTTTCCTGTACACACTCTACACTTTTGACTACAAAAGTACTGACAATGTCAATCCACTGGTCAAATACGCAGATGACAGTGTCATTGTTGGCCTGGTTAACAATGATGATGATTCTGGCAACCTTTGAGAAATCAATGACTTTGTACAGTGATGTAATGACAATTTTTGCCGTTAAATGTCACGAAGACTAAAGAACTATGTATTGGTTTTAGGCAACAGTAAACACCTCCTAAACCTGTTTGTATTCAGGGAGAAGAGGTGGTGAGAGATGATACTTACAAACACCTAAACCTGTTTGTATTCAGGGAGAAGAGGTGGTGAGAGATGGTACTTACAAACACCTCCTAAACCTGTTTGTATTCAGGGAGAAGAGGTGGTGAGAGATGAAACTTACAAACACCTCCTAAACCTGTTTGTATTCAGGGAGAAGAGGTGGTGAGAGATGATACTTACAAACACCTCCTAAACCTGTTTGTATTCAGGGAGAAGAGGTGGTGAGAGATGATACTTACAAACACCTCCTAAACCTGTTTGTATTCAGGGAGAAGAGGTGGTGAGAGATGATACTTACAAACACCTCCTAAACCTGTTTGTATTCAGGGAGAAGAGGTGGTGAGAGATGATACTTACAAACACCTCCTAAACCTGTTTGTATTAAGGGAGAAGAGGTGGTGAGAGTTGATACTTACAAACACCTCCTAAACCTGTTTGTATTAAGGGAGAAGAGGTGGTGAGAGTTGATACTTACAAATACTTGGGTATTGTGATTGATTCAAAGCTTAAATGGAATGAGAACAAATGGAAAAAGTAAATTCAAGGATGTACTGTCTCAGGAAGCCAGTGCGGATCTTCTTTTGATATTTTATAATGCAGTCATTTCCAGTACTATCTCTTTTGGGGCAGCCTGTTGGGGTCGGAATGTTTCAAAGCATGATCAAAGGATGGTGGATAAAGTTATACATAGAGCCAGTTGAATTGTTGATAGACAGTTAGGCAACTTCCAGTCTTTGTATCGAGGGAAAGTGTTACATAGATCTAGTCAAACACTCCAAGACCCCTCACACACATCCCCCCATGTAGAATTGTATTCACAGCTCTTTCGCAGAAGCAGCAGATTTTTACTCCCTAACATCAAGGCAAACTGCTACAAGTATTCTTTTTTACCCTAAGCCATTTCAATTCTTAACACTAAATTAGACATAAATCTGTGATTAAATAACCTGTGATTTAACCTGTAATTTCCTGGTCAGATGAATAAAGTACTATTGCACTGTATTGTAATAAGTCAATAAATAAAAAATAATATGTAAATTATATTTTTAGTACCCTCAGTCAGCACAACACTAACCTTTCACCTCATGTTCACTATAGAAGAAAACTAAAAATGTTCATGCAACATCAGGTTTATATATACCATTAACCATTTTATATCTCACAATAAATGCTTTCCCTCTGGTTTGGTCATTTCCAGTAATGTCCAGATGGTTATCACTCATACTAGGTAGTCATTCTGATGTGAAGATATGCCAAACACTTCTTGGAACAATTAATGATTATATTCAACAATATATCAACCTCCCAACATGATTTTAAAATCATACAAATTAGGGAATGACTTGGAGGTACTCAGCTTGTCCCTTGATTGTTTTGATCTGGCGTACCCATAAAATTCCAGGGATTGATATAGCACTTTTGAAAATGCCAGTTAATCAGCACTGACACTGTTCTACCATGATAGAGCATTGGTTACTTGCGATATATATATATATATATATATATATATATATATATATATATATATATATATATATATATATATATATAAAACGCATATACATTTTGTAAAAAAAAACTGTTAAAAAACATTTTCAAAAATGTAGTTTATTTAATAAATTTTTGGGTAACTGGAAAAAATATTTTTGCTGACAATACTGATGTAGCTTTTGGTTACTTTGATATTTTCTACCAGTTATGTAAAGAAGAATAAACTGAATATAACACTAAAAACCTTACTTTGCTAGCATTATTACTTAGAGAGAGATGAGGCATATTTTTGAGAAAACAGGATTATTTGTACCCATACACGTTTAGTTAAACAGAACTTTGGCTAGAATCGAGATATCTGGTTGCTTGATGCATGACGTGAAAGCTGAAGGGCTGCTCTTTTTAATGATACTAATAAATAAATGAAATGTTCAAATTGGGACATGTGACACATTTTGTTACGATGGGTCACATAAAAGACACACACATATATATGTGACCCAAACAAAATTATCACATGTCCCAATTTGAACATTTCATTTATTTATTAGTATCAATATTTATATATATATATATATATATATATATATATATATATATATATATAAAAATAAAGTAATTGATATCTAAATTTTGAGTCTTTGTCTACTTCATCGTTGAATATATATATATATATATATATATATATATATATATATATATATATATATATATATATATATATATTTATATACATATATATGTATATATACATATATATGTATATATATATATATATTATATACATAAATATATTATATTATATATATATATATATATATATATATATATATATATATATATATATATATATATATATATACATACATATATTAAGACTGCTGAAAGAGCTTTACACTTCTCTTCACTTCACCCCTTGGCAAATCTGTTCATTCCAACATCAACTCAATTTCTCTGGAAATCACTAGTGCACAGATTAATTGTTTACATACTTACCTTTTTATAATTTAAATGCTATTATATATAAATTAGAGTATATATATATATATATATATATATATATATATATATATGCATATATATATAATATATATGTAAATATAATATATATGTATATATATATTATACATATATTATATATATATACATATATACATATATGTATAATACTATAATTTATATCTAACAGAATGCCGATCGATCGATCGACCAACCGACCAACAAAACAATATATACATATATTTAGACAACACAAATTACAGAATGTACTAAATTGTTGCCACTAAGGAATTAGATAATTTATACAAATAAAAAAGTCATGATGCATTGAACTGATGTAACTCTTTAGGAATAAAATAATTATAAAGGACTTAATATTTTGAACTGCTTCCACTCTAATGAATTAGATAATGTAGAGAAAATATAAAGGACAAGGTGTACTGAACTGCTGCAACTCTAAGGAATTACATCATTTAGACACAATATAGAGAACATAACTGCTGCCACTCTAAGGAACTAGATCATTTAGATTTAGACAATTCACAAAGGACAGAATGCACTAAACTGCTGCCACTCTAATGAATCAGGACTCCCTGTGGTGTATTTATGGATCAGCATCACCCAATTAGCAAAGCCTGTAATTCATTAAAGTAAAAGCAGTTATAATCATATAAATCTAGGCTGTTTGTTGCATACTAGCCATTGCTGATAACCATATTAATGGCAACAAATCAGTAAGAAGTAGGACTGGGTGCTACATATCTGTATTGGATTAGCATTAATGTCATTCACATTGCATCTTATGACAATTATTCTATGTTGGCTTCTCGCCTGTCACTTTCAATTAGGGCGGTAGAATCCACTAGATTCACGCACTTTCACATCACTTGAACAATCTTATCCCATTTTGTTAATTTGACAACACAGTTTATTTTACTACATTTAACTATGACTATCCTACACATGTACAGTAGAAATTGTTGGCACTAGCAGTGTTTACTTCAGTAAGTTGAAGCAGTAGTGCTAAAGAACATTTACATGTAAGACCTTCAATGAAAATATACATGTATAACACACATGCTAGCACCACACATGCACCATCACCACCATACACCACCAACACAACTACCACAACCACCACACACCACCACAACTATCACAACCATCACACACCACCACACACCACTACCACCACAACTACCACAACCACCATCACCATACACATGCATGTGCACCCACACACATGCCACACATACAACACACACACCACGGGCACATGCCCACACCCACATACACACAACAGCATGCACATGTACACTAGTACACCACACAGGCACCAGGCAAGCACAGACATGCACGCACGCACGCACGCATGCATGCATGAAAGTATGCATGCACGAACCATACATGCACAAACGCACACATGCATACACACACCACATACAAATGCACGGCACATACAAACACACACACAGCAAACACATGCATGGATGCATGCACGCATGCACACACACACTTTCAATAAATGGTAAACTTTTATATATAATAATAAATATGTTTAGGGTTATATTAGCTGGGCTTGGCACAACTATGAACTCAGGTAAAGTGAGGTATATGTTTTACTGCAAATAAACTGGGACCTGTATTCATTGCATGTTTCAAACATGTTTGCATATTCATTGGCAGTAGGCCTTACTAAAGCTATCTGAATGCAAGACACATCCATTAGAGCTAGGAGTATAATGCCAGCACTTTTTTACTCACATATCTAGGACCACATCTTTGCCTTCCAACTCATATGTAGACAGCTGTCTTCCTCGGTGCAGGCAGTGTCAGGCACTAACAATAATAGGATAGATTGCATGCATTGCATAGATACCTTTACAAAAATTCATTCCTGGTGACATGTTCATCTTCTTGATATAAAACAGTTTCCTGCAATAGTCAGCATCTTTGGCACAGTGGCAATATGTATAATAGCATGTTAATGTATCAAGTAAAGCTTGCAAGTAATAACACATGTATATGTATGTTGTATCAGGTTCTGCTTGCTAATAATAACATATATAATAATGTTTTCTGTACAACCCATTTGAGTATTTTCCCAGGTGTTTTATAATGGGACATGCTGTGTGCTGTCTGCAGGCTGCTACTGTGATTTAACACTCCATTGCATGCATCGTTACACCTTTCTTGATGGAACCTCAATGAATCCTACAAATGCTGCCATATTACCTATCTAGTCTAGTTACAGTGTATATCTGAACTAACTGCCTAGAGATATACTCTAATTAGCCCAATCTCCCCTCACCACTACTATTAATATAGACATTGCACTGATTACAGCACACCCCAAGGACATAGAACAACTACCCAGTGGTCAACCTTGTTTGGAATTCGAACTCAAACTCAGTACCTATGCCCTATCAAATATAATATTGAAAAGTAAACTGAAAAACTTGTTCAGTTCGAACAATTCAGAATCTGCATCATACTTTTTTAAATCGGAATAAATAAACCAAACAATGTTAATAGGTTCCAAAATGTCAATTCATAAACATAATGTTCCTGGTAATATAATAGTTATTAATTATGCTGCATTTAGGTTTTGTGATTTACTAAAAAAACATTTCTCCAGAAGTAGTAAAACATTATATTTCAATTCCCAAATATAGATTCTACTTGATTACTGATTCAAGTATTGGAATACTCCTTCAAGAGGAAAAGATTAAAAGAAAATTTTATCTGTTGACATCTGACTGTTTAATTGGAGCATCTCAGTTATTCTTTACGCATATTCTATTAATATAATTAACTGTTGAATATCCCGACCTCAACATGGCTGAAGGTCATCTCATGCGAGAACACCACACAATGTGTCTACATCTCACCAACTCCCTCCTCCAAGTGTCAACATCCAACCAACTCCTTCCTCCCAATATGTCAACATCCCCCGACACCCTCCTGGCAGTGTGTCTACATCTCACCAACTCCCTCCTGCCAGTGTCAACATCCCACCTACTCCCTCCTGCCAGTGTCAACATCCCTCCAACTCCCTCCTGCCAGTGTCTACATCCCTCCAACTCGCTCCTGCCAGTGTGTCAACATCCCACCTACTCCCTCCTGCCAGTGTCAACATCCCACCTACTCCCTCCTGCCAGTGTCAACATCCATCCAACTCCCTCCTGCCAGTGTCAACATTCGTCCAACTCGCTCCTGCCAGTGTGTCAGCATCCCACCTACTCCCTCCTGCCAGTGTCAACATCCCACCTACTCCCTCCTGCCAGTGTCAACATCCCTCCAACTCGCTCCTGCCAGTGTGTCAGCATCCCACCTACTCCCTCCTGCCAGTGTCTACACCCCTCCAACTCCCTCCTGCCAGTGTCAACATCCTACCTACTCCCTCCTGCCAGTGTCTACACCCCTCCAACTCCCTCCTGCCAGTGTCAACATCCCACCTACTCCCTCCTGCCAGTGTCAACATCCCACCTACTCCCTCCTGCCAGTGTCAACATCCCACCTACTCCCTCCTTCCAGTGTCAACATCCCACCTCCTCCCTCCTGCCAGTATGTCAACATCCCACCAACTCCCTCCTGTCTGTGTCAACATCCCACCAATTCCCTCCTGCCAGTGTATCAACACCCCACCTACTCCCTCCTGCCAGTGTCAACATCCCTCCAGTCAGTGTCAACATCCCACCAATTCCTTCCCGCCAGTGTATCAACATCCCACCAACTCCCTCCTGCCAGTGTGTCAACATCTCAACTCCCTACTGCAAGTGTGTCAACATCCCACCAACTCCCTCCTGCCAGTGTCAACATCCCACCAATTCCATCCAGCCAGTTATGTCAGCCTCCATGACTATAAAGGCCCGATGTATGTGACAATAGGCATCATGGAAGGTAAAGGCCTGTAACAACTGAAGGCTTCAGTAGAATTGACTGAAATATCCCACAGCTTAGACAAAGCCCGAGAACATGTGAACAGGAGAATGACCTAGTTGACAGTTTGAAAAACAGTTGGCACCAAGTCAATGTAAGTGCTGTCCTGAGGCAAGCTAACATAGTTAGCAAATTCGCAGGCTGGGACATCACACCAGTGTAGATGTGTATTATGCAACACTCTAATGACCACACAACATGGCATGGAGAATAAGAGCAAGTCCTCTTACGGCAATTTTTTTTCCATGCAACTTTTTATTTCCTCCCCAAATGTAATACGTTTTATTGTACTACAATGGAGCCCACTCAATAACTACATTTAAATGTAATCATGTTAAAAATGTGTTTCCCTAATATTAATAGTAGTAATACTTTAAATGTTTACCATAGTAATAGTAATACTGAATACAGACAAATCAGAATTATGACCAGACAATGCATTTCCAACTGAGTACTGCTAATACCACAGTTGTCTTTAGATGGTCTTATTTCTCTGGTTAAATTTTATCATATCGCTATTGTTCCCCACACACATGCATGCACACATGCACCCACGCACGCGTGCACACACGTACGCATGCACATATGGGAAAACAATAGCAATACAATACTATATTTTCTAATCTTCAATTAATTGTTACCTGGAGACTCATGGACTAACAATGTCACAAGTAATTAGAAGCTGTCAGCCCAACAAATATATCAGTTGTCTTCAGTTAGAGGACATCTGTGTAGACCAGTCTCCGTGGGACTTGTGTCATTTCAAGGATCTTCCTAGAAAGCCTCCCTGCCAGTATCCATGGCAGTGCATTTGGGATATAGTGGACGGGGACAATTAGCCAATCTGCCAGCTAGCCACATGACATTCGATGCCCTAATCATTCACAGTATAAGTCTGTATGGTAGCACTTGCTGATTTAAGCAAATAAATGTCATTCAAGTATATTGAAACATTTTATTCAAATGTAATACATGTCATGTCATCCACTCATTTTATTGAAATGCACACAAACACATGTATTTCAACACAAATGTGAATAACCAGAATACAAACAGTTTGTTAGTAATCTAAATTACACAAAGTTTGTACATTTCTAAATTACATAACAAATTACCATGCAAGTAAAATGAAATGCTATTAGCAAAAATTAATAGTTTCTAAATAACAAACATGCAAAATACACTCATGTCATTGATTCGTAACTTACAAGATGCAAATTAACTATAACTATTAAATGTGTACGTATTTCAAAGCAAATATATCCTCAAAATATTAAATGTTGTATTTTTAATTTAACCCTTGCACCATTACACACGTGTGTGTTTACTAGCGCATTGGTATAAGAGACTTAGTGGATACTACACCAAACTGTTTAGAACATTTCTCAATGTGACTTACACAACATTATACAGAAGGGAATGAAAATACATCTAACAAGTTAAATGAGCCGAGCACTTAGAGAAAGAAGCTGAGTGGACCAATCTGTGCACTTAACAGTGTGGGCCCCTAAAGATGTTAGTGAAGTGGTTGACAGCCACAGTACCTGGGAGACTTCCCACAGGGGATCTCACTATGATGGATTGGAGGTTGGAGGCATCAAGAACTGGGCAATATATCCAAGCAAGGAGCACTTAAACCAATTGTCAAAACAGTATTTTCCATAACATCGTCTTTCTCTGAAATGATTCCTACAAAGGTATTGGTATGCATGACTTTAAGAAATCCCATATAGATTCCTAAATGACCAGAGTTGGTACAAGTACACATTTGTTGTACTTGAGTACATGTACAAGTACAAGAAATTGGCACTTGTTGTGTTCCTCAGCTATTGTTTCAATGTACAAGTAGACATCTAAAATGCCCTCTCTACAGCAACTCAACCTCTATCGCTGTAGCTACATTATGTGGATGACACATTCACTGTACTTCATGAGTATGATGTGGATGAGTTCACTGAACATAACAACAACATCAATCCACAAATTAACTGATTAAGTTCACCATCGAGCCAGAGAAAGACCAAAAACTACCATTCCTGGATCTCTGTATGCACATACTGGACAACGCACCCACAAAGCTTACTATATAGGAAGCCCACCACATCGACCAACACCTCAACTTCAAATCACACCATCCCTTAATGCACAAAAGATTGGTTGTGTGCACACTCACCAACAGGGCACAGCAACACATCACCACTGCTGAAGACAGAAATGCAGAGCTTGTGCATGTCCGTAATGCCCTGAGAGCCAACGACTATCCGGAGAGGTTCCCCCTCCCTGTGAGAAACTACTAGCCACAAACAATAATAGTTCTAAAACAACGAACACAAACCGACCCATGTTTAGACTACCATGTGTAGCACGGCTATCAGAACAACTCGGACGAGACTTGAAGTCACACAATGTGCACCTGTACCATAAACCCTCAAACACCCTTTGCTTCATAGTAGTTCACCCAAAAGACACAGAAAGAACACAAGTGTGGGACTATCTACTACACCACATGTGACAACAACAGCAGACACACATACATCGGTGAGACTAAACGAACACTCAGCCAGAGGTTCAAGGAACATACAAACCTAGATAAACCTACAGGGGTAGGAGACCACTGCCTGGCTACAAGACACTCAGTGTCCATGGACAACACCAAGATCCTGGCCAGAGAACAAATCTGGCATAAGAGAAAAGTGAAAGATGCAATTTACACAAGCAGAGAGGTCCCACCATGAACCGAGACCAGGGATACCACCTACCCGTCATCTACAATCAGATTATTCTGCCAGAATCTGAGCCACAACATAGGTCATCAGTGCATGAACAAGGTCTGTAGTAGATGGGTCGAAACGTCACATTTGTTTAAATTTTTACTCCAAAGTAAGTGCTACTACTTGTTGTTACTAAGTATTACTTTCAAATTATACTTAATGTTTTAATATTTTTTGCTGTTGTATATTGACTGTTAGAAATTGTATTAATGGGAATTCAAAAGTGAAGGAACCAAAAAAAACAAGTCCACACCTTGCTGAATGACACCATCTTTCATAGTTTGAATGACGACTATTTTATGCACCATCTGTGTGTCATTAGACTAATAAAGAATGTACAGATGCACCATCTGTGTGTCATTAGACTAATTAAGAATGTACAGATGCACCATCTGTGTCATTATACTAATTAAGAATGTACATATGCACCATTTGTGTGTCATTAGACTAATTAAGAATGTACATATGCACCATCTGTGTGTCATTAGACTAATTAAGAATGTACAGATGCACCATCTGTGTGTCATTAGACTAATTAAGAATGTACAGATGCACCATCTGTGTGTCATTAGACTAATTAAGAATGTACAGATGCACCATCTGTGTGTCATTAGACTAATTAAGAATGTACAGATGCACCATCTGTGTGTCATTAGACTAATTAAGGATGTACAGGTGCACCATCTGTGTGTCATTAGACTAATTAAGAATGTACAGATGCACCATCTGTGTGTCATTAGACTAATTAAGAATGTACATATGCACCATCTGTGTGTCATTAGACTAATAAAGAATGTACAGATGCACCATCTGTGTGTCATTAGACTAATTAAGAATGTACATATGCACCATCTGTGTGTCATTAGACTAATTAAGAATGTACAGATGCACCATCTGTTTGTCGTTAGACTAATTAAGAATGTACATATGCAGCATCTGTGTGTCGTTAGACTAATTAAGAATGTACAGATGCACCATCTGTGTGTCGTTAGACTAATTAAGAATGTACAGATGCACCATCTGTGTGTCATTAGACTAATTAAGAATGTACATATGCACCATCTGTGTGTCATTAGACTAATTAAGAATGTACATATGCACCATCTATGTGTCATTAGACTAATTAAGAATGTATAGATGCACCATCTGTGTGTTACTAGACTAATTAAGAATGTACAGATGAACCATCAGTGTGTTATTAGACTAATTAAGAATGTAGATAACTGATAAGTAAAAAATGCACACCAACTATGATACAGTAGTATCCACCTAATTTATCAACATTGCATTAGATACTGCACTGAGCTCTTTGATAAATTTTATTTATAGGTTTTGGCTGCCATAAATAGAGTAAAATGTACATGCCTACTGATCCTTCTCCATGACAAATAATAAGATAAAGGCACTAACATTGGCAGCATTTGTCACTCTAGAAAATGAAGAGTTGCCCCCTTCCCTGCAGTGAGAGGACATAATATATCCATCCCACACAGAACATTGTAATTAACAAGGTTTTGGGTATATGTTCTTGCTCTCACTAGAAATTGAAGGAACAAATCCCACTTTTCATGACTGCCATCAAATAAACCACTTAAATAAAAAATATGTGTTGCCATGCTAGCTAGATGATAAATTGCTCAATATGAGTCACAGTTAGCTTTGGCTACTGTCAACTAGAATCCAGCAATTCAATTCAAAGGACCAACAATATGAAAAATAGCACCGAGCTATATGCACTCATTACTGCCTACATGAAATGTTTAAATCTAACAAAAACTGGTATTTTATTATGAATATAAATGGAAATGACCCTTGGAAAATTTGGAATAAATATGTGTCTTAGTGATTTATTTTATTTAAATAAAATGTATTTATAAAAGCATTAGCTTTTATAAATACATTTAACAAAAACCAGGAATACCTCAATAACATCAAGAACAAGAAAGTCTACTTTGAACCCCATGATTGGAATAAAATGATAATTCAGAAAAAAATATAAGTTGAAACATGTACAGATGACAAGCACATATTCAGTGCTACCTGTCCATCTCTAGAGAATGGGGGATATATCTCCTATCCACCCAATCAATGCCCATGGCCTCTACAGACATCTATAAACCTCCACGCAGCTTTCACATAAATATATTATAGACATCTGAACCAAGTCACCTCAAGATTTTATCATTACCGATGCTAGTTTCAATATTCTGTTGAATAACTGCAAACACTGCACACATGAAATTGGCTCTCAGATGTCTTGCTCACCTTCTGTCCTTGTCATACATTAGTTTGGCTTCTCTCGCCACTGTGACCCCAATGGTCAATGCATACAATGATGGTCAGCATGTTTACTAATCAGACTAATTATAGAACTGATTCAAGGTTCTCTGATTAAGATTCCGTCTAGTGGAAATGTTCTTTCACTGCTTCCAATAATTAGAACAAATTAAAACCTGGTTAGGGCAAGCATTATTTTGTTATAATGAAATAGTATTAATTTCTTCCATAAACTGATGAGATTATTCTGTAAGTTATCACTGACAAAAATATTGCAAAAGGGTAACACTTTACTACTTTATGCTGGCCCAGCATAAAGTAGTGAAGGCTCAATGCTGTGATACCAGCATCAACAGGGAAGGCACAATGCTGTGATACCAGCATCAATAGGGAAGGCACAATGCTGTGATACCAGCATCAATAGGGAAGGCACAATGCTGTGATACCAGCATCAATAGGGAAGACACAATGCTGTGATACCAGCATCAATAGGGAAGGCACAATGCTGTGATGCCAGCATCAGTAGGGAAGACACAATGCTGTGATACCAGCATCAATAGGGAAGGCACAATGCTGTGATGCCAGCATCAATAGGGAAGACACAATGCTGTGATGCCAGCATCAATAGGGAAGACACAATGCTGTGATGCCAGCATCAATAGGGAAGACACAATGCTGTGATGCCAGCATCAATAGGGAAGACACAATGCTGTGATGCCAGCATCAATAGGGAAGGCACAATGCTGTGATACCAGCATCAATAGGGAAGACACAATGCTGTGATGCCAGCATCAATAGGAAAGACAATGCTGTGATACCAGCATCAATAGGGAAGGCACAATGCTGTGATGCCAGCATCAATAGGGAAAACACAATGCTGTGATGCCAGCATCAATAGGGAAGACACAATGGTGTGATGCCAGCATCAATAGGGAAGGCACAATGCTGTGTTGCCAGCATAAATAGAGAAGACACAATGCTGTGATGCCAGCATAAATAGGGAAGACACAATGCTGTGATGCCATCATCAATAGGGAAGACACAATGCTGTGATGCCAGCATCAATAGGGAAGACACAATGCTGTGATGCCAGCATCAAGCTGTCAAGACACAATGCTGTGATACCAACATCAAGCAGTGAAGACACAATGCTGTGTGATGCCAGCAGGGCAGCTTTGCAAAATATTCCTGTGATCAATCAATTTTATAGCAAGATTGCTTGGCTGGCCTATTAATCATAGCAAATGTCACGTCGTTAGTAAAACTCATTACGGACAAACATTTCTTTCTGCCCAACCACCAGGTCATGCCAAAATTGCTAAAAAAAAACATTGCAGAAGGTAAAAAATTATTGCCAAATATGTGGTTTCAGGGGTATCTGATTCACCTAAATACAAAATAAATTAAAAATAACTAAATTTAATTGCATTCTATACCCAATTACTTAACTTGAACTGTGCATCCTGTTTGAACTGTGCATCCTTTTTTAACTGTGCATCATGTATGAACTGTTGTGTTCGAACTGTGTGTCCTGTTTGAACTGTGTGTCCTGATTGAACTGTTGTGTTCGAACTGTGTGTCCTGTTTGAACTGTGTGTCCCAATTGAACTGTGCATCCTGTTTGAAGTGTTGTGTTCGAATTGAGTGTCATGTTTGAACTGTGCATCCTGTTTGAACTGTGTCGAGTTTGAACTGTGTCGAGTTTGAACTGAGTGTCATGTTTGAACTGTGCATCCTGTTTGAACTGTGTGGCCCATTTGAACCACTTGTCCTGTTTGAACAGTGCATCCTGTTTGAACTGTTTCGAGTTTGAACTGTGTCGAGTTTGAACTGTGTGTCATGTTTGAATTGTGTCGAGTTTGTATTATTATTATTATACATTTAGAAATGCGCCATGTATCCGGGTTAAAAACCTGCTCAAAGGCGCTAACATGATAATGCTAAATATTTTTTCATAAATTGAAAAGCTAAAATTAAATGTTTGAACTGTATATTGTCTTTGAACTGTGTCGTGTTTGAACGGTGTGTCCCATACTACTCCAAGTTGGTATCAGCTGTACACTAAATACTGAGGAGTGAAGAAAGTTTCTACACAACAATGTCGTGTTCAGCTCATTTGGTGCTTGAGAAATTTATGTCATCAGCTTAATTTTTTTTTTAAACGATCAGACTTTGTACCTCTAATGTACAGATATGTACAACAATACTTGTATTACAATGTATCTAACCTCTTACAATAATACTGAAAACAGATATACATATATTACAACACAACTGTTGATGGAACCTAGCACTGAGTGAATGGAATAGTCATGGTGACACACTTGATAAACTGGTATTTACACATTATATAAAAAGACGTGGACAATTTGAGCAGAAACAGATGTCATATTATAAGTACTTGGTAGCCAACATAATTGAATGAGAGAGACACGTGTGTACCGGGAGTGCAATATGAAAGGACGGTCTAAACTTAGCAGTCTGTGTGCAGATTCCATATTACAAGAACTGTTGTTGGGAACAATCCTAATCTGTACAATACATGAACTCCTTGGAAGCCGTAGATACATTTCTGTTAATTTGTTAATTTTAACATAATACTGATATGTGACATTCATCGTGGACACTAGGTACGTTTAATTTTTTCATGAAATGCTTCTAAAATGAGATTAAATAAAATTGAGGAGGCCTGTTTTAATACCCAAGGAGTGAAGAATAGCAGATGTGAAGATGCGTTGACATCATAGACTCCTGGTATTAGACGACTCATCAACAACTGGGTAAGGAAGTGCCACTTATGTTGGACAACAGTAGGCACATTAACTGATACTCTTCTAAGAGACCAATCGATGGAGATGAAGACAACTTAATAACTCACATTAATAACATCAGGAGAAAATCAATGAATGATGCATACCATCAACAGCATGCCATGATTCTAACTGGTCATACATGTCTCACCTGTTGTGTCATAGTAAGTATATGGCCCAACATCTGACAGCAACTCTGTTACCTGACATTTAATACTGAGTATATGGCCCAACATCTGACAGCAACTCTGTGACCTGACATTTAACGCTGAGTATGGGGCCCAACATCTGACAGCAACTCTGTGACCTGACATTTAACACTGAGTATGTGGCCCAACATCTGACAGCAACTCTTTGACCTGATATTTAACACTGAGTATGTGGCCCAACATCTGACAGCAACTCTGTGACCTGACATTTAATACTGAGTATATGGCCCAACATCTGACAGCAACTCTGTGACCTGACATTTAACACTGAGTATGGTAAGAATGTGGCATAACATCTGACAGCAATTCCGTGGACTGACATCTAACAGTAAGTATGTGGCCTGACTTCTAACAGTAAGTATGTGGCCTGACATGGGACAAGAAATATGTGGCATGACATGTGGCAGCAAATGTGTGGCCTAACATCAAGTGTGTCGCCTGACATGTGATATCAAGTATGTCACCTGACATGTGACATCAAGTATGTCGCCTGATGTGATATCAAGTATGTTGCCTGACATGTGACACAAAGTATGTCGCCTGACATGTGATATCAAGTATGTCGCCTGACATGTGACATCAAGTATGTAACCTGAAATGTGATATCTAGTATGTCGTCTGACATATGACATCAAGTATGTGGCCTGACATGTGACATCAAGTATGTGGCCTGACACGTGGCATCAAGTATGTCAGCTTACATGTGATATCAAGTATGTGACCTGAAACATGACATCAAGTACGTGACCTGACACATGACATCAAGTATGTCAGCTTACATGTGATATCAAGTATGTGACCTGACACACGGCATCAAGTATGTGACCTGCCACGTGACATCAAGTATGTGACCTGACACGTGGCATCAAGTATATTGCTTGACACATGACATTAAGTATGTCAGCTTACATGTGACATCAAGTATGTGACCTGACACGTGACATCAAGTACATCAGCTTACATGTGACATGAAGTATGTGACCTGACACATGACATCAAGTATGTCAGCTTACATGTGACATCAAGTATGAGACCTAACACAACAAGGATGTTGCCTGACACATGACATGAAGTATGTGACCTACCACGTGGCATCAAGTATGTTGCCTGACACGTGACACCAAGTATGTCAGCTTACATGTGACATCAAGTATGTCACTGTGACAATGCTCAAGCATAGACAGCTGAGCACAACTGGTATCATAACATGTTCCTGAATATAACATGACATTTGTCAAAATGATATGTGCAAATACTAATAGGTACAACAGTGGTCATAGAATTGATTCAGTGTATCTGATCAAGACTGATTTCACACAGGAAAGAATGATCCTTAAAACCAATAGTTACATCTACAACACTTTGGTAGATTACCAAACACTACTAGGAAACTACAACAAAATTACAAAGGCAATGCAAGAAAACTGTAAATACTAAAAATATTTGTCCAAGTCATGGAAGGAAATTCAACGAATGTATTTAATTAATAATAAAATGCTAGTAAGGGTTAATTGCAATGTTGCTCACATATCCCTGTTCACAATGGAATTATCAATAAGTCTAAATAATTCACAGGTAAGGTCACAGCACTGTACAGAGATACTGTTTATAATGTGTGACAGAATGAAAATATTGCAAGTATTGTCAGTGCTATAGATGTAAATCAAACAGACCTTCAAACAGAATAATAATTTCTAGGCTACTGCCAAATGAAGTATTTGATCCAGATTCACAGCAAGTTCATGGCACATGAGTTACATAGAAATTGAAATGCATACCATGCAATAGAAGCAGATCTACAACTGTAAACAACATGTAAAGACTGACTGGCACAGTCTCTACAGACTGGTCCGTTCTCTCTCACTGGATACCATAGCGTGTCAGTGCAGCCACTTCTGTGTGAACTCTATGACTGTAACCACCTCTGTATGAATAAATGATGCAACCACTTCTGTGTGAACTCAATGACTGCAACCACGTATGTGTGAACTGTATGATTGCAACCACTTCCGTATAAACTCTGTGACTACAACCACTTCTGTATGAACTCAATGATTGCAACCACGTTTGTGTCAACTCTACAATTGCAACCACTTCCATGTGAACTCAATGACTGCAACCACTTTTGTATGAACTCAATGACTGCAACTACTTCTGTGTGAACTCTATGACTGCAACCACTTCTGTGTGAACTCAACGACTGCAACCACTTCTGTGTCATCTTTGTGACTGTAACCATTCTCTGTGTGAACTCAATGACTATGTGAACTCAATGACTGCAGCCACTTCTGTGTGAACTCAATGACTGCAACCACTTCTGTGTGATCTCTATGACTGCAACCACTTCTGTGTGAACTATATGACTGCAACCATTATGTGTGAACTATATGAATGCAACCACTTCTCTGTAAAGTCAATGAAAACTCATTGCAGCCACTTCTGTGTGAACAATAACTGCAACAACTTCTGTGTGAACAATGATTGCAGCCACTTCTGTGTGAACAATGACTGCAACCACTTCTGTGTGAACTCTATGACTGCAACCACTTCTGTGTGAACTATGACTGCAGCCACTTCTCTGTGAACTCTACAACTGCAACCACTTCTGCGTGAACTCTATGACTGCAACCACTTCTCTGTGAATTCAATGACTGCAACCACTTCTCTATGAACTCAATGACTACAACCACTTATCTGTGAACTCAAAGACTGCAATCACTTTTGCGTGAACTCTATGACTGCAACCATTTCTGTGTGAACTCTGACTGCAACCACTTCTCGGTGAATTCAATGACTGCCACTACTTCTGGGTGAATTCTATGATCGCAACCACTTCCCTGTGAACTTCTGTGTCTGTTCACTTTAGATCAGTTCTGTTTGTGTGATCTTAACATCAATCAAAGACGAAAAACAAGCCAGGACGAAGGCGAACCGCCTGGATGGACAACATGACGTAGTGGACAACCGGAGGCATGTTTGTTGCATGGGAGATGGGAGGACGCGGAGTGACAGGAGGTTGTCAACGGCCCCACAGGCTGTGGCTGATATGAAGAAGATCAATGTATGCCAACTTTGTACCATTGTATATGTTGATTATGAACTATGCAGATGGTACAGATACCAGGGCCTCTACTCCAAAAGATGACCCACCACACTACTATTTCACTGATCCTGCTCCAGAAGTACCCAACCTAACTTAACTAGGCCTCCACAGTCAACAGTGCACATCCTCACGTCCCTACTGTTTCATTGAGCCTGCTCCAGAAGTACCCAACCTAACTTAACTAGGCCTCCACAGTCAACAGTGCACATCCTCACGTCCCTACTGTTTCATTGAGCCTGCTCCAGAAGTACCCAACCTTTAATTCAATGAATAATTGAAAGCTGATAGTAGCAAACAATAATTAGATTGACTTTATCAAAGTAAATTACACTGTGAGGTACGCTTAATGGTATCAAGTTCAACCGGTGATTGTCTCTTCTGAGAACATGACTGTCAACAAAATCATCCAGCACAAAATCGGTGAAAAATTAAAACAGTTGTGATGTCACGAAAATATAGACATGTAGCACAAATCCTCTCTTCTACTATACTAGTTCTATACAATAATGTCCATAAATGTAAAAATAAGATGTTAAAATATGAGGCTTAAATAATATTGTCCTTATTTTAAACCAAAAATACATGATAGAATTTATCACTGAATGTGTGTTCTCACTTTAACTATTAACTAATTAGTCTGTATGTTGTGGTTACTACAATTGTATGGTCCTCATTCAACTAGCCAACCTTTTTCAAATCATTATCGCCAAGCTGACCTTTTTATATGCTGGCACTGAGGGTGGTCACTGCCAGGGTGCATGTCATCCTCAGTGGTTCTTTAATGTCCCCAATTAAATGAGACGGGACCAACACTAACGTGATCATCCGAGTCACGAGAGATACACAGTCCGCAATGTTGAGAGCCAGGTTTTTACACTGAACATACCCATGCCCGGGCCGAGTTTTGAACTCAGAATTCTGGCATGTAAAGTGGATGTGCTAACCACTACACTACTGCGCCTCTCTTCTGCTCATTTTCTGTTCATCTTACGTCCAACAATGCTGCATCCAAACTGTTCATCAGCTAGGGAGCTTTTTCTATGAAATAAAATCATGATGGAATGTTGTGATGAAGACCTATGCTTTGTAGTTTGGCGCTGCTAAAAATGAAAACATCGACCACCTGTGTCATCACCAATGGCAAATACGACTGTTGATGGATTTAGCTCATCATTAACTGTGGTTGACTGCATGTTTGCAATTATCATCTCATGTTTTGGACAGGCTTGAACTTCTCACCAATGAATATACAAAAGCAACAACAGAACACAAATACTCTGACAAGAGACAAAGAACTATGTGTGCACAGTTGGAGTCAGTGTCAAAATTTGAATCATGATGGGCTTCAACAAAGATAAAGAACTAAAGGTAGTACACTGTATCACCCAATGTCTGCCAGACAAAGATCTTGGGCAATCTGCCACAAGATGCTGCATGCCTTGGATGCAGATGTACAAAGACAAAAATATAGAAATTCATTAATATTCACTTCCAACAATGCCCAGGCTGCAGTTTATCCATTTGAAAATATGTCATAGTGGAACTGTACAAACAATTACAATCTGGCAAGAATGAAAGGTAGTACATGAAGACACAGACAGCACAGCTGACTGACTACATGTGGGTGCACCCTCACTTATATTGGCAAGGAGAAGGTGTGCAACCCAGACTTGGATCCTGCCACAGGACAGAAAAGATGTTTGAGAACCTGTTGGGTCAACTCAGACCTAGACAGCATGTGCCAATTGCTCCTAAATGGACCTGTGGACCTAGACAGCATGTGCCAACAGGTCCTACATGGACCTGTTGTGTCAACTCGGACTTAGACAGCATGTGCCAACTGGTCCTACATGGACTTGCTGTGTCAACTCGGACCTAGGCTGCATGGGCCAACTGGTCCTACATGGACCTGTTGTGTCAACTCGGACCTAGACAGCATGTGCCAACTGGTCCTACATGACATACAGTCAGTATGTATATATGTGTATGTATATTATATATATATACGTATACATATACGTATATATATATATATATATATATATATATATATATATATATATATATATATATATATATATATATATATATATATATATATATATATATATATATATATATATATATATATATATATATATATATATATATATATATATATATATATATATATATATGTATATATATATATATATATGTATGTATGTATGTATGTATGTATATATATTTATATATATATATATATATATATATATATATATATATATATATATATATATATATATATATATATATATATATATATATATATATATATATATATATATATATATATATATATGTAAGCCTATTACGCTAGGTAAATGTACGCAAACTGCAATACCTGGCCACTATGTAAATAAGCCTAATTTTTCACCATCACTACCACTACTTAAACAGGTACACTGGCTTCCTGTTACTTACCAAATGAAATTTAAACTGTCCACTCTTACATATCGTGCTCTATCTAGGCAACAACCACCCTACTTGGCTAGTCTCCTGCATCTTTCAAATATCCCTAGGCAGCTCAGATCATCAATTTCACAACTTACTGTGCCTAAACCAAACTAAAGTTGGGCTTAACTTAACTTGCTTTCTCTGTCACTGCACCTAAGGTCAGGAATGAACTCCCCATCACTTTGAAAACATTTGAAACTATAGCTATCTTCCGAAAAAAACTCAAGACATATTTATTCCAAATTGCATTTCCACCACAAATCTTTGGTGATCCCTTGTTCTGATAATGACTTTTGCACGTCCCTGTTCACGATTATGCTAAATGATTATGTTTTGTTGCACCTCTGAGCTCAGGTTCCTGAGGAAATAGGTGGCATAGAAATTAATTATTATCATTATATAAATGTACATAACCTACAACGCATGGCCAAAATGTATATAAGGCTAGGGTAAATGTACACAACCTACAATGTATGGTCAAAATGTACATAAGGCTAGGGTAAATGTACATAACCTACAATATATGGCCAAAATGTACATAAGGCTTGGGTAAATGTACACAACCTACGGGCAACAGTGTATTGCCAAAATGTACATACGGCTAGGGTTAATGTACACAACCTACAACGTATGGCCAAAATGGTCATAAGGCTAGGGTAAATGTACACAAACATGACCAAAGTGAGGAAATGTGTGCCACGTAGTCTAGAGTGGAATAAGTGAATTAGAAGGGCGCATCTTGTTGAACTGCCACTGTACAGCTCTCCAAATCATGGGCGTGAAGGAACATTAGTGTGGTTAAGAGTGTCAACTAATGAACACCACACACACAATACGACAATACCCAGCTGCTTACCCTCAACATAGCTTCATATTATCTGCTGCTCACTGGCTCAACTCACTTCCAAACCATGCATTCATTAGTAATAAATCCAATTCAAGTGGCATTTGGTAATCATGCCAACTTGGCAAGCAGTGAAACTGAATGCTTGAATTGTGGTCAACGCACCGTGCATTCAGACCACTCAGCCAAACAGATAGCATTTATCATTGAAGGTGTATGAAGTATACAGTTGGGGAGACAGTTAGATGTGCATGAGAAATACAAGTCTATATGTTAGATGTGTATAAGTCTGTGTTAGATGTGCATAACAAGTACAAGTTTACATATAAGATGTGCATGTCTATGTTAGATGTGCATGAGAAGTACAAATCTTTGTTAGATGTACATAAGTCAATGTTAAATGTGCATAAGAAGAACAAATCTATATATTAGATGTGTATAAGTCTAGGTTAGATGTGCATAACAAGTACAAGTCTATTTATAAGATGTGCATATGTCTATTTTAGATGTGCATGAGAAGTACAAGTCTTTGTTAGATGTACATAAGTCAATGTGTAGATGTGCATGAGGAGTACATCTATCTTAGATGTGCATGAGAAGTACAAGTATACGTTAGATGCGCATGAGAAGAACTAGTCTAGATGTGAGATGTGCATGAGAGATACAAGTCTATGTTAGATGTTCGTGAGAAAAACAAGTCTACATGTGAGATGTGCATGAGAAGTACAAGTCTAGATGTTAGATGTGCATGAGAAGTACAAGTCTATGTTAGATGTTCATGAGAAGAACAAGTCTAGATGTTAGATGTGCATGTGATTCTGCAGTTTATTGCAGTATATAAATGGTAACAGGGTCATTTTGAATGTTCTTCCGCGGAGAGGTCCAGTTGTAGAGTGAGGGTGGCTGACATGATTATGGTGCATATGTTTTCTGGAAGCTCTCAGAGAGTGGGGTCATTGAAATATACAGCACAACAATTTATACATAAACATAATGCCAGAACTAAGTTAAATCTGCCAAAACACATGCTGTACTTATACAGGAGGCTTGGATAGGAGTGCTTCATATAGCTTCATTATTAATTCCCATTATTAAAGTGAACGACAATAATTTTAAGGAAAGTGTTCAAAGAAAATACATCTGACAAACCTACTCTTTTAAAAAAAGATGATAGTCGTAAACAGCTCTGCTTGATATAACTCCCAAGGAGCATGAATCAATCTCCAGGCCTAGATAATACAAACGATCAACAAGTTGTCAGCTCAGATTAAAAAATAAATAAATTTGCTACCCACACAGCACCATATTTTGGTGAGCACCTCACAGCCAGGAGTCAACAACATGCTGATGAAACTAACTGACCCGCAACATGGCAATATATTGTATGGATTTGTCATATAATGCAATACAGATTTTTTAGATGTAGGGTGGTATTTGGCTGTATTCCATTTTTATTCAGATTTGTTTAAAATGGAAAAATTGTGATAAAGAACATATTTTCTTGTGTTCATTAAAGAAGCAGAAAATGAAATGACAAACATATAACAGTCGAATAACAAATACTTTGATGCTTATATCGAAAGTCTGGTGAAACCTGTTTATTTGATGTAGTTATATTTTATACCCTCATGGATAGCGATGGTTGATCAGAATATGAATGCTATAGGCCGATTAACCAATGAAAAGTGTTATACAGATATATACAGCTTTATACAGAAATTCAAGTAAAACATGGATTTCAACCAAAAATGTGGCATATATGAACTAAGAAAATACTGATTAATTTGCATGAACTCAGTCTTTTACTTATTGAAATGACTATGACATGCCACTGTAATAACCATAATTTTAATCATAAAAAAATACCAGGAATTATGTAAATCTGGTCAAGTCTGCTAAGTGTACCAATTTCTAAAGTACACAAGCCGGAGGAACGTAACAGCCAATACTGTCATATCATTTAATATGACCTTTTATTCAGAGTATACATTGTTTAATGAGGATGTCCATGTCATAAACTGGCTTGAGACTCTAGGTTTATGTAACAACATTACCAGTGAAGAGAAAAGTAGCAGTTTCATCCAAAATAATTGGAATATATTGATGTTCAGTTATAAGAAATATTCCACAATATTAATTGACTCTAAATGTAATAGTTTTCAAAGACACACATAGGGAAGATCCCTAAGCTAAGCTTCTGCCTACCTGCCTGCCTGCCTGCCAGCCAGCCTGCCTGCCTGCCTGCCTGCCTGCCTGCCTAGCACATGACTTTTTAAGAATGTTTTTCACCATGCGTGTGTGTGTGCGTGCGTGCGTGCGTGCATGCGTGCGTGCATGCATGCGTGCCTGTTTGCAACGGCAAACCTTAGCTTATCATTTCATCCCAAACTATGGCTGTGCAAACGAGAAATGCTGCCTCTCTCACCAGATTAATGGACCTATCTCAGAGGTAATTGATCACTTCTAACCAGATTTATCACAGTTTAGAAAATGCCAGGAAGGCAGCCAGTGGATGATGCCTCCCAGAGTAGGCTGGGCCTGTAGGTGATCACACTAAGGTTATTTATTGGCCTCCCTTGCCAATTATATGGCAAGCAGATAAGCCCATCAGCACAGCTCACACTTAATTAACTGAAATTTAGCTAAGAGGAGATGCCTATCTCCATAGGCAACATAGATCTTTATAAGGGACCAGATCACTATTTATTTTTTAATGGTGAAAAGCGTTCTTAAAAAGTCATGTGCTAGTCATTGTTCTGCACTGAGCAGTGGGAAAATTTACTAAAATCCTACAATTTTGCTTCTAAGAAAATCAAAATTGGCAAACCCCCATTTGTCATCCCTGTTCAAAGCCTGTCAATCAGCAACTAGGAATGTAGGCATGTGCACAAACTTATCATGTGCACAAACAAAATTATCATTGTTCTCAAATATGTCTGTGTTAAAATACTGTTTTCATGTTACAAACAATTCTCCTATTCAATGTGTAATTTGTGCAGGATTTAGTTCATAAATGATTACTAGAATTATATTAGGATGTGTCCTGTACATTGTGGTCAAGTTATTCGATATTTATAAAAATGCTAATTGAAATTTATTCTTGTATTTTACTACAATTAATTTATATAGGACATGATTACAATCATAATCATGCCATTGACATTATTTGTGTTACAAACACAATTTACAATAATTATAATCTTTACAATCTATTATGATTACATTTACATAATGAACACAACCATGAAGTTGTATGTACAAACATAACAAACTGATTTACATGGTATCCAAATTCCTTATATAGGCATACAGGTGTACATGGAATTAGATTACATTTTTGTATTCAAATCAACATTTCTATTGTTAAACATGGGTATGCTTACAGGCAGTGAATTTTCATATAATTCATGCTAAAACTAACTATTGTTAGACTCCCCATGTTGTTTACACACAACCTAAAGATTGGTTAGTTTTCCTTAATCACATATTTGTAAGTGATTATCAACAACTGTGGAAGATAATGAATTAAATAAATAATTAAAGATTGCATACACTGTAGATTTAGGAGTATTTATTCACTTCATGCAGATAAGACAAGCCTCCCCAAACTGTTGTCACTAGCATCACTAAGTTGTATGAACTCTTGAACATCACCCATTCAGTATGTTTGATATGTGTAGATAATGACCGATTAATTATGTATATATATATATATATATATAATTATTATTATATTATTATTATTATTATATTTATATATATAACTGATTATAATTATGACTGATAATCTTTTTCTTCTACCGTCTTGCATCAAAGGCGTCACATAGTGCAGAAACAATCGCACGCCACATTCCTCTGTCCTGAGCCACAGTGGCCATCTTGTCTTTCATTTTGAGGCTTATGACCTTTCCCTCTCTTACAAGGTTCTTTTTGAAGTTTCTTTGGGCCTTCACATTTTCTTTTTCCAGTTGTGTTCCACCTAAGTGCTGCTTTTGGTAATCCGTCTGTGGGCATTCTCAGCCCATGGCCCAAGTACGGGTGACAATGAGATGACATATTAGTTACACAGTGAAATTAAAAGAATGTTGAACCTGAATAGAGCTATAAAAGTGAAACAGACCAGCAGAGAGACATAAGCATACTTCTAAAAGAATATAAACC